>JAPPVO010000002.1:166018326-167218326 GCA_030407325.1 Camellia japonica | reverse complement strand
CTAGGCCGAGGTTATCTGCGGAGATACCAGAATCCGAGATGAGCAGATAAGGGACAAGAGTCCTAGAACAAGGGAGGATCTCAGTTTGGATAAAGATAAGTTTCAAGAAGAGTTTATCTCTCTTTAGATGAAGGTCCATGATGAACATTGACCTTGAGTCCATTGAAGTGAGGTTTCTAATGGGATCAGGGCACTGCTGGTTATAAAAGTATCCTCGTGGGTTTGAGGTAAGTTCTTTCTTGTGAGTTTAAGCACGATTTGCTATCGTTGAGAGATATTGATTACTGACTTGATCATCGGAGTACCCCCGAGTGGACAAACCACCGTTGGATTCTTATCTTCTTGTGCAGGTTGTTGAGCTTAATCTATTCTACTGGTGCTTTCCAGTTGAGTTCCCTGTTTGGTTGTATGGTCAAAAATCAAACACCCATAATTTAGCGCTGTCTGTGGGAACTTAAGGAGAATAGATGGCCAACAATGGACAAGGAGAAAAGATCGGGGACGACGTCCTAGGTGAGAGTGGTAAACATGCTGATCCAAACATCGAGGAAGAAAACCGTAACAAAGGAGCACGGGATTAGGATCCTAGAGAGAAGGACGTAGGCAAAGAGGGAGACGTCCCCAAAAAAACAGGTCGAGATGAGTACTACAACGATAGCGATCTCCAGGTATGGAAGGATAGATGCCTGAGGAGGGACGGCGAGATGAAGGGGATGGCAAACAAGTTGGCAGACCTACAATCAGTTGTCAACTTCATGATGCAGAACAACGTAATGTAACCACCGTACCTGTTGTAGGACACACCTATACCAGCGGCCAAGACCGACGCCTAGAAAAGAGGGCAGAAAGCAGTCCCAATAGTTCCTCAGCATGACAAGGAGAATGAACGTTTACATCGGCCTTCACGGGATGTCAGGTGAGCAGAGTCAGTGAGAGGTGAGTTGCAGAGGACGCCTCATACCAAGAGAACCTATGTCAAAGAACATCAGCATGTCCAGGGGAATGGACTTTGCTTTGATATAGTGAATGAAGAAAAATCCAAGAGGACACACCATAATGCCGGGAGCAGCGCGCCAAAAAGGCGGAAATCTTTTGATAGCCGAGCTCCAAGTCAAACGAAGGAGGATCTGAGAGATTACCTCCAGAGGAAGGGGCTCAACGCCGAGGTCACATCCCCCATCAAACCGAGAACACCGTTCTCAGTGGAGTTGGATAGGTTTGAGGCCCGAAAGGTTTTATATGCCGAGGTTCCAGGTTTATGATGGTAAGTCTGACTTGAACTTTCATGTCAGTTTATATTTTAATTCAATGGCTTTGTATAGTGGGAACGAGCAGCTACTGTGCAAGATGTTCCTTTCATTCTTTGGGGAAATTGCATCAGATTAGTTCCACAAGTTGCCGAAAAGGACTGTGAAAAGTTGGGAAGGCCTAACCGAGATGTTTGTGGCCAAGTTTGTAACAAATAAGTTGCAGCCACTAAGTGTAGATTCCCTACTAGCGTTGAACAATAGCGAGGATGAAAGCCTCAGGGCTTATGCCAAACGGTATTATGAGGTGTTCAACTGAATACCGACATGCAACTAGGAGCTGGCGGTCATCTCTTTAAAAAATGGCTTGGAGGATGAATGTCCACTTCGAAAGTCACTTGCAAAAACTCTACCAAAGAGTATGGAGGAGCTCATGGAACGAATTGAGAAATATGCCAGAGCGGAGAAAGACACGCACGGAGCAAAGGCACCAAAGCAAGAGAAGAGAAACGGCTCGCCGAAACGAGGCCGAGGTAACACTGGTTTTAACAAGCATGAGACAGGCTTGAGAGTTGCACATGCAGTTACCAATGTGTTATGGATCCCAGTCTATAAAATTCTAGAAAGAATCAGGAACCAACCTTATTATACAGCGCCGGAGAAGATCCCTGGCGAGTTTATGGGAAGGAGCCTTGGGAAGTACTGTGCCTATCATAATGAGGATCAGCACTTGACTTAGGGGTACAGGGCTCTGAAGACGCACTTGGAGGGTTTGGTCAGACAGGGTCATCTGAGAGACCTTTTAGATGAGGCCAGAATAAGGGAAGAACATGCAAGGCTACCCCATGCATCGGCAACACTACCTTCACCACCGCCACCACAACAAGTAGATGGATCTTGGGTGATCAATGTAATTCACTCGAAGGTCAATGAGAATGAGGTGCGTAGGGAGACTCAGAGAGTGAGACACCTGCAGCATATGTATCAGGTCCAGCAAAAGAAGGTTAGGACTAATGAGTATCAAAGGCCAATGGTCTCTTTTACCGAGACAGACCTGGATATGGTGTAACATCCACACAATGATGGCTTAGTGATAACGCTTAAGATTGGGGAGTGCCAAGTAAGGCGCATACTGGTTGATCAAGGCAGTTCTTGTGACATCATGTATGTTAAATGTTACAAGGAACTTGGCCTTCACCCAGATGATCTAGAACACTACAACACCCAATGGTTGGGTTTAATGGAACGCCGACGTGGCATCTCGGAGCTATGAATTTGGAAGTACAGGCAAACATGAAGAAGGTAAGAACGGAGTTCACGGTAATTGACACTCCTTCCCTTTACAATGTTATCTTGGGTAGACCGTGGTTGCATGCAATGAGGGCTCTCAACATTGCACTAGCTATTGCGATTCCCAACTAAACATGGGATTGAAGAGGTCAAAGGGGATTAAGTGCAGACAAAAAATTGCTCTATGGCTGCAATGAAGTCCACTTGTAATGTGCGAGAAACAGAGATAGTGAAAATGGAAGATAAGGACATAGAGGTCTTAGATGATGTCGGTAAAGAACCAGCTGACAAGAGTAAGGAGACTTTGAAGAAAATTCTGGTTCAAGAAGGTGACGAAGAGCGCTTCTTTCTTCTCGGGTTTAGCCGAGGAGGAAAAAAGGGAGTTAGAGGCTTTCTTGCAAGCAAACATAGAAGTATTTTCTTGGACGCCATACGAGATGCCTGGCATTGACCCCGAGGTCACTTGCCATAGACTTAATGTAGACAGATAGGCTAAACCTGTCATCTAATGGGCAAAAAGGCCGACATTGATTCATTTGGAGGCAGTAGAGGAGGAAGTAGACAAATTGTTAGAAGCCAGGGCCATTTGGGAGGTGAATTACCCAACCTAGCTCTCTAACACAGTAGTTGTAAAAAAGAAAAATGGGAAGTGGAAGGTCTGCGTGGACTTCACTAGCTTGAATAAGACTTGTCCCAAAGACAGCTTCCCTCTACCTAAAATTGATTAGCTGGTGGATTCCACTTCAGCGCATGGGAGGATGAGCTTCTTGGATGCTTATAGGGGATACCACCAAATAACAATGTATCCCCCATGACGAGGAAAAGACTGCATTCATCACCCCAAAAGGGCTATACTGTTACAAAGTGATGCCCTTCGGGTTGAAAAATGCAAGAGCAACCTACCAGAGGTTTGTGACCAAGATGTTTAGACATCTGATTGGCAAGACAGTAGAAGTGTACATTGATGACATGGTCGTGAAGACCAAAGAACTTGGGAATCATTTGGCTGACTTGAAGACAATTTTTAATATCCTAAGAACATATCGGCTCTAACTCAATGCTTCGAAATGTGCATTTGGAGTCGGGTTTGGTAAGTTCCTGAGATACTTGGTCACCAGAAGGGCCATTGAGGCAAGCACCGATCAAATCAAGGTCATTCTTGACTTAAAGAGCCCAACGTCAGCCAAGCAAGTCCAGATTTTGACCGGCAAGGCAGCAGCTCCAAACAGGTTCATTAGCCGAAGTTCAGATAAGTGTAAACCATTTTTTATTTTGTTAAAGAAGGCCACATATTTTTTGTGGATAGAAGAGTGCGAAGTCACCTTGGCTGACTTGAAAAAGTACCTAACAACAGCTCCAGTTATGTCAAATCTAGTACTTGTAGAAGAATTGTTCCTGTACTTGGCAGTTTCAGAACACGCAGTAAGCGCGATAGTAATTTGAGAAGAGGAGGGAGAACAAAAGGCGGTATACTATGTAAGTAAGACCTTAGTAGGTGTAGAAACCAGGTACCTGCCCTTGGAGAAATTGACACTAGCCCTGGTGATGGCTTCGAAAAAATTGAATCACTACTTCCAAGCCCACAAGATTATGGTGCTGACTGAGCATCCTTTGAAGTCTCTGTTGCAGCAAGGAGATCTGACATGCAGGATAGCCAGATGGGCAGTAGTGTTGGGCCAATATGACTTGGAGTTTAGGCTTAGAACATCAATTAAGGGCCAGGTTCTTACTAACTTTTTGGCTGAGTTCACCCCTGGTGCCATCCCTCGTCGGACTCCGGTGAACCGCGGCTTGGGATGCTCAAGAGAGAAGAAGAAACCCAACTGGGGCCCAAGAACCCCACTCTAGCAAAATAGAAGAAAGAAGAGAAACCAAAGCCCTGTGACATCTACATCGGCGACTCCTTCTGCCTGTTTGTTGATGGAAGTTCAAACTGTCAAGGAGCAGGGGCAGGAGTAGTGTTAGTATTGCCAGATGGGCGAATGATAGAGCAGTCTATTCGTTTGGGGTTCAAGGCCTCAAATAATGAAGTAGAATATGAGGCACTGATTGCAGGGTTGAAGTTAGAAGCAGCAATAGAAGCCAATGATGTGGTCATTTTCTGCGACTCCCAATTTATTGTAAATCAGGTAACAAGCGAGTATGCAGCTCGAGATGAACGAATTATAGCCTATTTCAACGATATTTTCAGACTGCTAGCATTGTTCTAGGATTGCTGGCTATAGTAGGTTAGCCGAGATAATAATCGTCATGCCGATGCTTTGGCTAACCTGGCTAGTGCAATGAAATCAGGGAAGGCAAGAACAATAATGGTTGATTATTTGTTAGGCCCAAGTGTAGAACCACTGATCACAAAGTACGAAGCAATGTGTATGGAGATGGGTCCAAGCTGGATAGATGTAATAGTAATGTTCCTGAGGGATGGCAAGTTGCCGGATGACCCATAAAACCAAATTGAAGTCGGCTAGGTTCTGCTTGTCAACAGAAGACCATCTCTACAGAAGATCCTTCACTGGGCCCCTTCTAAGATGTGTGCATCTATCCCAGGTTGAGGATTTCTTGTATGAAATACATGAAGGAGTATGTAGAAGCCATACTGGGGGCAGGTCGCTTGTCCATAGAGCCATATCCCAGGGGTATTGGTGGCCCTACATGCAGAGGAATGCTGAAGCCTATGTCAAGAAATGTGATAAGTGTCAAAGGTTTGCACATTTGATACATCAGCCAGCAATAGATCTGAACCCAGTGTTTAGTCCTTGACCGTTTGCTCAGTGGGGTATGGACCTAGTGAGACAACTGCCCTAGGTAACTGGACAGAGAAAGTTCCTACTTGTGGTAACTAACTATTTTACAAAATGGGTAGAGGCAAAACCCTTGGCCAAAATCCGAGATATTGATGTGAAGAATTTTATCTGGAAGAACATAATCACTAGGTTTGGGATTCCAAGAGCCATTGTGGCAGACAATGGCACCCAATTTGATAGTAAATTGATCAAGAGCTTTTGTGCCAAGTACAAAATTAAAAACTATTACTTTACTCCAAGTTTTACCCAGAGTAATGGTCAGATAGAAGCATCCAGCAAGACCATCTTGGATGGGATCAAGAAGAGGCTGAAAATAGCAAAGAGAAAATGGGTAGAAGAGTTGCCTAATGTACTCTGGGCATGTTGGACTACGCTGAGGAGATCAACTAGGGAGTCTCTTTTTGCCATAACTTATGACACTGAAGCAGTTATCCCGCTGAAGGTCGGCATCCCTAGAATCAGAACCTAGGGAGTAGAAGATGGGACCAACAAGGCATTCCTGGCCTGAGATCTGGGTCTTTTGGAAGAAAGAAGAGAAAGAGTAGTAATTCGGCTAGGGGCATACCAGTAGTAGCTAGCGAGGGCTTATAACAAGAAGGTTAACCCAAGAGAATTCAGGCCCCGTTTGTTTTGGGGTGTAATGGATGTGAAATGATTAGAATGGAGGTGGGGTTATTTAGTATTATGTTTGTTTGTAGAGTTGGGGAAAAGATTAGGATGGAGGAGGGGATGGAGATGGAGATTGGAAGGGGGATTGGAATGGAAAAGATGGAGGTGGTATTAGAAAAATAGTGAGGGGATTAGAAATTTTTTTATTTTTTACATATTGGGAATTTTTTTTAAACATTAATGTTTAATTTTTTATATTTTTTATTTGTTTTATTATTTTCTATAAAAATAATTTAACAATTTCTACACTAATAACTATCATCAAAACAAACACAATTTTACTTAATCCCCTCACTATCAATCCCCTCACTAACAATCCTCTCACTATTAATCCCTTCACTATAAATCTCCTCCATTCTACCTCGGAAAACAAACGGGGCCTTCAGGTTGGGGACCTCGTCCTAAGAAAAGTTATCGGCAATAAGAAAGATCCCAAAGAGGGAAAGCTTGGGCCAAACTGCGAGGGACCTTATAGAATCATCTCGATTGCCGGTAATGGAGCATATCAGCTAGAAGATAGTGATGGCAAGGAGTTGCCACGACCCTGGAACACTTGTAATTTGAAATTTTTCTTTCATTAGTTTTTTGGGATTTGTATAATTAGCCGAAGTTTTAATAAAACACTAGCTTGGTTTTGTTTTCATTACTGTTTGTGCGATAGGGCCGAAGTAGTCTTGTGATGATGTTTCCGATTGAAACATGACGAATAATTTAGACCTATCATATGGTAGAGTTGAATTATACTTGCCATATAATAGAGTTGAACTAAGTTGGCGATGTTTCCGATTGAAACATGACGAATAACTTAGACTTATCATATGGTAGAGTTGAATTATACTTGTCATATAATAGAGTTGAACTGTGTTTGCAATGTTTTCGATTGAAACATGATGAGTAACTTAGACTTATTAGATGGTACAGTTGAATTATACTTGCTATATGATAGAGTTGAACTAAGTTAGCGATGTTTCCGAATGAAACATGATGGGTAACTTAGACTTGCCATTGCGGCAGAGTTGAACTAAGTTTGATCTAGTTAGATTAACAGAGAGATCGAGGTGGAAGATTCAGCTAAACTGTGTACAAGTCAGACCTCGGCAAGAATTGGAGTTACTTACTGAATGTGAATATAAGTGGTACTAAAATTCACATTAGAGGGTAGGAAGCAGGAATAGGCTTGACACTTGTTAAATTTTTTTTGAAAGAATTTACAAGTTGTAATCAGCTGAGGTAAAATCTTGAAGGGTTACCTGAGATATTTGTCACCTAGGATAACCAAACAGTTTGTCAAAGCTTGGAAGGGTTAAAAGAATGAAGGGTTAAAAGTGTTGTTTGGCCGAGATCACAATAAAAGGTGAACTCCAAGGTAATTTGATCTGAGGTAAACAACTAAGGGTGGATCTGAGGTAATCCTTGTCCAAGGTGTTTTAAGCCGAAGTAATCACTCAAAGAAAGTTGTGGAAATGTAAAAATATTCTAAGTATGAAGCATACAAAGACAGTGAAAATTTAAAGAAACAAGCATACATTCAGTACTTAGAAGAAAAGAAGGCATTCATTTAAAGAAAACTTGTTCTAGAACAAAAAGGCACTTTGGCCTGGCATAAGAGATTACTTGTCCAAGTTACAAAGAAAAGTCACAAATAAAAGAGAAAAGTTCAGAATAAAGAAAAAATCCTAAGTACTGGAAACATTGGCATTTATCTCAGATTGCTCAACCTCGGTTGTTGGCGTTGTGTCGACCTCGGTTGGCAGTAAGGCTTCTTTTTCTGCCGCTATCTCGATGTTAATTTCGAGCAACGTACCATTAAGGCTTTTCTCGGTTGTATGGACTTCAGTCTTAGATGTCGGCTTCTTAGGAGAGGTGCTTTTGGAGACCTCGTCCTCATCATCTTGAGTCAAGTCCAGGACTTGCTAATTCAAAGTATGGGACTTGGCCCCAGCAGCAACCTCTCCCTCTTCATCGACATCATCAGCCTCAGTGTCCTCCTCCTCAGCTTTATCCTCGGAGTCCTTTGTAGAAGGAGGGAAGGGCACACTGAGCTGGTTGATGTTTCTGAGTGGGGAGTCCATGGGGGCAGACAACTTGTTGAGCGCCGCTGTCCAGTCGAGATAATAACCTCCGTTGCAAGCTAGATTGACTTGCTCTTTGTACTGATCACAGACGGCGGCTTAGCCTTCTTCAAAAGCCTTTTCGTCAGCCGCCTTGACCTCGACCTCTTTTAAGTCAATGGCCTCTTTGAGCTTGGCCTCTAGCTCTGTTGCCCTGGCCTTGGCAGCCTCAGCCTCGGCCTTAGTAGCCTTGGTAGCAGCATCAGCAATTCCGGCTTTAGTCTCAACGTTGGTTTGAGCAGCCTTGGTAGCCTTGGCTTGATCCAGCAGACTTTGGTTGCTGGCCTCAGCATGGTTGAGTGAGGAAAGGAGTTTGGTAGTTTCTTGAGTTTTCTTTACCAACGCCTTTCTCATTATCTCGGTCTTGACTGTATATGAGTGCGCATGCTGGATAGCCTGCAAGGAATGAAACAGATTAGTAAAACATTATTTTGGCTAAGTATTGGAAAGCTTAAAAAGATACAACATGAGACTTACCAAGACTGAGTGCTACATCATTAAGTCGAAGTTCTTGTACTCATGGAGATCGGCCATGTGGTTCATATCTTCTGGTAGGAGTACGACCGTTGACAGGACGGTGCCGACTTCGATGCTTTTGATTGCACTGTCACCGGCTATCAATGGTCTGTCCCCCACCATGACCTCGGGCGCCCAGGTCATATTGCGAGGGAAGCTGCTGCTACCCTCTGGGTAATGAGACCTCGGCTTCTTTGGTGGTGGCGCATCTAGTGTTGTGGCCTCAGTTGGCCTTTTCTCGGTGGCAGTAGTTTTCTTTTCAGTCTAGGCCAACTTGGAGATTGACATAGTATCCCTAGAGTCAACTTGAGTCGTTGTAGCCTTGGCCTTGGTCTTCTTCATTCTTTTTGGCTTCGACTTGGACTGGGATGGAGAAGAGAAGGACTGCGCAGTCACAACCCCAGGAATGTTGGCAAGAAGATCTTCAACGACGGCTTGTTTGCGGCCCATCTCGTTGGCTGTTGCAACAACTGTGACTCTGGTGCCAAAATTTATTGTTGGGAGGGCAATAGAAGGGTTTGAGGGTCGGTCTTCGAGAACTCAAGACCTTGGCGTCTTCTACTTCGAGATCTGCCGACAAGGGTGTTATCAGGAGCTCGGCGTTAGAGACGGCGCTGGGCTGGAGGAATTAACTGGGGGGTAGAAGCTGATGGTTGGTTTGCAGGATCAGATGTGGAGGCTTGATCTGGCCTTGGCAACGATGTGACTGGCGAAGTTATAGCGGATGGAGGGGACTTGCTCTTGCGAAGGACGTCAAGCAAAGAGCTATTGTATGTCGGGATGTATTTAAGGAGGATGGGAGCCTTGCGGACTTCAATTGGTAAGCCGAGAAGGCGAACCAAGTCCTTGCTTGGCACGTAGAATTGGCGAAAATTCTTTTCTGGCTGAGGAAGGACTGCAAGGACAAGGAAAAAACATCAAAACAGATTAACAGAAAAATGACTAAGTAAAGTAGTAGAGAAAGGACTTTGGGTGGGGGGGAGCTAAGTCCTTACCCTTGTCATCCCTAAAAACTTCACGGCGCAAGGGGAAGAGGTAGAGCTCATCGTCTGGCGCAAACTCCCAATTGCCCGAGACAACCAGGTAGTCGTCTATCGTGCCCTTATTTGAGTCTAGAATGTTGGCTATCAATTTGTACTGTGTAGATCTCGATTTGAGGTAGTATATGTAGCTAGAGTTAGTTTTAAGGCCACACATTGTGTAGCAATACTGGATGTCGGATAAGGTTATTCTGGGATTTTGCTGGCGTGCCAACTCGACGATGCCGTTGATAATCCTAAAGGAGTTTACAATTAATTGCACAGGGTTCAGTTTATAATAATGGAGGACCTCCCTAAGAAGGATATCTAGGGGAACTTGACTCTGCCCTCAACTATGGAGACTATGGGAAAGGACATGTAGTCCTTCCCAGGCATGATAGAGTTATCCTTTCCAACCAACCGAAGTTGAACGTTGGCTGGAATGGAAAACTCTTGCCTAAAGTACTCTAGTTTGGAAGGGGTGTCAACTCTCCACCTAAACATGCCCATTATCTTAGCTAAAGTGGGTTCGGGAAACAGAGTTTTTGATAAAACGGCTTGGCAAAGGGTTAAGGACCTCAACTAAATCCTAAAGGCACTAGAGCAAGGATTCTGAAGATCTAATGGGATACTTGTTCCAATTTCGCCTAAGTGTGAGGGTTCTAAAGAAAATCCAAAACTTAGAACTACAGAAACAAGAATCAAAGGACAAGAATCTGAAAACAAGCAACAAAACAGAAAGGAACATGATTCAGAATTAGAGAGAAGCATAAAATATGGCAAGAACAGTGCCAGCCATTTCTAGAAACACAGTGACAAAACTCCACGATGCACAGAACCAATTCAAGAGCAAGAATTTGTTTATAGGAAAGAAAAACAGAGCACAAGTATGGATACAGATTCAATCTCAACACATGAGTAATTACAGATACAATACAGCGCAAATCCAAAAGCATGAGATATTACAGAACAAACGACCAGTACATGTAAACAAATTTAAGAATGAGAACTGATTTGCAAAATCTAAATGTGGCAATCAGAATCGAAGAATATAGAATTTCGAGTAGCAAGGAACATACAAGTAGATTCATAACAAATGAATGCTCAAGAACAATGAAAAATTGACAAAAGAAATAAAGAAATTAGAAACTTACAGATTGAAGGCGAAGAAATAGACGTCGAGATGAAGATTGCTAGAGTTAGACAACAGGAGTGATCGGAAGCAGATTATGAAAAAAGCGCCGGAGGAGGTGAATAGAATAGTCACAGAGCTTGAAAAAGCTTGAGAATGGCGGACTGTAGAGAGAGAAAATCTGAGAAACGAGAGAATGAGAAATGAAAAGACGAAGAGAGAGAAGAGGGAGTTTTGTTGAAAATTCGAAAAGGCGACAAGCGACGTGACTTGATAGTGTGTGTCAGGTACGAACCAATAGCTATGGGACATGTGGAAGAAACGGTTGAAACAAACCATACGTAACAGCTCATGCGCACTTAGAATTCTTGAAATTCTTGAAGTAATGAGGCAATAACCTTGGCTAGAGGAACGACCTCGGCTGGGATGCTTAAAGAACTTGATTCTTGGTTCTTGCCCCTTGGTAAAGTGGACATTTGAGTCGTGGGTACTTGAAGCCGACGAAATAATCTTGATTGTGAAGAAGAAATGTAATTTTAGCCGACATGCTATATGGGAAAATGATGTAGGTTCCATTACCTTAGGTTGCCGAGGTAATAGAATCTTGGGAGCAATTGTGGGGATGTATTTTGTGAATGACAGCATGTGGCTAAGGTGACGCCAAAGTGTCAGCCGAGGTGCCACGTGGCTTGGTCATGTGCCGAGGTGATCTCGGCTAGGCCGAGATTATCTGCGGAGACACCAGAATCTGAGATAAAAGGATAAGGGACAAGAGTCCTAGAATAGGGAAGGATTTCAGTCTAGATAAAGATAAGGCTCAAGAAGAGTTTATCTTTATCTAGATGAAGGTCCAAAATGAGCATTGAGCTTGAGTCCATTGAAGTGATGCTTCTAATGGGATTAGGTCACTGTTGGTTATAAAAATAAGGCACTCTCATGGGTCTGAGGTAAGTTCTTTCTTGTGAGTTTAAGCACAATTTGCTATCTTTGAGAGATATTGATTACTGACTTGATCGTCGAAATGCTCTCGGGCAGACAAACCACTGCCGAATTCTCATCTTCTTGTGCAGGTTGTTGGGCTTAATCTATTCTACTGGTACTCTCCAGCTGAGTTTCCCATTTGATTGTGTGGTCAAAAATCAAACACCCACAATTTGAAAAAGAAAAAAACTGATAGAAAGTGTTCACATCAATTTAGGTGTTAACTTTATATAATAAAATAAATAATAGAATAAATTAAGGGAATTATAATTCAGTGGTCTTTTGAATTTTTTTTTATAGATACATAAAAAAGTTTAGAATTTTAATTATTAATATTTATAAAATTTACCAATGATGTGTAATTTTTTTTTCTTCTAAATTTACACTAAATTATAATTTTTTTAATAAATTATTGATTAGTGATATTACGTGATTATAATAATGTGATATAATTATTACTGAATTTTTGTTCATAGAATGAGTGCCGCCCTCTAGTTTTTAATACGTAGCCACTTAATATACACCGCCACCTACCTGGGACAGTATTATCTAATCATTATAAATATTAATAATTATAATTATAATTTTTTTTATTGATTTGTAATAAATTTAAAAATGTCCCCTTAATGGTAATTTTTTTTTGAAAAAAAAAAAATAAGAGGGATAAATTAATAGGCCAAAGCATACGATACGAAATCATGAATTCAAATTAAAGGGACAAATTAATGGTTAAAAATTACATTTCATAGTTTTTTTTTAAGTCACCCCAAAACTTAAAAAAGTTCCATAATTATTTCATCAACACTGCTGCATACCCCCAGTGGGGGTCGCACCCCCAGTGAGGTGTCGCGCCCCCATTGGCTGAAGCCCAAAAAAAAAAAAAAAAAGAAAACAGTTTTTTTGCGGAAATGCTGGAGACCCCCACTGGGGGTCGACCCCCAGTGAGGTGGCGGGCCATGATTCGCTGAAAACCAAAAAAAAAAAACAGTTTTTTTTTTTAGCCAATGGGAAGGCCACAAACATGACCCCCAGTGACCCCCACTGGGGGTCTGAGGCATTTTTGTTTTTTTTGGTCCAATTATGGAGTGCCACCTCACTGGGGGTCGACCCCCAGTGGGTGCATGAGACATTTTTCTTATTTCATATATGAACATGACACTACTTTTATTTGGAATTAGTTTTCAGAGAGAGAGAGAGAGAGAGAGAGAGAGAGAGAGAGAGAGAGGAGAGAGAGAGAGAGAGATTAATGGGCCTTTGGCATAGTAGCTTATACACTAGTTTTTTTTTTTTGATTTATTAAGGTTATACTATTTCTTTATTTTTTTGTATATTTCTTTAGAGTGATGCTATTAGCACCTACTTAATTTCTTTAGACCCTTCAATTTTTACTTTTTATTTTATTTTATAATTATACTTGAAGTAAAATTATATTAAATAACAATTTTTAATGAAACATCCACTTATGAAGACAATTAAAATGACACTATAATATTGTACACTTATCTTCATTCCCATCTAAATGTATTCCTCACCAATCTAAACCCTAAACATATTCCACTTCATCATTATCCTAAACCCTAAATGTATTTATCTTCATTACCATCATAGTCTGGTCCAAATCAGTTAATGTTTCAAACAATTCTATTACAGACTCCGAATTTCTACAATCAAATTTCCATCTACATATGTGGTTGTTTTGACCATTTGTTGATACTTACAGAGTAATGGAAGACGATGACAATAACTCTAATGAGGTTGACATTGTATTGGTAAGTTTATCTACATTGCATTAATGATTCTTGGTCGTTTTCGATAGTTGTTATTTTGTTTGAGCTTGTTCGATACTAGATTGCTGACTGTTAAGATTTTTTTCGGTAACATAATATTGAACAGAAACATTTGATTCGGTATATGGGTTCCGAACAAAATCTTTATTTTTGGCATTGTTCAACCGAACATAATTTCTGATGAGATGAAGAGATTTCTGTTAGTCACTGATCTCGACCAAGAGATTTCTGACGAGTCAAAGAAAAGTCAATGAGGGTAGTCCAGAGGCAGCAAGTGTAACAACAGCTCCGCCGTCTACGGTGGTGGTGGGAGGGGTGAAGACACTACAAGAAAAAACACATTTGACGACTAAATTTTTAGTCGCCAAAAGTCGGTTTTTTAGTTTTCCCAACTAAAATCTTTAGTCGCCGGTTTGGTCGCCGAAAGACGGTCAGGAAAGGTATTGACGACTAAAAAAATTTTAGTCGCCAAAAAGCAAGTCTTTAGCGACCAAAACTTTGGTCGCCAATAATCAATTATATTTTTTAAATTATACATTTACCAACCAATGTTTTAGTTGCCAATACTCAAGGAATCGGCGACCAAACCTTTTAGTCGCCAAAAGCTCATTTGTGAAAAAAAAAAATTATACTCACTAGCTTCTCATATGCTCTTCTGGAGATTCAAACCATCATCAACCTCTCACACCATAAACCCTATACAACACACTCTTTCCACTACACCTCTATAACACCATGTGATTATATATGCAACATATATTATTTATATAGTACATAGACCTGTATTAATATAAAAGTATATATATAAAGATAATTATTTTTTATTGAACATAATTTATGTAAAAATAAATTATTTACTAGAAAAAAAAAAGAGACCACTTTTGGTGACTAAACATAATTTTAGGCGTCAATTCTATACTTTTGGCTACTAATTATTTTTTAATCGTTAAAAAAATTAATTCCCGCGCTAAAATTACCACTTTTGGCGACTAAACTTCTTTTTAGTCGCCAAAAAGTCTCACTTTTGGCTACTAAAATTTTTTTAGTTGGTAAAACCTCACTTTTGGCGACCAAATAGCTTTTTAGTCGCCCAATGCCTCACTTTTGGCTACTAAATTATTTTTAGTCACCAAAAAGCCTCACTTTTGGCTACTAAAATTTTTTTAGTCGGTAAAAGCCTCACTTTTGGCAACCAAACAGCTTTTTAGTCGCCCAATGCCTCACTTTTGGCTACTAAATTGTTTTTAGTCGCCAAAAAGCCTTACTTTTGGCTACTAAAATTTTTTTAGTCGGTAAAAGCCATATATCGGCGACCAAACAGATTTTTAGTAGCCAAAACCTATACTTTTGGCTACTAAATTTTTTTAGTCGCCAAAAATTATTACTTTTGGCTACTAATGCTTTTTTAGTTGCCAAAACCTACACTTTCAGCGACCAAAGGTGATTTTTAAGTTGCCAATGGTGCTTTTTCTTGTAGTGAGACGGTAAGCTGGGCAACTACCACTGTAAAGTTGGGCCTTGGTTGTCAAAAAAGTGAGAGACAGAAAAAGACATACTAGATCTGGAAGAAGAAGAAAGAGAGAGAGAGAGAGAGAGCGAGAGAGCAAAATTAGGTGGATGTGCACTTGGGTGTAACAATATTATGAATAGAGATAAAATTGGTATGAAGTGAGGTATTCAAAAAGTCTTATTAAAATTTAAGGTTTAGAGTAAGAGTTCAAACAAATAAGGAATTCAACAAATTAAGATAAGTACTTGTACCAATATTCTTTTTTTTTTTTAAACCAAAAAAAAAAAAAAATCAATTTATTTGACACTTTCTAAAACAACTCGAGATGACTGGTGCTATTAAAGGCAACAGTTCTGCTGGAGATCCCCAGCAGAACACGACCCCCAACACCCCCTCTCTCCCCAACCTCCACGTCGGGGGTTGCCACTGGCTGAAACCCAAAAAAAAAAAAAAAAAAAAAAAAAAAAAAAAAAATCTTTGGCCATTCAGGAGAGACCCCAGTACCTCCACTGGGGGCTTATGCATTTTACTTAAAGGCAATTTGAAGCAGAACAATCACCACCATGATATCTATACTACATATTAAGCAAAAAGAAGTTTTTAACCCCAAACCTTGTGGGAGCTCCAATCTCCCAATCTAAATTTCCTGATTTTTTGATTTAAAAAAAAAAAATCTTAGCATTTATTAACTTCTCCCAACTCCCAAGTTTTACCCTCATAATAACACTTTAATGTATCAAGAACAAGCATAAAAAAAATTCTTTGAAATCCAACACATACGAATTCCTTGAAAAAGTCCCAATACATATGATTATTATCCCTCATAATAAAACTTTAATGCATTAAGAACAAGCATAAAAAAATTTCTTGAAAAATCCAACACATATGATTATCAAAAAAAAAAATATAATAAAAAAAAAGACATTTAATTCCTTGAAAAGTCCAACACATATGATTATTATCAAAATATTAAACTTTAAATATAATATAAAAAATAAACAAAAGAATACATTTAAAAAAAATTTAAAAATCACAATTCACAGTTCCAATTTCCCAATCTAAATTTCTTGATTTAAAAAAAAAAAAAACTTAGCATTTATTAACTTCTCCCAACTCCCAAGTCTTACCCTCATAATGACACTTTAATACATTAAGAACAAGCATAAAAAAAATTCTTTGAAATCCAATACATATGAATTCCTTGAAAAGTCTCAACACATATGATTATTATCCCTCATAATAACACTTTAATGCATTAAGAACAAGTATAAAAAAAATTTCTTGAAAAATCCAACACATATGATTATTATCAAAATATTAAACTTTAATATAATATAATAAAAAAAAGACAATTAATTCCTTGAAAAGTCCAACACATATGATTATTATCAAAATATTAAACTTTAATATAATATAAAAAATAAAAAAAAGAAGACATTTAAAAAAAAATAAATTTAAAAATCACAATTCACAGTTCCAATTTCCCAATATAAATTTCTTGATTTAAAAAAAAAAATCTTAGCATTTATCAACTTCTCCCAACTCCCAAGTCTTACCCTCATAATAACACTTTAATGCATTAAGAACAAATATAAAAAAAATTCTTTGAAATCCAACACATATGAATTCCTTAAAAAGTCTCAACACATATGATTATTATCCCTCATAATAACACTTTAATGCATTAAGAACAAGCATAAAAAAATTTCTTGAAAAGTCCAACACATATGATTATTATCAAAATATTAAACTTTAATATAATATAATAATAAAAAAAAGACATTTAATTCCTTGAAAAGTCTAATATATATGATTATTATCAAAATATTAAACACAATTCGTACATAGCACTGGTGATATGCTAGTATAATTATAACATCTTGACTGATGATGGGCCAAAGGGTGAAAGCCATTCGGCTGTTAATTGTGATTTATTAGTAAGGCCTCTGCTCTTGAGCCCTAGTTTTAGAGGTCATTTCTTTGTAGTTAGGTCTAATATCATATATTTTTAATTTTCAATTAAACTTTTAATTTAAAATGTCAATGCTTAATCAATTTTATTCTATATACAAATTAAATATCAATCACATTTTACCTTTTATGATAATTTTCTTTACGATTTTTCATTTTAAATAGAGTTTTCCTTGCTTCATAAGTAGCTAAATTTGGGTTGGGATGGGATGGGATGGGATGGGAGTTATATTGAGGGTTCATTTGAAAATTAACTATTCTAATTAATTTTTGAATTTTTATAAAACGATATATAAAATATAAAGAAGATAATATGAAAATTTATAATAACTTTTTGACTTTTTAATCATATTGTCATTTTTTTTTGGGCTTTTTGAGATAAAATAGTACTAAATGATAAAATATGTTAAAATAATTAATAAGACAAAATGTTAAATCAAATCTATAATTATTTTACTTTTTATCTCACAAACATTACATCTAATTATAAAAAAAAAAAAAAATCCACCCTATTCTCAAACACAACTATTTTAAATTATTAAAATAGTTAAAAACTAAAATAACTTCCAACAACCCAATCCCAAAAATAACATATTTGTTGATTGCATCTGTAAGCTTAAATGGGATGGGACAGGATCGTTTGGAAACATACTACTTTAATAATTTTTTGACTAAAATATAATATAAAAAAAACTAATATATTTGGGATGATATTTTAATTTTTTACGAAAAGATATGCAAAAAGTAGAGAAACAATGGAATCTTTAACTTTTAGGTATAGGTTGTTGACTTTTTAAATTATTTTAGTGATTTTTTGAATTTTAAACTAAAAGGTGATGTTGTCAAACGAGAATTAATATATACCAACAACCCAATCCTAATAACATATTTGTTGATAGCAACGCTCGTTTGGGAACAGACTAATTTAGTAATTTTTTGGCTATTTGGCTAAAATATGAGCTAAAAAAAATTAGTATGGGGTGTTTTGGGAAGTTGGTAAAAAGCAGCTTTTTATCAAGTTTTTTGACTTTTTTGGAAGTGATTTGGAAAGTTGGTAAAAAGCTGACTTTTTTGTTTTTTGGTTTAATATTTTTTAAAAGTGTCACATCACTCTAAAATGACCAAAATATCCTTACTTTTTGCATGTCAACAATTTTTTGAATTAATTAATTATAATGTTCCAGAGGGTAGTTTGGTAAATTTGTAAGTGGCTTTTTTGGGTTTTCCCAAATGGGATCAGTGGTGTTTTTGCAAGGGTTGGCGTTTTTGGAAAGTTGCTCAAAACGCAGCTTTTTGCTGCATTGCCAAAACGACATTATGTTTGGGATTATTTTTTAACTTTTTATGAAAAGATGTACAAAAAGAAGAAAGAAGAGAGAATCTTTAATTTTTTGGTATGTATTGTTAACTTTTTAATTTTTTAATATTTTTTTAACTTTTTAACTAAACGGGTCGCTTCCCAAACAAGTACTAAGCTTGAATTCAAATTCTGTTTTCTGATCAGAGCTCAACTTGGGTATAAATGTTTCATTAAACTTTTGGTACAATTACGCGGCAATGCCAGCAATACAGAGTTTAATAAAGAATGGGACATAAAAACAACCTACAACAACCCAATCCTAAAAATAACATATTTGTTGATTGCAACTCTAAGGTTAAATGGGATGGGACAGGAGGTTAGATTAAGTCTCATTTTGTATACTGGTGCAATCAATATGTACCAACAACCCAATCCTAATAACATATTTGCTGATTGCAACTCTAAGCTTAAATTCAAATTCTGTTTTCTGATCAGAGATCAACTTGGGTATAAATGTTTCATTGACTTGAACTTTTTGGTATAATTACGCAGCAATGCTAGCAATACAAAGCTTAGATATAGAATGAGACGTAAAAATATATAAAAAATAGTATCATTTTTGAGACAACTGTGTCTTATTTTGTGTTTAGCTTTTGTATTTGTGTTTACCACTCATTTTGATAATGAATTTTTTTAAACACTTTTTAGATGCATTTTGTGTTTGTATTGTTTGGCATATACTCAAAAAGTCAAAAAGTCAAAAAGTCACTATCCTATTTAAGTTATATCACCTCTCTAACACATCACTTCTGAAAAATCTAGAAATCCCGTAGATGTTGATTTGTGATTATGTATTAATTTAAAGCAATAAAATAATCCCAATCAAACAATCAAGACAAATTGACACAACGATTTTAACGTGGAAAAACCACAATTGGAGCACCTCCAACTGTGATAAAAAACCACGGGCAACAGCCACAAAACAATCCACTAAGAAGATATAAAAGAATTACACAGGTATACTCTCAATTACCTAGCGAATCCACGCCCGAATTGAACTAACCCCTATGTGTCTCTTCCAGCCTCGTCTTCACCTCAGAATTGTCTTGACGATGAGCCACTCCAGAATCCACTAAAGTTTCAGGCTCAAATTCTTCAGAATCCACCGAAAAACAACTCTCTCTTTTATATAGAATGAACAAACAAACGTTTGATGTATTCTTCTTAACCCATGAGTCGAATACTCAATTAAACATCAAAGAAAACTAGCAAAATATCCCCAGATATAAACCTTAATATCCAAAAAGAAGATCTGAAGAAGTAATCCTAAAATCTTACAGAAACACGTACTTATAGAAATTTGGGACTGCGAAGCTCACTCGAGCAAAGACTCTCTCGCTTGAGCGAGAAACTAAAAACGCGTGTTTTCCATAAGCGGCTTCGCTCGAGCCAAACATCCTGCACTCGAGCGTAAAATCATCATTCTCAGGTTTTTTGCTAGACGCAGCCTTCGCTCGAGCGAGAACTCCTTCGCTCGAGCGAGTAAGGGCGGACATGCAATTTCGAATGCAATTTTGCATTTTGCTTCGGGGGTGCTGCCCCTCGACCCCGCCTAGACGCTGCCCCGGACCCGCCAAGGGGCGCTGCTCCCTGGACCCCCGCGAGCTGACCGGGCAACTCGATCCCTGTCATAATCAGCGAAGTGACAATCTTGAAAGTATTAACATCACAAACTTCTATGTACGGCATAATTCGGGTTGGATTCGCATCTAAAAACTCATAGCCTCACTGAAATAAAAAGTGCGAAAATAAGTACAACTGAAAGGAGTTTTGTCAAACGGGATTGCCAAAAATAAAAACCTAACAATTTCAAACCCAATCCATATTTCATAAAAAGTCAAAAAGTGCATTTGGAATCCCAAAGTGTTAGTAATGATACATAAATTTATCAAAATAATAAATAATTTGAATATTTTGAATTTTGTTTATGAGTTTTTAGTTTATTAAGAGTTTGTTTGGCATCCCTTCATATCACCTTTCTATTTTTTAACATATTTTTTCGTAAAAAATTAAAAAAATGTATTTTATTTAAATTATTCCAAACAATCCCTAAATTATGATGTGAGAAATATAAGTAGTTGAATTGTATTTAAAAATAAAAAAATTACAATAATATATTTATCACTAAAAATTAAAACAAAACTTTTGATAAATAAGATCTACCTGACGTCTTTATAATTGCCCCTAATTTTATTTTATTTATTTATTTATTTATTTATTTCAGATTTTAAAGGTCATAAACCTCAATCTAGCTACTATTTTGATCGTATGCACAAGCATAGATTTTTAAGGTAAAATGTTATTTGTAACCCAAAAGAGGCTTTGGTTACCCTGGCCAGATACTTTTTGGAGAAATTATACTTTGCACTTCTGCATTATATTTCAAATCTTATTTTGATCCTTATATATGAAATCATGATAGTCAATCCTGACACTTTTTGTCAAATCTCACTTTAGTCTCGATAAATGAAATCATGAAAGTCAATCTCTTACTTTTTTTTTGGGTACATCGGAAATGGAAATCAAAACAAACAGACAAAAAAGAAAAGTTAAGAGTCCCCAGAACGATGTCTGAGATAACTATGACCAACCATATCCGCAACTAATTGACCTCAGATTTCTTTAGGAGGATCATCCATCACAACCAACACTTCATTTTGATTTGCCCTCATTTTAGCAAGACCATCAGCACTCATATTGCCCTCCCTCTTAAACATGTTGAATCGAAAAACCACATCTTTAAATGAGAAACTTGGAATCCTCCACTAAACTTCTCAGAGGGGAAAAAACCTCAATGTTTCCTTTTAGCATATCAATAGCATATTGGGAATCTGTCTCGATGCTAAGATCCTTATAGCCTTTCTCGAAAGCTATCGTCAAACCCCTGTATAGAGCCCAAATCTCCGCTTCAATGCAGGTACAATTTGTGAGCTTCCCGAAATAACCACAAAGCCAAATGCCTCTCTCATCACGGATGAGACCCCCAAGCCACCATCACCTGGATCTCCTTTCGAGCTACCATCCGTGTTCATCTTTAATTTACCTGGAGAAGGAAGAGACCAACTAATTAGCTCATTATCCAAAATGTTGACAATAGACATATTAAAAGCATCTTTAATATCAGTAGCATATCTATGTATAAGGTAAAGACTATGCTGCCAAGGCAAATCAACATTTTCAAAAATCTGAAGATTTCTATTTTTCCAAATCTGTCATAGAGATGTAACAAAAAACGTGGGTTCAATGAAAGGAAGAGATTTTGACTTTAAAGAGGACTCCACCCAAATTTTAAAAGATAAGTTCCTGTAATTAAACAGTCAAGAAACACAATTCAAACCCGTCCAGATAGATCTAGCTTTGGGACAGTCAATCTCTTACACTTTTGATCAAATCTCACTTTGATCCTTATACAAGTGTCAATGTCTACATTCTATTCTTCCATTGTTTAAATCTTTAATAAAATTCTGTCACGTGACAAAAATGTGACTACATGTTGAAGGTAAGAGAGAAAAATAATTTTCATTTTTCACCAATATACACTTTGCCTCAAAATTTACATCAAATTATGACTCTATCAAACTAAAACAAAACGTAGATTGTGACTAATTAAGAAGATTAGGGTTTTGTATAAATTAGAATTACGAAACTCTATTTTTCACTGTAAAACAATCTTTTATCTATTCATCTTCCTTTCTCTTCAATTTCTCTACTGTCTTTTTTGATTTCAAAAGCTCTATTTTCTTATATTTTTGTCCCAATTTTCAACAAACGAATATATATAACTCTTACTAGCTTATCATGTAAGACAAAGTGAGTATTGGTTAAAAAAATATAGATGATTTTTCTCTCTTACCCTCATTTCGTAATTATATTTTTGTCACATTACTAAATTTTGTTAAATATTTAAATAATGTAGTAACATGAGTATATTGACACTTATCGGGAACCAAAGTGAGATTTGTCCAAAAGTATAGGGGATTGATTCTCATGATTTCATGTGTAGAGATCAAAGTTAGATTTGGTATAAAGTGCAAGGATGCAAAGTGTAATTTACCGACTTTTTGTCATCTTAGCCCAATATCACTATTGAATAAATCGCAAATGTTATAGTAAACAAACAAAATATATAAGAGCATCTCCAACGTTTACTCAAATTTTTTGTCAAATTTGAGTAAATATTTAAGTAAAAGTTTCATCTGATACTATACATTCTAATGCTGATTTTTCAATTTCATCAAACAACTAGTTGATTGAGTGGATGTTCGGAAGGATGTCTGAGCGGTCGTCCGGCTTGTGTAAATTGACAAAATCCTGAAATGGGCAACTTTGCAAGCCCGGTTGACTAAGTGGTTGTCTGGGAGGACAATCAGCCGATCGTCCGGTGTACAATCCCCAACGGCTATTTACAATAATTTGATGAACGATGAAGTCTCCCTCAATTTGATGAAAATTTTGGTTTTCCCTTCATTTGATATGGTTTTGATGTCAACGTTAGAACACAAAAAGTAAGCGCATTTCATCAAATTTAAATTTGATGAAATATTTGACACATGGTTAGAGACGCTCCAACATGACATTGTATAAATTTTTTTTTTTCATTTTTATATAAAGTACTATATCTATCCATTTGAGAAGTTGGTTAAAAGTCAACTTTTTGATTTTTTCAAGTCACACCAGCTCTCTAGTTTTTTGCATATTTTTTTAAAAAAAGCCAAAAAATTAGTTTTTAACCTATTTCCCAAAATAGGCTAATTACAAAATGCTTTCACATCATTCTGAATGCACTTTATGTACATAAATTCTATTTGTAAATCACTTTTCAAAAACAAAATATGATAAGCGAATGCTACTATAAAAAATATGATAGTTTCTGAATGTATTGAATTTGGTAAGAGTTGGCTCCCTTTGAATGTATTGAATTTGGTAAGAGTTGGGTCTCTCTTGTGTTGGAATCTCAACATGAGAGACCTTGAGGGATCTATGGAGTCCATCACATGTCCCGTTTTGATGATCTGAACCGTTCAGTTTCTAGGACTCATTGAATAGAATATTCATGCAAAAAATAAGATGATAGGACATTAGTAGCTATATATTTGAATCAAATTAATATTATAAAAAATGAACGGTTATTTTTGAAATTATATTTGTCATTTATTTTTTGAAAACAAATATTATTCAAATATATAGATATCGACACCTAATTATCTTAATTTTTTGTATGAATATTCTACTCAATGAGTTTAAAAAAGTGAATAATTTAAATTATCAAATTATTTCAAAATGAATCTATCAAATCCAAACATTTTCTTACATTGAGATCTCAACTTCAAAAAAACCAAATCCATTTGGTATTTACAGCTGCATAGTGAGATTTATTCATCTCATTCAATGTTAGTAATAATTACATAATGTCACCGTTGTATTAATTTTTTTAGCCAAAAAAATACAAAATCCCTATTTTAAAATGAACTTTGAATTTAACTTCTCATTTCACACTCTACAAGTTAAACAAATGAGAGCAGTGACATCAGCAAGTATTATACACACAAAGACCTCAATCTTCCTATAATTTGACAAAACAGTACCCCGCTCTACACGTCATAGGTGGGTCCCACCGAATCTACCCTGTGCTTGGCCATGTCCGAACCAATTGGTTGGTAGGCAGTGGTCAAGGGTTCAACCCCAAAACCATTTCATATTGTTTTTTATAACAATAAATATAATACTAATTAAAAATGATTTCTTTCCGATTCAAGTATGGATTAGTGACTTTCTATATAATAAAAAAGAAAAGAGAAAAAAAAAGAGAGTGGGGATTAGTGGGAACAGAACCGAGATTTCGTCTTTATTTTTATTTATTTATTTTATGTCAATCAATTGGCGATATTTACAATACGAAGAAATTTAAATTGCGTTCACAGTCTAACAAATTATCAAAATTCAATACCTAGTCCAAAAAAGAGTTTCATAATAGAGAAAAAAAAAAAAAAAAACTAATCAATTTAAGAAAGATCCTCATAATAGGGAGAAGTTAATAATACAACAAAAGAGTTCCGTAATTGAGAAGAAATTGTCATTTTAACTTTTTTTTATTAACAAAATAAAAATTTTATTGATATTGAAAATAATACATAGAGAAGACCTGACTGAATTGCATTATAGTTCAAAAAATCAATCCCAACTATGTTGATACCTATAGTTTTTTTTTTTGATCAGCAAAGAAAAATTTCATTCACAACATGAAATTAAGAGTACAAGAAGATGAAGTGCACCGAGAGAGTTTTGGAAGTACAAACAACCCCTACTATTGCTACTCACACCCAAACAACCAACTCCTCCGCCTCACAAATTTTTATATAATGTAACTAAAAAAGAGGTTAAAGAGAACTTAACTCCAACATAAAAACAACCCCACAGACTGCCCCCACCAAATCCCATAGGAAAATCGCCCCCACTAACAAACAGACCCTATATGTTGATACCTATAGTTGAGCCCAATCAAGTGAATGAGTCTCGTCTTGATAATCTGAACTATTCATTTTTTAGACCACAATATTTAAATTATCCACGAAACAAATTAAATTGATTCAATAATCGTAACTATGTTAGTTTGTGGCATTTATTTGTTAAAAAAAAAAAAGGCTAAATATTATTTGAAAACTAGACCATTCATTTTTTGAAAAATAAATGTAATAAATTAACATGGTTATAGTAATTGGATCGGTGTGATTTTTTTTCATGGATAATCTACACATCATGGCCTAAGAAGTAAACGATTTGAATTATCGAAACGGGACTTATAATAGGTCCCACGAGCGTGAACAATACGGTCCAGTTCACTTTTTGGACTGGAGACAACGTACTGCCTTCTTATAAATTAAATATATAGGGGCAAAAAAGGCTAAAATAGTTAGTAAGACAAAATGTCACATTCTACACATCAATTAATTATTATTTTTCTTTCACAACCATCTATTCAACTACACACCTTACCGTTGAATCAACCAAAAAAAAAAAAAAAAAATTACAAAAAAATCTATAAATCATCCAAAACATAACTTTTTTTCATCTCATAAAATAGTCAAAAAGTTAACAAAAGTAGCCAAGTCCCCAAACGAAATAAAAAAAATGCCAAAGTGAAACAACATTCATTGCTTGGATTGATACAACAAATTAAGGTTTTAGAGATAAAAATTTAAGGACAAAATTAATTTTTAAGTACCAAATATCTTAATTATTAAAAGTGTCATTATTTTATCTTTAACGATAAAATTAAATATTAATAATGAATTACTATTATTTTAAGATCCAAACTTTCGTCTAAAAGAACAAAACCTTATGGCACAATTATTTTCTCCATATGCTTTCTTTAACAATATTTTCAAAATTTTATTATTAATGGTCTTTTTTTTAACTTTTTGAGATAATTTTTTAGTGACGATTTTCAAAACACATGAATTAGTGTCTAACGTTGTTTGTACCAATTTTTTTTTTTTTTTTTTTTTAAACTTCTAAAGACAAAAATATTTGATAAATAAAACCTTATATACTGTAGTGTAAACGGCGGGTTCAAATCTCCCAATCGAAAACAAGATCCGATCAAACTAATAAATGCTTTCTTGTAGTATAGCAGCCTCATTCACTAGAACAAAGATTAGAACAAGAAAATTCTCACAAACAATAACATAAACAGTCATATCTATTTTCAAACATAAGAAAAATCTTCCTAGTCCAAAAGTTGAGTTTCAAAAGGGCCAGGTCTTCTTGTAGACTTCAAGGAAAATAAAGAGAATATTGGTAAAGAAGACTATGACTAAGTCACATATTCCTAGCTTCTTCCTTGTACCGTGTTTGAGATATACTAAATACTTTGAATAATTTTCTTTATTTATTTTTTTTATTATTATTTTTTTTGTTTTTGGCACTAACCTAGAAGAAACCCACTAAAAACACCTTTCCACCTATTTAAATTTCTTCACATATATACTTACACACATATATATAGGTTGTTGAGAGCTAAGACAAAACCCTTAAAAAACCCGGAAAAAGAAAGTTTTAATTAACCGCAAATTAAGCCATGGATGAGATCAATTCTTTAATCTTCCATGGGTGCAAATTGGCTAGAGACCTTGAATTAAACCTGCCAAACATAGCCAACCAACCAAACATGGTCTTAAAGTCATGTGATGATATTGTGAGGATTTTCAGTGCTGCCAGAGACCGCTTGAGCGGTCAAGGTTCGAGTTCAACATCGTATGGCAGTGGTGGTCGTGGCGGCCTAATTCACGACTCGCAAATGGCGGGGATCGGTGGTGGTGGTAGTGGTGGTGCAGGAATGCAAGAGTGGCTAAGATTTGCTGGCCCACAAGCAATGGACTTACTTCAAGCCCAGTACGAGGTGCATGGTGGGTCGCCGGAGATGGGTGGTGGAGTGGATGTTTCAGGAGGAGAATTGGGTGGTGGCAGCGGTAGTGGTGGTGGAGGGGAGGTTCAGGCGATGGATGTTTCAGATTCCAGCAGGGGTACTTCGTGGCAAAGACAAAGAAGGAGGTGAGAAGCTTCGAAGTTTTGAAAATTCATGTTTTTGTTTGTTGTTTTGTTTGTTATGTTGTTAAAACAGTTAAGTGTGAAATCTCTTACAACAAAGTATGAACAAACAAATTATTAAAAAAGCAAAACCAAAAAAAGGAGAAAAGTTAGGGATTATGAAAAAACTTTCATGAAAATGATCATGAATGAATTATGACCCTTGAATTACCTTGATTAGTGTGTGGTGCTTTGTTTTAAGTGTAATCTAAGGGTCATAAATCTTTCATGATTATTTTCATGAAAGTTTTTTCATGATACCTAGTATTGCTAAAAAAAAACTACAAAACATTACCACCTCTTTTCCTAGAAAGTTTGGTATTTTTTTCACTATTATTCACCAAAATAGATATCAAAAAAGAAAACATATATATATATATATATATATTATATCATTCGAATTGGATCGGCCACTAAGATGAATAAACGTGGAGGCCAACAGCCCATGCACCAATAAGAATTGAGGAATAGTTAATTTTTTTATTATTTAATTTTTTTATGTGAGGGGGAAAAAAAAAAAAAAAGAATGACCAAAAATAGAAGAAACGGTTGTTCTAAGGGTGGATTACATGCAACATTGGTCCCACTGTGGTTACCTGGTAATTAAGCAATCCTTTATTTTAAAAGTTGTCATTTATTATTATTATTTTTATTTACTATTTTGGGTTGATTATAAGCTGTCCTTATTGAATAAAAATTATAATTAAATGAAATGAACACTTTTTATTTCTTATTAACCCAACTATATAATTTCACATTGTTCTGATATTGGTATAAATCATTTTATTTTTACTAAATGTACAACAATTTTCTATATGAAGTTCCTTTTGTGACTTCGTTGGGTAAACTTGTACATAGAATGATAGAAATCAAGGAGAAACGTCTGTGAAACACTAAAATTACTACCCCCAAACCCCCTCTTGCTTTGTGCATACAAGTATTGAAAAATGCTACGTATTACCGATTTTTATCATCATATTGTCTCATCGCTTGCGTCAATTCTCGTGTTTTGTTTCCAGAACAAAATAAGATTACAAGAAAGAATCTCAATTCTACCAATTTTTTTTTTCAATGAAATGCATGTCATATCATGTAGTCCAACAATTACTAAATTATTACGAAGAAGGTTGTTATATCTTTAAAATGGAGTTCACCATCCATATGTATTTTAATTATTAATTATTGATATCATATGTCAATGATGATATCATAGCATCAAAATACTGAATTTTAACTCCAATTCTACACCTATAAAATCTCGCGCATTGAGTTGGAAAAAAAAAAAAGAACTCATGGTGCAAGTGCAACTCTATTAATGATAACATATGTGATGATAAATAAAGACAAATGTTATGTTAATATTGGGAATGCAATAAAAAGGGACAAATTATAATGGTAGTCGTTATACTTTGTTCTTTGTGTCAATTTAATTGCTATAATTTCAATTTGTTTAATTTTGACTATGAATTTATGATTTTGTTTTAATTTGGTTTAATTGATTACAATTGTTAGTACTTTTTTAATGAAAAATTCCCAAATGAGTGACATGTGTCATGCTTGTAGGGACAAAATTGTAAACTTGATTAAATTCAGTGAGTTAATCTCAACTAATTTAGTGATAATTTTCTATCAAAAACCCTAATCAAATTAATCCAAAATCTAAATGTAAGGGTAAAAGTTAGCCAATTGAAAATATAGGGACTAAAATAATACAATGGCTAAAATATAGGAACTACCCATAATTCCCCCCCACCACCACAAAAAAAAAAAAAAAAAAAAAGTGTTTGGAATTTATTAATAAGTATCTCCTAATTCATTTTTTCTGCCATTTGCTTATATTTTATTCTTTTATTTTTCATTTTCTTATAAATTAAAAGACGTTCACTTATTAACAAAACCTTATGGTATATAAATGTGATTGTCGTATGTTATTAGAGAATGAATAGGAAAAATGCTATATACCAATTAGTATATTAACGGGTGATATGATATAATTTTAAAAGTTTTTGATTCTTAATAATTTATATAATAGGTGGAGTCATAATTTTAAAATAATAATATTATAACATATGTTGGTATATTAATTGGTATACTAATTGATACTAGGAAATGTATTCATAACTTTATTTATTTATATATTTTCCAAAACCATGAACATATATATTGTGGTAACTGCTAACGGCTAGTTTTGTTTTGTTTTGGGAATTGGAATACAAAAAATGAAGGAAGGATGACGGGAACAAAAGAAGGGTGTTGATGCCAGCGCCTAGGATGGGGAACACAGAGATACCACCAGAGGATGGTTACACCTGGCGAAAGTACGGTCAAAAGGAGATTCTCGGGTCAAGATACCCCAGGTAACCTAGTAATTACGTTTAATTGTCTCAAATACCCTTGACTTCTTCTACTTCACTGTTCTTCGTCTTCATTTTTCATGTGTTTACCCATTATGGGTCGACGTTGAATTGAAAACTTCAATCATCAAAAGTGACCCCTAAATACTATTTTTATTAGCCATGAAAGCTTTGAATTGACCATGTCAATTCAAATACCAGCCATGCTCAGCCCCAAGTGTCATTCTCGTCTTCTTAAATCAGAATTAGTGCCTACTAATATATATTATATAAGTGTATCGTGTAATTAGTGGGTAATTCTCTTTTTACAAGTCTAGACTAGAGGATATTGTTTGGGTCATGTTACCATGATTAAAATTGTTTATTTTATTAGTTTTTTTTTTTTTGTGTATACCATTCACAAAAATATTAGGTCGATCTAATAGTCGTTGGCCTTTTGAATTTATCATACATAGATAACAAATGTCTTTTTAAAAATAAATTATTATTTTTTTTGTGACAAATGTAATAAATTGAATAGGATACGAATATCAGATTGACTTAATTTTTTTCCAAATGAAAATACATGAAGGATCTTATAAACATAAACTATTAAGATCATTAAATCAGGACCTGTGGTGAGCTCCACGAGGTGCCCAGTCCATTCGCTTGTATATATTTTTCATGGAAAAATTAACAAAAATAAAATATACATGATATTTTTATATGCAACAATGAAGACTTTTGGATCCTGGCATACTATGATCAAGCATGTACTTTCTCGCTGCTTTTTAATAAATTTTTCTTTTCGCTAATAAAAAAAGAAGAAGAAGACTTTTAGAACTAACATTTAACCGATTGAAGGTCTGTGAATTAAACCTAGTAAATTAAGGGTTGGTTCGGTGAATGCAACACAATTTTATTAGATGGTATGTCCAAAGAAACTTGGTTAAAAGTTGTTTCCTAATGAATTAAGACACAATTTTATTCGATGGTATGGCTGAAGAAACTTGGTTAAAAGTTTTTTCCTAATGAATTAAGATTATTTCCGATCTTTTGATATGGACTCTCTATAGGCCTTTATTAATGATTTATTTCATTCAATTTTCTTAATTTTGTGCGTAGGATATCTATAAAAAATTTTAGATTGACTTGATGATTATAATTAGAAGTTATTTGTCTCTAGTATTACAGAGAATTGGACCATCCGGTTTTGGACTCATGAGCATGCGCTCTAATATGAACCGTTCATCTTTTAAGTACTTGTGTGTAAACCATTTTTTAAAAATATAATGATTCGATAAACATAGTCATTAATTCATTGTATTTCGTGTTTAAAAAAATGGATTATTCATTTTTTTTTTAAAATTACGATTAAATTATATGACTATGCTTATAAGATTGATATTTCAAAGATAATTTATACACAAATAAATAAATAAAAAATAAATAATTTAAATTATCAAAATAAAACTTGTGTTGGGCTCATAATTTATGTTAAAAACCTAAAAATTTCTGAATTGATTATTAAGATAGACTCTATAACAAGCCCACATTGAGTACTCAATGGTCCTTTTAGATGGACAGGAGACAAACTGCTTCCCCGTCCTTCTCTAATAAGAGCAATTCCAATGATAAAAGTTAAATAATTTTGCAACAAAAATATGTTTTGGCTTGTTGCAAAGTAAAAATATATATATATTTTTTTGCTATTAATGTATAGTTTACATACTATTTTGACACAATTAACTCTCATATTAAATTTTCGTCATTGGATCTACTTATCAAAAAATATTTTGTGATCATGAATTAATTTTATTAATTGTGACAAAATAACTTTGCCAAACTTCAAATCAAATTTTACTCAAGATTTTAGTTCTCTCATTTTTGACTACACATTTGGCTCACCACATAGATTAAATTTTAAGATATCTAATTGACAAGTCCTATGACTGAATATTGTATGTCTAAACATCTGCTTACAAAAATTTTATAACTTAGTTAACAAATTTCATGGGTAGACAATCATTCATATTAGAATTCAGAAAATAATTTATGGATAGAATTTTTATACATAAACATCATCGAGAACAATGTGATAGTGGCATATTTATAATTACAAACTAGAATAATGTGTGTTTTAACTTGAAATCAACGAACCATAAACAAACACGTTATTCTATTAAAAATTTCTATAGTTTGTAAAGCATTACCTGTAGAATTCACATGAACTCTTATGAGATGAAATGAAACTGAACCTACAATCATCTTCTTCTTCTGTTGTGCGGCGGTGGCCGGCGATCAGGAGTTACTACAGATGCACCCACCAAAAGCTCTACAACTGCCCTGCCCGAAAACAAGTCCAGCGACTCGACAACGACGCCTACACCTTCGAAGTCATCTACTGTGCTAATCACACTTGCCACATGTCTTCCACCGCACCCTCTATCCCTCCCATTTCCCCCGAACTCCTCCCTCAAATCACCCAACAACAACCCACCACCACCACCCACTCTCCGCCCCCACCGCCCGCCTCGGCCCCTCTCGCCACATGGCTCTCGATGGACATCAACCAAAGCTCCGGCGAAGGCACTAGCAGCTTCTCCGCCGACCCACGTGTGCATTTGTTCAGGGACTTCGGTTTGAGAAGTGGTGGTGGTGGTGGTGGTGCTGGGACAAGCAGTGGCGGTGCGGGTCCATCGTCGTCGACAACTAGGTACGGTGAAAATCAGTTTCCGGTGGCGGATTTGGCTGATGCCATGTTTAATTCAGGTAGTAGCAGTAATAATAGTATAGATGTCATTTTCTCTTCTATGGAAGATAAGTGGGAGCCAGCTCCTGGAGAGAAGAAGAACTGATTGCTTGATAGCTGCCCGACATAGAATTAAAACATAGAAAAGTACGCCGAAAGAGAACTGTCTGGTTTAGATTTATTTAAAGTATGCGATGAATCTATCACATATAATATGTTTTTTGTGTTTTAATTCTGTGTAGTTATATTGTTTCTCAAGTGAATGAACGTTAGTTAACTGCGGATAGAACAATCCATAACAAGAGAGAGAAAAGAAAATATGGGGAACTTGAGCAATTTCTTGACTGTAACATTTAACTCCCAACTGTGAGGAGTATTTTACTTGTTTTGATCAATTCATTCTTACTTGTGTTTTAGGAATTTTGTAAAATATAGATTGTCAATGAAAGCTTGTTATTTTGAAAATGATTGGACTCATGTATGGTTGCTTTGTCTTAGGCAGCGCACAAGATTTTGTGTTTAGATTATTATATTCATTTGTTTTGATGCATTATAGTTAAGATGATATTTTAAGATTTTTGCCTTAATTTGTACGTCTCATTTATATTTAGAAAAAGTCATGTTTATAATTGCAATAGTGGTATTATCATATTAAAATGTATGATTTTTTATTTTTATTTTTATTTTTATTTTTATTTTTATTTTATTTTTATTTTTATATAAAAACCTTATATGTTTAGCATATATATATAAACATAAATATATGAATTGTAGTGCAAGGTAGGTAGGTAGGTTGTTCCTGGTGGTTGAGTACTTAAAGAAAATGGCAACTAGTTATGGTGGAAGGTGTCTCTGAACCAATGGGATATAACAAACCACCACTTTCAGCCAGCTCTTTCCAGCTAAGTATTAGCAAACTAGTAAAGCATATTCCACCTCTCAGAATCAATCAGATTGCTTCATCCAGCTGCTTTCCGGACTGGACGGTACTGTTGGGTAGCAGTGGGCCCGACTCTAGACTCATCTCGGATGATTTAAACCGTTTATTATATAAAATTTGTCAAGGACATCATTTCATGTTAATCGAACGTTGATAACAACTTGATCACCTTACATTTGTGTCTGAGATTCATTTTTAAAATTATAATTGTTGTTGAAACAAATACAAGCTGATCAGATGATTATCGATATTTGATCGATATGATTTTTTACAATGATGATGTATTAGACAAACTTTACACATTAAACGGTGCTATTGGGGCGGCAAAATTTTTTTTTTTTTTGGATCAAAAAGGGAAATTATATTACACACCTACTTTTTGTAATTTGGTTGTCAATTCAGTGTTTGCAGTTTTGTTTGGGATAAATTAATTTAGTTTTATTTTTTTTTTTTTATTATTTTATTTTGATTTAAAAAATTGTGTTTAGGATAAATTTTGATTTTTTTTGGTAGTTAATTTGATGGTTATGAGAGAAAAAATAAAATGATTATGATTTAGATGTAACATTTTACCTTATTGACTAAATTAGTCTATTTTGTTTTTATTGGCTAATTTAGCCAAAATTTTATATTGTGTCAATTTAATCAATTCATAATGTCCTTTCAAAATTTCGGCTGAGAACAAAGGCTTAATTGTCAATTTATTCTCCTAAAAGTGATTAAAATGTTTTTTTATGAGGAAAAAAAAAATTTATTGATAAACATCAAAATACAAGTGATTGAAATATTGACTTCCAATTTAAAATGGTCAATTTTTTTTTCAATGGGCTATCCCCCGCTATCCCCGCTCGGATTTCTATTTAAATTTTAACATATGTATTATCAATTAGATAAAATTAAGACAATGTGCAAAATTGATACAATCGAAACTATATAGATCAATCTAACACCAAAAACAAGTTATAAGAATTAATGGCATAATTTGTCCAAAATTTAATGAGTCTCATCGTCTATTAAAAAAATTATCATTTAACGATTTTAATCATTTGATAATTTATAAAAGATTTTATTTTATTTTATTTTATTGTATTTTTTGCCAAAAATACCTAACATAAGTTGCATCATGTGAGAAGTCCAACTCAAAATATTTTAATGCGAAGAATTCTTGACTTAATACAATTTTTTTGGGGAGTGAAATTTGCAATAGACATTTTTATCCTAAACCTTCCTTAACTATACAATCTCTATCGCCTCTCTAATTTAGATTCTTTGGGTTCTCCTCATTCTTCCTTGTCCATGTATCACCGACTCCACTATCGTCCACTGTGGTGATCTAGCACCTCATCCACCATCTATTTGGTTAGATCTGTTCTCTCTCTCAAAAATTTTGAATATTCTCTCTCTCTCTTTCTCTCTAGCAGTGCTCACCACGTCTACCATTTTATAGTTTCCATCGACAATCTCAAATCTAAAACTGGCCACATTAAATATATGCTCTTTATCTATTCTTCCCTCAATCTCTCCACTTTTGGTATTGTGCTTATTTCAAAGTTGACTTAAAAAGATAACTTCTATGTGGTTTGATGTAAGAATATTATTATGTTTGATGTTGCAGATAGTGAAATTTTACTCTGTAAATAGTGAAATATCACTATTTTTTCATATAGAAATTTCAAAATTAATGGGTTAAAAACTCAAAATTGATGGACAATAATTTCAATTTTGAGGTTTAAAAATGTCGAATTGAAGGTTACGAAACAACCAAATTATTTAAATGTCCTAGTAATTTTTTTAAGGGGTACTTACGTGTAGATCCTAATAAGTGGACTTATTGTCTGATATGTCCTATGAAAAAAATTTGTCATAAAAAAAGTCACTAATTGTAAGTTTTAGCGACAATTTATAAAAATCATGACAAAAAGAAGTCACAATTGTCAATTTTTAGCGACGTATGTAAAAAATTATCACAAAAAAATTATTTTTAGTAACAATTTTACTAAGACTTTATTTCAATAGGACTTGATGAGAATTAAGTCCAACTATCAAGACCTATTGATAATTTATCCTTTTTTTAATAGTAAAATTTTATTGTCTTTGGATAGAGTTTCTTGTCTTCGCAATTCGAATAGATTTTTTGTGATTTGTTGAATGATACGTAGTATTGTGATGGTAGTAATGGTGGTGATAGTAGTGTGAGGATGGGTAGAGTTTCTGGTGATGAACATATTAGGTGGCTAAAAATGAGGAGTCATTAGAAGAAAATGTAAAAAATCTTTAGAAAATGGTTGTTGGAGAGCCATCGGGAAAACTATTGCTGAAAAATTATTACCGATGATCAAAGATGGCCACCGAAGGTGGTAGTCCGCAGTGGTGGACAACGACAAATGATAGCGTGAAGTAGTAGGAGACGAGACCAGTTAAATTTTACTATGGAGTACTTTCATCATATTTTGGCATTTGCTCTTGATAAAGGAATTTTAAGACTAATCTTCTGTGACGCCCCAAAATTTGGGGACATCATAATAAGGTTTGAAACTTAAAATCAATTTTCTTAATTAAGAATCCTCATCAATGTTGCCACCAAATTTACCATCATCCATTAATTACAACACCAAAACTAAAAGTTCTTCAATTACAACTCCAGTAGAGAAAAACTAGAAAACTCAGAAAGATGGTTCATGGAACTTTGGCACGCTTCAAGCTAATCAGGGCTGAATGTTGCCTTTCAACACCTCGGTGTTTCCTTCGGTTTCTTCGGTACCTGGCATGAAATGCCAGGGCAACGAGGATGCCAATGAGCGACGAGCTCAATAAGATACTACAACCCGAAATACCCACCCCAATAATAATTCCCACAATGAATAATGTGTAGTAACAGAATGACAGGTAGCATTTAATAAGCATAATAGGAATACCACCAGTTGAAATAATAACAATAGATAATAAATAAATAAAATGACAAACAGATGCAGTATTTCATCATAAGAAAAATGCCCACTCATTAGGATCCGAACATAAAACCTGGCATAAAACGCCAGGGCAACAAAATTATGTGCCATGAGTTTTGCAACACAGTAAGAAAACATAACCAACCTACCATTCTTTTTAAGAGAAAAATAATGAGATTATAAACATGAGATAACAATATAATTGTAAACATAAATTACGACTATTAAAATAATTTCAATAATTTTTAATAAATTAGGTGACACTCGAAATCTCACCAAAGAGATTTAACTTACCAACTACTAAGCATGGCAACGGTTAATTTGAAACCCTCCCTTGGTCAAATATTTAAATGTTACCTACAGTAACTACCAATGATGCCCACGCACCAGGGTTACATACCCGAGTCGTGACATCACGGTCTGCCCCAAGGAAACGGTCTGCCAGGGGTACGTAACCTCCCTGTGTGCCACCTGCACGTCCACCCTTATTCAAAACCGAATACCGAAAAGGGTTCAAATAAGTCCCGTGCCATCTTAGAGTTTCGCAACACAATTTACGTGAGAATTCTCAAAACCAGGGCTCACCCTGAACAACGCCAAATTCTCAAAACCAGGGCTCACCCTGAACAACCGGTATTGACCGTCAATTGTTAACTTTGTGTATGCCGTTAATCATTTCAGTTAATTTTGATATCAATCACCAATAATTCCAATTTTTAATCACAAATAATGGTTTACCAACTCATTAAAATTCCCAACATAAAGTATTACACATGTCACACCATAGTAAACAATACACAAAATTTAAATAGACAATTTATTTAAACCATGGTATAAAATAATGATGTAGATACCGAAAGAAGAAATAAATCATAATCACACACGTGCATAGATTTTTAATCTACAAGATTAGATTAGCACCATATTAAATTTTAGTCCAAAGAAACAATTGAAGAGATTATTTTTAATTCCTCCTTAATCTGCCAAAATTTCCAGAATGTGTATTGCAAATGAAATTTAAATGAATTACTTATACAACTCTAAAATTCATATCAATCTACAGAATACTCAATAAACATGTTATGGTCATTTTTCAGGAAGCATTTTCCAAAAATAAATTATAGATAATTCTTAAAAATTCCAAGGGTGTTTATGACACAGATTTGTCACATTTCCTTATATTAATGCCATGCTTAAATTTATAGATCAAACCCATAATCTAAAAATTTATCATGAAACTAGACTTCTCAAATTTCACCTTTTAGTTAGAAATTACCAGATTTGGCTTAGTATAGAATTTTAAATAAATTTTCAAATACATGATAAAATCTGTCTCACAGTTTCAGATTTAACTAGAAATTTGTATAAATTCGTAGAAAGCTCAAAAATTATTTCCAATTTTTTTTTGGATAAACTAGACATCATTATAAACAACTTTGTAGAATAAAGTATCTCGAAATTTTGAGTATAAAATTATCTAAAAATTCGGATAACAAGCTGGCAGATTCAAACAGATTATTCTCAACACAGTTTCAGGTTTAGTTAAAATTTTGTATAAATTCTTAGAAAGCTCAAAAATTAATTCCAAAAATTTCTGGATAAACTAGACATCATTATCAACAACTTTGTAGAAGAAATCATCTCAAAATTTTGAGTATAAAATTATCTAAAAATTCGGATAACAAGCTGGCAGATTCAAACAGGTTATTCTCAACACAGTTTCAGGTTTAGTTAAAAATTTGTATAAATTCGTAGAAAGCTCAAAAATTATTTCCAAAAATTTCTGGATAAACTAGACATCATTATCAACAACTTTGTAGAAGAAATCATCTCGAAATTTTGAGTATAAAATTATCTAAAAATTCGGGTAACAGGCTGGCAGATTCAAACAGGTTATTCTCAACACAGTTTCAGGTTTAGTTAAAAATTTTTATAAATTCGTAGAAAGATCAAAAATTATTTCCAAAAATTTCTGGATAAACTAGACATCATTATCAACAACTTTGTAGAAGAAATCATCTCGAAATTTTGAGTATAAAATTATCTAAAAATTCGGGTAACAGGCTGGCAGATTTAACACAATTTTAGACAATGTATCAAATGTATATAATCTGAAAATTTCAATTATATAAAAAAAAATGAGAGGGTTGAGAGAGTTTTCTTACTTAATAATAGAATGATGAAATGGTAGAAAATTTTAGCTTCCTTAATCTCCCACTCTTCTTCTCCTCCTACTACTTTGTTGCTCACAGAATTTTCTTTTCCTCATTTCTCATTTCCTCGCTGAATGCAAGCATGCATGTATATATATACACAATGCACTTCCCCTCTCTCTCTCTCTCTCTCTCTCTCTCTCTCTCTCTCTCTTTCTTCTAGTCATTCTGTGGAATCTAGTCAAATGTTGCAAGTTCAAGACACATAATTGTGTCTCATTTCCTATATTGCATGCAAGAGAACAAGTGGCAATGTTGCCACCAAAAATATCTTCCAAAGTTTTTTTTTTTTTTTTTTTGTATTTGTATGGGTTTCTTAAAATTGATACACTAAGATTTTTAACTAAGGTATTTGGTAAGAATAATTATCATGTTGAATCCCTATTAAAATAATTTATAAACAACAAATATTGAACACCCACAAAATTATTATTCTTAATAATGTCTTTGTTAGTGATTGAATTGAGTCAATTTAAAACTAACTTTTACACTAATATTTTTCAAATAAACTCTGGATATAATTAATTAATTATTATTATTATTATTATTATTTAAGAATAATTAAATATGGGTTTTCACAATCTACCCTCCTAAAAAAAAATTTCGTCCTCGAAATTAATTCGTACCTTTAGACTCGAAAAGATGAGGGTGATTGGCACGTATCATATCTTCTCGCTCACACATTGACTCTTTCGTCCTACGATGCTGCCACAACACTCGCACCAAGTAAATAGCTTTGCTCGCAAAATTTTTTTTTTTTTTTTCGTCGATCCATAATCTTTATAGGTCTTCCTCAAAACCTACATCTTCATTGAGATCAATCTCTCTCCAGTTGATAACACGGGAGGGGTGTCGCTCATATTTCCATAATTGAGATGTGAAAAATTTTGTGCCTTGATGAATGCTACCTCCTGATTGTATTTTTGTGATTCCAACATCTCGCTCAATTTTAGGCCGTAACAATTTGATCACCAAGGTAAGCCTTTTCTTCTTGAACCCCCATTTGCACCCCAAATCATTGAGTGTTCCAACCATGTTCCATTCTCTAAGTGCTAAACTAGTAACAATTTCTCTATTCTTGCGACTTAGCGCATCTGCTACACGTTAGCCTTGCCGAGATGATAGAAAAGGGTAAATTGGTAATCCTCGAGATACTCCATCTGACATCTCTGACGCATGTTCAGATCCTTTAGGTGAACAGGTACTTCAAGCTTTTTGTGATCAGTGAATATCTCAAACTTTTCATCATACAAATCGTGTCTCCAAATTTTGAGTGCGTGAACTATAGTTGCTAACTCTAAGTCATGGGTGGATAATTCTTCTCATGGTTCTTTCATTGCTTTGATCCATATGCCACCACCTTGCCATTCTGCATCAATACGCACCCCAGACCTTCTTTGGAAGCATCACAATACACGTTGTACCCAACGTCACGTTCTGGCACTAGAGAATAGGGGCACTCGTCAATCTTTCTTAAGTTCTTGGAATGAATTTTCACAAGACTCGTTCCATTCAAACTTTACCCTCTTTTGAGTCAAATGTGTCATTGGTTTGGCCAAATTTGAAAAGTCTTGAATCGTCGATAGTAACCACCGAATCCTAAGAAACTACGAATCTCAAATGTGTTCTTAGGTTACTTCCATTCTGTCACTGTTTCTACTTTAGTTGGGTCTACTAATATTTCCTTGTCAGTACCACGTGATCCAAAAACCTTCCTCCATCCAGAACTCACATTTACTAGCCTTAGCATACAGCTGGTTTTCTCTCAAAGTTTGAAGTAATATTATTCATGGTCTCATTCAGACTTGAAATACACCAAATATCTTTTATGAAAACTACTACATAATTTGATCTAAGTAAGTCGTGAATATTTTGTTCATTAAGCTCATGAACATGCCTGGTGCATTGGTTGGGCCGAATGGCATCACTACAAATTCACAGTGGCTGTAACAGGTTCGAAATGCAGTCTTAAGAATACTCTTCTTCCTGAACACGCAATTGGTGATACCCCGACCTGAGGTCTATCTTTGAGAAATACCTTGCCCCTCTAAGCTGATTGAAAAGGTCATCAATCCTAGGCAGTGGATACCGATTCTTAATGGTGACTATTGAGTTGTCGATAATCAATGCACAACCTAAGTGTCCCATCTTTCTTTTTAGCAAATAAGGTGGTGCTTCCCACAGGGACGTGCTTGGCCTTATAAATTCCTTGTCCAATAATTCTTGCAACTGTGTCTTTAGCTTTCTCAATTCAGCTGGTGCCAGACGATGTGGTGCCATTAAAATCGGTGATGTACTAGGTTATAGTTCAATAGTAAAGTCTACCTTCTCCTTGGGGTAGTCCTGGTAATTCCTCTGGGAACACATCAGCATATTCGCACACCACACAAGGTAGCCCTAGTTCCATACGATCTTTATCTTCCAGAACTAAGTTGGTTAGCCACCCAACTAGGTGATCGTGCCACTTTGAATTTCCAAGTGTCAGTGATAGGGAATCTTGTCTATCCCCCTTAAATCGGAATCGCGTTCCGTCCTGAGAGTAAGCAATCACTGTCTTCCGATAGCAATCAATGGTGGCTCTATGGGCTGATAACCAGTCTATTCCTAGGATAACGTCAGAGTCTGAAATTTCCATGACTCGTAAGTCGCAACTTAAACGTAAACTAGAGACTCCTAGTTCACATGATTTGCATACGATATCTACTCGAGTTTGACCTCCTAGCGGTGAAGCTACACTCATAGGTGTTTCTAATCGTTCAAGCTCTAATCCCAAGATTCACACAGTTATATGTAGAGAAGAAAGAGTATGACATGGCTACGACAATAGCATAACTAGCATAAGAATTCAAAGGAATTTGAGCAGACGGTAAGTCGGATGACATGATAGTTTTGAACTTTTAATAGGGTTAAGATTATGGAGCTGGTGACCAAACTAGATATTTGAATTGAAATTGTGTTTGGCCATACACATTTCAAACCAAACACCTAGATTCTTCACCCTGTAAGGATTAAAAGAGTGCAATCGGTTTTCAAGAGAACCATACAAGATACAATAAACATGACTCAAAAATTACCAATTGATCATCTTAAGGCAATACTTTGTCGAATTGGAAAGGTTCAATGAAGATAGAGAAGTGATGATTTTACATCCGACAAATTTGGCGTCAACCTAGTTAGGATCAAACAAGATAGTTACTATGATTAGCATAAACTCTCAAAACTATGAGTTACATAATTCTATTCCTTCTAACACATGACACTACTCCTCAACGCATAAAGACGTGTGCTTAAGTCTACCCAGGTCTAAGGTTTCTAGACCTAGCTCTGATACCATGTTGTGACGCCCCAAAATTTGGGACATCATAATAAGGTTTGAAACTTAAAATCAATTTTCTTAATTAAGAATCCTCATCAATGTTGCCACCAAATTTACCATCATCCATTAATTACAACACAAAACTAAAAGTTCTTCAATTACAACTCCAGTAGAGAAAAACTAGAAAACTCAGAAAGATGGTTCATGGAACTTTGGCACGCTTCAAGCTAATCAGGGCTGAATGTTGCCTTTCAACACCTCGGTGTTTCCTTCGGTTTCTTCGGTACCTGGCATGAAACGCCAGGGCAACGAGGATGCCAATGAGCGACGAGCTCAATAAGATACTACAACCCGAAATACCCACCCCGATAATAATCCCACAATGAATAATGTGTAACAGAATGACAGGTAGCATTTAATAAGCATAATAGGAATACCATCAGTTGAAATAATAACAATAGATAATAAATAAATAAATGACAAACAGAGCAGTATTTCATCATAAGAAAATGCCCACTCATTAGATCCGAACATAAAACCTGGCATAAAACGCCAGGGCAACAAAATTATATGCCATGAGTTTTGCAACACAGTAAGAAAACATAACCAACCTACCATTCTTTTTAAGAGAAAAATAATGAGCTTATAAACATGAGATAACAATATAATTGTAAACATAAATTACACTATTAAATATTTCAATAATTTTAATAAATTAGGTGACACTCGAAATCTCACCAAAGAGATTTAACTTACCAACCACTAAGCATGGCAACGGTTAATTTGAAACCCTCCCTTGGTCAAATATTTAAATGTTACCTACAGTAACTACCAATGATGCCCACGCACCAGGGTTACATACCCGAGTCGTGACATCACGGTCTGCCCCAAGGAAACGGTCTGCCAGGGGTACGTAACCTCCCTGTGTGCCACCTGCACGTCCACCCTTATTCCAAAACCGAATACCGAAAAGGGTTCAAATAAGTCCCGTGCCATCTTAGAGTTTCGCACACATTTACGTGAGAATTCTCAAAACCAGGCTCACCCTGAACAACCGCAATTCTCAAAACCAGGGCTCACCCTGAACAACCGGTATTGACCGTCAATTGTTAACTTTGTGTATGCCGTTAATCATTTCAGTTAATTTTGATATCAATCACCAATAATTCCAATTTTTAATCACAATAATGGTTTACCAACTCATTAAAATTCCCAACATAAAGTATTACACATGTCACACAATAGTAAACAATACACAAAATTTAAATAAACAATTTATTTAAACCATGGTATAAAATAATGATGTAGATACCGAAAAGAAGAAATAAATCATAATCACACACGTGCATAGATTTTTAATCTACAAGATTAGATTAGCACCATATTAAATTTTAGTCCAAAGAAACAATTGAAGAGATTATTTTTAATTCCTCCTTAATCTGCCAAAATTTCCAGAATGTGTATCTTGCAAATGAAATTATAAATAAATTACTTATACAACTCTAAAATTCATATCAATCTACAGAATACTCAATAAACATGTTATGGTCATTTTTCAGGAAGCATTTTCCAAAAATAAATTATAAATAATTCTTAAAAATTCCAAGGGTGTTTATGACACAGATTTGTCACATTTCCTTATATTAATGCCATGCTTAATTTATAGATCAAACCCATAATCTAAAAATTTATCATGAAACTAGACTTCTCAAATTTCACCTTTTAGTTAGAAATTACCAGATTTGGCTTAGTATAGAATTTTAAATAAATTTTCAAATACATGATAAAATCTGTCTCACAGTTTCAGATTTAACTAGAAATTTGTATAAATTCGTAGAAAGCTCAAAATTTTTCAATTTTTTTTTGGATAAACTAGACATCATTATCAACAACTTTGTAGAAGAAAGTATCTCGAAATTTTGAGTATAAAATTATCTAAAAATTCGGATAAGCTGGCAGATTCAAACAGGTTATTCTCAACACAGTTTCAGATTTAGTAAAAATTTGTATAAATTCTAGAAAGCTCAAAAATTATTTCCAAAATTTCTGGATAAACTAGACATCATTATCAACAACTTTGTAGAAGAATCATCTCAAAATTTTGAGTATAAAATTATCTAAAAATTCGGATAACAAGCTGGCAGATTCAAACAGGTTATTCTCAACACAGTTTCAGATTTAGTTAAAAATTTGTATAAATTCGTAGAAGCTCAAAATTATTTCCAAAAATTTCTGGATAAACTAGATCATTATCAACAACTTTGTAGAAGAAATCATCTCGAAATTTTGAGTATAAAATTATCTAAAAATTCGGGTAATAGGTGGCAGATTCAAACAGGTTATTCTCAACACAGCTTCAGGTTTTAGTTAAAAATTTTATAAATTCGTAGAAAGCTCAAAAATTATTTCCAAAATTTCTGGATAAACTAGACATAATTATCAACAATTTTGTAGAAGAAATATCTCGAAATTTTGAGCATAAAATTGTCTAAAAATTCGGGCAAACATGCTGGCAGATTCAACACAGTTTTAGACAATGTATCAAATGTACATAATCTGAAAATTTTCAATTATAAAAAAATGAGAGGGTTGAGAGTTTTTTACTTAATAATAGAATGATGAAATGGTAGAAAATTTTAGCTTCCTTAATCTCCCACTCTTCTTCTCCTCCTACTGCTTTGTTGCTCACAGAATTTTCTTTTCCTCATTTCTCATTTCCTCGTAAATGCAAGCATGCATGTATATATATACACAATGCACTTCCCCTCTCTCTCTCTCTCTCTCTCTCTCTCTTCTCTTTCTAGTCATTCTGTGGAATCTAGTCAAATGTTGCAAGTTCAAGACACATAATTGTGTCTCATTTCCTATATTGCATGCAAGAGAACAGTGGCAATGTTGCCACCAAAATATCTTCCAAAGTTTTTTTTTTTTTTTTTTTTTTGGGTTTCTTAAAATTGATACACTAAGATTTTTAACTAAGGTATTTGGTAAGAATAATTATCATGTTGAATCCCTATTAAAATAATTTATAAACAACAAATATTGAACACCCACAAAATTATTATTCTTAATAATGTCTTTGTTAGTGATTGAATTGAGTCAATTTAAAACTAACTTTTACACTAATATATTTTTCAAATAACTCTGGATATAATTAATTAATTATTATTATTATTATTATTATTTTTAAGAATAATAATATGGGTTTTCACATCTTCTGTTAAAAGAAAATTGAGAATCTTACCAAAAATCCCATAAAAGATTTAGGAAAAATTACAAATCAGTATATTTTTTAAAAGTAATTTTAAATCAGTGATAAATTTTATAGGGCAGAGTTAGGAGATCAAAAAATCTGCAAACCGAACCGACCTAGTTCAATCAGGTAGGTTTGGTTTTGTTTTTTGAATCCGTGATTTTGTTCTGGGTTAAAAAAATTGGAGAATCGGTCTTTGCAGATTGATGCTGGATTTAAGTTCCCAGTTTGGGATTAGAACCGAATCGAACTGTATGTAACTTAAATCATATACATATCATACATGATACATCCCGATGTATACAATCTTACCCTCTTATATATAAAACTAAATCCTAATTCATAACGTTTCAGATTAACGTAGTAATAAAAATAATAGATTAATGTTGAATAATATTTGCTTAATGTTATGTTTTTGTTGGTGGACATGTTATTATTATTTTAAAAATTTATAATAGGTTGAATTTTTTTTAAATGTTATATGATTTTTGTTGTAAACAGATTATGTGAAACCGTGGTTCTAAATCGGGCCGAACCTTATTTAAATGGTTTGGTTCGGATTGGTTCCATGATTTAAATAGTTTGATTTGGTTCCAATTTTTATGGAACCATAGATAATGAATTGGTTTTAATTTTATCCAAATCAAACCAATCCAAACCATACTTACTCTTAAAATTTTATCAATTTTAATAATTAAACTTTTAATTTTATTAATATTTGATGAAATCACCACTAATTTACAATTTTTCCAAAGATTTCTTGGTCATAAACTAGAAAAAATGTTTCGGAGCAAAGTACAAATTCTTAGCTCTAGTGATGTCTAAAATTTGTCTTTGGCTGGCCTATGTTATGAATTTGGTTTCATTCATGTGGGAAACCTATGGAGTCTATTTAACGTTGCAACATGATTTGAAAGTCAAATTGACAATCTCATTTGGGCCCCACAATGCTAGTCTCTCTTTCTCTCCATTTGGATGGGGAATTTTTTTGTATTTCTTTTTATCAATAATGAACTTTTTTAAATATTTTAATAATTTTTTAAGATACACTTAATCACTGTAACAAAATGTTTTTTGGCAATTAAATTTGGCAACTAAAAAAAATTAGTCTCTATAAGTTGTGAAATTGGCAATCAAAAAATTATGTTAGTTGACAAAAGTACAATATTTAGATACTAAATTTTTTTAGTCGGGGTATATTAATTATTGGCGACTAAAAAAAATTTAGTTGCTAAAAATGTCACAATTGGCGACTAAAAAAAATTAAGCCGCTAAAAATGTCATAATTGGTGACTAAAAAAAAAATGTAGTCTTTGTATAGTTAGTTTTGGTTAATAAAATTATTTAGTCGCCGAATGAAAAACAAAAATTTACATTTTATTTTTGGCGACTAAAAGTTTGGTTGCCAAAAACTTATTTTCAGTGACTATAAAATATTTTTGTTGCTGTATAGTTAGTTTTGGCTATTAAAATTATTTAGTCGCCGAATGAAAAACAAAAATTACTTTTATTTTTGGCGACTAAAAGTTTGGTTGCCAAAAATTTATTTTCAGCGATTACAAAAAATTTTAGTCGCTAAAGAACTAAAATATTTGGAAGGAGACATTTCAAATTTTGGAGGGATTTATAAAATATTTTCAGCGACTAAAAAATATTTTAGTCACCAATAACCATATATGTGACGTCTCAAAAATCGAGAATATCAGATAATATATTAACAACTAAATACAGGGTTTATCTAAGGTTAAAAAAGTAGGAAACGCCACTAATGAGTCATTTGACTAATAACCAAGCAAGATCCCAAGAAGGTTGTAGGATTCAAAATAGTCTAATTTCTAAGTCCAACAACCTTAGATAGCAAAACTACTTTTTTGACAGATCTTGACAAGGTATTAACACAAGGCCTATATGAGTTGACGGAGTATAAGGATAGGTTACAAATGTTATATATAAAAATTACAAAATCGTGTCTTCAAATACAAGCGATTAATCACTTACAATTTCATAATCGTGTTTACAAAACTAGTTCCTAAATCTCATAGGATAGCCATACGTCTTCAAATACTTCAGCTTTGCCTTCGACCGGTCTAATAGTCTTCAATACCTGGCATGAAACGTTGTGAGCTTTAAATGCCTAGTAAACACACACATACCCCGTCCCTTTTTCCTAATTCAATACACCAACGTATTTATAACAAGCAAGTAGTGAAGCATGACATTTAAGTCAATAACAGTAATTTCAATAACAGAGAACAGGAACATGACATTCAAATAGATGGCAAAGCTACAATATTAGTGGTTAGTATTCTAGAAATTTCCCAAAGAGATTTGATCCTCCCAACCACAAGAATTGGACTCGGATTATTCGGTATATCCCTTTTTTTGCTGCTTTGCAGACCTTACCCCGGATGCCTACCAACGGTAATATACCGTGTAACGCTAACCGAGGATCTCAAAAGAGACGGTAAAATAAGGGCATTGCCTATAACCTCCTCTAACTTATCCATCATAAGCACCTAGGGTTCGAATACAACCGATCCATTTAAGGGTTCCGATACAACCACTTACGCAAGACTTTCCTTCAATTAGGGAACACATCCTATCAATCCATACATAACACATTATCATCTCTTCATTATTCAAGTGATCGAAAACCTAACACCAACCCAATTAAGTTTCCTGTTGAGTTAAAAGTTTTAAATTAAAGTTAGAACAACTTAACAATGTAGTAATATCCACATAAGCATGAGCACTATCAAATGAAGAAGATAAGGACCATAACCATAATACATGCAATATCATATTAAGACATTTTCATATACTAATAAGTATATTCATAAAGTCAAGAGCACAAAATATCAATGTAAACAGAACTTCCAGATTCAGAGTCACTTAAAGATCAAGGCTAAAAGTACTATTTCAGATTTTTCCCAAATCCAGCCTTCCTACGGTTCGTAGAGAATTTTATCTAGTTTTCAGAAAAAATTTCAGAAATGGAATATCATTTTTAGATAATTAGTTATTTCAAAAATACTCCAACTCTGTCCAGATTTGTTGACCGTTACGAAAATCAGATTTTCTCACGAACCGCTTACTATTTTTCAATGAAACTAATTTTCCTTGAAAAATAACTCCTTAAGGAAGATTTTGACATAACATTTAGGTTCAGAAGATTTTTCTACATTTTTATAGAATTTTTGAAAGTTGGCTGTAAAACAGATTTCTCTGGCACAATTCTTGAAATAAGAAAGTTGGTGAGAAAAGAGGTCAACTAGGAGAAATTTTCCACTTATCTTGTGATGAAAACATGCTAAATAATATATATTAAACTTAGAAATTTGAGGTGAAGGTGTGCCTTTGGAAATTTTGAGAGATTGATATGGAAAAATGTAGCCTTATACCGATTAAGAGAAATACAAGAAGGGTAGAATCAAGGCTCAACTCCTTTTATTTTTAACACAAGAATGCCATCAAAACACATCTAAAATGAATGTTTAAAACTTCTAAGAACATGTATTTGAAAGGAAAAATAAGAGAGAGTTGTGTTGTGGCTTACTTGATTGCCTAGTGAAGTGTTTGCACAATTTCTTCTCTTTTTCCTTTCCTCTACCACCAAAGCTCTCTTCCTCTCTTTTTCTCTCCCTCAGCTGAAATGTGTAGTGTGTGAGTGTGTTTGATGTGCAAAAATTCTAGGGGAGAGGTCCTATTTATAGAAAAAATTTATGGTGGAAAGTCTAAAAAGCCCTTGGTTGGAATTGGATGGAAGAATTTGTAATTGGTTAGAATGGAATGAAATGCAGGTTGATTAAGAAGATTAATTATCACTTTGAACATGATTTAGTCTTAGTTTGTTTAAGATAGAATTAGATTGAAAACTAGTACAAACATATCTCATTGATTTGGGGATTTAGTCAAAATTCTTCATGAAATCAAGCATTCTTGTCCCAAAAAGTATACAACAAAGGGTTTCTCTAGGGTGGCCAACCACTTGATGATGATTTGAGGGAATTAAATTTTTTTTTTTTCTTGTGTACAAATGTTGGAAATTGTAAAATATAGTGTATAAAATAAGTTTTAAGGTACAAGTGTGTATATATATATGTAATAGTACTTGTTTGGGGTCAATAAGTGATTTAATAAAAGTATGAGGGCTTAGGGTTTAATTTATGAATTGAAACATTTATTTTAGTGTAGAATTAAACTAAATTAGGATTAGAAAATCTAATTCAATTTGGATTTCTTGTTTCGACTAAAAAGAAGATCAACTGACAAACGCGATAAAAATGAGAAAAACCTAGGGTTTTCAAGTGGTAATTCCATATTTAGGGAGTCAATTAATCAGTATTATAATATTAGAAGTTACTGAAATCGATTAAGGTTTGCGAGTTTTCAATTGGCGTATATATTTTGATCCTAGGGTTAAAATTACAATTAATTAAGAAACTGAGGGACTTCAAGGAAATGATTTAAAAGTAAGGGATTTTTAAGAAAGTAAATTTTTCAGGGGCCTCACAATATATATATATTCTTCTTTCCCCATTTTTTTGCCCTAAATTAAATTTGTTTCTCTGAAGGAATTATCTCTTTCCCATCTGTGGGTCATTGATCTCAATCCCTCAAGCCGCTCTGTATGTCCTTACCACCATCGCCGACACCACCTACGATCTTTGCCGGCACATCTGACTGTAAGGCTTGTGGTGGTGAATCTAGAGAGCAACTCAGTGATAGCGGCTAGGCTAGGGCTAGGGCTCCATACCAATGGAGCCACCACCGGTTTGACTAATTTGATGGTAGTTCTACCGTCTTTCTATGGGAACAAGCCGACCACGCTTGATCTTCTTGGGCTGGGGATTGGAGCTGGTGTAGCCTCCACTGCTGGCTTTTCGGCTTTGTTCACTTCTATTGGAGGTGGGCTTGATGTTGCGGCGACGACGACTTCATTTAGAGGAGTGAATTCCCCGGCTAAAGAATCTTGGAAAGGTCCATCTGAAAGTAAGCCATTGTCTCTGCTCTAGTTTAAACTCTTTTTTATCTTAGTTTATCATTGCTCTCTAGGTTTTTGAGTTGGAGAGATCTATTTTGCTTTGATATATGTCTATATATATATATATTTATCTTTTGAGGCTTTATATTTGTTGAGCCAATTTATTTCTTTTGAAGTTTTTAGTTATGGGAGAGATTACTTTGGGAATGAGGGGCTGCTTTTGTTCTGATTTCATGGGCAATTTATTTTAGGAATGTGTTCATGTTCCAGTTTTCTATGACAATATATGTATATATATATATATATAAAGTTTTAATGGTTATTTTTTTTTTAACAGATTGCTTTTGCGTAGGCTATTGTAGATTTTATTTTTGTGTACGAAGAGCATTTATTCTGTATATGGAAGGCATTTATTTTTGTACCATCATCTGTTTTGGAAACTCAGTGTTTTTGTATGTAATATTTAATTTAGATGGATTATACTTGGTTGGTATGGATTTATATGATATTTGGAATATGATATTACAAGTTAAAGTTTTTGGATAGTTGATAATGAAATGGGTATTATTGAAAATGGATTTAGATTATAATTGATAGATGTATTATTCTGTATATGTATAGGTTACAGGTTGCATTGATAATGAAATGCATATAATTTAGAAATTAATGAAAAATATTCAATTTGTGCATTTTAAAAAATTAATAAATAGAGCTTTTGGTGACTAAATATTTAATAGCCAAAAAATAAAAAGGAAACTTGTTGGCAACAAAACAATTAGTAGCCAAAAAAAAAATGAAAGTTTTTGGCAACTAAAAAATTAGTAGCTAAAAATAAGCACCATTATTTTAGCAACTAAAAAATTGATGGCTAAAAAAGTGTCATATTTTTAGTGACTAAATAATTGGTAGCCAAAAAGAAACCAACGGTTTTTGGTGATTAAATATTTTAGTCGCTAAAACAAAAAAACACATTTATTGAAAACTGTGGGTGACTAAATTTTTAGTCGCCAATTGGCGACTTTTGGTAACCAAAAAAAATTAGTCACCAATACCTTTTCCGATAATCATCCAACGACAAAGCTAGCAACCAAAAAATTTAGTCGGCAAAAATCTTTGGCGACTAAAAATTTAGTAGCCAAAAGTGTAATTTGTTGTAGTGAACTTAGATGTATTTAAAAAGTAAAATATTTGTGATTATTTATTTAGTTATTTTTTTTTTTATAGATTTCTCTACAAATATTTTATTTCTAAGTATATTTAAATTAGGTGCATCTAACAAATAAATAAATAAAATCTAAAATATAACAAAATTTCTCTAAAAATAACAAAACAAGAAAAATAAAAAACTTAAAAACTATATTTAAAATTTCAAAATCAAACAAATTAATTATTTTATAGATTTATATTAATTTATTTCAAACTACAATGTTGAATTAATCTAGTGCAATTTTTTGTATAAATTTTTTGTTTGTAAATTATTTTTCTTCTTTGATATGACATAAGATAAGGCAATTATACTAGGATAGAAGAATCATATTATTTTATTACTATATTGAAAAACAATTCATCTACACAATTTCTCCCCCAAAATCCCTCCAAATGACGTGGCAAATGTGGCTATTTGAGCCCAAATGTATATCCTAAACAGAATCTTAGTCTCAAATATATCCTCCTAATCCAAGGCACTCACAATCGCTAAATTATATTGCAAAATATACGTATTTTATAATTTTTACACGATTCAATAAATTAAAAATGTCATATTATATAATAAATAAATATAATAGTTTTTTTTGATAAGTGTAGCATTACTAATAATAAAGTTTTGCTGCATACTTCAATTATGATCATTTAAGCATGGAACCATTTTTTTTTACTGCAAAAAATAAATATTTGTGGAGAAGTGGTTTGAAAATACTCTTCAGATCCTGGAGGACGCTCGTAATCCTCAAATAGACACCTGAAAAGAAATGAACACTCCGGTCGGAGGTGCCGGAATTAGCACTCCGACGGACAAGTTAGTCTCTGCTCTCTCTGGATTACTTGTATTTCAAGTTAAGCATACTAGTTCTTACATACCTTCCTCTGACTAATGATCCTGTATTTATATTACTCTCTTTCTTGGGCCTCAGGATTGGGCCCACTTTCAATTTGCCGTATAATTATTTATTCGGCTTCGTTTGCAGCAAACCGCTTCTCACTTGGCCCCTTACTTAATCAGCTATCTGGCCGAATAGGGCATGATTTAAATTGCGGGACGGGGTCGAATGAAATATATATGTTTCGACCCAAGTCCAACCATTCGGCCTCTTTACGACTCCCAATATTCGGCCCCCACAATTGCCCCCCAAGCACTTCACTTACGACAGTTAGCTGGAGTGTTTGGTTTTGAACTTCGAAAGGTCAGAGCCGAAATTCAGCGACTAACCTCATTTCAACGCGGATGTCAGAGCACACACCTCTCGGTTATCATTTCAACTTCCTGCCCCTTTGTACGCCTCCATTTATTATGATTTAAAATCTTGTCGTCTTCTCGAACACGCACATTTTGGACGCTTAAAGTTTTTGAACTACCTTCCGACTCGTTTCTGCAACTTCCATTCGTCCTCCATTGTCTTCTCCGTCTCTTGTAAGTCTCCTTTCTCTCTACTTTCTCTCTGCTTTGAGTCCTTTTTCCTGGTTTGCCTTTAGTTTAGCACACTCCTATAAGCTGATCGAAATGGCAAAGCATCTGAAAGACCTCCTCTCTGTGGATCGAATTTCTGGCTTTCGATGCCATTTTTCTATCCCTGATGATGTCCGTCTGTCGCTTGTGACAGACGGCACTCTCGATACGGAGAGGGACGATGAAAGCACAATCGTTTCCCCTCTCTTATTGATTGCGGAGGGTGGAATCCGTTTCCTGCTTCATCCATTCCTTAGGGCTATCCTTCGCCATTGGGGTCTAATCCCCTCTCAACCCAATGTCAATTTTTTTAGAATCGTAATGGGGATTATAGAGCTAAACCGTCACCTTAGGATTAACCTTGGCATACCTGCTATTCGGCACTGTTACGCCTTGGCGAAGTCTTCTGATCAGCACAGACGCTATTTCCTTAGGGCTAAGGACACCGACCATTAACTAGTGACTATGCTCTCTAGCTCTGGAAAGCGAGTCGATGACGTTTTGGTTGTTGTCCAAGGCAATTAGGAATTCGGCGAAGGCGAGGATCGCCTTGATCCTATTCGTAAACGGAGGGGCGAACCAGGTGGCCGTATAGCTTGTGTTTATTTTTTTGTTGTATTTATAAAGCTTTATTTTTGACACCTCATGGTTTTGCTTGTGCAGGAAACGATTTGAAGAAAGTCTTGACTTCAACCGATGACGTCGTTCTTTCAGAAATCAAAGTCGCGCTCAAATACTTCGGCCGTCTGAGTCTTCAGAAACAGGGGAGGGCGGCCCACGTTCTACTTCGCTACAAACCGATATATACGACTTTCTCGGCGGCAAAAAACATCCCTATTTCGAAAGGTGAAGAGTTTCTTACCGCTCTTATCTTGACCGACTTTAAAAACCTGCGGCAAGTTGGTTTCGAGGGGTTCGATTCGGAGCGGGCGGAAGTAGCTGACGTTGCCGAATCAGACCAGTCCGAAGCGAAAGTAGACGAAGCTTTAAAATTGGCCTTCGAGCAAGCTGGCCTCAATTCAGCCGACCCTCCGTCCACTTCGGACCGAGGGGACCTTCTGTTTGACGACGTTTTTAACAGTTTAGAGGACCTTCCTGACGCATTTCCCGAGGACATGGCTGGGTTAAGCCTCACACAACTTGCAAAAAAGAGGAACGAGGAAAGGTTGGCCGCGTGGCGAAGAGCTGAGGCCATTCGATCTGAAGTGCCACCTGCCACCGAATCTCAGCCCTCCCTGCCTGTTGCCGAATCTCAGCCCTCTTTGCCCGTTATTGAGGAAACGGGCCAAAACCGATCGACTGAGTCCGAGGTGGTTGTTCAGGCCGATCGAGAGGCTGAGCAACGGGCAGACAAGCGTCCTACCGAGGTCCAAGCTGGCTCAGAAGAAAACTGTGCCGACAAACGGCCTCGTTTAGAGGAATCGGATCTGATTGTGCCTTTTGTCATTCACCCGAAGATAAAGTACACGCCGATCTCCTCTGATGCTTCGGCAATTAAAGACCCTGCCGTCGCACTCAGCATGGCAACGTCCGTCTCATTGTCGGCTTACAAGGCGATTTTCCGGGCGGAGCCGGATCTGCTGGCGATAGCACTAGCCGCTCAATTGGCTCTCCTAGTATATACCTTGCCCTTGTCTTTCCCTTTTATGCAAATATTGTCTTGGTTTTAATTTCCTGTTTCGTAGACGGTCGGGAGAATAGCCGAGATAGGTCGTCGCCAGCACGACGCCGTCGAACGACTTGGTCGTTTACAAGCGGAAGTAGAGGACCAAAGGAGCAGGGCCGACTTCGAGGCAGTGATGGCAAAAATGAAAAGCGCCAGGGCCGAGGCTGAGATAGAGAGGGCGCGTAATGCGGATCAACTGATATCGGCCGCCGAGAAGAGGGTGGACGCGAGCAAAGATGCGCTGAAGTTGGCCCAAGAGGTGATCTCCAAACTGGAGGCTGAGTTGGAAGAAATAAAGAAGGCGAAGGAAACAGTCGACTCGGAGGCTTCCAAGGCATTTGAGGCGGGGAAAAGTGCTGCTTTCGCCGACTATGTGGAAGAAGTCCCCAAATTTGAAAATCAGGGATTCAAACACGGCTGGCTCAAAGCTCTTGCTGCTGCTGATATGACATTGGCTATGCCGATTCCATACGAGCAAGTGGATGTTGAGCCACTGGAGTCTGACTCCAAGGACTAATTTGGGCGACACTTGTTTTTGTTTTAGGATTTCGAATGTATTTTTACAGCTTTTCGTTTAGTAGTTTTCATGTATTGCTACAGTCATAGTTTTTTGCTAGTTTTCGTATGTAAAATGGCTACAATTTGTGCCCAATTTACTAATGAAAATTTCCTCTTTACTTTGCTATTATTTGTGCTAAATTTTGTTATTGATGAATAGTATTGCTTTCAATTATAAAATGGCTACATTTTGTTTTCAATACAAGTATCATAATTCATGGAATGACTATGACATAAATCGATCGGCATTGGGTTTAGGTACTTGGCTGATCGGATTAATAAATCTGCCTTTACCCCAGCCAGTGCATGAGCTTCAGAAGCCGAATAGGACTAGTTCATGGAATGGCTGCGGCATAAATCGATCGGCATTGGGTTTAGGTACTTGGCCGATTAGATTAATAAATCTGCCCTTACCCTAACTATTGCATGAGCTTTAGAAGGCGAATAGGACTAGTTCATGGATGGCTTCAGCATAAATCGATCGGCATTGTGGGTTTAGGTACTTGGTCGATCAGATTAATAAATCTGCCCTTGCCCCAGCCAGTGCATGAGCTTCAGAAGCCGAATAGGACTAGTTCATGAAATGGCTGCGGCGTAAATCGATCGGCATTGGGTTTAGGTACTTGGTCGATCAGATTAATAAATCTGCCCTTGCCCCAGCCAGTGCATGAGCGTCAGAAGCCGAATAGGACTAGTTCATGGAATGATCCAATCGGCATTTGGCTTTTGGCGTTTAACATTAATGACGTCACCTCGGGGGCGCTACATACATTAAGAATAAATAGGGTGAGTTCGCGCCAGTGATTCCACTTATTCTTATTCAGACTCGATTTAAACTAGCTAGAGATAAGTGTGAATATCAAACAAACTGTTCTTCAACAGCAGAGGAGAAGGACGAACATTGGCTGAGCTAGACACTGCAATGAATCGCAGCAGCGAGCCTACACGCACGAGAGGAATGACGTCCAAGGAACGGGAAAAACGTCAGCCCCCAAGTCGTCGAAACAAATCAACCCGAAAAGAAAAACAGCAACGGGGAAGCTCCCCGTGACCGAGAAACGAGCCCGACGCGACGCCACGACCGTTGAGTTTTGCAGTTTTCATGGGGAATAAACCGATGACGGAGGCGGATTCCATCGTTAACGATCTAGGTGTAGCAGTCGAGTTCGCTCGATAGATCTTTCCACCGGAAGTCCAACAGTCGATGGTTGGATGACAAGATTTCGAAGTATTTCGAGAAGGCATCCATGGGATGGTGAAGGGGCTGTGCATCGCTTATGAAGTCGGCATGCGTCTGCGCGGCACGTGACGGGAAATAGAGAAAAATGATGAACGAATCAGCAGTTTGGAGGCTCGCGCGGAGAAGGCCGAGCGTGAGCTTAGGGAGCTTAGGAAGGCTCAAGCCATCGAGCCACGTGCGGCGGGTTAATCTAACCCGGTCGTGGAGGAGAAGCGACCAACAGCTGTTAAGTCACGCCATTGCCGACTGAGATACCGCAAGCTTGTTTACCGTAGAAAATGCGAGGACCATGGGTTATGAAAAAGGCTTCCATGCGGGCCGGAAGGTTGGGATCGACAAAACCAAAGAGAAACTTGCAGAAGAGGTCTGCCGATGCGAGAATCGGGGCTTTAGGCATGGTTGGATCAAGGCACTTCAAGCCGTGGAGGCTCTCCGAGCAGAGGGTGTTGATTCGGCGCTGCCGCTGTATCAACTTGATTACTTTCCCTTTTCTGCCTTTGAAGTCGAAAAGAGTGACGATGAGGGAGACGCCGTATAAAAGTAGACATTGTGGGCATTGTAATGCAAAATTTATGTAATTTTTAGCTAATTGAATAATAGTACATTTTCTATTTCAAGTGTTTTCAAGTGTTGGCATACTTTCTGATTGTATTGGTATACTCCATTTCAATCAACTGATCTAAGGACACAGTTATTTTGAACATTCACATGTTTCAGCATGCGTTTCTACGACATGTTTTTTTTTTATTTTGAATGTTTGATGTCTCAGCTTTCGTTTATAGGGCTTCCCCCATTTCACGTTTATACGGTGTCACGCACTAATCGTGATATCCACGAAAGGCGCTCTAAATCTAGAGACTTAATCGGTGCAAAGGTCTTGCGCTGATGGGGCTCCGAATCCGGAGACTGGCCAATCGTGATATCCACGAAGGGCGCTCCGAATCCGGAGGCTTTATCGGCCCAAAGATCTTGTGCCGATGGGGCTCCGAATCCAAAGACTGGCCAATCGTGATATCCATGAAGGGCGCTCCGAATCCGGAGGCTTTATCGGCCCAAAGGCGTCATGTGCCGATGGGGCTCCGAATTCGGAGACTTTATCAGCCTAAAGGCGTCATGCACCGATGGGGCTCCGAATTCAGAAACTTAGTTTGGCCAATCGTGATATCCACGAAGGGCGCTCCGAATCCGGATGCCTTATCAGCCCAAAGGCGTCATGCGCCGATGGGGCTTCGAATCCAGAGACTTTATCGGCCTAAAGGCATCATGCACCGATGGGGCTCCGAATTCGGAGGCTTAGTTTGGCCAATCGTGATATCCACGAAAGGCACTCCGAATCCGGAGGCTTTATCGGCCCAAAGGCGTCATGCGCCGATAGGGCTCCGAATTCGGAGACTTAGTTTGGCCAATTGTGATATCTACGAAGGGCGCTCCGGATCCGGAGGCTTTATCCACCCAAAGGTGTCATGCGCCGATGGGGCTCCGAATTCGGAGACTTAGTTTGGCCAATCGTGATATCCACGAAGGGCGCTCTAGATCCGGAGGCTTTATCCTCCCAAAGGCGTCATGCGCCGATGGGGCTCTAAATTCGGAGACTTAGTTTGGCTAATCGTGATATCCACGAAGGGCGCTCCGAATCCGGAGGCTTTATCAGCCCAAAGGCGTCATGCACCGATGGGGCTCCGAATTCGGAGACTTAGTTTGACCAATCGTGATATCCATAAAGGACGTTCCGAATCCGGAGGCTTTATCGGCCCAAAGGCGTCATGCGCTGATGGGGCTCCGAATTCAGAGACTTAGTTTGGCCAATCGTGATATCCACGAAGGGCGCTCCGAATTCGGAGACGTTATCCGCCCAAAGGCATCATGCGCCGATGGGGCTCCGAATTCAGAGACTTAGTTTGGCCAATCGTGATATCCACGAAGGGCGCTCTGAATCTGGAGGCCTTATTGGCCCAAAGGCGTCATGCGCCGATAGGGCTCCGAATCAAGAGACTTTATCGGCCCAAAGGCGTCATGCGCCGATGGGGTTCCAAATTCGGAGGCTTAGTTTGGCCAATCGTGATATCCATGAAGGGCGTTCTGAATCCGAAGGCTTTATTGGCTCAAAGACGTCATGCGCCGATGGGGCTTCGAATTCGGAGACTTAGTTTGGCCAATCGTAATATCTATGAAGGGCGCTCTGAATCCGGAGGCTTTATCGGCCCAAAGGTGTCATGCGCCGATGGGGCTCCGAATTCGGAGACTTAGTTTGGCCAATCGTGATATCCACGAAGGGCGCTCCGAATCCGGAGGCTTTATCCGCCTAAAGGCGTCATGCGTCGATGGGGCTCCGAATTCGGAGACTTAGTTTGGCTAATCGTCATATCCACGAAGGGCGCTCCGAATCTAGAGGCTTTATTTGCCCAAAAGCGTCATGCGCCGATGGGGCTCCGAATTCGGAGACTTAGTTTGGCCAATCGTGATATCCACGAAGGGCGCTCCGAATCCGGAGGCTTTATCGGCCCAAAGGCATCATGCGCCGATGGGGCTCCGAATTCGGAGACTTAGTTTGGCCAATCGTGATATCCGCGAAGGGCGCTCCGAATCCGGAGGCTTTATCCGCCTAAAGGCGTCATGCGCTGATGGGGCTCCGAATTTGGAGACTTAGTTTGGCCAATCATAATATCCACGAAGGGCGCTCCGAATCCGGAGGCTTTATCCACCCAAAGGCGTCATACGCCGATGGGGCTCCAAGTTCGGAGACTTAGTTTAGCCAATCGTGATATCCACGAAGGGCGCTCCGAATTCGGAGGCTTTATCGGAACACTTTTGAACTGATTTCGTAGTAAGTAAATAGGGATCTTTGCATTACAAAAGTGGAGAGTGTACATGGTGAACTATTCAAAACTAATATCATTCCCCACAAGTTGGGTTCAATGATAGAATTTACGCAAGTGCGTTGAATTCCAAGGCCGTGGCAGACTCCTTCCGGACATGTCTTTGAGCCAATATGCCCCTACTCTTACGATCGAATCGACCTGATAGGGGCCATTCCATTTAGGACCCAATTTTCCATCAGCCGGCTTCCTGGCAGCTAAAAGTACTTTCTTCAGGACCAATTCTCCTAGTGTTAGCAGCGCAGCTGAACGCGTTGATTATACGACTTAGCAAGCTGTTGCTGGTATCGTGCCATGGACGCAAGGGCATAGTCTCTTCGTTCTTCGATCTGAATCAAATCCAAAGCTAACATCATGTCGTTTCGGCCCATATCAAAAACTTGCGATTTCAGGGTTGGGTGGCCAATCTCCAGGGGTATGTTCGCCTGGGTTCCAAAGCATAAAGCAAACAGCGTTTCTCCAGTGGATCGCCTCGGCGTAGTTCGATGAGCCCACAATACACTCGACAATTCTTCGACCCATTTGCCTTTAGCTTTCTCCAGCCTCTTCTTGATGCCGTCTAAGATAGATTTGTTCGAGGCTTCGGCTTTACTATTGCTTTGGGGGTAAGCCGGCGTGGAAAAGTAAGGCTGGATACCATACTTGCTGCACAGTTCTCTATAGATGCCACAATCAAGCTGGGTGCCGTTGTCTGAGATAAGAGCTCTTGGAATACCGAATCGTGTTATGATATTTCTCCATATAAAGCGCTTAACATCAGCATCTCGAATGTGCGTTAATGCCTCCGCTTCAACCCATTTTGTGAAGTAATCTGTCGCGACGATCAAGTGTCATTTGTTCCCTAGGGCCCTCGACAATGGTCCTATGATATCAAGTCCGCACTGGGCGAACGGCCAGGGATTGGTAATAGAGCTTAACTCTTCAGCAGGCAGATAGATTAACAGGGAGAACTTCTGGCACTGTTCACATTTTTTCACATAGCATTCGGCATCAGATCTCATTGTCGACCAATAATACTCCTGTGTTATAGCTCGATGGGCATAGAGCGTCCGCCAGAATGTGCGCCACAATTGCCTTCATGTATTTCAGTCAGAAGCTCTTCGACTTTGTCCGAATGCACGTATTCTAGGTATGGACCAGAGAAGGATTTTTTATAAAGCTTTCCTTGCGGATCCAAGTAGTAACGCAAGGCTTTGTTTCGCAGCTTATGCGCTTCTTTCTTGTCCTCTGGGAGCTGTTCGAAAGACAAGAATGTAGCAATGAGATCCATCCAACTCGGTCCAGATTCTATGACATTGACCTGGATTTCCTCTGAAGGACAAATGCTTGGCTCGGGGATGAAACCCACCTCGATGCTCCATTTAATCTCTGAGTTAATGGCGGAGGCTAGGCAAGCCAGGGCATCTGCGTGTGTGTTCTGATCACGTGTTATCTGATTCAATTTATGATGATCAAATTTTTCCAGCAGGGAGTTAGCCGTTTTCATGTAAGTCGCCATACGGTCATTTCTTGCCGCGTACTCCCTTTTTAGCTGATTGATCACCAATTTTGAATCGTAAAATACCAGCAGACGCCGAGCAAGGGCTTTGTATTCGGCTTCATTGTTTGACGCTTTGAAGCTGAGTTTGACGGCTTGCTCAATTATTGCGCCATCGGGAGCCATGATTACTACTCCGGCTCTACTGCCCCGCTGATTGGACGATCCATCACAATACAACTGCCAAATGTCCCCAACAAAAATTCTCCAGTTTGGCTTAGGTCGAATTTCATCAGACTTAAAGCCGGCAAGACCCCCGGTGAATTCGGCAACAAAATCGGCAAACACCTATCCCTTGATTGAGGTTCTAGGTAGAAACTGAATGTCGTACTGGCCAAGTTCGAGAACCCACTTTGAGATGCGTCCCGATGCTTCTGCACTACGTAGTACTGATCAGAGGGGGTAATCTGTTAGCACCCCGATGCTGTGGCCCTGCAAGTAATGCATTAGTTTTCTTGCCGCCATGACTAGGGCTAGGATTAGTTTTTCCAGCGGAAGGTAGCATGTTTCGGCGTCAACCATTGCCTTACTCGCATAGTAAACTGGCCGCTGCTCCTCCAGCTCTTCCTTTATCAGTACGGCACTGATGGTCCGGTCAGAAACTGCCAGATACAAAATGAGCGGGTCACTTGCCGAAGGTGTTGTTAAGAGTGGCATTGATCGAAGGTAGGTCTTAAGGCCGTTGAAAGCGGCTTCGCACTCAGCAAACCATTCGAAAGCCTTGCCTTGCCGTAGTGTATGAAAGAATTGTCGACAGCGATCTGTGGACCGACTGATAAACCTGTTGAGTGTAGCGGCCATCCCCCATCAACTTTTGAACCTCTTTCACTGAATGAGAGGAGCCGAGTTCCAAGATTGCTGTGATTTGCCTCGAGTTAGCTTCGATTCCTCGGTGGTTGACAATGTAACCCAAGAATTTGCCAGAGCCGATTCCAAACGCACATTTGGAAGCGGTCAGCTTCATTTGTATTTGCGTAAAATGTCGAATGTTCTCTTCCAGATCGGCTAGATGGTTTTGCTCTTCTTTGGACTTGACCACCATGTCATCAATGTACACTTCCATAGTCTGGCCGAGTTGCTCCTTGAATATGGAAGTGACCAGTCTTTGGTAAGTTGCCCCTGCATTCTTCAGCCCAAAGGCATAACCTTATAGCAGTAGGTTCCTCTTGGGATGAGGAATGCAGTTTTGTCTTGGTCCTCCGGATACATGGTGATTTGATGGTAACCTCTGTAAACATCGAGGACGCTCATACGCTGATGGCGTGCCGTCGCATCTACAAGTTGGTCAATTTTGGGTAGGGAAAAACAATCCTTGAGGCAAGCTTTGTTTAGGTCTGTGAAATCAACGCACACTCGCCAAGTCCCATTTTTCTTCTTCACAACCACAGTATTGGAGAGCCACATAGGGTAGGTAACTTCCCTGATTGCCTCGGCGTCAAGCAACCTGTCAACCTCTTCAACAACGGCGGCAGTGTGCTCCGCGGCTGACCGCCGGCTTTCTGAATGATTGGCTTGCATTTAGGGTCAACATTCAAATGGTGCTGCGAAATAGACGAATCTATACCCGGCATCTCATACGGAGTCCATGCAAAGACATCAAGGTTGCTGAGCAAGAAGGAATCAACTGCTGTCGGTCTTGATTCAAAGAGCGTCGGACCATGAAGAAGAACCTGTCTTGGTTTCCGTTGATTCAACTCGATCTAGGGCTTTCGTGGGCCTTTTCACACTGGGAGCCGCCCAACAATCGTCGAGGCTCTCCCGATCCGGGCCTCAATAAAATTCACTTGCAACTGTGTTTGCGTCTTTCTAGTAAGGAGATTAGCATGCTTGTGCGACTTTGTGAGCACGGATCTACTCAACTGCCGCGCTCTATCGGGAAGCGTAGTAGCTGATGATAGGTGCTTGGCACGGCCTGCATAGAATGCACCAAGTTGCCCCATGATGACATTATATCAGTGATGGCAGGTTGACGACCAAAGAATTCCACATCCACTGTTCGGGAGCCCGCTCGAACGGGTAGTGTGATTTTCCCCAACGGATATTCTGGATTGGCGTTAAAGCTGAATAGTGGATAAGGAGCCGGAGAGAGGTCGATTCGGAGAGGCCTAATTTGGTGAATGTCTTGTAATACATAACTTCCGATGTGCTCCCTGGGTCAATGAGTACGCGCTCAATGGTGAATCGGTTTACGCACAACTCAATTACTAAGGATTAATGTGGGGAAGTGTCACTTCGGCCAAATCTGAATCATCAAAAGTAATGCTTGCAGCTTCATAGGGCCGTTTTACCGGAGTGAGTTGATTTTGAGTGTCGGTATTCGACTGAATTGTATGCACTGCGGATGACATTGGCAGGCTGTATATCATGTGGATCACGCCGAGTGGAGGGAAATCCTGTCTTAAGGTTATTGCTTTGGTTGAGTTACCTTTTCGGACGTACTGTTGTAGCCTACCATCTTGTACCAATTCTTCTAGGTGATCCTTCAATGCATAACAACTCTCAATATCGTGGCCGTGGTCCTTGTGATACTCGCACCGTCTATCCCGTCTTCTCGTGTCAGGAGGTCCCACCATTTTGGACAGCCATTTGAAGAACGGAAGGTATTGGACTTTGGACATAACGCGCTGATCGGCTCTGTTAACTCTGTATATTTCTTGTCGGCGAGCCTTGTGCGCCTGCTATCGACTTGTAGCTGTTCATTTGCTCGGTGGGAGCATCGGTCGCTTGATCGGCGAGAATCCCGTCTCTTATCTCGTTTAGCCCGATGCCGTGGTTCAGGGCTCTGAGGTGGTATAGAATTTAACGGCTGAGCAATTTCAGTAAGAGCCGTCTTGTTGGTCACATTTCTGGCTTTTACCCGTATGGCATCGTCCTCCACTTTACAGTATTCTTCAACTTTCTTCATCAATGACCAGACTGTTTTGGGGGGCCGTCTGGTCGAAGAGCTACGGAGGGCACTGTCAGGATGCAGTCCCATCTTGAAGGCGGTAATGGCCATGGAATCATTGCAAGCATCATCTACCAGATTAAAACATTCCCAATACCGCGACGAATTCGTACGAAAGGTTTCCCCCGGTTGAATTTGCATTGCCCAGAGGGAATCGGCTTGCTTTGGCTGGACCTCATTAGTTATAAACCTTGCCCTGAAGAATTTTTGGAGTTTGTGAAAGCTCTTGATCGAAGCTGGCTCCAGTTTATAATACCACCTGATAGCTAGTGGTCCTAAAACTGCTCGAAAATTTCTGCACATGAGAGCCTCGTCGTCTGCATGCAGCGTCATGGCTTGCTTGTAATGGCGGATGTGATCGGTAGGGTCTGATTTACTGTTGTACAGGTGAATGACGGTACTTTGAATTTCTTAGGTAGCACTGCTCTTGCATTCCGTCGTACAAAGAGATCGTGCTGGTCTTCTTCGTCTGAACTATTTCTTCTGTGCTTATGCCTTATACATGGACTCTCTTCAGAGGAACTGGTGGTTTCGGGTCGTCCCTTCTTCTTGGGCTCCGGGGATAATGAATCGGAGTCGTTATCAGTGTCTTGTTGTCGGGCTCGAGGTCGTCGACCACCTGCCTTCAGAGGTCATTCCGGCTTTGGGCGGACAGCTTGTTTGTACTTCGCCACTTCCAAGGCCAAATCTTGGTAGAGACGTTCATTCTCAGCGATCATGTTCTCCAACCTCTGTTCGTTTTGCTTTGCTTGTTCCATGATCGCTTGCATTGTCTCATGCTCTGAAGTCGAGGGTGAGGCGAAGTTCCAAGGCGCGTCTGGCGGCGGATAGTCTCCGGCCAAGCATGTTTTGTTGGAGTGAGGTCGTCTCTTTGTGTGGTTTTGTCAGTGACTATCGGAGGGTCTTCTGTTACGCCCGTCATGGATGTATTTGAGTATTCTGCAGACGGCGCCAATTGTGGAGAAGTGGTTTGGAAATACTCTTCAGATCCTAGGGGATGCTCGTAATCCTCAAATAGACACCTGAAAGGAAATGAACACTCCAGTCAAGGGTGCCGGAATTAGCTCTCCAACAGACAAGTCAGTCTCTACTCTCTCTGGATTACTTATATTTTAAGTTAAGCATACTAGTTCTTACATGCCTTCCTCTGATTGATGATCCTGTATTTATATTACTCTCTTTCTTGGGCCTCGGGACTGGGCCCACTTTCAATTTGCTGTATAATTATTATTCGGCTTCATTTGTAGCAAACTGCTTCTCACTCGGTTCCTTACTCAATCGGCTATCTGGCCAAATAGGGCAGGATTTAAATTGCGGGACAGGGTCGAATAAAATATATATGTTTCGACCCAAGTCCAACCATTCGGCCTCTTCACGACTCCCAATATTCGGCCCCACAATGTTATTAATAATGAGAAAAATCATACATTGTAAAAAAAATAAAAAAAAATTGCTGAAACTGCATCATAATAATCGAACTCATCCCAATTATATTGGTATAACAAAAGATTACTAAATCATGTGTGAGCAAATCCAACCATGAAATTATATAATATGTGTGAGTCTTGTTCTAGAGATCATTTCTCCCCCTCAAAAAAAAAATATATGTATATATGGTTGCCAAACCACCCCATAGAAGGTGATGGTGAGAAAGTTGCAAAAATGTTTTTCAAAATCATTTGATGAATTAAATGGTTAAAGTTTTCCAAATCAAAATGAGTTTTTATAAATTATACATCTTGATAAAATCCAAGTGTAAATCCCAATTTTTAAAATGAAAAAAAAATAACATATAAAATAGATTGGTATTAGATAACTTTTATAACCTCAATACTGTCCAAAAGTATATGTAATTGTCACTTTTTTATGCATGTATACATAGTGCAAATAATGGTAGGTGGGCATTATAGGCTTAGCCCCTACAACTGGAGCTCATAAGTTATTTCTAAAGTTTAAAAAAAAAAAATGACATATAAAATAGATTGCTATTAGATAACTTTTATAACCTCAATTCTGTCCAAAAGTATACATAATTGTCACTTTTTTATGCATGTGTACATGGTACAAATAATAGCAGGTGGGCATTAGCCCCTACAACTGGAGCTCATAAGTTATTCCTAAAGTCCCCATCACGGCCACCGAAGTGGTGGGGGATGAAAAGATGATAATTGAGTTAGGCTTATATTTGGGGGTGCGAGTAGTGACTAGTTTTTTAAACGGTATTTTGATTGCGATTCTATATTTTATATTGAGAGTTAAAGTATCCTTCTCTTATTTTAGTGGTGAGTCTTTTTCTTTGAGTTATGTTAAATATGATTGATAATTGATTATTCGGAATTAGGATTTACAGATGCTATGATACCTTCACGAAATATTTTTTTCCTGTTTAAAAAAAGTCCCCATTACAATTTTTAAAAATAGAACTTATATATATATATATATATTTTTGAGATATTGATATATTTTAGTGTATAGTTGAAGTGAAAATTACATATTTATTAATCGATCAAGTATCAAAATGTATAAACTCATATTTGATTCATGAGTGGAGTCACAATTGATATGACTAGTTCAAAATCAAAACATGTAGTTCAATTACAATAAAATTCTTTTTCACAATTGTTGATTCTAACAAAATATGACCGCAACACTAGATTCTCAAGATTTCAAGAGTTCCACAAACAAATTAGCAGTGCTTTAATAATATCATAAGATACTAGATTCTCAAGATTTCAAGAGTTCCACAAACAAATTAGCATAGTGTTTTAATAAGATACGAATATGTTAGGAGTGAATTTCATGTGCTAGTGTGATTCTGGGATTATTAAGGTTTTGTTTGACATGTATTAAAAGCACATGTTATCTTATTTTGGTCACAATCATTTTATTTAATTCATATCACTTCTCTATTATTTCACCTCAAATCTAACTCATATTTCACTTTTTTTTTATAAATAAATATATATATATATTATATATATAAATTTAACATTTTCTAAACAATCCTTAAAACTAATCATAAATTCTTTTAAATAATGCTTTAGTAATCATATTTATGTATTAAAAATATTTATTATGATTAGAGACATGAGTAATAAGATTATTTAAATCAATATAACGATGTTGTGTGAGGTGTACGGGAAAGAAATACACCTTCTCGTATAATCCTGTTGACCAAGTCTGCGCTCCTCCGTACGACGTCGTTCAACCACCTGAAAATACACACGTGAGCTAGCCGGCGGGTGTGTGCCGGAAACCTCTCCGATGCCTAAGTCAGAAAGCTTGACAAATAGACAGAAGCTCTATGAATTCAGGGAGTAAAGTTGCATTACCTCTTCAAAGGTGATATTGGTGAGCTTATATAGGTTTCGCGTGGCACAATCCTGGTAGGACTCTTATTCCCCCAAGTAGAGTCCTTCTAGGATTACTCCTCCATGCGTAGAGTCCTTCTAGGATTCATACTCCTGGAAGATAATGCTTATCCTCCAACACCCTCCTCACTGCTTAAACCAAGTGAGATGGTTCTTCTCATGGCCGAACTATTTTTAGGACCGAAGTAACTATTACTTCGGCCCTTATTCTACTCTCCCTTACCTCGGCTTTCCCATACTAAGACCGAGCTATCCATAAGGGTATTAAAACCGAGCTTTCTGCAAATCATAGCTTACTTCGGTCCCTCACACGCTACAACCGAAGTAATCACCGAAGACCGAAATTTGAGCTACTCCACTCAACCGGAGTAGAACCAAGTCCTCCGAAGACCGGGCTATTCACCACGGCTGCGTGACCGGTCTATCTTCGAAGCTACTTCTTTAAACCGGAGTAACTTATACGGCCCTATCTATGCGAGCCTTTTTATTTCGGCCCTAAGGCCCAACACCCAGCTCGGCCCACTTGTACATAAATTACCCTCTCAATTGCCCCTTAATTCCATCTGCAAAGCATGATTGGGATTACTTGCTTACAAACCGAACTAAGGTTTTTAGCTTATCCAGCCGAGCTACAATCTGTCAGCTACTCCGGCCGAGCTGAAAATCTTTTTAGCTCCTCCAGCCGAGCTAAGTTTAAGCCGGGCCAAGAACGTCCGGTCAAAACGTCTCTTCAGTTTGCAGAAACTGAATCGATTGTCCTTCCAATGACGTGGCAAACCCCGATTGGCCAGCTCCAGCTGTAACGCCGTCCCTCGTACTTCGTAACATTTGAACAGTCCCGCCTTTTTGCCTTTTACACAAAACAAACTTCTCAATTTCAAAAATCATTCCATACTCTGTTTATCTTCTTTCTCTCTCGTTTTTGCCTTACTTCCTGCAACTCAAGAGCTCGTGCCCTCCATTATTGTTGCCGTTCTTCCTCTTCATCCTCTGCTTTTCTACCAGGTAAACACACGAATCTGTTCTTTGTTTATCTGTTTTTTGCTTTCGTTTCAGTCCATAGTTGTCAATGTTATGTGTTGCTGCGAAACACTTTGTTTGTTTTCCACCATATCTGTACTTTCTGAAGAACTTCACAAGAACACCTTGAACATACTGATTTAGCTAATAGAACACCTCTTTGATCTTTGTACATGCTTCAACCGAACTGGAATACTGTTCTTGCTATACAAAAATCTAGGCAGACTGAAACCGAACTAGAATTTAGAACATACCACAGTAGTTTCATAAGGCCATCAACTGATCCACAATAACCGAAATGAAAACCCACCGAACTAGCCACTTATGAGCACACGACCGAGCTAAAACTTCAGGGGCCAAGCCAGCTTTCTGTTTTCCCAAGCCGAACTCAGAAAGCTGCCCCTTGACGTTCAGCCGGAATATCGAAACCAAATAGTAAAACCGAGCTAGCCCAATGCCCTGTCAAACCGAGATAACATGATCCTTTGCAAACCGAGATAATAATCACCTCAACAAAACCGAAGTAGATCCCGTAGTATACTGCGTAGCCGAAGCAGGACTTCTTATCTTGTTTTGTTTTGTGTAGCACGGTCTCAATCTGTGCTTAACACCTTGTTTTCCACCTTGCAGACTTAGGTCTCCAGGCACTTCATTGTGCTCAGCCGAGCTACTGAGCACACTAACGCAACCGCAATAAGTTATACCTAAGTTATAGAATAATGGGGAAGTACAGATTCTTAGTAGACACCCCAGGAGGCCTGGCCGAATTCCGTAAGGATTTCAACATTCCAGCCGATGTAAACCTTACTTTAGCCGAAAAAGGAGTAGACCCCTGGGATGAAGAAGGCTTCGTGCCATTCACCCTCCAGTCAATAATCGAGACCGGACTCAGGTTCCCAGTTCAGCCCCTTATATGTGAATTTCTTAGGCAGACTAGACTTTGCCCAACTCAACTCTCCACTAACACCTACCGAATAATAATGGGCATAGATGCTCTGAACCAACAAACCGGTCTGAACCTAGGTCTGGCCGAGATACTACATCAGTACTCAATAGGATCCAAAAACCAAGGCTGGTGCTACTATTTGAGAGTGCGCCGAGGTAGAGAAAAGATAATAAAGCACACACCGGATAAAGACGTTAATGATGACGACTTCTTCTGGGTATCTGGGAATTTCGAAGACCTCGAAGCCCGCATCCCAGGCCAAAGAATAAATTACAGGAAGGGGGAACCCGGTATACATACTTCGGTTTCTATTCCACCTTTTCTTTTATATTCCGGCTTTTCTCCTCTGAACCGGACTAACACTTGCTTTCTTTTCTTTTCTTTTGTTTTGCAGACAAGTCTCATCTTATCTACAACTACAACTATCCCCCAGCCTCCCAATACTCCGGGCCGCACTCCGGGTTAAGGAGAGATCTTGGGAGAAACTCTTAAAATTCCAACCAACCTACAGATACTCCGGTCGCCGTAAAGGAAAGGTGACCGACTTCCTTCTTGAGGACGATCCAGAACCGGACCCAACCTTGCCCGAGATCGTCCTTGTGCGACTAACTGCTGAACAAGAGATGGCGAAGAAAAGCAGACTGAGGGCCATGCTCACCGAAACAAATCCAGCCGAGGTACCACAAGCCGGCCGATCAACCGAAGCCGTGGTGGCTCTTCCATCCCAGCAGCCTTCTGCCTCTCGCCGAAACAAGCGTGCCCGGACTAGCCAAACCGGGCCAGAACTTGTTGATGAGGAAGAGAACACACTGCCACCGAGCCCACTTGTAGTCACCCAACCGAACCCCCAGCCGGAGTCATCAAACCGGTCTGAAACCCCCCAGTGGGCTCCCCCCCTAGTCTTCAACGACCGAGCTATCAACGAAGGTGACTCCGTTGTCGCAGAGAAGGATCACCTTCTGGCCCTCAACCTGGCCAGAGGTGTCTGCCTTCCAAAAGACATGGAGCACCATCGGAGGCGGCTCAACACCGAGGTGAAATCACTTCGGTCGGCTTCGAAGTCCATGATTATGGTAAGTAACACTGTCCTCTGTTTGCCTTCAGAATTTGTCCAACTTTCAGCTCGGTTAACAAAAAACTCATCATACTTTTGCAGGCTCTTCAGAAAACCACGATTGCACACCGGCAGGTGATGGAACTTCGCAGAGCCACAAGGCAGGCCATGAAAGATGCCGAAGCCAAAACTGCCGAGCTAACACGAGCTCAGAACAGGGAGGCCGAGCTGGAGGCCGAGGTATCGCGTCTTACCGGACTGGTAACCTCGGCTGAAAGTGATAAACAAAAGGCCATGACCGAAGTGAAAGACCACTATCTGTGGGAGATGGCTCAGCTAGAAACAAAGAAAAACGCCGAACTAGACCAACTGAAGACCGGAGTGAAAAAAGCCAAAAAGCAAGGCTTCAAGGAGGCTGAAGACGCATACATGCTTCAATGTGGCGCGGCGAAAGATCTCTTCTTCAAGTGCGGTTGGCGGAGTGCGGTGGAGAAGCTCGGTTGTACTCCTGACACCGATGTTTACAACGCTCCACCGTACTCTATTCCGGCCTCGCTCAAACAATATGCAGACGATGTCCAAAAAGCATTCTTAGAAGGGTCTGGTGACGAAGAAGACGATGACGATGATGATGATGATGATGATGAGGGGGAGCCTTCTCTGACCCCGGTTATTACCGGACAACAAAGCGATCAGGAAGCTCGGTTGGAGCCAACAGTGGATTTATCTAGCGAGATACCGGCTACCTCTGTTCTGCCAACTGATACCACGGTCCAAACCGAGCTCCTTCCACAAGTCGGCCTCCAGGCAACTGCTGATGCGGAATTTGATGCCGAACTTGATGCACTCCTAGGATGACTGTTTCTCGTACTTTTTTTTTTTTTTTTTTTTTTTTTTTTTTTTTTTTTATTCCGAACCTGTAACCGGGCTCCGGCCACTACTTGTATTCGCTTTTGATTTAAATGAAAAGGAATCTTTTGACTTTCATTCCGGTTCAGAACTTGCTTGCTTGCCTTTGTAAAAAATTCCAATCTGCTAAGTTACAACTGTGAGCTCGGTTAGATATCAAACTTACAAGCCAACCACTCTTCAGCCGATATAACTTACTTCGGCTGAAGGGTAACAAGAGTTGGTTCTTACAAGCCAACCACTCTTCAGCCGATATAACTTACTTCGGCTGAAGAGTAACAAGAGTTGGTTTTGTCCAGCCAACCACTCTTCAACCGATATATCTTACTTCGGCTGAAGAGTAACCAGAGTTGGTTTAATCCAGCCAACCACTCTTCAGCCGATATAACTTACTTCGGCTGAAGAGTAACCAGAGTTGGTTTAATCCAGCCAACCACTCTTCAGCCGATATATCTTACTTCGGCTGAAGAGTAACCAGAGTTGGTTTAATCCAGCCAACCACTCTTCAGCCGTAAACTTACTTTGGCTGAAGAGTACAAAATGTTGGTTTAATCCAGCCAACCTCTAAGTTGGTTTTTCCAGCCAACCTAGCATATCATGTTTGGTTTATTCCGACCAAACGTCCTGCAGTCTGGATCCTAATCCTGGACTTAGGAAGGGGTCGGTTTAATCCAGCCAACCTCTGAGTTTGGTTTTTCCAGCCAACTCAAAATAAAGTGTTTTGGTTTTTCCGACCAAAACGTCCTGCAGCCTGGATCCTTATCCTGGGCTTAGGAAAGGTCATAGTTGGTTATTCCGGCCAACTATGTTTACAATACTAGCTTTCTAAAGCTACTTTCTACTGGAAACAATAATGCTGAAAAGAATCAATTTGTTTTATTGAGAAAGTAAAAATTACATACTTAAAAGAAAAGAAGCTAAAAATAAAACAGCTTGAGATTGGCCGTGTTCCATGGCCTGGGGATTGCTTTGCCGTCCTCATCTTCTAAGTGGTATGCCCCTTTGCCTGCTAATCCGACCACTTTATAAGGTCCTTCCCAATTAGGTCCTAGCTTGCCATCTCCTGGAACTAAGGTGTTTCCCATCACTTTGCGCAGTACCCAATCTCCAATCTTGAACTGCTTGGATGTACTGTTTTGTTATACTTTCTAGACAACTCTTGTTGGTAGGAGGCGATGTGAACCAATGCTCTGTCTCTTCTTTCTTCTGCAAGGTCAAGCTCTAGTGCTATGGCTTCACCGTTTAAGTCCGGATCAAAGTTTTCGCTTCGGATTGTGGGGAGGCCAACTTCTAATGGGATGACTGCCTCCATGCCGTAAGCTAAGGAAAATGGTGTTTCTCCTGTTGATCGTCGCGGCGTGGTGCGGTAAGCCCATAAAACATGAGGGAGCTCTTCTGCCCACTTGCCTTTTGCTCTTTCTAACCTTTTCTTCAATCCATCCAAAACGACTTTGTTTGAGGCCTCTGCTTGACCATTTGCTTGGGGATATGCCGGTGTAGAATTATAGAACTCTATCTTGTACTCTTCACAAAAGCCTCTGAAAATCCTACCGTCGAATTGAGTGCCGTTGTCTGAGATCAGTGCCTTTGGTATGCCAAATCGAGTGATGATATTCTGCCAGACAAACTTCTTCACATCTTTTTCCTTGATTGACGCCAAGGCTTCTGCTTCCACCCACTTTGAGAAGTAGTCAGTTGCGGCAAGAAAGAACTTCCTGTTGCCTGGAGCTATTGGAAGTGGGCCTACTATGTCCAAACCCCACATTGCGAAAGGCCATGGACTGGTTAGAGGTAGAAGTTCTCTGGCAGGTTGGTGTATTTGGTGTGCGAATTTTTGACACTTTTCGCACTTTTTAACATACTTCTCCGAATCTGCTTGCATGTATGGCCACCAATATCCTTGTGAAATTGCCCTGTATGCCAGTGATCTTCCTCCCTGATGGCTGCCGCAAACACCCTCATGTATTTCGAATAGGAATGCTTCCACTTTGCTGGGGTGAACACACTTCAAGTAAGGTCCTGAGAATGACTTTTTGTACAGCGCCAAGGATGGAGAGAGCCAAAATCGCTGCGATTTTGCTCTGATTCTGTTGGCTTCTTTCTTCTCTTCTGGTAGGGTGCCGTCTTTCAGAAAAAGTATGATGGGATCCATCCAAGAAGGGCCTAATTCTGCGCAACATACCTCTTCTGCTTCTGGGTCTTCAATGCTTGGTCTAGGCAGATAGTCGATTAGTAGTGGGTGAGGAATGGAGGTGTCTGCCATTGAGGCGAAGCCTGCTAGTTCGTCTGCTCTGCTATTTTCCTCTCTGCCGATCTGTTCTATCCTCACCACTTCAAACTTCTTGATTTCTGTTCTGACCAATTCTTGGTACTTGGCCATTCTATCATCTTTTGCCTCGTAGTCGCCAGATATTTGGTTTACCACCAACTGTGAGTCGCTGTAACACAAGGAATTTAACGTGGTTCGGCAAATTGCCTACGTCCACGAGCTGCAGATTTACTATATTGAACAAATGATAAGAATTACAAACAACACTCCGTAATTCACACTCTTTTCTCTATAAGCTTGTTGTCCCTCTCCTCAGCTTATTGTCTTCAGCCCCCTCAACTCTCCTTAGCTTTCTATATATAGAGATTACAAATACAAGAGAGAATCTGGAAGTGAGCTGACTGCCAGCTCACTCCTACTTTTGGTGGCTTTCTTCACATGGCCTCATGGCCTCATAACTTATATGGCGCACATGGCCTCATGGCCAGCTCTCATGGCCTCATGGCTAACATACCTTTACAGGTTGGCTAGAATCTACAGTCACTTTACAACCAATCTCCACAGGTGATATTGGTGAGCTTTTATAGGTTTTATGTGGCACAATCCTAGTAGGACTCTTACTCCTCCATGTAGAGTCCTCCTGGGATTCACATTCCTGATAGATAATGCTTCTCTCAACAACCACACCCCCTCACTGCTTAAACCAAGTGAGATGGTTTTATCTCGGTTGAATCTCAATACAGCCGAACTAACATGACCATGCTTAAGCCGCAAAGTAGACCGAGCTCCAGACCTCACTCCGACCGTGGTGACCGTCTTTACACTTGGACCGAGCTACCACTCTTCACTCCGACCATGGTGACCGTCTTTACACTTGGACCGAGCTACCACTCTCCACTCCGACCGTGGTGACCGTCTCCACACTTGGACCAAACTAACACTTGGATCGCGGCTGACACCTCTACCTCGGCTGACCCTTTTACCTCGGCAGAGTGGGGCGTTTTTAGCTCGGCTGGAGGAAAAATAATCCCAATCATGCTATGCAAATGGAATTAAGGGGCAATTGAGAGGGTAATTTGTAAACAAGTTGGGCCGAGCTATGGAACCTAGCTACGAGACCTATCTACGAGACCGAGCTACAGGACCTAGCTACGAGACCGAGCTACAGGACCTAGCTACGAGACCGAGCTACAGGACCTAACTACGAGACCGAGCTACAAGACCTAGCTACGGGACCAAGCTATTGGACCTAGCTACGCGGCCTAGCTATGAGACCTAGCCACGGGACCTAGCTACGGGACTTAGCTACTTCCTAGTGGCGGTCAATGCTATGGCCGAGCTACCAAGCAAGGTATTCAAACAGAGAGAAGAGCCGAAGTAACTTGGTTGACCGCAATGTTAGCCGAGGTAAAGATATCAGCCGAGGTAAAAGGGTCAGCCGAGGTAGAGGTGTCAGCCGCGATCCAAGTGTTTAGTTTGGTCCAAGTGTGGAGACGGTCACCACGGTCGATGGAGAGTGGTAGCTCGGTCCAAGTGTAAAGACGGTCACCATGGTCGGAGTGAAGAGTGGTAGCTCGGTCCAAGTGTAAAGACGGTCACCACGGTCGGAGTGAGGTCTGGAGCTCGGTCTACTTTGCGGCTTAAGCATGGTCATGTTAGTTCGGCTGTATTGACATTCAACCGAGATAAAACCATCTCACTTGGTTTAAGCAGTGAGGGGGGTTGTTGAGAGAAGCATTATCTATCAGGAATGTGAATCCCAGGAGGACTCTACATGGAGGAGTAAGAGTCCTACTAGGATTGTGCCACATAAAACCTATAAAAGCTCACCAATATCACCTGTGGAGATTGGTTGTAAAGTGACTGTAGATTCTAGCCAACCTGTAAAGGTATGTTAGCCATGAGGCCATGAGAGCTGGCCATGAGGCCATGTGGCCATATAAGTTATGAGGCCATGAGGCCATGTGAAGAAAGCCACCAAAAGTAGGAGTGAGCTGGCAGTCAGCTCACTTCCAAGATCTCTCTTGTATTTGTAATCTCTATATATAGAAAGCTAAGGAGAGTTGAGTGGGGGCTGAAGACAATAAGCTGAGGAGAGGGACCAAAAGCTTATAGAGGAAAAGAGTGTGAATTACGAGTGTTGTTGTAAATTCTTAATCATTTGTTATATAGTAAATCTGCAGCTCGTGGACGTAGGCAATTTGCCGACCACGTTAAATTCCTTGTGTTATTGCTTGATCAACAGGATTATTACGGGCAAGTTTATTTCTCTCCCGTACATGAGGTTATGAGCACCTTAATACAATATTGACCTGTGCGGTGATACAACCAATATAACAACATCAACATTAAAAGTGCTAAACCCACTGCTTAGTTGCTTTGATAAGGAAATTCACATAAATTGCATTCCTCAGGCCCGACAGCACAATTGTCGACTTTAATTGAGTCTAACTCCATTGTTACCTGTAGACAACGATTGTGGACTCGGTTCTTGGTAGGAAATGATAAAATATTAATAAAAGCTCTCTCAAAGTTTCAAAGTTTCAATAACATTGGAGCAACTTTAAAATATTTTGAGTACAACCTCAGAAAAAAAAAAAAAAATGACAGATTTAAAAGTTGTTGGTTTAAAAAGAGTAGTAATAATATAAAAATATATAATTTATACAAAATGATGTGTGATTAAATACAAATTTTTTATTTTAAAAAAGACTCATCAAAATAAATTTTATTTATTTATTTATATGTTACTACCACATTATTCTTGTGCCAAATTCTATATAAATACTATAATAGTTTTGCATTTTTTGTTTGAAAAAATATGATTATTGTTAGCTTAAAATATATATGACAATTGAAAAAAATGCCCATTTGAAAAAAAATATGATTTTTAGAAGAATAAATAAATAATATTTAAATATAATAGAAAAAATTTAAAGAATTTGTTAGAGAATGTACTTGAAAATGTGATTAACTAAAATAGAAAATTAGTTTTTTAGGTAAAATTTGTCTAAAAATTTAGCTACTTTGACGTGGATGCTCTAAATGTTATTTGGGTCATATCATTTTTTATTTTTTGTATATTTTTTTGTAAAAAATAAAAACATATTTATTTATTTATATCATCCTAAATACCCCTTAATTTATTGATGTTTTAGGTTACATACCTTAGATTTTTATAAATAAAAAATAAAAAAAATAATTTTGACTATTATAAATAAATAAATAATAAAAAAATCAGTGGATTAGTACTACTCTGTTGTTTTGATTCTCAGTTGAGGGGATGGAAACATTGGATATGGGCATGTGATGGCAACTCAACAAAACAGTGTCCACTAGCCGACAAGTGATGTCAGACCAATGATGGACAACGAGCGATGAAATTGGATATTGATGAAAGACATGCATCATGCATGTTATCTATCATGTATGGACTCATAAAATGTACGATCAATTATATGGTACTTGACATATATATGTCAATTTTTAATTTATTTACAATTTTTTATTATAAATCTGTTTGGTATAATTTATTATAAATTAATAATTAATAATTAAAAAGTAAAATGTAAAACATTTTTTTGTTAATTTTTAGATAATTAATTTTTTAAAATTTATTTAAATTATTTCTACTTAATAAATTATAAATAAAAGTTGAATCAAACAATCTAAAACATTCTCAAATTAAAATAAATTATAAATAACTTATTTTATCTGCACCTAACACCATTATAAGTGAACTGTAAAATTTAAATTATGAGTTTCTTTCTAATGTATGTTAGAGTATCTTTAATGGTACATTAATTTTTTTATTAAATTTGAATAAAAATTTTCTTTTATATCAAATATTCTAACGGAAGAGTTTAGAGTTTCATTAGAACACCAGTCGACTAGGCAGATGTCTGTCGATCGACCGGTTAATATAATTTTTTCTATTTTTTTGCCTTGAGGCGGATGACTGGGCAGTTGACCGGTCAGTGTAATTTTTTTACAAATTTTTTATTTTAGGTGGTCATTTGGAAGGACATCTGGCAATGACTATAAATAGTAATTTAATAAAAGGTACAACAATACTTAATTTAATGAAAAAAAGTAAAATTTTGAATTTAATATTTATTTGATGAAAAAAGTAAAATTTTGAATTTAATATTTATTTGATGAAACTGTTAAAAGTAAAAAAAGGAATAATTTTTTACTAAATTTAAATTTTTAAACAAATGTGAATAACCATGGGAGATGATCTGTCCAAACTAGCACACACCATTTATGACCAATGGAGGATCTGCCTTAGGAGTTAGGTAAAGCAACAGTATAGCTGAAACTTTTGTACGGAAAACACTTTTTGTGCAGAAAATCCAAACCCTTCTCTCTCTCTCTCTCTCTCTCTCTCTCACACACACACACACACACGATCAGATGAATATGTGAAAATTTGTGGAAGCAAAGTGGGTGATAAGTTACCCATTGTTATTTACGCTGTGTTTGGTCGAGAAATTTAGAATGAGATTTGAAAAAAGAAAGAGAGAAGATATGTGAAATTAAGTGAAATATAGATATATTTTATTTATATTTCACCTACTTTTTCTATTTTCTTTTCTAAAATCCTCCTCAAATCCCTCAACCAACACATCATTACTGATTCTCTACATCCATTGTCTTTTATTTTAATTCACTCATTAATTATTAATCATTCTTAAAAATTTTGTATATAACTTAATTTTTTTATAATCAAAGAAAAATAATTTATAAATAAAATTTTTTATACAAAAAAATCATTCAAAATGATGTGACAGTGAATATTTTTAAGATTATAAACAAAATAGTGCATATTTTGATTTGAATCAGAGGATCACAAAATTTTAATAACCATTATATATGAAAATTCTTTATAAATATTTTGTTTATATTAAATGGGGGACAAAAATAATAGGAAATAGAAGATGAACATAAATAGCATAACAAAAGCATAAAAAAATAAAATTTACTACACAAGTCAATAAGACAAAATATCACATTCAAATTATAATCATTACTAGTTCAAAAAAAAATTATAATCATTACATTTTTTCTCTCACAAAAGTCAAAAAAATCAAAAAAGCCAAACTAAACGAGGTTAAAAAAGTCCCAACACAAAAAAAGTCAGCTAAAAAGCCAATAGCAAACGAAGACTGAATATTTAGGTAGCTTTTGGTTTGTGTTTAGAATTATGATTTGAGTGTGGAATTGTATTTTGAGTTTGTGAGTTTTAGAATTATGATTTGAAAAGAGAAAATTTGTTTAGTTATGAATTTTGGAAAGAGTTTTGAATTGAGTATTGAATTTTTGAAATGAGTGTTGAGTTTGTGAAAAGTTGTTTGGTTATGAGTTTTAAAAAGAGTTTTCAAAATTTAATTCAGAAACTTATAACTCATAATCAAATACACAACTCAAAACTCTATTGAAAATCTATTCAAAACTTATAACCAAACTCTTTTTAAAAATCAATTCAAAAAAATAAATTTTTTTGTTTAAATATATTTTTTTATTTTTTTAAAAAAATTACTGTGACAAATTAATTTTTATTTAATTTTTTTTGTAAATTTTAAATAAATGGCCAAATAATTTGTCATTTTGGTCTAAAAAAATAATTTATATATATAAAAAATATAAAAAACAAATATAGTTTTTTCAAATAACATATCGCAATTGCCAAAAAAAAAAAAAAAGAGAGATCACTGTTCTGGTCAACTGATCGGACGTCTAAAAGGATGTTCGGAAAGACGACCGGCTACACCAAAACTGCTTTTTTCAAAATTTAAATTTCAAAAACTCTCTGAAAAACTCTTTGTAACAAAACATATTTTTCAAATGTGTTTTGAAATGTGATTTGAAATCATGTTTGAAAATTATAACCAGACAAAGCATTAGAATATGAGGTGAAATCATGATTCTAAACCCATACCAAACACAAAATGGGACAGATCCTATGCTTTGAAAAAAAAGAAAAGGAAATGTTTATTTATGTGTCATTCACTCACTCACAAACCATATAATTTCATTTAAAAAAAAAAAAAAAACTAATCACAACTGCCATTTGATGGGACAGAGAATCCCAGCTTAAATGAAAGAACCAAAAATATGAGAAAAAAACAAAAATATGAGGAAATATCAAAATGCCCAATGCAGCTCCTAAGAGCAAATTATTATAAACATTTTCATTCTAAGAAAGTAAGAGACATACAAGGTACAACAAGAGAATTTATTTACACAAACGCTACATATACTTGGAAAAACATCTAAAAAAATGTTCAAGATTTGAATTTAAAGTATAGATTTAAATTTGATGTACAGTGTAAACTATACTCAGAATAAATCAAATCTACACAATTCAAATTCTGAATACTTTTCAAAATATTTTTCTAAATACATAACACATATTAATTTATAACAACTCTACATGAGTTGAGACTCCTCAAAATGAAAGCCATTGCCCAAATCATCAGGCTCAATATCAATCAAAAAGTCCATGTCCAAACCTTGAGAACCAGTTGATGAAGATGACTCCAAAGGCATTAGATCAGGCCAGACAATGGAGGAGTCCACAGGCGGCGCGGACAAGTCGCAGGAAAGATTACTTTGAGTCTCCTCCTCTTTGCAATGTTCTTCTTTTATGGGAGGGACAGGTGGGCTTGAGATCAGATGCTGATGATCCTGTTGAGTAGCTGTACCACTTGAAATCATTGGTCCAAAGCTAAGTAGATAAGGTTCCACAGGATCATCAGAATCAATAATAAGCTTGTTTTGTGAAGCCAGAGCTCTGCAAGTATGGAATCCAAAGTACTTGGTTTGGTACATGTTGGGGTCCTCTTGGATTTTTTGCACTTGCTTAGTTGCTAGGCAACCTTGATCAGGCTTGTGTGTGCACCTAAAGTAGCACCTGCAATACCAAAAAACTTCTATCTTACTGTCCGAATACATTCTTGGTCATAAGATCGTGTTTGGAGATTTCTATATTTTGTGATCAACACTATTGACTAAAATTCTCTGTAATATTTTTTGATGCAATAACCTTATAATCGTGGTTTAAGGGTGACTTTATTCAAAAAATACAATCAATTTGGTGGTTTAAGAGTTTAAACCACTCTCTAACCACTATTACAAAATAATTGTACTAATTATTGCAAAGAATGTAAATCCTCTCACACTAGAGTGTTTTAGGGATAAAATTTGAAGAATAGAGAATCTTAGGCAAATATTAAACTTATAATTATATATTTTTTAATATTGTTTGATGAAATTATATTTCGAGATATCTGTATTTTGAGATTGTCATAATACTTTAAGTTGAGAGTTTATGAGAAATTATTCAATATTTTTAGAGTAAGTCCAGGTGATGCTCCAAATGAGTAATTAGGGACAGAAAGATGAAAATTTTGAAGACAGAAGATTTGGCGAACATTAAACACATTACACATATAATTATGAGCATTGTTTCAATTCTTAAAATTATGAATTTGCGAAAAAAAAAAAAATTTATTGAGAGATAGACCTTGGAAATTTGGCCTTGAGGATCTGCTTTTGTCCATATTTCCTCCATGCATAGCTATCCTCCATGGTAGGTGAGACTGTGATCCATGTTTCTGAAGTGCTCTTTCTGCAAGCAATAAAAGTATTGTAACTAAGAGGGTGTTTGGGTGCATTACAAAAGTTTATTTATTTATTTATTTGACTTACATTATTTTTTTCACATTTTTTTATAAAAAATAAAAAAGTACATTTATTTAGATTTGGAATTCACTAATTATGATTTATTCACTAAAAAAATAATGGTACATTTAGCAAAGAATAAGCGATATATATATTTGTTCACATACACAGCTTATATTTGTTCACACACACAGCGATAGCATAAAAATCCAAATTCAACTTTTTCAAATGAATTGGAACCCACTAATTATGATTTATTCCATAGTGATAATGTTATGAAAGTGAAGCTACACAAGAAACAAGAAGCCTAATGAGATCACTATTTTCTCAATTTCCATTTCCATTTTCATCTTCATAACTAGTAAATTTCAATTATTACTTATAAGCTCATGAGGTATATACTATTCGCATTCTTGTGACACAACTAAAAAAAGGTATACAGTTTCTTTTAAAAACTATTTCATAAGATTTTTTATCAGAAAAATAGTGTTTGGATCAAGTAATTGATTGAATTTGTAGGGAAAACAAATAGGGGAAATAAAATTTCAATGTTATGTTCAAAAAATAATTTCAGATTGATGAAAATCTTTAAATGTTTTCGGTAATATGAAATATTTAAAAAAAAAAAAAAAAAAAAAACTTGTGTTGAAATGATATTTTTCCCCAAAAAAAAAAAAAAAAAGAAGAAGAAAATACAAGAAAAAAATATTATAAATACTAGTGAATGATATATATATATATATATATATATTCTTAAAATCAACCATACAAACACAGCCGGATGAATTTTTTTATTTTGAATAAACCCTGTTTTGAAATAATTCCCATTATTTTATTTTATTGATTATACAGCTCTACTATAATGATCATAAAGAAAAGAAAAGAAAAGAAAAAAAAAACCCTAATACTCACTTTCTCTTGTAACAACCCCTCCGATCCTTGACGGCCGGCATCTTACTACTCTCGCCGGAATCCACAGATCTCAGGTCACCACCACCACCACCGCAGCTGGGAGACCCAACTTGGGTAGTAGTCGCCGGAATCTGACACACCTCACCGGACTCATCACAACAAGAACTCATCAGAGAGAGAGTCTGAGTGAAAGATCTCAAGATCTCCACCACAAGCTCCTCAGCCAAGACAGACCCATCTCCTCCACATGGCTTTTGAAGCAGATTCTGAAGCTGGGTCGCCACATCTCTCCCCTTAATCATCTCTTCTACTGCTCTTTTCCTGTTGCTGCTGCATGACTTTTCAGGCAAAAATGTACCCATTGTTCTTATCCAAAGCAACAAAAAAATAAAAAATTCTAGAGAGAAGATGGGGTGCTTTTCTTTGCGGTGAGAGAGAGAGAGAGAGAGAGACGCGGGGGGGGGGGGGGGGGGGGGGGGTGGTAAGGCTAGGGAATGGATGAAAGGAAAGAAAGATTGAGGGGAAATTGAAGGGAAATTGCTTGGAGGAGTGTTTAACTAATTACAGCAAAGGACGTCATCAGCGTGACGCAGAGAGAGTGATGCTATCTTTTAGCCCTTTGTTGCCGGCACTGTAATAAAGTACTAGGGTTAATTATACTAACACCCCCTCTATTTTCTTGAAATATCATTGTCGCCCTTTTTAATTTTTGAAATATCACTGCACTCTCTCATATTTGAAAATAATGTAATAGTTTACTCTTTTTGTCAGTCAAACGTCAGTTAATTCAATGGAAAAAGATGACAACAACTTAAAGTGATAATTTTACCTTTATAGTATTTATAAAGGTGAATTTTTATTTCTATACACTATTTTATTTATGTGCATATCATATTTTAGTTTACACATTTATAAATTTTATTATATATTATTTAGAGTCCACACACTACATATTTCAATTATAATTCTAACTCAAATCTTGTACACATATCCCTAAACAAGGGTTTTCACTTACATTGAGATAGATCTATACACCCAGTAAACACAACCACACAGTAAAGACAACTTCATTAAAGACCCATGGTGAAGACAATTCCATTGAAGACTTGCATTGTATTTTTGGTTCTGTACTTCCGAATTTGTTATATATTTTCGGCAATTAATTTTCGAATGATATATATTAATTCACCTCTAAAGTTCCAAAGTCAAAAACATAGATGACAATGTTTATGAGTTCTTGATAGAAAATCAACTTGGAAGCCTATTCTTGACAAAATCAAATCAAGGCTTTCAAGGTAGAAGAGACAATTGTTATCCTTTGCAGGTATGCTAACCTTGATCAAGTTTGCTTTATCCAGTTTACCTATGTATTACCTTTTTTTTATTTAAAATACATGAAGGTGTGGCAAATGAATTTGAGAATATTGAGGCTGCGTTCTTATGGAGTGGTAATGATCTAAAAAGAAAAAGCCATATGGTGAAATAAGTGGAAGCAACAAACAGTTTTGATCAAGGAGGTTTGGGTATCAGAAGGATCAGGGATGTTAATACATGTTTACTACTCAAATGGTGGTGGAAATTTGGAAATCAAATCAATACACTTTGAAGAAGAGCTATTTGCAGCAAATATATAATTGAGAAAGAATGTTGGCTTCCTCCAGTGAGGTCTTCTTATATGTATTCTAGAGTGTGGAATGACATTATTTCCATTAGGGCTCATAGCAAAAATATTTTCAATTTCTATTTGGATAACTGTCTAATTAAAGTGGGGGATGAGAATATAATCTGATTTTGACATGACAGGTGGTGTGGAGGCTTTTGTCTTAAGAAATTTCCTTTTCTTTACAATCTTTCTACTGATAAGGAAGGTTCTCTTCACCAATTCTTTGATAGAAAATCCAGCTTAAGTGTTTGGAACTTTCCCTATAGAAGAGTGTTGTATGCTTGGGAATTGGTTGAAGAAGTTAGATTGATTGTTATCTTATCTTTAGCTCATCATCTGAGCTAGAGGTGCAAACTGTCAAGTTTGGGTTAGTACATCTACAGGCTCTGGTGATTTTTCTGTGTCTGTACTATACTCATTTAGTAGCCTTCTTCTTGGCCCTCATCTCAGAATCTGTAAGTTTGTTGGAGCAATGCATTACCCTCCAAACACTACAACAAAACTAAGTTTTTACAACTTCACATCAAACTTGACATACAGTAAATGCAAGTCGTGGTTTCTCACTTTTACGACTTCCTTTTTTTGCATGTTGTAAATAATTTTCCAATCACGACATGTCTATTGCGTAAGTTGTGAATGCTAATAACCACAATTTTTTTACGGCTTGCAATGTTAGCGATAAATAATAAAACTTTTTATGACGTGAATATGGCATGCCGTTAGTACATCAACTATACACGACACGCGTAAACTAGCTGTTAAAAATATTGAACATTTCACGACGCACAAAAATCCAGTCGTTAAAAATTTCACTTTCCACAACGCAAGAAAAGTCAGCCGTTTAAAATATTGTACTTTTTACAACATACAATTGCTATCGTAAAAGGTATGACCGAAAAAAATAGCGCCAAAATAAAAATTTCGAGTGCCAAACACTAAAAAAAATTTAAAACAAAAAAAATTCAAAAGCCCTGACTCCTAACATCAATCTATACCTCATAGTTCTAATCATAAAGGAAGAACAAAGAACACCATTAGTGGCATGGGTTAGTGAAGAGAAGCTCTTTCATCCCTCTGGAATTCCTAAAATTCTAGGGTTTCAATAGCTCATCGATGTCAATGAGTCGCCACAGTTTACTAAAAGGGTTTCCTCTAGGGCTAAGGATGTAGTTAGGGATTCAAAATCACCAGCATTATTAGGTTTAGGGCAAACGGAATCGGGTTTGAGCTTAGAGCAGGGGGAATCGTTAAGTTCCTCTGAGGAGGTTCCTTCGATTAGTGTAACAGATTGACGATGGGGGATGAAGGGAGTCTTAGCCCTAGTTTGAGGTCTTTTGCTGCTTATATGGAGGGCCTTAGATCAAAAATATTGCAATGGATGCTCTTGGTCCTAATGAGCGAGGTTCAACTAGAGGTAGGATTTCAAATCGGGATTCGAATGTGGGTGGCCGCTCGACAAATTCTTCTGATGCAGTTAATAGGGAGGGAAAACCAGCTTTGCCAGAGGAAGGTGATGGACTCGAGAAGGGTCTAGTTGAACAACGTGCATACTTCATGCAAACAGTTATGCTTGATACGTTTGAAGCTTGTCTCTAGGTTTGCTGAATACCTTCTTCTAGTTAAATACATGCTATTAACGTTCCTCAAGACCTCTTTTGGATGCTAATATCTTGATTTTGGTGTGGCTTGTTGCCGTTGTTGATTGTTTAATTCATTACTTTATTATGGTATTTTGTTCCTTTGATGGAATAGAATTTGCACATTTCTAAATAGATGGTTTTATTGCATTATTTGCTTGAACTGTGCTAGTGGTAGTTGGTTTCAAGTGGAGTAATTAGCATTTCTCTAGGCAATGGGCCGCAAAGGTTATATTATGTGTTTTCGGTGACTAATTTATTTGAACCAAATGAACATCCAATGATTACTTGATTTAATGAATCCTTTTTCACGATAATGTGCCAGTTGTTGGGGAAATTTAATTTCGTAGAATTTTGCTAAGAATATGGTATGAATACTGAATGATAATCATTTCAGTAACGGATGACATATCATACTAGATGAACCAGCGGTGCTTGATCTCAACTATAGTTCACGAATTTACTTTTCTGTATGCATGGTATGAATATTGAATGATAATCATTTCGGTAACGGATGACATATCATACTAGATGAACCAATGGTGCTTGATTTCAACTATAGTTCATGAATTTACCTTTTCTGTATGCAACTTCTCATAAAGTTTGTGTGTTGTGTTTACTAACAGTTGAGATATCAAGATTGTTTTGGGTGATTTTTAACATTGATTTGTGAAGAATTATCTAGCTAGAAATGTTAAATGAAAGAATTTTTGAGAAACTTTTATTTAGTGAAAGTGACAAACAGATCATCCACATTGCCTTCTCTCCTCTAGTGCACAACTTATTTTGTTTTTCCTAATCTCTATGTCAATATAATGTGAACGGAAAGCTAAAAAAATAAAAGAAAAAAAAAAGAAAAAAAATATAGGTCAGTGTGACAATTATTGTATGTATAGACGATGAGTACTAATAATGCTATATTGGACTTAACAGAGTGAGGTGGTGGTATGAACGTGATAGGAGGGGAAATTTGAGACCTAATTGTTGAATGGGAAACTGCTCAAATACACCCAATTGTTGTTGATTCCAAAACCATTGAATTAAGTTAAGATTCCAAAACCAAAATAATAATAGTAAGTATAAAGATAGTAATGCAGCAAGTGTCAAAAATTTATGAATGTGATTACATATTAGCTCAGACTTACCTGGCAACATTTCAACTCTTTATTTGCACACTTTTTGTAATTATTTGCTCTACCTTTCACTGATTTGTAGTTTTCTTCAGTTTTTTATTTATTTATTAGATCTCATTCCCTTGTACAATTAATGAGTTAAACTGTAACTAAGCTTGCAGTTTCTTATACTCAACCTTGCTACCTTATTCTAATTAGATATATGATGGTAGGGTGGATTTATGATATATTAACTATGGACTTTGACCTAATAGTTATGTAGCACCACTTTGTAGTATTTTGTGTTTCTGTGTTACTGCTATGAAATTGAGGTTCTTGTTGTGTATTGTTGATCCACCGATGGAAATTAGAAGTCTTCTTATCGTAGACATAATAGGCTTGTCTGGGGAACGGGCTTAGCCCCTTGTTATTTTCACTTTTCGATGTAACCAAAAATAAAAAATAAAAAAATTAACCTTGGACCTGGTTGTTGGTTGTGGGATTATTTAAGAAGAAGTGGGCTTCTGGTTTTCTGCTTCCATTTTCTAGTGGTGCTGATAGCCTGTATATTACTACTGCATATGCCAGCTTGTGGTAAAAGGTAAGTTTTTAGCCTAACATATAATGGCAGTATTCTAGTACTATACCAAATAATATTCTGCAAATCAACTCATAATTAATTAATTTAGGTACTTCATAGCACAACAATTTATGGTTACTTAAATGTTTCATTTGGTACTTGTCAAACTTAGAAGTTAGAAGGGTTATGATCAAGGGTATGGTATGATATTTCTATTTTGTCTAAATCTAGTTTTATCTCTTATTCAAATTGTGCTCATACTGTTACTTGCTATCCCTGTTAATTCATAACAATTCAATTGCAGTTAGTGTCACTCTACATGGATTGATTTCAGGAAATCCTGGCTTTTGTAACTATATCTGCATGTGCTTTGTCTATTGTCATTGTTAATAGAATGATCTTGGACTAAAGTTCTTAGAATATATGCAGACTGTAGAGGAGGCTATGACATCGATTGAATCAACATTTTTGTTGGATGTCAATTCAAAATTGGATTGGTGAGTTTGTTATTGAATTTTCCTACAATTGCTTTTGCTTAGTCTTACTTCTTGCATTAATCAAAATGGCTAAGGAAACTATTACTTCTTTTTTTTTTTTTTTTTTTTTTTTGGGATTAAAATTCTAGCTTTCGGTTGACAACCTCATCATGACATTGTTCAAATTGTTTGTTAGGCTCTAATTTATTTAGTCATGAACGATATAATGTTTCTTTTTTTATTGTTATTTTTATTTCAGTTGATAGATTTAGTTTTCTTTTTCTTTCTATTTTCCCAATTATCTCTTTTAGTTGCTGCCTTAAAAGGGATAATAAATTGGATTTGTGCAGTTGACTCCAATGGACAAACATGATAATGGGGGATGGAGAGAATATTTTCCTAAAAATATTTTCTAATGCTTGGAATACTAATTATTCATAGACATGTATCAACTGTAGCAGTTAATAATAATGATGCTTTTGGATTGAATAAGAAATAGCTGAAAGTTTAGCCTTTACCTTGGGAGGTGTCACACCCCGTATTTTATTACTCGGATAACCTTACCGATATTCATTAATTAAGTCCATTTACAAATAGTATTTTATCATTGGATGAAATGATGAATAATTAAATATATATATATATATATATATATTCCCTCTCTTTATATAACAATAACATTTATATACAAATAAAGAAATGCCCTGAGGCTTATAATAAAAGAGAGGACACTACTCTTTGCAAAAAAATCGCATTCAGCCAAACAACAAATGAAATAGTATAATCCATCACTAAATTACACTTATGAAATGGTAAAAACCCATTGTTTGATCTTCAAATCCGAAAAGCATTCCTGTACACATATACAGGCAGAGGGTGAGCAACAACTAGCTCACCAAGCAATCTCATATTAAAACATTAAAAGATATGCGGGTACCAAAATACTCATACATATACGTGAAATCATATCATGTCAAAACCATATGATTTTATTACATGCACTACAAGAAAGAACAGATTTGGTGACTAATTTTGCCGACTGAACTAAATTTAGTCGCCAAAAATGTACACATTAGCTACTAAAATTTTTTTGGTCGCCAATGGTAGACACATTAGCTACCAAATAATATTTGGTCGCCAAATGTTCACGTATTAGCTACTAAACTGTTTTGGTCGGTAAAAGTCCACTATTTTGCTACTAAAAATATATGTAGTCGGAATTGTCTTTACTTTTGGCGACTAATTACATGTTAGTCATTAAAAATATAATTTTGGCCAACTAAATTTGATGTTGGTCGCTAATTGTAGAGTCTTTATATATATATATATATATTTTTATTGGTATTTATTTAATTTTGGCTACTGATTGTGTGTTAGTCGGGGAAATAATTAGGTTTGGGCAACTATTTTAATTTTGGTCGCTAAATCAGAAAGGTTCACCGACTATTTTTTTTTGTAGCCAAACGTGCCACAAAATTGTGGAGGGAATATTAATTTTTCATAAAAATATTAGCGACGAAAATAAATTTTGGTCGGGAATAAATATTTTTTTGTTTTATTTTCATTGCAAAAGAAGTCCATTTCCCTCCCTCACGCACTCCCGCCGCTGTCACTGCTTTGTCTCCATCGCCATCACTGCAAGGCTTGCTGTATCATCCCCCGATCTCCCTCCCAAGTATGTCCTCCATTTCGCATCTCTCTCTCTGTATCTCCCTCTTGATTTCTGTCTCCTTCTCACAGAGGCCTCTTGGTTTCCTTCTTTCTCTCTCTCTCTCTGTTTACACACAAACACACACACACATACATGCATATATATATATATATACACACACACAAATCATATATACACAACCTTCATTCCATATATACGCAATTATACACTGGTACACTTACGCTCTGTCACTGGGTCTCACTCACGCCTCTGCCCTCTTCTCTATAGCTTTGTCTCCATCGCTACACAAGGCTTGCTGGATCATCCCCCGAACTCCCTCCCAGTATGTCCTCCATTTCGCATCTGTCTCTCCCTCTCTCTGTATCTCTCTTTCAATTTCCCTCTGTTTGTTTGTGTCTCTGTTTACACACACACATATATACTGAAGAAGATGGAATAATGGAATATACACACAAAATATAATAACTAAAACAAAATAACTTTTAGTAGAAAATAACTTACAATTGTTTTAATGGAAATCACTGCAAAGAGTTGCTTCCAAATACATAACTAGAAAATCAGAAACAAGGGTTTTAAACAGAAGAGCACTTCTTTTTCGCTCTGTTTTTTCTTAGCCTCCCTTTACAAATGAATTAACCATTACAATTTATAGAAAAGAAAATGAACTATGTAGCATGTGAATTGGTTGAGTAGGAGAGCGGCTGGCAGCACATGGACAAAAGCAGGTTGTCGGATGATTTCGGTTGATTGACAAAAGATGTTGTAGCTTTAACTAGATTGATTGAGTGATGAATAGTAAAAGTGAATAGTAACTTTTTACTATTCATTACTTTTGGTGGAAATATGATATTAGGGAATCAATATAAATACATATAGGCAACTTTTCTCAAAAGAGTATTGATTGAAGCCAATATGTAATTATATAGAATCCAATGCAGAGCTGACTAGGCATATGGGTCCTGAGCATCTTGAAACTCGGGTCCATATGGGTTTTGAGTAGTTGAACCTTCAGAAGAGTCTGAATTGTCTGAACCTTCTTCTGAATTACTGTTATCAGAATCTGTTTGGGCTTCAGCTTGATCCACCAATAGACGAGCCATTTTGAGCAACTCATCTCTAGAGGATTTGGATTTGGGCTTATCCTTTGACTTGGGTTTATCCTCAGATTTGGGCTTAACAATGTTGGGCTTTGCTGACGGTGTTGTATCCTTTGGTTTAACCTTTGACTTGGATGACCTGGGCTTGGAAGAACTTGTAGTTGGACTTCCAAGGTTGACTGTAGGAAGTTGGCTTCCTTGGGTGATTGAAGCAGTTGGGTTCTGCTGTGCTTTAACCATTGCAGGAGTTGGAGCATGAATGTTAACTGGGAATTCAGCTTGCACAATTTCAACAATGCGGGAAACTTTGTAGTTATCCCACCATTTAACCATATGTATCCTTTGAACGACATCATCAGAAATGCCATATTGCCATTTAAATATCCAAGGAATTTTGTATTTGGATATAAAAATAAGTAGTTTAGGGAATTTCTTCTGTTGTGGGGAATATGAGAAAACAGTTGAAAAATAGTTAGCCTGTTCTATGATAGTTAATGGAAAGATATCTGAAATGGCGCCATAATGAGTCCGCCATTTCAGAAACCAAGTAGGAAATTCAGATTTAAACTTTTGATCAAATTGAATAAACCAGGAGTGACTAAATGTATCAGTTTGGTAAGGAATATTTTGAACCAGGCATCAATATAGTTATAATAACTATACTGAAGGGAGTGATTAGGTAAATCTCGAAGCTGAAAATGAGGACCCCATTCAGCTAAGGAAACAATGTTATGGATATAGAGAGAATGGTAGACAACTTTACTAGTGTAGGTGCGATCATAAATAGGTTTAATCAAAATGGAGTGATGGTTATATAGGATGTCTTTGTAATAGGTGATTGTTTTCTCAGGATGCATTGGAACAAAATGCCATCCAGGAGGAAAATAAGATTTAGCAAGGTCATTAACAGATTGACTCTTAGGATGACTAGGTTCTTTAAAGAAGAGATTAGTAGTGGTGGATTTAACATAATCAGAACGGGCTGTTTTAATAGGATTAGAAGGGTACGAAGTTACTGCTTGGCTGGAAGAAGCAAAAGGATCAGTAGCCAAAGCAGATGTGTAGCTAGGTTTAGGTATGTTACCAAGAACCTGGTATCGGTTTATCATTTCAATCGGATGGTACTAGGTTACTAGCTCCAGAGGGGGAGGAACAAAAGGCTGATTGGAGGGGACCAAGGCTTTAGAAGGAGGCCGTGGACAAGACATCTGTTTAAAAGAAACAAAGATTAGCAATGAAGATTAACAACCACTTAGAAGGTCTAAATATTGTTGATGGTAATCAAACAGTTATAATAATCAGCAAGTAAATGGCGACGAGCTTGAATCTAGTGGTAATTAATATACTGAGCACGTTTAGTAGTGTTTTGGGCTAATTTTAGTCTGGCAATGCGGTAAGCAGTTTGGCGGATAAGAGCTCGATAATGGGTGATGTGGGTTTTATGGAAAGTAATAACATGAGTAACCATCCCTATCCCCCCAGTAAAAATTCACAGGTAAGAAAATCAGGAATGAAATTTTGACAACCAGGGATGTAAGTAATATCAAAGTCGAAAATACTTAAAATAGATTGCCAACGAGCAAAAATTTGCTTACTAGCAAGGTTTTGAACATCCTTTTCTAAAACATATTTAGCAGATTTGCAATCAACACGAAGTAAAAACTTTTAATTCAAAATATCATCTTGAAATTTAGTAATACATAAAACAGTAGATAAAATTTCTTTTTTAATAGTACTATAATTTAATTGTGCTTTATTCCAGACACCAGAGTGGTAACGAACAATTTGTTCAGATGATTGAGGAGTGACTTTCTGAAGAAGAATACCACCATAACCAATATCAGAAGCATCAGTTTGAATAATTTTGAATGAATTGTCAGTAGGAATACCAAGACAAGGAAGAGACTTGACATATTGTTTAACTTGTTGAACAATAGCAGTATGAGTAGAAGACTAAGGAGGAGGATTATCCTTTAACCGATCAAAGAGAGGTTGACAAGTTTTCCAAAGGTCCTTATAAAACTCAGCAATGTAATTGAGGGAACCTAAGAACCGTTGTAATTGGGTTTTATCTAAAATTTCATCAGGAAACTTAGACGCAAACTCAATGGAACGACTAATAGGTAAAATTGTATTGTGGTGAATATCATAACCTAAAAATCTAACTTTAGTCTGAAATAATTTAATCTTAGGAGCAGAGATAACTAGACCATGACTTTTGATAGTATAAAAGAAAGCAGTTAAATGTTTCCAATGTTCATTAAGGGATTTGGAAAAAATTAATATGTCATCTATATAAACAATAGAAAAATGACCGAAGGGGTTAAAAATATAATTCATTATATGTTGAAATTCACTAGGAGCATTTTTTAATCCAAAGGGTATTACGTTCCATTCATAATGACCAAAAGATGTAGTAAAAGCAGTTTTATATCTGTCTTTAGGGTGAATTTGAATTTGCCAAAATTCACTTTTTAAATCAAATTTACTAAAAATAACAGCTTGACTAAGTCTTTTAATCAAATCTTTTTTATTAGGAATAGGATATCGAATCCATTTAAGACTTTATTCAATGGTTTATAATTGATAACTAGGCGATGGACACCTCGTTCTAGTTCAGCATTTTTATTAACATAAAAAGCAGGACAAGACCATGGTGATTTACTTGGACTAATGATTCTGTTTTTTAATAATTCATTAATTTCTTTTTTACACATTTCAAGTAATTCATGATTCATTTGAATAGGGCGAGATTTAGTAGGAATTTGTTTTTTATTAAAATTTTTAATATATGGTAATGTAACTACATGCTTTTTCCTATGCCAAAATGCAGTAGGCAAAGTTGAACAAACAGTTGTTTCTAATTTTAATTTAAATTCATTAATTTGAGAAATAATAATTGGATCAGTTAGTTGTTGATCAATTCTTTTATAATTAATTTCTTCTTTAAGAAATCTTAAATGACGAGTTAATCGATTAATAGTGTGAGAAATAGAACAATCTTTTAATTGATTTAATTCTAACATTTCAGGAGGAGATAAAAATTGAAAAGTAACAGGTTGTCCTAAAACATGAGTTGTTATTCCTTCACTAGATGCAGTAAATGGATATAATAAAAATATAAATGGTGTTCCTAAGATTACTTTATCAGTCATGTTTTTTACTAAAACAAATGAGGTTTTAAAACAAACATTATCTTAGCAAACATGAACTTTCGGTAATTTATATTTAATATGCATTTTACTACCATTAGCAGAAGTTAACTTTTCATGACATTTTTCATAATATATAGTAGGGAGTAATCCTTCTTGAATGCAATTTAAATCAGCACCAGTATCAATTAGAGCAACAACATCTAATTCAGAATTATTAATAATTAACTTAACTTTGGAGTACCATTTTTGAATATGAATTTTATTAATAAGATTTAATCGTTTATTTTCAGAATGATGAGATCGATTATCAAATAAGAGATTTTCAGGATTAGTTGGATCAGAATCATGGTCAGATTCCTGAGGAGATTCATTATGATTATCTTGGAAATTATCTAAACTTTTATTTAGTTTTAGTATAATAATTTCATCTTCTAAAGTTCGATCTTTATGTTGTAAATCTTTAATAGTTTGTTTAATCTGATTGATTTCATATTGTAAATCTTGCAGAGTGATTTCTTTATTTTTATTTTTAAATCGCTCTAAAGTTTGGGATAAACTAATTATGGGTTTATCAGGTTTAGGTGTTCGATCAGAATTAGTGAATAAGGATTTTAACTTATTAGTATATTTCTTTTTTAATTCAGGATCATCTAATCGACTAATTAATTCAATGAGAGCAGATTCTTCTTGATTTTGTTTAGTAAGAACAGTGATTTGTTTAATTGGTTTACAGCAAACATCATTACATCCTAATTCAATGTTATTATCAGAATCTTCACTAGGTGAATTATCATCAGATGATGTACTAGGATTATTAGAAGAGGAATCACTAACTGATTGATTTAATTGAAAGATTTCATATAATTGATTTTTAGATTCATCATTGATTTGAAGTTGATTAACCTTATCCTTTAATTTTTGTTTTTCTTTACATTTAGTAGAATAATGACCTTTTTGACCACAGTTATAACAAGTAATATCTTTATTAGGTTTAGATTTCAGATGAGTAGATTTTCTATAATTTCTTTTTAGGTTTAGTATAGAATTTATCATTTGATTTAGAAGGTGAATAATTCTTTTTATTTTTGTTATAAGGTGATTTATGTTTGGAGTATTTTTGTGATTTTCTACAAGAGGGTGCTACAGGAGGTAGACCGTATTGTTCACAGAAATTTTCTAATTCATATTTAGCCTTATATTATCTTTAGCAGCTTTTTGACTAAGTTTAAGATCAATACACATTTTTACGCCTTCTTTTTGAATAGTGCTAATTATATCACCATAAGTTAAGTTATCATATTCTATAACACCAGTAGATTGACTAAGAACATCTCTAATTTTGTGAGCAAATAAGCTAGGTAACCCATTAATAAATTTTTCCTTCCAAAAAGATTTAGTACAGTCTTCGCGTAACATAACTCTAGAGGTAAATACATCTTTATACCATCGAAAATCACTTAAGGTTGGACAAGTAACATTACTGAGTTGATCATGTATGCGAGAATATATATTAGTAGGGGTTCCTATAAAATGTCAGACTATGGTGTAGATTAAAGTATTAATACCATCAGGTTTGTAATACCAATAGTTTCATCAAAGATGGGCAGATCATGTTCATCTTTTTTATTAGCATATAATATGGATTAACGTTGATCTTCAGTAAGGTATTTCTCCCATCAAGATTTGAGCATTCCAGTAAAACCAGAAGTAATTAATAAAACAATGTCAGCTTGAGTATATTCAGGGTAATTACTAAGATAACTATTAGTAACCATAGATAAATGATTTAATTTTTGAAGTATTTGATCTTCACTGAGACCATCAATATTCCATTCGTATAATTTTTTAGCAGAGACAGAAAATTGATTAGAAAGATTAGTTTTTTCAAATTGGAGATCAGAAGAGTAGGTCGAGAATACCAATTTTTGGTAGTTTGAGGATTCACTTTAGGATAATGAATTTTATTAAGAGTAGAGGATTGAAATTGTTGTGTTAATTGATTTATCTCATTATCAGTAGTATCAGTTTCAGATTGATTAGAAACAATATCAATAATTTGTTGGTTTAAAACAGTAAGACCTTTGTCTTTGATGGTGAGGCGGTATCAGAAGGAGTGAGTTTGGTAAGTAATTGTTCTATAGCTTTTACAGTAAAATGATCCTGAGTAATTAAACTGGTTCTTTTGGATCGGTTACTAGGGAGATTAAGTAAAGGTTGATCTAAGGATTTTGTAGTAGATGTAACAATAGTTGAATCTAAATGAGTTTTAATTTTATCTAATTGGGTACCAATTGTTTTTTGATATTGATTAGTATAATTATTTTGTTCAATAACTTTTTTAATATCAGAGTCAGTACCAGGCAATTTAAAAGGAGAAGCTGGGACTTCAGTTCCTTGATGATCAATAATAATATTAAGTAAATGAGGATGACTAGAACTAACAGTAGTAGAGAAGTTTTCCATTTATGTTTTGTGATTGTATTAATTTTTTTGTAATAATGTTCAAAGTATTTAAAGAAAGGAAGTTCAATATTATATTCAATCATAAAATCATACCATTTACGAATTATTTGAGATTGTTGAGCAGAATCATATTTAGCACGATAAGCATGTCTTTTAGTTCGATTTTCTTTAGATCTAAAGTCAATAAGAAGTTTATCAAGATCAGGAGTAAAGGATTTCTTAATTGTCATTAATTGAGGATTTATTGGAGTTGTAACTTCAAAATCAGTTTAAGTGGGGGAGTCTTGAGATTCAATATCTTCTTCTTGTAAATGTGTGTTAGTAGAATATACGAGTTTACTAATTTGGGATGTAGTAGAGTTATCTATGCCTTTCATTTTATTATGGGAAGTTGGGCCAAGATGGATTTGGCTATTCTTACGAAATAAAGGTGTATTAAAGATCTCATCTTCAGTTTCAATTTCAGTAGGTACACTAGATGTACTATGTCTAGAGGATTGACTACGATTAAATTTAATCCGAACAGATCCATCAGTATATTGTTGAATATCCTGGATATCATGACTAGTAGATTGGTTTTGATGGTGTTTGTAATTTTCATTAACAGTAACCCATTGCTCCGGGAGAGTAATATTTTTCCATTCAATCATTTGAGGAATGTTGATATGAGTATCATTGTTACTACTTTGAATTAATAGAGTTTTATCTTTTGGACTTTTATGCAGTGCTTGAACATTCAAATTGGTTTTAATACATTTATAATGAACTCTATAAATTAAAGCAATATTATGAGTTTTCTCTTTCATATTAGTAAATGAACCATGTAATTGGATGTTTAATGTTAAAGCATCTAATATGTGAGGATCTCTGAGACTAAGAGTAAAATCAGGAAAACAATTAAAATGAATGGATCCTTTATGGAGACTAGTTTCTACCATACCCATTAAACTATCATTATAATCAATAAAACGAGCATCTCGTAAACATAATAGAACAGAAGTGTTTTTCCCTTGAGGAGTTAATGGATTTATTCCAACTTGAATTAGTCCTAAATGAATGAAATTATGACCAGATTTTAAATGGCGTTTAATAGTATTAGCATCAAATAATTGACATGTTTCTCTAGGTTTTTCTAAAGCATAAACTTGTTCTAAAGTTTTAACATGCAAATTAACTTTGAATGTATTTTGTAAAAAGGTAGTTTTATAAATTTCTTTAACAGACAATTTTGGTATATTCCAACTTAAATCAATTTTATCATTCTGTATTTCTACTTCTTCTTCATTAATGACTAATGCTTGATTAGATATGGAGGGCAAAGTTGTTGACCTAGAACTGACTGAAGAGTTACTTCTAAATAATCGACTCATTTTCGTGTTAATTAATCTGTTTTACAGAAGTCTTAATACATTGTCTAAATTTATCATGTTTTCACATACTAGGCTTTCACACATACCCATTTCAAAAGACCCCTAAAATCAACACTGCCTAACCAAAAGACTTACCAAGGACAGGGACGAAGGTTGGGTGGCTAGTTACAAAGTGGAAAACACAGATAGAATTATAGACAGATTAAGAATACTGAAACCAGATTAACAGACAGAAAATAACGCACGATTAAAGAGAATTAACTGATAGCAACATAACTAGGCTCTGATACATATATATATATATATATATGTGTGTGTGTGTGTGTGTGTGTGTATGTAAAAACACACAGAAATCATATAGGAAATGCAGAAAATTAGGGCAATGCTTGGGGTGAATCAAGCAATTTGCTACAAAAACTAGGGCAATGTCATGTAGTAGTAGTAGTATATATATATGTGAAAACACACAGAAATCATATACGAAATGCTGAAAATTAGGGCATTGTTATTGAAATGTGATTGAAATTAAAAATTAGGGCAATGCTTGGGGTGAATCAAGCAATTTGCTACAAAAACTAGGGCAATGCTTGGGGTGAATCAAGACTTTAATTCATGTTTATCGTGTGTTTCTTTGCATGTTATTATGTAGATTTGGGGAAATTTCCAGTGAAGTTACAAGAACAAAAAATTAGGTTGTTGATAGTTGAATTTTAGGGATTTAAGCTTCGTACTTGTGATATGCAATTAATTGTTTTCGTAAGACAATTATTTTCGTAAGCATGAGCTTTTGAAAAGGAATTTTTATGGTTTTGAGCTACATAAACAATTAATTCATACATATGCTGGATGCATAAGAAGATTTCAGCTAATTTTGGCTCCTATAATATATGATGTATTTGGAAGTATTCCTTGAAGAAAGTATTTGAGGTGAGAAAATTGTGTTGTTTGAATTCGAACAGAGTGGTTCAAATATGCAATTCCTTAAATTTGTCATTGTAGGTTCATTTATAAAGACTTCACAAGAGTTTTTCTACTATTTCAGGACGGAGGAATTTAAAATTTATGGTTTGTCGGCATTGTCGACACCTTGTAAGGCATCTGTGGTTTGAAATTTGCTAAATTTTCAGGTTCAGATGCGTATTGATGAGGTTTGTCGGCATTGTCGACACCTTGCAAGCCATCTATGCTTTGAAATTTGCTAACAATCAATGCAAGTTTGCTGAGGTTCTGTGGGGAAAGTTTGCACACGCAAAAAAAATAAATAAATAAATAAATAAATTGAAGGAAAATAGGAATTTAAAATTTGATATCAATGACCTTAAAATACATATTTTTTCAAGTTTTAGTAATTCATTCATTGTAAATTTGGCCTAGTCAATATGTAGCCAAAATTTTCAAAAATTTAATTAGTTTTGACATTTTATGAATTCAACCGAAAACTAGAATTCATAAATAACCATTCAAATAGAGTTCTGATTTGACTGGAATTCCCAACTCTGTACACATACTCTGTATTATAAGAAAAATTGACCTGTTTGCATAAATATAATATCTGCATGTACTTTCAAATAACTGAATGAAAAGAGTATTTATTACATTAACTAGCGTAAATATGAGAAATTTGAATATTATCACATGGTAATGTTATTACTGTGTTAGAAATGTTTACTTTTTGGGAAAGGACAGTTCGTGCTCAAAGGAGCAGTTGCATTCATGGTTGCTATATGTTACATGGACTCTTCTAAATACATCAAATACTCATATCGGACACCCGACACTCAGACAAGGGCATGAGATATGTGTCCGATACTTTCCATTGGACACTTCTCATATATTTGTATTTAACACTATCTTATATGTATCATTTGTTATGTAATTGCTATAAAATACTTTTTTGACTATGTTACGTTTAGTACCATTTTATGTCACATAATGGATTAAAATATTACTCTTTTTTGCTGAGTCCGTGTACCCTTAAATTTGAGATTTGATGAGACCAACCTCTAGATACACACCCGACACCCGTATCCGAGCCCATATGCTAAGATAGCAAAAGTTCTAAAAAATTGCATAATGAGTTTGAAGCCTACTAAATTGGTAGGAAAACCCTGAAATTCATCTAAATAACTATGTTTCATGGTTAGTTATCCACATCTAAATACGCATGGTAGTTTGTGGATGGATAGCATTGACTTGTTAAATTCTTGGAAACTACTTGGCAAACATGATAATTACATTATAGTAATATTTAAACATCATTGCATAAAAAAGTACAAGGAGGCTGCTCTTGGGATGGGAACTGAGGAGAATATAACCTGGATGCTTCCATTTTAGTTCAGGTTGGAAATTTATGATGATTGCATCATGGCGGCATATTGCTGATGTTGAGTCCTTATTAATTTAAGTCCATATTTTCAAAGAAGGAGAAAGCTGTTCTATTATTGACCATATGGTTTCACTAGTACTAGTGCTCTACTAGTTATGCTATCTAGTGGTCCAAAATTACGGGTCATTTCTTAAATTAACTTCCATAATTACGCATTGCATGGTACAAATTGTGTCATTTGGTCCCACCCTAAACGAGATTTATGTGACAAGCCAAATAGTGAATGAAAAACAACATAATCTATCTCAACTTGAAATGCGTGTTCTCATTTGTTCCTCAGTTCATCTTTGTGTGAGTTGTAGGCGACAAAATGGACAAGAGTTGGATGATGATAAATAATAGGTTAACAAGTAAAAAGTATCAACAAGGGGTGAAGTCATTCCTTTTTTGCTACGGCAAATTTAGGCGTAGAGGATGAAATTAGGTGTCCGTGTGTCGATTGCATTAATGGCACAAAATATAGCAGACAAGTTGTGTGGATGCACTTGATCCGAAGAAGAATGACATCTTCGTATATAACTTGGGTGCACCACGGGAAACATGTTCCTGTGTCTCATCCTAGTGTATCAAATGACCAATGTGGAGGTAGTGGCGAATGTATGACAGATATCGAAGATCACCCATGGATGAATTGCCTATTATGTTGGAAGAAATTTACGTGAGTGGTCTTATGGATGATCATACCGACGAGGAACCTAATGGTTTGGAGAGAGAGGATTTGCATAAGTTCATTAGGTTATTGAAGATGCACAACACAAAGTTTACCCGACATGTGAAAAGTTCTCTGTGTTATCATTCGTCATTAAGATACTTCATGTGAAAGTGTACAACAAATGGAGCAACAAGTCATTCGATATGGTTATGCAGTATTCAAGGACATTCTACCAAAATGTGATCAAACTGTTCCATGGACACTCTATGATGCTAAGAAGTTCTTACGTGACTTGGATTTGAGATATGAAACAATTCATTCGTGCAAGAATGATTGTGCACTATTTTGGAAGGAGGGTGCTAATTTGGAGAAATGCCCTACATGTGACGCGTATAGATACAAGTTGAATGATGATGGTGGTAAAAGATTCCACACAAGGTATTGCGGTACTTTCCTTTGACATCGAGGTTGAAAAGACTATATATGTCCAAAAAAACAACCGCAGATATGAGATGGCACAATGAAAAGCGTGTGGATGATGACATATTAAGGCATCCGGCCGATGGTGAAGCATGGAAGGACTTTGATAAGCAACATCCAACGTTTTCTGATGACTCTCGAAATGTAAGGCTAGGGCTGGCAACAGATGGTTTCAATCCATTTGGAAATATGAGCACATCATATAGCATGTGACTCGTAATCTTAATGCCTTACAATCTCCCACCGTGGAAGTGTATGAAAGAGCCATATTGCATGATGTCATTGCTTATTCCCGGACGTTCGGCACCTGGAAGAGACATTGATGTTTACTTGCAACCATTAATAGAAGAATTGAAGAATTTGTGGGAGCATAGTGTCCAAACATATGATGCATCGAATGGGCAAATTTTTAGAATGCATGTGGCTGTAATGTGGACCACAAATAACTTCCCTGCATACGGTAACATGTCAGGGTGGAGTACAAACGGTTACTTGGCTTGCCTAATTGTAACAATGATGCATCATCCCAGGGCTTACGAAGTAAAATAAGGTATATGGGTGCTCGTCGCCACTTGCTTGAGAACCACACTTGGCGAACAAGTAAGCTCTTCAATGGTCAAATAGAGCATATGTCCAAACCTTTGGCTTATCGGGGGACCAAATACTAGAGCAAATTGATTCTGGGACTTACAAGCCATATGAAAAGCACCCACAAAATCGAAAACGACAAAGGAATGAACATCAAAATTTGAATTGGAGCAAGAGAAGCATTATGTTTGACTTACCCTATTGGAAAACGTTGAAGCTTTGACACAACCTTGATGTCATGCATATTGAAAAGAATATTTGTGACAATGTCGTTGGGACACTTTTGAGCGTAGATGGAAAGAACAAGGACACGGACAAAGCACGCTTAGATTTGGAGGATATGAGAATACGTAAAGAGTTACACTTGAAGATGCGTTCTAATGGGTCCTTCGAGAAGCTCCCGCATTGTACACATTGTCTGTGAAAGAGAGAGGAGGCTTTTGTGATTTCTTGAAATCAATGAAGTACCCTGATGGCTATGCAACAAATGTCTCCAATTGTGTGACCGCTCAAGGTGGAAAATTATCTGGCCTCAAAAGTCATGACAGTCATGTCCTTATACAACGACTTCTTCCAATTGGGATGCGTGGCTACCTTAATAAGGAAATTGGAATGACACTTTTTGAGTTAGGAAATTTCTTCAAACAGTTGTGTTCAAAGACATTGAGTCGTTCAGATTTGCAGAAATTTGATGAACAAATCATAGTCATACTTTGTAAGCTTGAGATGATTTTCCCGTTGGCTTTTTTTGATGTCATGGTCCACTTGGCAATTCACTTGCCTCGAGAGGCTATGCTTGGAGGTCCAGTGCAATATCGATGGATGTACCTAATTGAGAGGTATTAACTCAGCCCTCGTATTACTGTCAAATTTTAATTAAAGCTTTACTACTGATATAAAGATTGCAGTATAACATTGTCATCGGCTTGATTGTTAGGTTGCTTGGCCGTCTAAAAGGGTTTGTGGCCAACAAAGCTCATCCTGAAGGTTCTATTGCCGAGGCTTACATTTCCAAAGAATGTACAACATTTTGTTCAATGTATTTGGATGGAGTTGAAACATTCTTTAACCACCCAGAAAGGAATTATGACATGGGTGACCGTGGCTCAGGGTTAGCGGTATTCACTCAAAATGTCCGTCCCTTTGGTCTAATGACAAGGGCATCCGATGTGTCCGTATCTGAACGCGAGATGGCTTATTAGTTTGTCCTACACAATAGCACAGAAGTGGATAAACACGTAGAGTATGAATCCTTCAAACGTATTTAGAATGTGTTTGTTGTAAATTGATTAGTCTTTATCTTAGTAAATTTTTTGGAATCGCATTTCTTGTAACTAGGGAACACAAGAACTTGTTACATCGAAGAGCTGGTGCATTCGACATTGAAAACAGACATCGTAAAGAATTCCCTAAATGGTTCAAAGATCATGTAAGCTAGTATTCTCATATCGTACCATTAATCGTACATTACGTTAATATTGTGCATGCTTGTAACATGATACATGTTCTTCATGTAGATGAATGAATTGCGGAGCCAAGTTTCCCCCGAAGCAACTGATGATATGTGGTCATTAGCCAATGGTCCTAGTGGCTTAGTGAACACATATTCAGGATGTATTTGTAATGGTGTCCGTTTTCATACTATCGACCGTGACAACCATCGTAAAAGTCATAATAGTGGATTAGTCGTGGAAGGGGAGCATGAAGGCCAATTCATACACTTCTATGGACACTTGTGCAGAGTATGGGAAATGAACTATTTGTTCAGACGTCGGATTGTATTGTTCCAATATGAATGGTTTAACACCGGTAGTACTAGAACTATGCGTGTAGAACCACATTTGACAATAGTTGATGTAACAAGTCGATGGTACAAAGATGACTCATTTGTATTACCAAGTCAAGTTGAACAAGTATTCTATGTTAATGACACCAAATTAGGTACCAATTGGAGAGTCGAAGAAAAGTTTCAATATCGAGGAATTTGGATGTGCCAAAGATGGATGACGTACAATCTGATGATGTGTTCCAACAAGAAGAAACCACCGAGGTTACCTGCTATGACTATTGATGATAAGTGGTTTTGCGTCGACATGATATTGAATCTGAAATTATTCCAATGGAAGTTTTGCAATCTGCAGAGGTGTTAGAAGCCAAGGGTGTTACAGATGATGCCTTCATCTGTGATGATGAAGATGGATTATGAGGGAGGGTGACGACACAGACGAAGAATATGACCTACAAAGTGATTTTGATACAGATGTTGATGTAGAGTCTTGATGTATATCATGCTTTAGTTCATGTCATAATTAGAGCAATGTGAATGTTCAATTGGTGCACAAATGCAAATGAAACTCATTATAAAATGTCTGCTCTCTCTTTGTAAATGTCAATATGTCGTAGATATAAAACACTAGCTGTATTCGGTGTGTGGGGCCCACAGTTTAGCTCATGACTTTCTTAGCTAAAGAAAAATGTCCATGGTGTGTTTCCTAAATTAGAGTCAGTTTAGTACTTGTTGCTTTTCATTTTCTTATGTTTTCAGAGTGAAGGTATTGTGGTAATTTCTAGTTTATTGGACTCGAACTCGAGAATTGGTCAACAACAGGGAATACTATTGTGGTAATTTCTAGTTTATTGGACTCGAACTTGAACTCTAGTTTATAATCTCCTAAATCCAATTTATTTAATTAACCGCAACAAGTTAACTTAAATAAATAAACATGTTTCAATAGCAACAGGACATCCTTTTCAATTCATTCAATTATCTCATTATCAATTGAATCAAATAATTAAACAATTCATCAAATCCATTTTATACGGTCTTATGAGATGAATGCATATGCCATGTTATGCTAAAAATATTTTTCTCATCTTTTGAGAATCTTACGCACAATACCATTTTGAAAACACATTAATCCAACAATTTCAATAAAATTCCAAGATGGTAAATACGACTCAGGTAATCCCTAGGCTGGTGTTTGCAAATAGATTATACAAGTACTACCAATTTGTCATTTTTACCAGTATTAACTGGAAGGCTCGACACTTGTAATCTGTTATTTTTACGAGTATTAACTGGAAGGCTCGACACCTATTATCTACACCACCTTTCAAGACTTACCACCGTATTTACCCCAAAATCATTTCATGAAAACTTGTTTCCCAACATTCCGTTCTCAATGCAAAGTTTTCAAATCAAATTTCAAAACTCATCATTATCAAATGAATTAATATGTCAATACAATGATTAATAATACAATACAATATTTTTTCCACTTTCAATACTTTCACACAATATTCTCATATTCCATGAAAACCATCATTTATATGTAAACAAACAAACAATTTTTCAAACATCATTTATTTTGGCATACAAAATAAATATAACAATATCTTCAAAGATTGTCAACATCTTTCTTAAAAACCCCCAATTTCTAGGTTTTCTCATCAAAACCACTCATCTTTATTTATTGAAAGAAAGTCACCAAAAACATCTCTCTTCAATCCTCATAGTTCAAAACCCTCAATTTCTATTTTAAAAGGAATAAAAAAGTAAATCCACTTTCAAAAAAATCTTTCATCTTCTTGAATCAACAATCAATTTTCAAAACAAATCAAATGATGATTTTGAAAATCATCTAAAAATTGCAAAAACATATATATAACTCAAAGGAAATCCCTACTAATTAAATATTACCATTTCCATTCTACTATGTCAAAAGTTATGGTATAATCTTAATAACAACTTTTAACCATAACAGATATAACCTTTTAACCAAAACTAATTTAATCCACTAAATTAGTAAGTTTATTATATTTAAAAATTTTCAAATTAATAATACCAAACCTAACTTCACATGCCTCATCCCTAAAATATAACTATATTTCAACATAACCATTTTTCATGCCAAACTACTTAAAGCGGTAATATTTTTCCCAAATTCTCTACCAATAACAATTTCACAACCTTTTTCTAAAATTACTTAACCAACCTGATATTTACATCAAAAATTATGAAATATGCCCAATAGTAACATTTTCAAGGTTATGAGTTCAAAAATCCACATTTCACATTTTTATTTTCATAAAAATGAACACAACTTAATTATCAACATATCATCTTTTATAAAATGTCATGAATATAACACTTTTAGAGTTTTTAATCTTAAAACAACTCTATAATTCCTATTTAGGCATTTACTCCATATTCCTCAACATAATCAAAGATAAAAAAAAATATTTCAACTTTATATTTCTCAAAATAAATCATCTAATCATAATATGATGTAAATACAATCATACAACCTTTAAATTTTATTTTTAGATTTTTTTTACAAAATTAACAACACAAAATAATTTTCTCAAAATCAATCTCAAAATGCCAACATTTTTAACATTTCATTATAATTTTTCTTCCAAAAATTACCAAACAAAAATCTGGAAATTATATATATATATATATATGCAATACCTCTTAAAATGACATATTCTCTCAAAATAACCCTAACATAGCTTTAATGTAAAAATATGAAGAAAGTCTCTACCTCAAATAATGAAGAAGAGCATATCTAGAAGGCAGATCTTACCCAATCATGAAATCGAGACTATTATTGCGAAGATCACGACGAGTTCTCCGACTTTCATTTACAACACTTTAACAAAATCTCACTCTAAGGACTCCCATTTGAAGCTCAAAGATTGACCAACAATGGAGAATAAAGAAAGAGGGAGAGAGAGAAAGATACACGCTGGGAGAAAAGAATGAGGAAGCCAAGCTCTCTGCACAACAAAGAGCAAAGCAAAAAGGAGGGGAAAAGGAGAGAGACATGGGGGGGACAACCCCATGTGGGTTTGGCTTTCCAAAAGAAAAAAAAAAATAGTTTCCTCAAAATATAATTTTTTTGTAATAATACCTCAAAATTTTATAATATAAATTATAAAATGATATAATTTTTCTCACCACAAAATATAACATTTTTGTACACCACAAAATATAATATTTTGCTCATTACGAAATATGCACTCGTTTTATTCACTATAAAAATATATAATTTTTCACCATATGGTACCCACCATAAATTCAACTTTTAAATATTTATTATAATCCCATATAATAAATAATAATAACTTACCAATCACATAATTAAAAAGGACCAAATAATTAAACATAAATCATAAACAAATTCAAATTCAAATTCAAATTCAAATTAAATTGAATCTAAATCATGGGTCTCACCCATAAGTCAAACATGGTCCAATTATATACCAAAATAAACCCAACTAATTTATCTCAATTCATGGTCCAAACACCCAAAACTCAATTTCAAATTCTGCTATACACTAGACAGAACACCGATCAGTCCGCAAATTTTCATAAAATAAATACTCATCAATAAATTCTGAAATTTTTATCCAAGTGTGCTAGACTCGTATGTGAACAACATATAACAATTTCATAATTTTCTGAGATCAGGAACTATTTAAAAAAAATATAAAATCAAACTATTTTCGCACAGAATTTACACTGGAGTCAAATCTGAAAATTTGCTCAATTAAATTATGCATTGTCTATTTAAAAAAAAAAAAAAATTCTAGGTCATTACAGGAGGGATCATTTCTTAAATAGGACATATCTTCTTTGTGTAGGCCCCTTTAATAGGGTGTATAATATCTTATTATGCAGAGAAGCAATTGGAAAAAAATTTGCATTTGGAAAAATTCATATTAGTCTTTTATATAAAAAGAAAACTCAAACAAATTTTTGTACAAAACTCTTTGTAGAGCTAACCATTTTTTTTTCTTCTAATTTTTCTTGTAATCAATTATTATAATTGTGATCTCTCTCAGCTTCCAAATGCCAATCCATGTGGCATCTACAGAATGAATGAAAAGCAATGGGATCTATGAATATTTAATTCCTAGAACCCTTTGCATTTTCGCAGCACAGAGGTATTCTCTTTTCAATTTCTCTCATTCATTGCATTCCCAAAAGTAGTGTAATTTTATTTTATAGAAGCCATTATCTTTAAATCTATGACTCTATTTTCCTTTGCTCAACAAATTAGTCTTTGCTCTTGTTAACTTCATACTCTCAAGCCAAACCATTGTTTTAGAAATATTTAGCAACTGATAGAATTATATTGTATTACATTGGAACTGAAATATTTTTTGGGTGTGACTGAAATATTTTTTTGGGTTATTTAGTGACAAGTGTGCCAAGCTTTCTTTGTTTGCAAGGTCCGCGAGGTGAATATCTTTCAATGGCAGCATTGGCTAGAAACTTGTTATATAATAGCAATACATGTTTATTGCTACTATAACTGTTTATTTGGATGTTTTAGAAGTGATTCCTAGAAGTACATTGAATTACTAATTTAGCTTGAAGCTTAGGAAACTATCTAAAAAACTTAGAAAGTCACATTTGGATAATTGATTAAAATGTTTGATAGAACAAATAGAGATGCTGCATACTGTATACTCATCAAGAGTGTATCCTGAACCTATTTCCAATATGGAGTCTCATGATGCTTTGACCCTTCTACAACTATTTCCCATCCATTGGTCAGACCAAAACAAGCATCTCATCCAAATTCAAAGGGTTCCTTGACGCGTCTACATTACGTGAAGGTATGTGTTTGAAAATTTCTCAATTTTATTTTGTTCCTTCCTTGAACTTGATTCACGGTCTCTATTTAAGAAACTACAAATCTCTATAGGGTATCTAATCTTAATTTCTAGTATTTATATGAATGTGGTATATGATTTGACTCTTTTCTGGGGAAAATTTCTTGAATTTTGTTGTTGATTTTATGGATTTTTTTTAAAAAAAAATTCGTCTCATTGGGAATTCTGTGTTTTGTTCAGTGTTTGCTCTTTATGCCTTCAAGGAAACTACGAATAAGGAACTACTTATGGCTTTGTTAAATTGGAATGTGGTAGATGCTGATCCTTGTGATTAGTCTGGCATTTCCTATTCTATGGCTCGAGATCATGTCTTAAAGTTGTAAGATTTTTTATCTGTTTAATATTTTCTTTCTTAATCATATATACAAATAAATACTTGTGTGTGTGTGTGTCTCTATATTGTGACATTTACAATACTTTAGTTGTGGCAATCTTTACTCTCTTTTTGTCCATGCTTTGATGTTTGAGAATTGATTTGAAAGTTTTAGGTATTTTGTTTTGAATTATAGATAATAATATAAAGTGTCTTTCTTGTTATGTGGCAAGACAACTTGTGAAATTTTTGTAGAAGTTGGAATTAGAGCTATCATAGGCAAAAATTAGTGTTAAGTGCTAACTTTATAATTGTTATTATGCAGTAATCAAATCAGTTTAATTCATGCAGGTATGAGCTGTTATCTTATTTTCTTGGGAAGGAGTATTTATCCATACTTATGATCTAATATATGCACTTTCTACTAATGTTGTTTTAAGCTGGTTGCTCTAAGAAGGGAAGCGTTTGAAGATGAAATCCAAGCTACTAGGAATTTTCAAATATAAAGTGTTGGAAAATGGTTTTAAAAATCCTTATTTTTTGCTAACTTTGAGCATTAATTAAGTGAGACCCAAGCGTTATTTTGAACGTTTTTTATTAGGTTCATTTTTAATGCCACGTAGTGAATAAAATCGTGTATTTGGTTGCACAAAACCATTTTCGGATGAATGAGAATTCGACACGCGTTCTCGGGTTCATGGAAATGGCTTTAGGTGAGTTTCTTACACATTTGTTAAATGTGCTTGTCCCACATTAGAGACTTATGGATTTGTATGGGTTTATATACCTTAGCTTGGGATACTTGGGATGGACCCCAAGGGGTACCCAAATTTGTGGAAGGGTGAGGTTATGGGTAAAGTAGGTTAAGACCCATTGGACCCAAAATAAAAACCACACGCGCACCGCCGCCGGCCATCCGTCCGATCGGGCGGGCTAGGTGCGTGGTTGGGCTTGTCCGGCCCAATGCTTATCTTTTTGGGTCAAAAATATTTATATTTTATTTATTTAATTTTGAATTTTGTTTTCAAAATTCAAATTAAATATGTCCAGAATTTTTCCTTCACCCAAGCAGATTCCTAACAGGTTTCAGACCGACCCGAACAAGTTCAAATGGTTCAAAACAGGTTCATACCTATTGAATTTAAATCTATATCTGTTCAAACAGATTTGTACCTGTGGAAGGACAAGGAAAGATCTTGCTGAAAATGACCTTGGGGAAAGAACTCACGCTTAACAATGTACTTCATGTGTCAGAAATTCACAAAAATTTGATTTCTAGGTCATTGTTGATCAAGAAAGGATTTAAATTAGTCTTTGAATCTGACAAGATTGTACTCTCCAAGAGTGGCATGTATGTGGAGCGAGTTTATATGAGTGATTTGTTTTTAAGCTCAATGTAAATACTGTTATACCTAATTTGGCTATTAATAATAAGAGCACATCTTCTGTTTATATTGCTGAGTCTTCTTTTTTATGGCATGGTAGATTAGGACATGTTAATTTTAGTTCTTTGCGTAGAATTATTTCTTTAGAATGTTTACCAAACTTAGAATTTGATCCTAATCATAAATGTGAGATTTGTGTTGAGGCAAAACTCACTAAGGCATAACTCACTAAGGCATCATTTAATAAAGTAGAAAGAAGTACTGAACCTCTAAGTTTAATTCACACAGATATCTGTGATTTAAAATTTGTTCAAACTAGAGGAGGTAAGAAGTACTTTATTACTTTTATTGATGATTGCACTCAATATTGCTATATTTACTTTTTGAGAAATAAAGATAAAACCTTAGAAACTTTCAAGCTATATAAACTTCAGGTTGAAAATCAACTTGGCAAAACTATTAAGATAGTGAGAAATGACAAAGGTGGTGAGTATGATGCACTATTTGAGGAATTTTATTCTGAACATGATATTATTCACCAAACCACTGCACCTCATTCTCCTTAGTCAAATGAAGTTGCTGAGAGAAAGAATCGAACTGTTAAAGAGAAGATGAATGTCATGTTGATTAGTTCAGGGTTATCTCAGAACTTGTGGGGGAAGGCGATTTTGTCTACTAACTTTATCCTTAACAGGGTATCTCACAAGAAACTTAATCAAACACCTTATGAATTATGAAAAGTCGATGACCTACCTACAATTACCTCAAAGTGTAGGGGTGTTTGGCTAAGGTGGCAGTCCCTAGCCCTAAAACGATTAAGATAGGACCAAAAACTGTTGATTGTGTGTTCATTGGTTATGCAAATAATAGTAGTGCATATAGATTTTTAGTTCATAGATCTGAAAATCCTGATATGCATGTAAACACTATTATTGAGTCAAGGAATGCATCGTTTTTTGAACACGTTTTTTCATGCAAGGAAACTGAAGAGAAAAATTCAAATAAAAGCCGTGAAGACCACAATGATAATGAAGCAGATGAACCTATACATAGCAAGAGGGCTAGGATCTCTAAATCATTTGGTCCAGATTTTTTGACATTCCTATTAGGAAAATAAGCCTCAAAACTTCAAGGAAGCAATGTCAAGTCCTAAAGCTCTGTTGTGAGAGAGGTTGTGAATAGTGAAATTGAATCAATACTGCAAAATCATACTTAGGAACTGGTGGATCTTCCACCAGGGTGTAAACCTCTTGGATATAAGTGGATGTTCAAGAGAAAAATGAAAGAAGATGGTTCAATAGATAAATACAAGGCTAGGCTTGTTATTAAGGGATACAGGCAGAAGAAAGGTCTTGATTATTTTGACACCTATTCACCAGTGACAAGAATAACATATGTTCGCATGTTGATTGCAATTGCAGCTTTGTATAATCTGGAAATACATCAAATGGATATTAAAACAACTTTTTTGAATGGCAAGTTAGATGAAGAAATCTATATGGAACAACCGGAAGGGTTTCAAGTTCCCGGCCAAGAGAAAATGGTTTGTAAACTTGTTAAATCCCTTTATGGATTAAAACAAGCTCCGAAACAGTGGCATGAAAATTTTGATCATGCTATGCTTTCGGATAGTATTAAGATAAACGAATATGATAAATGCATCTATGTTAAAAGCACAGACAAAGGCTATGTCATAGTTTGTCTTTATGTGGATAACATGCTCATTATTGGAAGCAATAATGACATGATTAAATCCACAAAGAATATGTTGAACAAAAATTTTGACATGAAAGATCTAGGAGTAGCAAATGTAATAGTAGGAATAAAAATTACTAAAACATTTAAAAGATATGCTTTATCTCAGTCTCACTATGTCGAGAAGATTCTAGAGAAATTTGGAAAGCATGACGACCGTCTTGCTAAAACACCTGTTGACATTAGTCTTCATTTGTCTAAAAATACAGGTGTAGGCATATCACAATTAGAGCACTCTCGGATAATCGGAAGCTTGATGTACTTACAGAATTATGGGTTACATTATACCAAATATCCAGCAATACTCGAGGGGTACAGCGATGTGAATTGGATATCGAATACTAAAGACTCAAAATCCACAAGTGGATATGTCTTTACCCTAGGAGGTGCTGCAGTCTATAGCAAGGTCGACAATGGAATCTGAGTTTATGCATTAGATAAAACTGGAGAAGAAGCAAAATGGGTTCGTAATTTCTTAGAAGACATTCCAATGTGGCCTAAACCTGTGCCAGCTATATGCATACACTGTGATAGTGAAGCAGCAATAGGACGTGCACAAAATCATATGTATAACGGTAAGTCTCGACACATTCGTCGAAGACATAATACCGTTAGGCATTTGCTCTCACATGGAATAATTTTCATGGAATATATAATGTCAAAGGAGAACATTGCGGATCCATTGACTAAAGGGCTAGCCAGAGAGCAAGTGTACCATTTATCGAGGGGAATGAGATTAAAGCCTATTACGTAAAAGTCGCCATAATGGCAACCCAACCTAGTTGACTGGAGATCCCAAGATCTAGGTTCAAATTGACAACCGAATAATGGATAACTTCACGTATCACTAAGGAGGTTTATTCCTACTTATTTTATGATAAGAAGAGTGATACCAGCAGCGTTAGTAGGATAAGCTTTGCTTTTAATGATTCTGATAGCTTGGACATCCAAGTGGGGTACAGCAGGATACTTTTAATAAGAAATCACCTATATGAGTGTGAACTGGGCCGGTTCTGTGAGAATTGAGAAGGCTAAATTCTCTAAAGCACTCATGAATTACCAGGTGTTGTTCAGGGCCAAAATGAACACAACCGTAAGAACCAAACTATGTCTGTGGATACACTATGTATAGTCTATTGTCTTGGCTTACACAAACAGTTGAACAATTCAAGGCATCGCGTCCATTGGTTAGCCAGTAAGTCCGATAGGCTTTCACTAGAAGAAGTTGAAAGCCAAAAGCTACCTATCTCAATGTGTTGTATCTTCTTAATGTACTCTTTCTTTGTCTACATCTTGTTGCATATCCGTTATCGTGAATTCCATTCATATGAGGGATTGTTGGAAAATGGTTTTAAAAATTCTTATGTCTACGAATACACTATGTGTAATCTATTGTCTTGGCTTGCACAAATAGCTGAACAGTTCAAGGCATCACGCCCATTGGTTAGTCAGTAAGTCCGATAGGTTTTCAGTAGAGGAAGTTCAAAGCCAAAAGCTACCATCTCGATGTGTTATATTTTCTTAATGTACTCTTTCTTTGTCTGCATCTTGTTGCATGTCTGTTATCATGGATTCCATTCATATAGGGGATTGTTGAAAAATGGTTTTAAAAATCTTTATTCTTAGCACTAATTAAGGTGGGATCCAAGCGTTATTTTGAACGCTTTTCATTGGGTTCATGTTTAATGCCGCATAGTAAATAAAATCGTGTATTTGGTTGCTCAAAACCATTTCCAGATGAATGAGAATTCAACGTGCGTTTTCAGATTCGTGGAAATGGCTTTAGGTAGGTTTCTTACACATTTGTGAAATGTGCTTGTCCCACATTGAAAGGCTTATGGATTTGTGTGGGTTTATATGCCTTAGCTTGGGATACTTGGGATGGGCCCCAAGGGATACCCAAGTTTATGGAAGGGTAAGGTTATAGGTAAAGTGGGCTAGATCTATTGGACCCAAAACAAAAACCACAAGCGCGTGCCGCCGACGCAGTCCGTCTGGTAAATCGGGTAGGCTGGGTTGGGCTTGGGCTTGGGCTTGGGCTTGGGTGCGTGGTGTGAGGTTGGATTGGGCTTGTTCGACCCAATACTTATCTTTTTAGGCAAAAAATATTTGTATTTTATTTATTTAATTTTGAATTTCGTTTTTAAAATTCAAATTAAATATATCCAGAATTTTTCCTTCACCCAAACAAATCTCTAACGGGTTTAGACCCACCTGAACAGGTTCAAATGATTCAAAACAGGCTCATACCTGTTGAATTTAAATCTGTATATGTTCAACCAGATTTGTACCTGTTCAATCTGTCCAAATAGGTTTCTATCTGTTCAGAAAAGCCACCATTCCTTTTATATAAAGCCTGCATTCCAGCAATTCTTGGCATCATTTTTTTTCATTAGATTTTAGTCTTCCTTTTTCTGTTCGTCCATGCGCTCCTACATCTGTTTCTGTATTTATTTTTAGGAAAAGAAGGAGAAAGAGTTACAACATAATTTGGTTCACCAGACTTGATTTTGCAATGTTGCAAATTCAAGTGTTAGTCGTTGCATCTGGGAAGTAAACGCCGGTAAATCTTGAAGCACCGAAGCAATGGCGAAATCTACTTTAAGGAGATTGTGTTTAACACAAGCCTTGACTTTAATTTCTGTAAGCATTTAATTCGGAATTTAATTTATATAATTATTTTCTGAATTATTTTATTTTGTTATTTACTTTCATTTATACATTTTATTTAGACACACATACCACCATTGGGGATAACATAAAGATATGGATGGCACAATACGAGTGTTGATGCAATTGAATCAACCCATGATGGTACACTCGCAAGAAGATATTTTGGTAAATTTTGTACCGTTTAGAACTTAAATATAGTTTTTTTTTTTTTTTTTTTTTTTTTTTGGAGGGGATGATTTACAACTTTTTGGATGGTTTTGAAGTTGAGGACAATTTTTGATGTTTAGAAACATAGTTTTTGGATGGTTTGTAGTGTACAAACAAATTTTGGATGTTCGAAACTTATAAATAGTTTTTTTGATACTTGAAATAATATTTTAGTGGTTAATTGATACTTGTATATGTGTATATATATATATAATATATATTTGTGAAACTTGTTTGTAATGTTTTTTTAGATTGTACAGAACAGGTGAAATAGAATCAATTAAATTAAAAAAAAAAAAAAATTTAGCATATTCTAAGACGGACAGAATAGGTTGTTGTGTTAAATATTTAATGACTAACAATGAGCGTCGTGGTTTGTCTCTTGAATTAACAGCGTGCAAAAGTAGTTGTAGAAAAATAAAATACAATGCATAAGATCCGTTGTTAAAGGGTTTTTAACGGCGTGCAAAAGTAGTTGTAGAAAAATCAAACACGACACACAAAATTTGCTCTTAAAGGGTTTTTAATGGTGTACTACGACATGTTGCTGAAGTAAATGACTTTTCATGACATGTCATAACACGGCTTTACATCGCGCGTCGTAAAATCGTATCCACGACGTGCATTTGGTGCCGTAAAAACCTTTTTTTGTTGTAGTGAAAGTTCTTTTTTTTTTGTCCGTTGGTCTAGAAAAACAGAATTAAATCTGCAGAGTTTTTACACAAAATTGGCATGCTAGACAGTAGTGTTTCCACCCTTTACCCCATTCGCAGTTCTGAATCTTAATCTGTTGTTCATGTCTTGCTTCATTGACCTTTTTCCTGGTTCATTTGGTCTTCTATGCTTCATGATTGCAGGTTTCATTGGTGTATTCAAGAATCGATAGAAGGTCTTTTCAATTCGTGGATGGATGGGAAATTCAAGAGCCCTGAAAGGAGAATTTGGAGAGTTATCTCCCTAGTTGTTCTTTGGTCTCTTTGGAAGCATAGGAACAAGTGTGTCTTCACTGAGGCCCAACCCAAATCCTCTGGTCTGTGTGAGCTCATCAAAATCAAAACAGCTCTTTGGCTCAAAGCATCTATAAAGGATTTCCCTTTCTAAGTTGATTATTTTGTTTTCAAGTGGAGACAAATCAGGGGTTGTTCTTAACTTTGCAGCTGGGCTCTTGTTTTTTTGTTTCCCTTTTCATCAACTCTTTGTTTTTGTCTTCTTTCTTTTGGTTGGTTCCTTATCGACCAGGTGGTGTTCTTGCATTTGTTTGAGCCTCTCTCACTGGTGGCAATCTTATCGGGATTAGTTTGAGAGCTCTATGCTCTTTGCACCCCCTTCTCTTTATTGATTGTATCTTTGTTGTTCATTGTAATAATCAATAAAGTTTTCTTTGTCGATCAAAAAAGAAAAAAAAAAGACAATGTTTATGGGTATAGATAGGTATGAAGTGTTTGAGGAAATGTCACTTAAATAGTTGTCTATAATTACGGTAAAATTAGGAAAAAATAAAATTGGGGCAGTGAAGAAACAAAGAAAAAAGATATTTAAATCCATGATGGGTATGTGAGAGAGAGAGTGAGAGAATTTGGTGCAAAATCCGACACAGGGGTGAAGAAAAGGATGAGGAGAAGTGAGAGAGTTAAGGATGTTGGATGAAGAGTGTGTAGGCATAACATGAGTGATGGTGTTGCTATCGGCGGAAAGAAACAATGGAGAAACTAGATTTTAATTTTTTTTCCTCAAAAGATGTGCACTGCGAATTGTTATTTTTAAAATATGTGTACAATGAAAACTTGAATTCCATATTTAGTGTGTGGTTTGATATTCATTATGGTCATTATACTTAATGATAAAATTGTCATTAAAATTTTATTTCATTAAGTGTGTACACAGAGATGAAAGGGCGTGTAGAAATAGAATTTCCCTAATAAAGGTTTAAATTGACATCTTCAACCTTTAATTCAATGACCAAAATGCCCTAAAAAATATTGTATTTCTTTATTAGGTTGGGAGATTCTATATATATCTATCTTTGGACACACAAGCTTAGAAGAAATATGAATCTAAAAGTTTAGAAATCAAAATAAATAAATAAATAAATATCTAACATTTTCTAACTACACAAATTCTTGAGAAGAATTTTTAGACCATGTTTAGTTTGTTTTTCAAAAAAAAATTCAAAAGTTTTTAAAAAAATAGAAATTAATTTGATAAAAATAAATGTCAAAATGATATTTTTAAAATTTTAAATATTACTTTTAGCCTCCCAAAAGAAAAAATTATATAAAAATGTTAATTTTTTTTTAATTTCTTCCACCAAAATAATTTTTAGGTTTTTTTAAAAAATTCTGAAACAAATTTCTGAAAACCAAATCAGGAATTTTTACAATTACCATGTAAAGATAAAGTTATATAAAAATGTTTTTAAAAAAATTTAAATTCTTTCACCAAATTAGTTTTTAGGTTTCTAAAAAAAATTCTGAAACAAATTTCGGAAAACCAAATCAGGAATTTTTACAACTAACATGCAAATTACAATTACAATTACAATAAATTCTAGATTTTACAATTGGACAAAAGCATGCAAATTGCAATCACAATAAATCCTAATATTTTCAACTAGACAAAAGCATCACAAAGAAAAACTCTAATTTTTATAGTCACAAAATTATTTTGGAGAAATCTTAATTTTTAAACTAATAGATTTTTCGAGCAATGTATTCCAGCAAAAAATAATAATAAGAAGAAGAAGAAGAAGAAGAAGAAGAAATGAAGGGAAATAATCTACCTATGTAAGGTGAATTATAGTTTTGGAACAAGAAAATAGATAAGTATACTCATGATCTTGAAGGTGACACAATATTATCAATAAAAGCCATATATAATTGAACATAATACATTAGGATTATATATATACACATGTAATTAATACATCATATTACATTTATAAAATAAGAACATAGCACATATGTTTGTATATCTATTATAGTTGTTATGGTTAAGACCCGACCATTTTTATATTCTTTGATCTGGGATCCGGTAATCATTGTTACTGTTTGCACTCCTTGTTGTCTTGTGATGTGGGATTGGTTGTTTGAAATTGTTGTTCATGTTTTGAATAGGGTGGGAATTAGAATTTCAAAAGGATTTTTGTCTGTTTATTGTTGAGTTCGCTCGAGCGGTCTTCAGTTCCTCTTAGTATCTGTGTTTGCAGTCTAAACTTCTAGGAGTGAGGTATTCTTCGCTAGAGCCATGGGTTGGTCGCTCGAGCAGTGTTACGTGCCTAATGCTCAAGCACTCTCTTTGTAGGTTTGAACTATTTGGAGAGGGTTATTGTGCACTCGAACCATGATTTGGTTGCTCGAGCGTTTCTTTGTGTCTGACGCTCGAGTGATGTTTTGGTCGCTGTCACCACCCAAACCCGCCTCAATAGGTTTGGCATCGTAACTGGTCAGTAACCCGTGATTACCAAATGCCTGCTTATAATGACACAATAAAAGTGGCTGGCAAAAGCCAGTAATAATTAAAATATATCGTCCAATGAGCTATGAAACTTACATAGAACAAAACAAACATTAATATACCCATCTACATGCATAGTCATACAAATCCATGCCAAAAGTTTTTACAAAAACATATACATAACTTAGGGAATAAAATCCCATTAACAAAACAAACAAAAGTCTTGAGACAAAACTTTGTATCACGGGATCACAATTGTAACAGGGTGAATTTGGAACCACCCAAAAGCCTAGACATATAACGGGTTGCGACCTCGCCGTGAGGCACAACAGTTGGCTTCACAAAACGGGATACAAGTCAACACTGCTAAGTCCGGTCCTGAGTTGGATCATCTACATACATTTACTAAACAATGAGCTAAAGCCCAGTGAATAATCTCAACGTAAAGAGGTTAAATAAACGAGATCCATAACTTATATAAGCAAACAATGATTCAACAAACCTTTCATTATTTCAGTGTTTAACATATAGCACAAAACATTCACATAGCGCGGGACATTCTCAAAAGCATTATTAAACCTTGACAAAGTACCATACCAAACATACACGACGAAACGAAGCATTTATCAATTATGGTCTTCAAACATTCAAAGTTATTTATATTTCGTTGAATAACCAGTAATACCGAACAGATTATAAGAAAAACAACCACAGTGGACATATACATTCGATCGCAACGGATCTACAAAGACATAACGATCATAATTGATCGACTTAGACAAAACAACCATAACGAGTTAATAAAGACATAACGACCACCATGGATTGACATAATCATAACGAAGATTTCTGAACAATCAAGCATGTGTTCACGGTATCACATTTGGTAATCAAACAGGACTCTCATTTATTCTTATCAAAATCTCATTTCCAAGAACATATCGTATTGTTCAGAATTCAAAGTTTCAAAGCATAACTTACTGGTTCTAACATTCTTAATCAAACACTTATCGTATTAAGAATGACATAACATAATATAGGTTTCACAAATTAACAAACCATTTCAGAGTAATTCATATTCAAAAATATCTTTACAAAGAGATTACTCACAGTGCTTGGCCGGATGATACTCCTCGTGCAAGCGACCTACATAATACGTTTAAGCACAATATCCCAAAATTACATTCAATTTGTTCAATCGGTTCTTAAACCTATTCAGTTATTCGTTGCTTAGTCGTTCGATTGTAACTATTAATTCTTTGATTTCTTTTGTGTTCATGATATGCATATGAATGTGAAATAAATTGGAAAACTATGCAAACGGAGGCCCGAAAGTTAGAAAAACGAAACGAAAATAAACCGAAACCACCCCGAAACCGTACGTACAGGACTACTAGCCGCATGTGCATAACTACAATTAAAACAATGTGTAATTTGAAACAGGGGAGGTTGGCCGCACGTGCAGGACCTCAAGCTGCATGTGCGGTCTGGGCTTTCAAAGAATCCGAAAATTGTTCTTGTTTTGGAAACTCATTTTTTTACAAAATCTAACTTCAATTCCATGTATTTCAAGGCCCAAAATTCTTAAAACTTGTTGAATTTAACCTTTCTAACTTCAAACAAAAACCATAAGTTCAAATCAAACTCAATTTCGTGCAAAAGAACTCAAACTCTTGAATTTAAATACAAAGTCATAATCCATGCAATCTTGAGTTCCATAACAAACTTCATGAGATTTCCTCCTCAAATTTGAGGAACCATGCAAGATTTCAAATGTGTGAGCAAGAATGAAGCCATGCATGTAGCTATATTAAGTTAAATCCTTCAATAATTCACTTTTATGATCATACAAGTTCATATGGCTTTTCAACTTCTAACTCTCTGTACAAAACCAAAAATCCATTCTATCACAATTCAATTTCTGAAGGATGATTACTATGACATCTCAATTTCAAGAAATTAAAGGAAAATTCTCACCGTAATTGGTTGATTTATGAAGAACTAGCCTAATCTCCTTTGTTTCTCTAAGCTTTCCTCTTTTCTCTTTGTACGGGGAGCAAATATTCCGGCGAACCCGTACTCCTTTTTTCCCAACTCCCTGTCTGTCCGATCGACCTGCGAACACAACGGAGGTGAGCTACCCGGCGGTGTGTGGCCGGAAAACCCCTCCGACGGTCAAGTTAGCACACACTCAGAGATGGAGAGAGAAGAGAGAGTTGAATGTTTAGTGTATCTCACCAAATGATCATCTGTCTTAGCATGGGGGGCGCAGACACGCTTATATACCTTCTGCGCTCCAAATCTACTCCCATTAGTCTCTCGATACGTAGTGCTGCTATCCCATCTGTCATCACAAATCCAGCAATCACCACCTAACCCTCGGCGGAGCCCGGCAGACCGGCGGAATCACCCCGGCCTCACACGACCATGCTGCGCCGCATGCCCAATGCTCACTAGCCGAGCTCCATACCGACCGAGCTTGGTTGCATTCCAGCAAGCCGAGCTCGAGGTAGGTCGAGCCGGTTAGCTGTACGCCTACCTGCCGAGCTAAACGAACCATGGAATCTGGGATGGCAGGCAGTCATCTCGGCCGAGCAACTTCCAGTAGCCCGGTTTCTACACAAACAGGCCCAAGTAGCTCGGTCCAACATAGCCCTGTGCCTTAACCAAGCAAAACCTCTCTGGATGTGGCCCAAGCGTAGTCGGCACTCAGCTTGCCCGGCCTTTGCCATGGCCCATTTCCAGCTCATAAAATCTCCCTCTCAATTGCTCCTTAATTCCGTCCACGAAAGCGTGACCGGGATTACATGATCAGACCGGGGTAGACCCTTCCTCGGTCTGTTGTTTGCAAGACGTCAACCGCACTAATTCCAGTGCTCGGTGCCTCGATTTGCTCGGCCGACGTCTCATTTCGCCTTCCTGTCTCTTCAACTCTGACGCCGCCATTAATCGGGACACGCGTCGCTCGTTTATTGGCCTCGAGCAGCCAACCATCACGTCCCTTCACATTCAAAATTTTTGTCGATCTTTCACTTTCTATTTATACGTCACTTGCTTTCATTCTTACTGTCTCTCCTTCAATCTTGTTGATCCAAAGCTCCAGTGCCCTCAGCAGTTCCCACTCTTGCCCTGCTTCTGTGTTCGTGCTTGAAGGATCTGTATTCGCCTTCACTGGTAAGCTCTTCGAATCTTTTTGTGGCTGTTTCATTTGATATTCCTTGTTTTAGGGCACTAGAACCATAGATTTTAGGGTATAGCTTCCCAAAACCCTCCCCTGCCCCTTTTTCTCCTTGTTGTTCTTCAGCCTCACTGATGAACACCTGAAGATCTGGGGCGGACCGAGCTCCAGGTCTTCTTTTTGTTTGAAAATGTAACCGGGTTATCTACCCCTCCTCTTGTAATTATTTTGCACATCAATGAAAAAGTTCAATTTTCATCAAGTGTTTGCACGGTCTTCAAGCTAAATAACTTCAGCCGGACAAAATACTTCGGCAAAACAAAACATCTTGTTTAACTCATTTAACCGGAAAAGACATCTCGGTTTGAATCATGAACTTGAGTAAATTATCAACTCAGTCAACCGGAATAAAACATCTCGGTTGAAATCTCAAAGTTGAGTAAATCAACTTAGTCGACCAGAATAAAACATCTCGGTTGAAAACTCAAAGTTGAGTAAATCATCAACTTAGTCAACCGGAATAAAACATCTTGGTTGAAAACCTCAAAGTTGAACAAATCATCAACTTAGTCAACCGGAATAAAACATCCCAGTTGAAGTTCGAATAAGTTGAACAAATCATCAACTTAGTCAACCGGAGTAAAACATCTCGGTCGGAATCTCAAAGTTGAGCAAATCATCAACTTAGTTAACCAGAATAAAACATCTCGGTTGAAAACCTCAAAGTTGAGCAAATCATCAACTTAGTCAACCGGAATAAAACATCTCGGTTGAAAACCTCAAAGTTGAACAAATCATCAACTTAGTCAACCGGAATAAAACATCCCAGTTGAAGTTCAAATAAGTTGAACAAATCATCGACTTAGTCAATCGGAGTAAAACATCTCGATTGGAATTTCAAAGTAAAAAAGAACAATCTGAATGCTAAAGCAAAGATGAGACACTTCTATTATATTGACAAAAAGAATATTACATTTTGAAGTGTGAGGCAAAAAATTCCTTTGCACAGCAGCTAAAAATAGTACAGTTTGAGGTTGGCCACATTCCATAGCCGGGGTATTCCTCTTCCCTCCAAGTCCTCCAAGTGGTATGCCCCCTTGCCCGCCAGACCGGTTATCTTATAGGGTCCTTCCCAATTTGCCCCTAGTTTGTCTTCACCTGGCACCAGGGTGTTGCCATGACCTTCCTCAAAACCCAGTCGCCTACTTTGAACGGTCTGGGGTGCACCGTTTTGTTATATTTTCTTGAAAGCTCTTGTTGGTAGGCGGCCACATGGATAAGAGCATTTTCCCGACATTCTTCCACTAGGTCCAATTCCAGGGCAATGGCTTCGGCGTTCAGCTCGGGCTCAAAACTTTCGCTGCGGAGGGTGGGCATACCGACTTCCAAAAGGATGACCGCCTCCATGCCATATGCCAAGGCAAAAGGAGTTTCCCCGGTAGAGCACCTGGGGGTAGTTCGGTAAGCCCAAAGGACACTTGGGAGTTCCTCGGCCCATTTACCTTTGGCTTTCTCAAGTCTTTTCTTCAAACCATCAAGAATGGTCTTGTTTGACGCTTCGGCTTGGCCGTTAGACTGTGGGTAAGCCGGGGTAGAGTTGTAGAAGTCAATCTTCAATTCTTCACAAAATCCTCTGAATAAGCGCCTGTCAAATTGAATGCCATTGTCAGAGATCAGAATCTTGGGGATGCCAAACCGTGTTACAACATTCTACCAGACAAACCGTTTGACGTCTTTCTCCTTGATAGTCGCCAAAGGCTCGGCTTCAACCCATTTGGTGAAGTAGTCTGTAGCTGCGATGAAGAACTTCCGGTTGCCTGGTGCCGTTGGGAGTGGCCCCACTATATCTAGCCCCCACATCGCAAAGGGCCAAGGGCTGGTGAGGGAAAGAAGTTCCCTGGCCGGCTGGTGAATTTGGTGGGCAAACTTCTGGCACTTCTCATATTTGCGAACATACTTCTGCACGTCTGCTTGCATGCACGGCCACCAATATCCTTGCGAGATAGCCCGATAGACTAGAGATCTGCCTCCTATGTGACTGCCGCATATGCCTTCGTGAATTTCGTATAGGAAAGCTTCCACGCTGCTTGGGTGTGCACATTTGAGATAGGGACCGGTGAAAGACTTCTTGTATAAAGCGCCAGATGGAGAGAGCCAAAACTGCTCTGACTTCACCCGAACTTTATGCACTTCCTTTTTGTCGGTGGGAAGGGTCCGATCTTTGAGGAAGATGATAATTGGGTCCATCCAGGAAGGACCTAGCTCGGTGCAGAGCACTTCTATCTGCTCGGCTTCCTCAATGCTGGGCCTAGAAAGGAATTCAATCAGGAGAGGGCTGGGAGATGTGCTATCGACCATGGAAGCAAGGCCGGCTAATTCATCTGCTCGGCCGTTTTCTTCACGGCCAATTTGTTTGACCCTTATTGCTTGGAATCGCTTGATGTGGTCTCTTACCAGAGCTTGGTACTTCGCCATTCTGTCGTCTTTAGCTTCGTAAACCCTAGAAACTTGGTTAACCACAAGTTGGGAATCACTATAAACCATCAGCTCGGATGCGTGCATCTGAAGCGCGCTCTTGAGCCCGGCCAAAAGTGCCTCGTACTCAACCTCATTGTTTGATGCAAGGAATCCAAGAGTGATAGAGTGTTCAATGGTCAGTCCGTCTGGCGAAATCAAAACTATGCCCAGCCTGGCACCGTGGCGGTTAGAAGCCCCATCTACGAAAAGTTTCCACATTTCGCCCACAAAGAGCTTCCAATATTCTGAGGGGTCCTTGGAGGCTTACAGGTAGATGGGCGCATGGTCGCTCGGCTGTGCGGCGTCAGGTTCAATGCTGATCAGTTCCACTTTCTCCCCTCCTGGTGATGCGGCACCAGACAGAGCAGGTTGGTCGGTAATAAACAACTCCGTCGTCGCATCGCCGGGCTGTAGCATCGTACAAACTAAAGGTGCTTCGGCGGGGCGTGCAAGTTCTGCATCGCCAACATCGCCTTGCTGTGTTACTTCGATTAAATCTGCACTCACCTCATCGGCTGCCGCCGCAAGATCCACTGGGCAGACGGGATGAATCCCGGGTGAGAATTCAGAAATAAAATCGGCCAATGTCTGGGCCTTTATGGCGGTGCGCGGCTGGAACTTAACGTCAAACTGTCCCAATTCGACCGCCCACTTGAGAATTCGACCGGACAACTCCGCCCGCTCAAACAAAGCTTTGAGGGGGAACTCAGTCAAAACAATGATTGTATGAGCATGGAAATAGTGCGCCAACTTCCTGGAGGCCATTATCAATGCCAACGCAAGTTTTTCCAACGGCAAGTATCTCGACTCCGCCGGTAGCAAGGTTTTGCTTACGTAGAAGATAGGGAGGTGCTTGATTCCTTCCGACCGGACAGACCGCACTAACTGCATGCTGAGAAACGGCCAGATAAGGTAAAGTTCTTCGCCGGCTTTGGTGTTACCAACATGGTGCTGAAGACAGATACTTCTTGAGCTCGGCCAAAGCCCGTCACATCTTCATCCCATGAGAACTTTGATTTCAAAGCTTGAAAGAAAGGGCGGCACGATCTGATGACCGGCTTATGAATCGGTTAGCGTGGCCATTCCGGCCAAATGCTGCACGTCCTTAGCCGAGCTTGGTTGCTTTAATTGTTGTACGGCTCTGATTTGTGTGGGGTCTGCCTCGATGCCTTGGTTTGTGACTAGGAAGCCTAAGAATTTTCTGAATCCCACGCCAAAGGCACACTTAGACGCATTCAGGCGTAGCTTGTGTTGTTTGAGAATGGCGAACATCTCGGCCAAGTCGGACAAGTGGTCTGCTTGATGCCGGCTTTTGACCACCATATCCTCAATATAAGCTTCCATTGTCCGGCCTAGCAGAGGGTCGAACATCTTGGTCACCATCCTTTGGAAGGTTGCCCCGGCGTTCTTCAAACCAAAAGGCATGACTCGGTAGCGGAAAAGTCCCCTTGGAATAGTGAAAGAGGTGATCTCACGGTCAGGGCCATGCATGGCAATCTGATGATAACCACGGTAGGCATCCAAAAAACTAAGCCTGTTATGTCCGGCCGTCAGATCGACAAGCTGGTCTATTCTGGGCAAAAGAAAGCTGTCTTTAGGGCAAGCTCGGTTGACGGTCTTGTAGTCGACGCAAACTCGCCACTTCCCATTCTTCTTGGGTACAACGACCGTGTTTGAAATCCACCGAGGGTAGTGCACTTCCTGAATTGCTCGTGCCTCAAGCAGGTTTTCACTTCTTCTGCAACTACCTCGGCATGATGTAGCGCCGATCTCCTCGTCCTCTGAATGACCAGTTTTGCCCCAGGGAAAACATTGAGGTGATGGCAAATAAAACTCGAATCGATGCCGGGCATGTCGTAAGGCGACCATGCGAAGACTTCAATATTTGCCATAAAAAATTCCACCATCTTGGTCCTTTCTTGGGCGGTAAGGCTTGATCCGAGTAAGAAGAACTTGTTCGGGCTCTCCGTGTCAATCCGTACTTCTACCAACTCTTCAACAGCTTTGTCCTCAGCCTTGGTGCCCACGTCGTCAAGGACTCCCCGGTCTTCCAGTCCTTCAATCATTTGGACGAAGCCTTTGGCAGCTCGGCTCTCGTTCACTGCCACGAAGCATTGCTTCAACATGACCTGATCGCCCTAAACTTCCTCAATTGCCCCCATAGCCGAAGGGAATCTCATCACCTGATGGTAGGTCGACGCTACGGCTCGCATAACGTGAAGTCATCCCCTTCCAAGGATCAGGTTATATGTAGACAGCACTTGCAATACCTAGAACTCCACTTGCTTGATCACGGGTCCCGCTTTGACCGGAAAAATAATTTTTCCCAAAGGCCATTCCGGTTGCGAGTTGAAACTAACCAGTAGTGAAGTTGCCGGGGCCAAGTCTGTATCTCAGAGTTTGAGCTGTTTGAACGCGTCGTAATACATGATCTCGACTGAGCTTCCCTGGTCGATCAAGATGCGCTTGACATCGAATTCCTTGACGGAGTGTGACCACTAAGGCATCGTTGTGCGGCGTCTGAATGCGCTCTAAGTCCCTTGTAGAGAAACTAATCACGTCTTTCTCTTCGGTCTTCTCCCTCTTGATCGCGGGCTGGACCGACAAAACTTCCCTCATATGTTCTGCCTTCTTGATCATACCCCGGAGCTCGCATACACACGCCGACTCCACTATACCGTGGATGACATTAACAACTCCTTGTGGGGGCGCCTCCAGGTCATCCGGTCCACGCTGGTCAATCGGGGCTTAATGTGCGGCCTTCACAACCCCATCAATGTAAAGGTCCAAGTGTCCGGCTGCGACTAGCTCCTCCAAGTGTTGCTTCAGAGGCAAACAGTCCTCTGTCCGGTGTCCGCGCTCCCGGTGGAATGTGCAGCGGTACCGCGGATTGAAGCCTTTTTGCACATCGCCTAACTTCACAGGAAACCAGACGTAATCCTCATCACGGATTTCACTAAGTATGCGATAGATTGGAATTTTAAAGACCGTGGTGATGCCCGTCCGAGCTTTCAACCTTCTGTTTGCATCAACTAGGTCGTCGCGGGGGTATTCATCTCGGTCATTCTGCCGTCCCCTACCCTAGTTTCGACGATTTGATCCTCGGTCAGATTCCTCGGCTCGATCATTTGAACGGTTTGTCTCCTGTCTGACCGCGTGCACCTTGCCAGCCGACCTTTATCTGTTGCTACCGGAGTTGCCTTCGTGGTAGATGCTGCCGCATCATCTTCTACTCGGATGTGCTCATTAATGCGCTGCATGAGTTGGCCCATAGATGTCGGCTAGTGCATGGTAAGCGAGTCCCGCAGTCTATGTCCGACCGGGAGACCACGCTTATATTGTGTGATTGCCAGGTTGACCGGGCAATCCAAGATCTCATTGAAGGTTTCCCAGTATCTGGAGTTGTATGCCTTGAGTGTGTCGCTCGGCTCCATCTTGACACTAAGAAGGTGGTCAACTTCCTTTGGCGTTCTGGTGTTGGTTTTGAAATGCGTCACAAAGGCTTCCGCCAACTGCTGCCACCTTTCTATGCTCCCCTCCGGCAGCCTCTCAAACCATTTCAAGCCCAGCTCGCCCAAACTTGGCGGGAAGATAAGGCACATAAGAGCGTCATTCCGCCTATGTCCGGCCATGACCTGTCGGAAGTGGCTTACATGCATGTGTGGATCAGTCTTTCCGTCGTAGAGCGTGAACTTTGGCTGGTGGAAGCCCGCGGGAAGCGGTGTTGTTTCTATCTCCAAGGAGAAAGGAGTGACGCTCAGCCTCGCCAAGTCCATGTTTAGAGAAAGAGGCACAGCAAGGCGGGGTGGAGGCATTACGACCTCTTCACTGGTGCGACCTCCATAGGATAACCGCTAGAACGCCGGCACCCTCTGAGTCTTCCGCTAGCGAGCCCGCTCCTTCAAGACTGCCCGCAAGTCCTCTGAGCAAGCAGAATAGGAATACCTCGACGTCGTCGCCGGACGCGAGCGCTGATAGGTACTGTCTTGCGCGCTAGACCTCTTTTCAGGAGCGTCGGACTCTCCAACCCTGTAGCTTCTGGTGATAGAAAGGGGGGGAGTATGCCGCTGGCTCTGACTGCCTGAATGGCATGGTTGGGTGCGCTCACTGTGGTCTCCCACTCCAGCAACACCCTTCCCTTTGACATGCCGTTTAAGATCTTCCATCTCCGCCGCCATTCTCCGGATGACGGCGTCTTGGTCTCTTAACTTGTGCTCCAGACGTCTGGCGTGTGAATCTCTCCGCTGCCGGTGACCGTCTGGACTCCGAGAATGACCAAAGCTTCTTCCGCGCTTATCCCGCACGTCTCTCGAATGTCCTCCTGGAGAAGTCTCCAGGTCTGCGATCGGAGGAATGGCGGGGTGTCCTTCTCTCCGTCTGGCTGACTCCGGGGTAACTCCGTCGATGGCGGACAACGGAATCTCGTCGTTGTTCGCCATGGACGGCGATCAGATGAGCTGGGAAGACAAGGTTTTGTCTATCAAGTTCCCACAGACGGCGCCAATTGTACGGGGAGCAAATATTCCGGCGAGCCCGTACTCCTTTCTTCCCAGCTCCCTGTCTGTCTGATCGACCTGCGAACACAACGGCGGTGAGCTACCCGGCAGTGTGTGGCCGGAAAACCCCTCCGACGGTCAAGTTAGCACACACTCAGAGATAGAGAGAAAAGAGAGAGTTGAATGTTTAAGTGTATCTCACCAAATGATCATCTGTCTCAGCATGGGGCGCAGACACGCTTATATACCTTCTGCGCTCCAAATCTACTCCCATTAGTCTCTCGACACGTGGTGCTGCTATCCCATCTGTCATCACAAATCCAGCAATCACCACCTAACCAAACTGTCAGGATATCTCGGCGGAGCCCGGCAGACCGGCGGAATCACCTCGGCCTCACACGACCATGCTGCGCCGCATGCCCAATGCTCACTAGCCGAGCTCCATACCGACCGAGCTTGGTTGCATTCCGGCAAGCCGAGCTGGAGGTAGGTCGAGCTGGTTAGCTGTACGCCTACCTGCCGAGCTAAACGAACCATGGAATCCGGGATGGCAGGCAGTTATCTCGGCCGAGCAACTTCCAGTAGCCCGGTTTCTACACAAACAGGCCCAAGTAGCTCGGTCCAACATGGCCCTATGCCTTAACCAAGCAAAACCTCTCTGGACAAGCCCAAGCTACCATGGCCCAAGCGTGTTCGGCACTCAGCTTGCCCGGCCTTTGCCATGGCCCATTTCCAACTCATAAAATCTCCCACTCACTCTTCTTTTCCTTAGTCTTGAGCTCTCTCTAGCTTCTCTACAAAATGCACGTCTCTCTATTTTCCTCAAAACTCTTCTTTGTTCCACTTGATGAGTAGAAATTAGGATTATAATAATTTCCTAATTATTCTTGGAAGAATTTAAATTAAACTATATTAATTTCACCCCAATTAAATTAAGGCTTGTCATAATCTAACTAAATTAGACTAAACTTAATTATACTAATATGAATTAGGCGCTAATTACTTATTCTAGTATTCAATTCTAACATGTTAAAATTTCCGAATCAGACAAGTGCAATCCATATCATATATATCTATTCAAAATAACACAATTCAAATAACACATGACACATATTTATCATATAAACACATAATCAATGCAAATCACATAATTAACTTAATTAATTAAGGAATGGGTTGTCACATTCTCTCCCCCTTAGGACGTTTGGTCCTCCAAACTTAGGTACCTTGAGTTAAAAACAAATCCGGATATCGTGGTCTCATCTTCTCTTTCCTAAGTGATTTCTTCCCCAATCAGTTTTGTCATAGAAGTTCAGTTCTCAACATAAAGTGGAGTCTGACATTAATCCCATAGCATCTTATATAAATTACGGTAACACTAAAGTAATCATTCATAGGGCTCATACTATTCTGTTTACCTATAATTCATCAAATCTTTCAAAACATTCATATAGAATGACTTAGTCAAAACACCTTTATTGGTGACCCTTACAGAACATCATACTTGATGACATATACAGAACATCACATTGATGACTTCTACTTATTGAGCTTATTTAGTACGTCTTTTTACGTGTAGACATCATGCAGAACGATTACTGTCAGAATCTTATAGAACGTAAATCACGCGTACAGTCAGAATCTTACAGAACGTAAATCACACGTAAACTTCATACAGAACAATTACTATCAAAATTATGCGGAACAATCATCAAAGATTAACATCATACGGAACGTTTATAACAGATTAATGGCTTATACAGAACATCATAATGATGGCTTGTACAAAACATCATATTGATGGCTTACCTGAGATAGCGGTCTGAGTCTTTTGCATATTCCCTGAGGCGAGTGCCAATGCTCTCCCTTGCCTGACATCTTTCCTTGTCATAGTAGGTCTCATTATTGGTATGGAACCAGTTATGCTTGTAGCGGGTCTTTTAACATTTTGTTCAACTTGAGAACAATCTTTTACCATATGTCCTCTTTTCCCACATCCAAAACATGCCCCAAAGCTCGATAACAAATTCCTTGGTACCTTTTCCCACACTATAAACAAATTGATGCTGAACCGTTTCTTTGGGCAAGTTCACTTTGACTGGGATTACTAGACATTTCTAAGTTTCGTTTCTTATTCATCCAAGGTGTTGATTCTCTATTCACATCAGAGTCTTGTTTCTTACAATCACATTCACATTAGAGATACACATTTACACTACATTACAAATGCACATCACAAGTCCACACACACCCACACCGACACATGTTCGTGTAATGCCCTAATTTCTTTTCTAGGACATCCTATGGCTCATTTGGACGTGTGTGTACAGTATAACTCATGCTCTGATACCACTATATCATGACACAAACATGCCTCGATAGGTTTGGTATCGTAACTGGCCAGTAATCTATGATTACCAAAGACCTACTTACAATGACACAATAAAAGGGGCTGGCGGAAGCCAATAATAATTAAAATATATCGTCCAATAAGCTGTGAAACTTGCATGGAACAAAACGAACTTTAATATAGCCATCTACATGCACAGTCATACAAATCCATGCCAAACTTTCATACAAAAATATATACATAACTTAGGGAATAAAATCCTATTAACAAAAACAAACAAAAGTCTTGAGACAAAACTTTGTATCACTGGATCACAATTGTAACAGGGTGAATTTGGAACCACCCAAAAGCCTAGACACATGACGGGTTGGGACCTCGCCATGAGGCACAACAATTGGCTTCATAAAACGGGATACAAGTCGACACTGCAAAGTCTGATCTTAAGCTAAATCACCTACATACATGTATCAAACAATGAGCTAAAGCCAATGAATAATCTCAATGTAAAGAGGTTAAATAAACGAGATCCATAACTTATATAATCAAACAATGTTTTTGGATACTTGTAATAATAAATAAAGTTCCTCAAACCTTCAGCAAACCTTTCATTATTTCAGTGTTTAACATATAGCGCAGTACATTCACATAGCGTGGGACATTCTCAACAGCATTATTAAACCTTGACAAAGTACCATACCAAACGTACACGACGAAACGAAGCATTTATCAATTATGGTCTTCAAACGTTCAAAGTTACTTACATTTCGTTGAATAAGTAGTAATACCGAACAAATTATGAGCAAAATGACCACAATGGATCGAGAACATAGACATAACGACTACTACGGATCGATATATACATAACAATCTCAACGGATCGACAGAGACAAACGACCACAATTGATCGACTTAGACAAAACAACCACAACGAGTTAACATAGACATAATGACCACCATGGATCGACATAATCATAACAGAGATTTCCGAACAACCAAGCATGTGTTCACGGTATCACATTTGGTAATCAAAAGGGAATCTCATTCATTCTTATCAAAATCTTATTTCCAGGAACATATCGTATTGTTCATAATTCAAAGTTTCAAAGCATAACTTACCGGTTCTAACATTCTTAATCAAACACTTATTGTATCAAGCATGACATAACATAATATAGGTTTCACAAATTAACGAACCCTTTCAGAGTAATTCATATACGGAAATAAATTTACAAAGAGATTACTCACAATGCTTGAACGAATGATACTCCTCGTCCAAGCGACCTACATAATACGTTCAAACACAATATCCCAAAATTACATTCAATTTGTTCAATTGGTTCTTAAACCTATTCGGTTATTCGTTGCTTAGTCGTTTGATTGTCACTATTTGTTCTTTGATTTCTTTTACGTTCATGATAAGCATATGAATGTGAAATATATTGGAAAACCATGCAAACGGAGGCCCGGAAATTAGAAAAAAAGAGCAAAAACAAAATCGGGACCACCTTGAAACCGCATGTACAGGAGCACTGGCAGTACGTGCGAAACTGCCGGTGCACGGGTGCAATTAAAACAGTGTGCAATTTGAAATAAAGGAGGTTGGCCGCATGTGCGGGACCTCAAGCTGCACGTGCGGTCTGGGCTTTCAAAGAATTTGAAAATTGTTCCTGTTTTGGAAACTCATTTTTTACAAAATCTAACTTCAATTCCATGTATTTCAAGGCCCAAAATTCTTAAAAACTTGTTGAATTTAACCTTTCTAACTTCAAACAAAAATCATAAGTTCAAATCAAACTCAATTTCATGCAAAAGAACTCAAACTCTTGAATTTAAATACAAAGTCATAATCCATGCAATCTTGAGTTCCATAATCAAACTTCATGAGATTTCCTCCTCATATTTGAGGAACCATGCAAGATTTCAAATGTGTGAGCAAGAATGAAGTCGTGCATGTAGCTATATTAAGTTAAATCCTTCAATACTTCACTTTTATGATCATACAAGTTCATATAGCTTTTCAACTTCTAACTCTCTCTACAAAACCAAAAATCCATTCTATCACAATTCAATTTCTAAAGGATGATTACTCTGACATCTCAATTTCAAGAAATTAAAGGAAAAATCTCACCTTAATTGGTTGATTTATGAAGAACTAGCCTAATATCCTTTGTTTCTCTAAGCTTTCCTCTTTTCTCTTCTTTTCCTTAGTCTGGAGCTCTCTCTAGCTTCCCTACAAAATGCACAAAGTCTCTCTCTTTTCCTCAAAACTCTTCTTTGTTCCACTTGATGAGTAGAAATTAGGATTATAATAATTTCCTAATTATTCTTGAATTAAGTTAAATTAAACTATATTAATTTCACCCCAATTAAATTAAGGCTCGTCATAATCTAACTAAATTAGACTAAACTTAATTATACTAATATGAATTAGGCGCTAATTACTTATTCTAGTATTCAATTCTAACTTGTTAAAATTTCTAAATCAGACAGGTGCAATCCATATCATACATATCTATTCACAATAACACAATTCAAGTAACACATGGCACATAATTATCATATAAACACATAATCAATACAAATTATAGAATTAACTTAATTAATTAAAGAGGGGGTTGTCACAATCGCTCAAGCGATCTGTGCGTATATCAATACAGAAAAAATGTATTTTCTTTCACTTTTTGATCTCTCTCTCTCTTAAAGTTAACTTTATCAGATTTCTTCTCTCTCTCTCTCTCTCTCTCTCTCTCTCTCTCTCTCTCTCTCTCTCTCTTCCTTACTCACCCTCTCTTGTTCTTGTCTAAACACCCTTATACACTCAAATCCATTGGTCTCGCCGGTGTAGTGCTTTGAGAAAAAGTATAGAGCTCGTAGAGGTGAACATTCTAATCAAAAAAGTTCTAGTTTTCGTCTCTATCAAACTTTGGGTCTTATTCTTCTTTTCTTTTAATCTTAAGATAGGGATTTTCTTCAACATCTTTGTATGATTCTTAGTCGTGTTATGTGTTCCTTGAAAGTTTAGTAATTTGGAAGTTGTGAGTTTGATTTAGGGTTTAATTTAGGTTTGGTTTTGGAAGTATAAAAGAAAGATTTTCAAATGGGTTCATAGGAAATGTTGCAAAAATGAGTATATTGTTAAGTTTGGTTGAAATCTTGAAAATCTCTCTTTTAAATGTGTTTTGAAAGGAATAGGTATTTTGTTAGAAATCTTGAAAATCATTGGTTTTAAACTAAGAAAAGAGGGGAAAGATATTGACCTTTTGAAATAATAATACGAATATACATGTTGATGATGAGAGTGGAGTTGAATATGTATTATCACTCCTCTATTGAGATTTTGAAATTATATCTGTTGCTTGAAAATTTGTCTTTTGTATAGAGATATCTATTTTGGACTCTCGGTAGAAGATAACTTTGATTGTTGTAGAAATTGCATAAGGATTAGGTTAATTGAGACCAATTACTCATACATCTTGCATTGAATATTGTTTCATATTTATATATTGAAAATGTATCGTTTTGAGAGAAATTGGTGAATACCTTGGTGAATCTAGTTAAGGGGTGTGGTTGTGATGTTATCTATGTTGGCCTGTGTGTCCTTAGTGAAAGTCTAGAAACCCGCACGATAGAGGCCAATCATTCTGGTTAGTATCAATAAAATGGCTTTGGTAATACTTGTATAGCATACTAGCAAACACATACCTAAAGATTTCCAGTGTTATATATCCACTGCCTTATTTTCTAATTTAAAAAGTATTGTTTACGAATTGACTTAAAATTTTGGCATTACATTGTTTTGAAAGAGAAAAGTGTAACGTTTTAGTAAATGACATGTATATACATTCACTATATAACTTTGTTAAGCATTATACAGTGTGTTAAGGTATTCTCTATTGGATTTTTGCTCATCCTATGTGGAAACTAACTTTCAAATACTGATGGTATGCTTTTGCCAAGGACTTAACTTGGAAAGATCTTGGAACTGAAGGCTCAATTATTTTTGTGTTGTAAATATCTTTTATAAAAGCCTCAGACTTTTTATTTGTTTTGGATTTGACTCACTTTTGTTGTAATCAAGTATCGTTTTAAAAATATATAATCATTAAAGCATGAACTTATCTGTATTTCCTTTCATTTCTATTTTAAAGTTATGTGTCATATGCTATAAATTTAGAATTTAGGGTTTATGAATGTATAATGCATGTGGTATCTTCTGTAATGTGTACCAGGAAATTAAAGAAAGACTGTCATCTTATTAGTTTTCTACATACATGATGTATATTATGGGTTTATTTGTTGTTATATTTTAGGGGCATTACAACTTGATATCAGAGTTTATCTGATTTGACTACTTTGGGCTCATAGGGAGTGGTTATTACCACAATGAGTTTGTCTCGCTAGATAATAATAGACGTATACTTGGTATCTATGTGATAATATGTTTACGTGATTAAGTGAGTACGAAATTTAGTTTCTAAGATTTGGTTGTTTTTACGAAATCTTAGAAGTCCCGTTAGAAGAGTACTTAATCACTATTCTAACAAAAACTCTAACAATGTCACGGAACGATTATTATCTAAAAAAAAATTCATTTGTAAATACGTGATTTAATACTTCTGTGAAGTGAAATTATTGTATAGTTCACTATTTTAGAATATGTATGAAGTAGTTATGAAGATAAAACACCTGAAAAGATCTGATATATCTATTTAATGAGTCATTAACTATATATAAAGGGAGTAGAAAGTAAAAATAAGGGTATAATGATCTTTCCACTTTCTAATCATTTCAGTACATTAATTGTGGGCATTATGGTAAAGTCACCCTTTTTTCTTTTTCTTTTTTTTTTTGGTGGTAAGAGATGCCATCTGACAAGTGGTGACAGTGGTATTATAGAGATTAAGGGGGTTGGTAATGGTATTTCAAGATAATAGAGGGGTGTCTAATTTACCCAAATTATTAATATTGTTGTCTAGTGGTGGGGCCTGTTTTGTGCACAAGGTAAGAGAAAATACCAAGTAATTATTGAGGAGTACGGTTTTGATAATGTTCGCATAGTATTCTTAACCCACAACTTTTTATATAAAAATAATTTAAAAAATGTATTAATTTACTTTTATTATGAGTTGGTTTGGTAAGTAATTTTTTAATTTTTTTTTTTTTTTGGTTAAAATATAAGATAAAAAAAAGTTTGGATTCTTTTAAATTGTTCATCTAATTTAAAAGAATACTTGGGTTTAGTGGGCGTATTTTGGGATCGATCTTGATGGTTTATTTTTTTAGAATTTGTTAAGTAAATTATTAATAAAGAAAATTAAGATAATCGAATATTAATAATTATATATTTAAATCATATTTATTTTTTGACTTATTATGAAAAAATCTGTAAAAAGTAAAGGGAGGGGAAAAAAAACCTTTTTTTAATATAATTTTTTTTGATTTTTTTTATTAGTTTATGACTATATTAACCAAATTTCAAATGCACCCTTATTAGAAGTAAATATGAATTATATTGGTGATACGATTGTTTGAAGAATTTTATATTGGATGGTTGAAACTACGTAATTGAATTAGTGGAAGACCAGATATTCACTTAATCTCGATATCATGGCGTCATGTAAAATAATGTAACTATTGTACTTAATATTATTTATTGGTTTAGATTTTTCTTAAACTCAAATATAAGCTTGAGATAATCATTATGAATCTCGTTTTTATGAATGATATTCACAAAATACTTCATAAAATAAATAATTTAAATTATCGAAATAAGACTCATAATAGAGCTTGTCGAGTATTTTATTCTTGTAAAAAATCACATTGAGCAAATATTAATAGCTATTTGATCAGATTATACTTTGTGTCAATAATTTATTTTTAAAATCATATTTATCGTTGATACAAATTTAATCTGATCAAGTAGTTATTGATATTCAATCAAAATAATTTGTTTACAAGAATAAAGTATTTGATGTGTTTCACATTAGATAGTTCAAATTATCAATGTAAGTTTTGTGTTGGACTAACGAAGGCCAAACACCATACTATAGTTTGATTCTAAACTGGGAAAATGCCGATGCCATTTTATATTATCTCTTAAATATCACCACAAAATAATAGATCTCGTTGTTTAAATTAACAGCAATGACAGAGATCACTAAAAAATTCCATCACTAATAGCTCTAATGAGTTGGAAAATGTAAAACATAAAAGAAAAAAGAAAAACATAAGAAACAACCATCACATCAAAGGGAGAGCCACCTCATTAGTGCTCCCCTAGTGCTCCTTTTTTAGTGCTCCCAAGCATTAATCTTTAAGAAAACAAACCCTTTAAATTAAGTCTTTACCTTTTGAATTTTCAACGTCTTCTAGGGAATTATTTGGCTTGATTTTAAAAAAAAAGTATATTTTTTATTTTTTTTTATTTTTTTGAGTGATATTATCTGTCAATTTTATATTTTTTTTAATAAAAAGTTAAAAAATACATTTATTTAAATCATCTCAAACTCCCTCTAAATATGTAAGAAATGGTTTGGAAAAATGGTTTGGCAAAAACAGATTTTTCTTAAAATTTTGGTATAATTTTTCGGTGGGACTCATGTGCTAGAGTTGGCGGGTCCATGTGGCAATGCGTTCTTTGTCGCGTAACGGTTCACGTCATATATTTGGTTGCTCAAAACTATTATCGGTGAATGAAAAATCGATGCGAAAATGAACTCCATGAAAATGGTGTTTTGGTGAAGCTCCATAAAGGATGGACTTAAGGTTTGTCCCACATTGCTTTGGTGGGCAAACATGGTGTGGGTTTATAAGCCTTGGGTTTGCATCTTGGAGAGGGCCCCAAGGGATATCCAAGTTTTGTGAAAGGGTGAGGTTATAGGTAAAGTGGGCTAGACTCATTGGACCCAAAACAAATACATGTGCGCACCTCCGCCATTCAGGCTTGGCTTAGCTTGAGTGCGGGTGCGTGGTGTGAGGTTGGGTTGGGTTTGTCCGGGTTATGGGCAAAGTAGGTTAGACCCATTAGATCCAAAACAAATACATGTGTGTATGGTTGGGTTGGACTTGTCCAGGTTATGGGCAAAGTGGGTTAGACCCATTAGATCTAAAACAAACACATGCGCGCCACCATCGTCGTTCGAGCTGGGCTTGGGCGCAGATGCGTAGTGTGAGATTAGGTTGGGCTTGTCTGACCCAAAATATTTGAATTTTATTTTTTTTAAAATTAAATTTTTACCATTTGGAATTTGAATTTCGGTTTGAAATCCGGAATTGACCCCAACGTTTCGAAACGTTGACAGTTTGGTTCAATGCACTTATTCCTCCAAACCGAACAGGTTCTTAAATGTTTAAATTGAATCTGAATAGGTTTTATCTGTTCAAATCTGTCCGAACAGGTTTTTACCTGTTCAACTCTGTCCCAAACAAGTTTTTTACCTGTTGAAATATGTTCTAAAAAGCCACCAGTTCTCCTATAAATAGTCAGTCCCTTATTTGGATTTTGCAATCAATTTTTTTCGTTCTTGCTTCTGCTGTTGCTCTCTGTATTTTGCTACATTTATTTTCTGTGAGAAAGAATATATACACAAAGTGTATTCGTTGTGTGAACAGTTTATAATGCTGCTACTGTTTATTGTAAATCATTTCATCTTGGGAGATAGACGTCAATAATCTGTGAGCACCCTAGAGAGGACGAATCTGTCTTAAGGAGACAATGTTGAATACCAGACTTGATCTAAATATCTGAGAAAATAATACTATAAATGATTAGTTTTCTTTTATGCTTTTATTTATTTTTCTTTTTTAGATTTTGTTTTGTTTCTGTAACAAAATAAGAATTTGTTTCTTGATTTTTATATTTATTTTATTTTGTTTTTTTTTTTTTTTTTTTTTTTTTTTTTGTAAACAAACGGACTCTCCTTTCTTAATCCAAGACTGTTTAACAAAATCCAAGAAAAATGTTTTATGTTAAAATTTATCAAGGTAAAAATTAATGAAAATACATATATATATATATAGTTTTATTTCACCTTTTATTGTTTCTTTCATTAGCAGTTTATCTATTGGATACACAAAGAGGGCATTGTTTGACTCCGTAATTAGAGTAACTTTAATATTTATTGTTAATATAAAAATAATTATTACTTAAATTGGTTTAAATATTGCAATACTAACTTTGTAAGAATACATGTCAATAAAATTTTAGAGAGCACTTATGTTAGATCACTTGGACTATTTAATTTACTTAAACTTTAGAGAAAATCATAAATCAGTAAACAGGTAAAAAAATAATAATTACAACACATAGAATATAACTCTTTCTTTGTAAATTAAAAAAAAAATGGAGTAAATTACAATAAATTTCCTTAAACTATTACTTATTTGCACTTTACTCACTTGAATTTTAAAACCCAATAGTTAAGCTTCTCAAAATATTATCTTATTACAATTAACTCTTTTTATAAGGATTCTGTTAGAAATTTACCTGAAATCAGATCAATTATAAAGCATTTGACACATTTATTGAAATTCACAACAATAAGAGTTAATTTGTAACTCCTTTTTGAATGAGTTTGATAACGTGGATACGTCTTTTAATTTTTGTCACATCAATATGCTCTCCTAAGATGGATTTGCAAGCTTGTTATGTGAGAGTAAGCTCTATTAGATATCTATTAGGATAATGATCCGTCCTTCCTTATCATATACTACAGTTATGGTGTAGCTAAAGTGCACCGTAATCCCAAAGTAAACGGTCACTAGCCATTAGATGAGATTTTTCTATATACCTAATAAGATTGAGCAATAATCAATCCGATTTTTCATTAATCAAAAGCAATTGGGGCCCACATCTCTGACTTGAGCTCAAGATTTTTGAATAATTGGTGACTATTTATAAATTATGATACAAACAATACTCACATCAGACATCTCTTCTAAAAAATTTAAATAAACAAAGAAAAAAGGTTTAGAGAAACGATTGAGCTGCAATAATGGTAGGTAATTGTTACACGATCTTAGGTGGAACTCACTCCAAAGGCTAGCTATTAATAGTTATTAATTACTTTAGTACTCAGGCTATGTGGGACTTCGCTTCACACTCTCCCTCACGCCCAGCTTGTTCACTCGGCAGCACTTGCAGCTTGTAGGCCAGGGACACGCACCTTACCCATCCTTGAGTACTCTGGCTCTAATACCATGTTACACGATCTTGGGTAGAACTCACCCCAAAAGCTAGCTATTAAGGTGAGGGTGCCCTCACGCTTATATGCTTAATATTACTTTAGTACTCAGGCGATGTGGGATTTCGCTTCACAGTAATTAGCCAAAAAAGAGAAAAGAAAAAAAAATATTAGTGTATAAATTAGTTAATTCCTTTTTATTACAAATTATTTAGTTTCTTAATAAATTACAAGTTGGGGAAGAAAATAAAATGCAAGTTGGGAGTATCTTTCTCGTTAATATATATATTATATATATATATGTGTGTGTGTGTGTGTGTGTGTTCTCGTAGATGCATGACATGTGCTTGAGACTTGAAACAGTCAAAAGAAGTTTTGAGTAAGTCAATCTCTTGAAACAAATGGAAAATTGGTGGATCAACCACCATTCATTAATTCCTTGTAGTACAAAAAGAGAATTGCAAAATAATTCTAGCTCCAACTTATCTAAAGGAGTGAGAAAGAATCTTTCTTTTTTTTATGAAGTTCTTATTTTGTTAAACCTTTTACTTTGTTTGTTTTGAGAGAAAGCTGGCATTGCAATATAATTATGATAGAGAAATGTGGTATAGAGTTTCTGCTGGTAGAGGTAGAATAATGGAAAACAAGTATGAGAATATAATATGTAACCAAATAATATGACATATTTTCATGGTTAAATATAATAAACCAGTGCAAAAATTAATTACAATTGAGTGGTTGAAATTTTAAAATTGTAAAAGAAGGGGGAGAAGAGAAAAAATAATTGGGTTAATTACAAAAAAAATATAAAAAAATAAATCCCAAGGTTTTACGCGTTTTTATTTTAAATCCCAGTATTTCAATTTTGACAAATTAAACCCTGGAATTTCATCCGTATTTCAATTTGTCCCCTCCGTCCATCTCTTTCTGTGTAAGGTAACGGAGGGGTTTAAAATGAAAAACACGTGAAACTTGGATTTATTTTGTAATTAACCTTTTTTTCATTTTTAGTGAGTTTAATTTTTTTTTTTTTAAATGGTTAATTACACACAAAAATCTCAAGATTTCACGTATTTTTCACTTTAAACCACCTCCGTTACCTTACATAGACAAAGATGGACGGTGGGGGCAAATTGAAATACGGATGGAACTCTAAGATTTAATTTGTCGAAATTGAAATACTATAGGTGTATTTGGTTTAGTTTTGGGAGATAAATTTTCAAAAAAAATCTTGGAAAAAGAGTTTAGAAATTTTTTGGGTTTGTTTAGTTGTATATTTTGAAAATAGTTTTGGAGTGTGGGAGTTTGGGATGATTTGATATTTTGTTGTAGTTTAGTAGATATGTGTGAGAGAAAAAGTGATTGAGAATGAGAGAGGAGAGAGAGAAAAAGTGATTGATTGATGTATAGGAGATAGAAAATGATTTTGGAATTTTTTTTTCAAAATCACTAAACCAAATAAAATTTTAGAAAAAAATTTTCAAAATTTATTTATCAAAAACAAACCAAACAAGGCCGTGAAATTTTGAAATTTTTTTTATAATAAACCCAAAATAAATTTCGTATTGATTAGAATCGTTCTTAAATTGATCAAAGCATTCCCCCTCTTCCCTTTTCTGTCTTCTTTGTTTTTCTTCTGCAACCCTTCGTCACTCATAAAATTTGCCACTCCTAGCCATATTTCCCTTTTGATAAAGAAAACAACTTCACTACTCATTTAAAAATAATATTATAAGACCATGTTTATTTGGGGGCACGGCTTTAGAGATTGGGCTAATAATTTACAAAATACATAATTTTATGTTTGGCCAAAAAAATTAGTGTTTAGAATAATAATTCACCCAAATATAAATGCTAAAAGAGAGTGGGATACAAAATGAAAAATCAAACATTAAGGGCATGTTTGATTGGGTGAATTAGAGTATGAGATTGGGATTATTAATCCGTGGGCTCAATTATCCTATGTTTGTTTTAATATTTTGGTTTAGGATTATTAATCCAATAGATAATCAATCCAACAAATTTCTAGGATTATTAGTAATGGGGTAGGGGTGGAATTATTAATCCAATCGATATTAATCCAATTGGATAATGAATACCACACTAATTTAATAAAATTATTAATACTTCACTATTAATCTTGTGAATCAAACATGACATAAAGGTTCAGACTACCTCACTAAATTCTGAAATTGACATCACTCTTGTCAATTCCTTTTGATAATCTTGGACCAACTCAAATATGGTACAGTGTATATACATAATCCAAAAATATTGATAATCTCATAAATTAGAGCATCTCTAACAAACTCTTTAAGGGAGACAAATTAGATATTGTAGTTAATCTCGTCCTATTTTACTGCATTCAACATGCTAACTATTACAATTGTTATTTTAACAAAACTTTTCCAAACTAATTACATTTGAAGCGTCTTGAGAATCTTTTTAAACGGTTTATGTGGATAGATATTTGAAATAAATAATAATTTAAAAAAAAAGTTAGATAAATAATGAGTAGTTTTTTTATACTTTAATTAGGCTTAAAATTATGTTTAAAAAAAGGCACACTAAAAAAATTAATGTTTTAGAGACTAGAATTTAAGGATAAAATTATTTTTTAGGGACCAAATATTTTTGTTACAAAAAATGTCGCTATTATATTTTTAGTAACGAAAATTGGACATTAGTGATGAATTATTATTCTTTTGTGACCAAATTTTTTGTCTCAAAAAATAAATCATTTTGAGACCAAATTATTTTGTCCCTAAAAGTCTATTTATTAGTGACATTTTCAAAATTTTGTCATAAAAGCCTTATTTTTGAATTTTCATGATGACCTTTTAGCAACTACTCTCACGACGATAGGAATTGGTTCATAAATATCTTTTGTAACAAAATTTTATTTTTAGAAACCAAAACATTTGGCCTCTCAAACTCTTATATGTTGTAATGGCAGTGAAATCTTTAGAAAATAATTACTATTTAATGAAAAAAATTATAATTTTAATTATTAAAATTTATAAAAAAAAATTAATACTCTGAGATTACTTTTACAAATCTCCATTGATTTGTTATTTTTCCTATAAAAAAAATAATAAATAAATAAAAAATAAAAAAAGCATTGAACCATTTTAAAAATGCTAATCTAATCAATACCAAACAATCCAATGGTCTAAGGATGTATCCAATAAATTTACTAATTTATCGTTTGGTTAAAAAAATGAAAAGCAGACTAATAGTTAAATAAACATAATTTTTAGGCAAATAATTCAGAAACTACGGATTAGCAATAAACTGTATTGCAATCCCTCTCTTCCAAATAAATATCCCAAAATAGTAGAATATGAATATAGAAGTAGAATATAGTAAAGACCATCCAAAGAAACTTAGGAAGTCCATCCAAAGTACCCAACAACTCTTTAGAGCGGTTTGTTTTGGATGATAGATGAGAGGATTGGATTAAAATAGATGTAAGACCCACTATAATGATATTTGTTTGCAAAATAGGGAAAATGGATTCATAGTCCTAAGGGACTATTGGAGGAGGGGATTAGCAAAGGCCTCCAAGGAGAAAAACTATTCAATGCTCCTAAAGCGCCACGTGTGCATTCTCTTTCACTAATCATCATACACTATACCCCCTTATGTTCCTCGATCACCCGACACAAAATTACATTATCCACCAATCACAACACTTTTGAGCACCACTTGACCATGCTCCAAGTGTTGGTTTTCAAAACTAGTGGAGAGCTTCTATTTGCACTCCAAGAATTTGGTTTAGCACCCCAATTCTTAGGACAACCCAAGCCTAGATTTAATTTTTTTTTTTTTTCTTTTCACTTTGAACACCCCAATAATCCCAAACCTAACCCTCCTCACCCCAACTGGCCTCTAACCCAAACCCTAACTCTGGTAGCCTCTTCCATCTCCAGTCAACCCTTTCATCGCCATTGTCGTCGCCGTCACCAACCTTTTCACTCCCTCTTTTGCTTCGATTAGCCTCTTTTTACCTCCGCCATCCCTTCAACCAGGTATCTCCTCGCTATCACCGTCGCGAACCATTTACTCTTTTTGCAAATTGTGCCGCCATCCATCAACTCAGCCCATCTTTCACTTCCCAGCGTGACATCATCACTCTCTTTTTTTCTTTTTCTTCTTCTTCTTCCTCTAAAACCGTAGATTTCAGATCTAGGGTTTCAAAGGAAGAATAAGAACAAAAATAAGAAGAAAGAAGAAAAAATGAGAACTTTGTGGTGGTGACAATGGAAAGACAGTAATGGCGAATGAAGAAGAGGTGGTGGCAAGCAAATCTGAAAAGGCATGAAGTGGCGAGTAGCTAGTCGGTGTTGCTAGCGGCGACAATGGCGATGGTCGAAGTAGAGTGGAATATATGTATTGTTAGGGTTAGAGATTTAAGTGAAAGTCTATTTTGGTAGTGTAACAATCCTGACTCATGATTAACGTTAATCTATGCTTAATTATGCCTAATAGATAATTAAAGTGAAATTTTGCATCATATGTTGCATTATGTGTGTTTATATCTGTTTAATGTAGAAATATATGTTCATATTTCCGTTTCGGTTTGCAAATTGCAAGCCTTATCGGCATCCGATTCAGAAATTGACTTGATTTATGTATTATTTGGAAATTATGAAAAATTATGTTAGGTTTAATTAAAATTCGGTTTGGAACAATTAAATTAGATTAATTTAATGCTCACTTGATTAGCCTTAATTAACTCTCATTAGGCAAGCCTATATAAGGCTTCTTATGTGCTCCCACTCATTCTTTTCTCTTAGATCAACACATTTTGAGCTCACACACACACAAACGTATAGAGAGAGAGAGAGAGAGGCTAGGAAGAAGTCTTCAAGCAAGGAATTTGCTAGAGAATTAAGGAGAATTGAAGAAATTAAGCAAGAACTCACTAGGATTCAAGGAGTTGAGAACCTAAGGTATGAAATCAAGCTTTAGTTGTGTAATTAGGGTGCTTAACTCATACATTCAAAAAGAATTAAGTGAGTTGGGGCAAGAATTAAGCTTAATGAAGTAGAAGAGAAGAGTATATACACATGTATGTGCATTACATTGCATTTAGAGCATGTTGTCTAAGAATTTGTCCCATGTATATTCATATTTTGGTTGTAGTCTAAGAATTTACCATGTTTTTGTGTAGAATATCTCATTTGATCATGTTTTGGAAGTTATGAACTCAAATGAATACATGCATGACATGTCACATCATGTTCTACAATTCCAGTTGAATGTTTCACAATTGACATACTTTTGGGCCTTGATTTCATGAAATGATCTTTAAACCTTCATATTTTACAAGTTTACATATGTTGTCTCAAGTTTGAGGCCCAAAAAGATGTGAATTGTAGCCTTGGATTTGAATTTGGAGCTGAAAAGAGTAATCTGGAAATCTCAGATTTTGCCTCTCCGCTCGAGCGACTACTCTGTGATCTTGCTCTTCCGCTTGATCGACCAGAAGTCCGCTCGAGCATGAAATGCATGCTCTCAGAAGTTCTTATGTTTTGCAGTCCGCTCGAGTGATAAAAGTTGCGCTTGAGCGAAACATGTCCCTCACGCTTGAGCGAGCGTCGGGCGGAAAAATCAAGCAACTAGCACTTTGCAAAAATTTACAGACCGCTCGAGCGACAGATCTTGTGCTCGAGCGACCACTCATATTTTGCATGTCCGCTCGAGCGTAGGAAGTTGCGCTTGAGCGAGGACTCTATTTTCAGCAAGTTTTGTTAAGTGTTTTCAAGTGCATTTTTGCATTCTCATTCCATCCTAGGCATACCTAGGCCAAGATTAAGGCACAATAGTAAGGATAAAAGTAGAGACACACCAAGATAAGAACAGAACAAAGTAAATGTTTCCGGTGTGTAATTTAGTATATATTCGTTTTGTACCTGTGTAGGTCACACGCCGCACGATATCTAAATTATCTACTCTATTCATCTGTTTAGAGCCATTTGTTATTTGTAAGTAATAACTCTGTAAAGTTATATTAGACTTTAATTATTTTCTGATGATACAACATGATTAGTTTTTCTGAAATGCTATATTTTGTGTGAATGAATAATCGTCCGAGTTTCTGAAATGTATTCGTGACATCCTTAGCATCATATGATATGCATCCCTTTATGGGTCATCAGGTCCCTTTATGGGTTATTAGGTCCCTTATGGGTCATCAGAATGCCTTTACGACCGTCCCTTTATGGATCATCGGAAACGTCTCTATGCACACGAGTCATCGGAATGCCTTATAGCTGTCTCTTTATGGGTCATCAGAATGCCTTTACGGCTGTCCCTTTGTGGGTCATTTGGTTTGTTAACACTAATGGATGTGCCACGTACTATGATGTGAAATATATGAATTTTGAAAATGAATATGAACAAGTATATGAATCAGTTTCTGATTTGAAATCTGAATATGCATAAGACTCTGTTTCTAATATAAACTCTGATTTCTCATTCTATGATGGACATCATTCATTAAAATCTCTTTACTTTGTTATTATTCACTGGGCTCCCACTCACTACTTATATTATATATGTAGGTGACCAGACGCCCGACCAGGCTTAAGATGATGCCTAAAGAGTTTTGTGTTTGTCAGCCACCCTTTGTGCCTCTCGAGGAGGTTCCGAATCATGTCAAGTCTCGTGGCCATGTTTTTGTATTTAAGACTTTGGTTCTTTTGTTTGATTACGGACGAATTCCTGTTAATATGTACATGAAGTGATGTAAATACTATATCTTTTGGCATCACTCGTAAGTTTATTAAAGTTAAAATTATTTGTCCCATGTATGTCTCCACACCTCGATGGACTATGTATATTTTATATATTTGCTTCTGCAGCCCCTAATTATATGTTATTCTGTTAAGAGACCTTTGGTAATCCAAGGGTTACTAGCCGGTTACGACGCTAAACCTATAGGAGCGGGTTTGGGTCGTGACAGGTAGTTTAATTTAAGAGTAGAATGGTATTTTTCAAAAAATGGATAGATGGGGTGCTCATCCAATATTTTGGGGTTCATTTAGAGGCTCCCAAACTAGTGAGGGGATTAGTTTGGAAAAGGACATTTTTTCTCATATTGTGTTTTTGTGTGCGTGTTTTTTTATTTTTTGTATAACATCATTTTATATATATATATATATATTAAATAATATAGCATAAAAAGTATTTATAAAATATAATTTAATATCAAAAACACTAAAAAGTATTTATGGTATTTCATTTAGTTAATCCCCTTACTAAAATATATTACAAACAAATACAATTTTTCTTAGTCCTTTCACTAACAATCTTATCGCTAACAATCCCACACTAATAATCTCACCCAACCTAACTTTGAAAACAAACGGACACTTAGGTCTCATTATCTTAAATTTAGGGGTCATCAAATGGCCCGTGAGCGAAAAACCTGATTGCCCAATTCGCTCAACCCATTCCATGGCCCATCCTAGCCTGCTTGGCTGCCCAACCCATCATATCCCATAGATGATTTAGGGCTTTGGACAAAAATTTGAAACCCGAGCCCACCCATGAACCCAACCCGTACAAGCTCGCATAAATCCAGCTGACCATCCCATCAACCCGACTCAAACTATCTTCTCCACAAAAAAAAAATTAAAAATAAAAATTAAAATAAAAATAATATTATCCAAAAAAACAATACTGTTAAATTCAATTTTAATCCATTAAAATCAATATTGTTCCATTTTTTTTAAAAAAAAAAATTGCTAGCTGTATTATCCTTGTAAATTGGACTTTAAAAAAATATACAAAATACAATTTGTTAAAATTGAATTTAACAGTGGCCAATGATATCTTCCTAACTCTCAACTTTTTACATATAACATTGTCATAATTTGTTAATTTGGTGAATTTATACTTTAATTTGATTGTTGTAATAGTATTAATTAATTTGATCATATGAATTATTAACAAAGAAAAAAAATGTGTAGAACTTAATAATATAAGTCTAATAAAAAATATGTAACCCGGTTCAGTTTAATTTTGGTCCGTAAAATTTGGGTTTACGGATGGAACGTGATTTAATTTTTTTAAATAAGCTTGACTTGTACTAGTCCGTTAACTGATGAAAAACCAAAAAACTCATTAATATATGAAACGTGAACACAATAGTTGAGGGCCGGGTAAGTCCAGCCCGTCCCGTCCCATTGATCACCCTACTTAAATTCAAAGAAACTTAGGAACCAACATACCAGAACAGAAAATAAAACATATTATAATTGAAATGATTTTTTGTTTTTTTGTTTTTTCATGTTTTCAAGAATAAAACTAATAAAAAGTTAGAAAACACTTATTAGTAATTTTTGTGCCAAAATAGTTATTGAATATTTAACAAAAAAAACTTTTCGGTACATCCTAAAAAAGGATATTGTTTTCTAAAAAACAATTTTCAAAAAAGTTCAACAAACAATTTTGGGCAAATTATAAATAAATAATCTCAAAATTTTGCGTGTTTTTCAAATTAAACCCAAGGATTTCAATTTTATTAATTTAAACCCTGAATTTCATTCTATGTTACAATCTACGCCTTCCGTCCATCTGTGTCTGTTGAACTAACAAAGAACTCAATTTTTGACACCAAATCAATCCCAAAATGATGTCGTTTACCCCCAGTCCCATATATAATCCCCAAATCTCCATTAAATGTTTAAAATATATTTTTTTATAGAATTTAATAGCTAAAATATTATTTTTTCTGTCAATTAAGAAAAGAAAAAAAAAAGAAAGATGATTTTAAATTGAAAATAAATATAAAAAAATTAAATTTAAATTGATGAAATTAAAAATTAAAATTTTGTTTTGATATAAGGTCGAATCCTATATATTTTTTTAATATAATTTTTCTTATTTTTATTTACAATTCATTTTCCTTATTAAATTATCGCTATTGTTAAGACAAGATAAATACACTTCTGCAATTGAGTGTTTTTGGGTTTAAAACATATATAACCTATAATAAAAATAATTTTATTCATCCAGTGGAGAAGATTATCCATTCTTATAAACATCACTTAAAAAAATGATATGGTAAGCGATTAAGTTTTAATTAATTAATTCCTAAATAAATCAAAATTAAAATGCAATAATTCATGTTATTGATATTGAAGGTAAATTCAAATGTAATTTTTAAGACAGCATTTTTCATAGAACAAAAACCTATAGTTTCGGGCTTTGCATTTGATTCCTCCTATACAGTCCTTAACTGTGAGTCAAATAATAATAGAAATTCACAACATATAATCCTTAACTGGTGAGTGAAGTAAAAATATCTCCCCGCACATGCGGCGGGCTGGCCCAAAACCAAAATTTGCTACTGATATAGCCACATGTGCGGCCCAAGGCCTTGCAAGTGCCGAAAATAGGGGTTTTGCCCATTTCGTTTTCTTTTCGATCGTTTTCACCCTCGGATACCTTTGCCCATGTTTTGAACCTAAATGAAAGATGAACACGATTAGAAATCAATCTAAAAAATATTTAACTAGAAAAGAAAAGGCTAAGTTATGATAATTTAATTGTTAAGTCTTTGTGTTGGACCATTTTAATATTTTTTATTTATTTATTTATATAATTTGTTTATGAATCTTCTTTTATCTTGTTTATGAATTTTATTTTGTTTGGTGAATGGAGATTCATTATTTTGGTGACCTTTTGTCTTGTTTATGAATGGAGATTAATTGGAGTTTATGAACTTGATGGTGAGTTAATATTTGGAGACTCTCCATTTTCTCTAGTTTAATTGTCATTGTTATTTTTGGTATTTTTTTTGGTGACCTCCCATCTACTCTTTTCTACACCAACTACTGTCTATACTTGAGAGATTATTGGCAAAGAATGGTATTTTTCTTGGTGGAGCTTTGGGTTCACCATCTTGTGTAGAGTTGGCCTGAACCATACGACAAGTGGTCGGGCTGTTGTATCCTAGAGGGGACAAGTCATAGTTTTGTGACTGCTGCATCGGTATTTGGGTTCTTCCTACCGCTGTAAGCTTGATTTTCTTAAAGAAAATGAGATATTTGTGTCTCAGCCTAATCTATTTGTATCTCATTTTCTTTGCATTATATATCAATAAAATATAATTTTTCTAGTATTTTCGTCAACAATTTTAAGGAGATCAACCATGGAACAAGTACCAGAAAAAATCAATAACGGAATTGGAGATCTCAACAAGCCTTTCAAGTTCAAGGGAGTTCATTTTAAGAAGTGGAAAGGAAAAGTTTTTTTTACCTTAGCCTTTTGAAAGTTGCTTATGTTCTTACCGAGAACCACCCAAACAAAATTCCAACCAAGGAGATGAATGATGAAAACTACGAAGCACATGAAGCAAAAGTAGCTTCCTACAATACTGTTGGCTTTTTGGCTTTCGAAGGGTATTTTTGTAAATGCGAGCGTGCCAGCAAGGATCAATCAGTCCTTACAGAAATTATAATTGCCAACCAATTATCAGACGATTGTGTTTTAGTTCTTTCAGCCTCAATGAAGAGGACTTTTACTGGTGGCTTGACTTAGGAGAAATTAAGCAAAATAACAGATAAATGACGAACAATTGAAGTATTTCATTAAGATGAAAACTTACAATGATCCAAACTCAGCCTCGTAGAGGTTTACAGCGACAATCTACTGAAACTACTCCTATGAACGAAGTGCAGTGCAGGAATTTAAAGTGCAGGAATGTAAAGAACAGGTATTTAAAGTGCAGGAAATGTAAAGACTGGAAATGTAAAACTGGAAAAGAAAATATGAAGTAAATGACTGGTTTGTTGGATCTGAGTCTGGGGGCTTTTTCTGGGAGCTTCCCTGCTATTTATACTCCTCAAGGATGACCATCGAACTGCACTTCAAACCGTCGAACTGCTCCTCCATGATTGCTTGATCATGCTGCCTTAGAAGTAGTTCCACTATGCCATTACTTGCAGTTGGGCTTCCCTCCTATATTTGAATTTGAATGTGAGTAACCGTTGAAGCCACGTCACCTTGTATCTTTTTGATCCAATGCTACTCAGACGAGAACCAATATTAACGCCACGTGTACGATCAGGATCGAAGATTAAATTCTTCCTATATTACCCTTACTGCCACGTGTCGAATTGTGATTGGCTTTTACAAAATATGTAGCCAACATTACCCCCCGCACTAATATATCCAATACTTGGTGATATTAGTGGATCAAAGCTTTCCCGCGCTTTTTGGAACGTGCATGGAGTCTATATTCTGGAAACACAACCGTCATCCATTGATGATTACTTGCATTAATTTCGTTTCCGACCTTTGGAACATCTCCACCACCTTAGTGATCGAACGGACTAATATCTCTTTCATGACTGAACAAAACTTCTTCTCTATTGATCAAGTACATGAAGAGTCATCTGAAGGAAACTCCATACATTAATTAGCCATCTTCATTCCACTTCCTATATTTAAGTCATGGAGGCCTCTGCGACTTATGAATCCTTGGACCACGAACATATTGTCCTTAATCCCTTAATTAAGAAAATTGCAGATATGGATCTAGGAGATTCTTCTTCACAGTCTGCATGGGATAGAGCTGTGGCTCCTTCTACCTTCGAGGGTTCTGGGATTTCTGGCTGGTTGGAATCTGAGGCTCGTGTCTTAAGGGAGCGAATTAACCACCATTTTGTTGAGTTCACTGACCCTTTAGACTTCCCTTCTGATACACGAAGCTCGGTGGTTTACCCTTATGTGCCCATCGACCTCCGACGCAATTTGGAGGACAATTTACTTGTAGCATGGTACACATCCTCCATGCCTACAAGGATAGTGTCTGCCACCCGACGCCTAGAAGAGGCCCAAGGGCTCAATCCATCATCTTTAGCCAATAGGGCGAAACTCTGCTCTTCCGATTGGCTCGATTACATTAATGCCTTTGTTCCTTCTGCTCTCGCGCCATCTCCTGAAATGGAAGCATCCACATCTTCTTCTCCATCTCCTGAATTAGAAGCATCCACACCTTCTCCTCCACCAACTCCCTCTTGGCCAGAGAGACTGGGGCTCGCCCTTTCTGCGGATAAGGTCTTTCTTCCTTACACGCCTCCATCTTCCCCTACTCCAGCTGAGCGAAAACAAGCCCAGTTTTTGCTTGCAGCCTTCTCTCACTTGCCTTTCGACGTTCTGGAGGACGATGTTCCTCTCAAGAACTTTCGATGGGCTTGTGATATTTTAACTCGGGGTCAGGTCCTTAGCCCCTTGCTCAAGCAGAACTCCACATGTTTCTGGACCAACTCCCATTACTCCTTCACTGGCATCGAACTGCCATGGCAACCGCCCAATCTTTGGACCAACTCTCATCCCTTCAAGTTCATACCCAGTACGAAGCAGAGAAACTCATCGAGGAATTCGATGACTTCCAGAATAAAGACTCTGCATACGAGGATGACATGGATATGGGCGAACTGGAGCGAGGATTGAAAGAAGCAGCATTCGAAATAAAGGCTGAAGAGCTCTTTTATCAAGTGAGAGCACACCAACTTCAGCAGCCAATCCTGGAAGAAATGGAGAATAGAATGAAGAAAGAAAAGAAATTCATCGACCATAGTTGGACAACATTTCATGATCTTGTTATTTATTCCATTCCTTATTTCTATGAGCTTGAACTTGTACCCAAAGAGGGTCATTCGATGTAATTGCTTTTTCTTTAATACAACTAAGACTGTTTTGGCATTATTTGATTTTGCCTCCATTCATCTTCAAAAGCAATTTTTGGAACTTCTTTCTGAACAAACTCATCCTTCGAAACTGGACACAATTGTTAAAACACTAAGATCAGCACGAATTCTTCCAACTTTTGGAATAAAATTGACAATTTTGCTGATTTTCATTTAGAATCAGTGCTTCGAATTTAACAATCTTATCCTTCGAATATAGATAATCAATTCCAATAAGGATGCTGAGATGAATTTTCCAATTTATGGACTATGGTTACCAACTCTTGTTGATTTTTGTTTAGAATTGGTGCTTCGAATTTAACAATCTTTCCCCTCAAAGCCTGTTTTAATCATAACCAAAATATAGTCATGGTTAGTACTGACTAGTTTTGCAACAGTCCATACTTACAACAATATGGAAACTGCTCTTGGGGTATACTGTTTTAACCGAACAAACAATTCTCTGTGTATATACAAACCAACTATTGGTTTAGATTTTCGAACAACTATTTACTTCTTTAAGGGTCCTCAAGCTTTGCCTCAAGGGTATTACTTTTGTTAAGAAACCTATTACAGGTCCTTGATCTCTTCGAAGTAAATCCATCCTTGAGTATTCTTACATTTTTAAGCATGTAGTATGCTTCGAAGCCGACTTCTGTATTTCGAAGCCGTTGTTGTTTGATTTTTGGCGCCAAAATCTGGTTTCGAAGCCAAATATCTTGCTTCGAAGCTGGCATCACCATCCGGAATGTGCTCTTCCCTCCAAAAACTATCAATATTGGACGAGACTCCTCGTATTCGTACTTTTAGTACTTAACGACTTATGGGATATATTTTCCGGACACAAAGGCTTTTAAAACCCTTTTGTTTCGCGTTCTGGAATCACTTACGCTCTCAACGTACAAACCCTCATCAGTCTTCCAACTTCTCTCTACTCCTTCTTCACTTTCTGAAAAAGCGTACTATCAATGGCTTCTTCTTCACCAAAAGTGCCAGTCATAGAGCGTGTGAGCTCATCTGTGGCCTTGAAAAGGCTCATTGATGCAGAATGTGAGAAGTACAAGGCTGGGGAGAAAAGCGCTATCGATGGGCGTATCTTTGTTCCTCGTCGCCATGTGCAGCAAGACTACGTGCTCGGGCCCATATTCAAGGAGATCCTTACTGAGCTCCCAGCCCTATATCCTCGTCTGGAGAACCAATGTCTCCTTTATGAAGGTGGTCTCGACTGGAGGAACTGGAGAATCAATCGCCCTCACCGATGCTGGCCCACGGTGAGACCGGAGTGGCAAGAATGGTATGACCGGGTCATCCCTGCTAGGACACTGGACCTTCAAGAGCTCTGCCTTCTCGATGCTCTCCGACTATCTAGGGTAACTATCTCAGAGGACCCTTTCCTAGTTCCTGCTGCCTTATGTTTTTGGAACCCTATCTTTAATTTCTTTCAATTTAGATGTGGGATGATGGCCCCTACTGTTCTTGATATTTGCCATCTACTAGGAGTATCCCCTATTGGTACCCCCATTACACCAGATTTCCCTGACTTAGCAGTCCCTTTCTCCCTCCCCTCTCTTAACTCATCTTACAGTGATTTTGTTAAAGCTGAGAATAAAAGAGAGGGCCTGGTAACTGATAGGGAATTCTTTTCCTTCTTGTTATATTGGCTTTGCAAATTCCTCTTCTGCACCTCCTCCCAAAGAATCATGCCTGAATTTGCCCCTCTTGCCAAAGCCTTTGTTTTGCAGAAAAGGGTAGCCTTGGCCCCATATGTTCTAGGCCATGTATATAGAGTTTGCTCCCTCTTTTGTGAAAAACCCTTAGATGCTAATCAAGGGGGCCATTCTGGATCCTTCAGCTTTGGCTTTTCGCCTATTTTCTGAATTACAATCCAAATGCCTTAAATTTTCTGGGCTACACTCTCTACCCATGGCATAAGACTGGCCAATGCTTCACTCTCCCTCTACTTTTGCCTTTTATTTCTCTTTCTTCCATCAACTACCAGCTGCCCCTCCTATTCACCGTTTCCGTCCCTTCGAACCCAGCATTGGTCCAACTTGGTTGAATAATTTCCTAAGTGACAGGCTCTGTGCCTCGCCTGCTCACAAGGATATATGGGCTTCCCTTCTGCTTCCTAGAGAGCTATTCATCGGGACTACGAATCCCAGAGCTTATAAATGCATAGCTGAGCCTTATTGTCCTGCTCAATTTGCTAGACAATTTGGCTTCACACAAGGGGTCCCAATACCTCTCTGCAGCAACACCAATTTGAGCCTTACTAGGAGAGATTTGAAGGTTCGGAGGTCGAGGCTAGAAGAGGCAACCTTCAAATTTATAGATGACTTGGCCAATTTTGAGTATACCCCTTTCATTCCTCAAGGTACCGTATTGAAGAGATACCAAAATTGGTGGGTGAGCAATATGGAAGTCTATTTGGCCATTTCACCTCAAAACCTACTAAAGGTGTTGGATGTGCCCAAGCCCAAGGGAACTGGAACTGTTACTTCTTCCACTGTGCCTCTTCCAACCCAGTCCATTCCTGCTGCCTCAACTCCTCTTAAAGTCACTCGGGCTGCTTCGAAGAAAGGTATATATGTTTGCTCTTTTTTCTTTCCATATCGTTCTGGTACTGAGTGTACCTGCGCTGAATCTTTCTCCTTTGTGATCTCGAAATGACTGAGACCATATCTGGTTCCTTTGTCTTTGGGTGTTTAAGCAATACCCAATTGTTCGGAGCCACCAAAGGAGGCTTGACCATCCTGCCTTGGATTCCAACATCTCTCCGGGCAGGCACTTCCCTAGGTTTGTTTTGCATTACAAACCAGTCTGGACTCCAGGTACCCACGAACTTGCTGACTCAGATGTTGAACTGCTTTTTTCTACCTTCGAAGCCATCTTCGAAGCTGGCTGTGAAGGTAAGTGTTTGGCTCTGACCTCATGTTTTGAGCCTGATTCAGACCTTCGATGAAGGTAGCCACTTTCTGTCCTGCGTGAGGCTGGTCTAGGGGGCCAATCTCTGGCTTTGATCCCATGAACTGAGCCTCTCTCCAGTCTTCTTTCAGAATGACTGCTCTCCATTCTGTAATAGTTAGGTGGCCTGGATTCATATAAGAGCCTCTTGCCTTTAGCATGCATTCTATCCATTGCAGGCTCAACCACTGGTGGTCGCTGCCTATCACTAGCCGGATACGGACTTTTGTTGTAAGCATTGGTTGATTTAGGACATCTCTGAACATCCTTGTAGTATTTCTTCCCATCAATTGGAAGCCCCTTCAACCATTTATAACTCAGTCTGCACCTGGGACACATCCTTTGCATCACTGCTGCCTCTAAGGAATCATCATCCAATGATTCTTCATCAGAGTGTTCCCTCTGGTGTAAGAAACCTTGTCCAATAACTGGTGGGTTTCTAGTGTCCTTCTTGATGGTTGTCTGGTTAGCAACATGCATCTGCACATTGACTTCTTCCAATTCTGTCAAGGACAAGTTCTGGAAGTCTGACGTAATGACATTGGCTGCCGCCTCTCCAACTTCTGGAAATGGATTACTGTCGATCCCCATGGCCTTTTCTGTTTTGGCTGAGAACTTCAAACTTCCTTTCCGAATTAGTTCTTGGATCCTTCTCGAAAAACAATGCAGTTTTTAGTCGAGTGAGACCAAGAGTTATGCCATTTACAATATACTTTTCCCTTAAGTTCATCTAGAGATGGCAGTTTTACTCTTTTACTTAACTTAAGGAAGTTGGCCGCAAGCAAATGATCAAAAATGTCATCTGCTTTTATTAAATCGAAAGAGTACTTTTTGTGAAAGTCTTTCTTTTTAAATTGCTGGTCAATTGTTGTATCCTTATGAACTAATGCCTCATAGATCACAGGTTCTTTGCCCACAATCTCTGCTGCATCGATCTCATAATTAGGATCTCTATAATATGTCTTGTACGATGCATTATTTCGATCTTGTTCCTCCTCTAGTAATGATTCGTATCTAGACACCTTATAGGTTAGTTCCACCAAATCTCTGAATTCAGTTGAGTCAAACTTCTTTCGAAGCCTGAACTCTAGGCCATTTTGAGCCAATCTTACGAATTCTGACTCTGGCATGATGACTCTACATTTATTTCGAGCCCTTTTAAATCTCAATCTAGCTAAGTCTGCCATAGAAACCTCTGGCTCCGACTGGAAGAATTGGGCATGAAATGCCTCTTCCATTTGTTGCCAATTTTGAATGGAGCCAGGTGTAAGGTTGATGTACCATACAAGCACTCCCCCAGTTAGAGAATTTGGGAATAATCTTAGTTTCATATAGTCATGATTAGTAAATTCACCGCATTGAGCAGCAAACCTAGCAATATGCTCTATTGTTGATTGATTTCCAGTCCCATAGAAAAGGGTAAACTCTGGTATCCTGAACCCCCTTGGGTATTCATGTACCCTATCTACCCATTCTGGGTATGGTTTTCTGTATACAGGAGTCTAGAACCCCCGAGCCATCGGTCCACACATCTCCCTAACGATATCAGCAATTTGGTCCCTAGGGACCATATTTTGTGCCTGCTGAACCACTACTGGAGGAACAAACACAGGGTTTGGTGGACAAACTTGTGCCTGTGATCCTCTTGGTCCATAAGGTGGTACATTTGGGACTGGTTGCCCCTGTGGTGCAGGTTGCTGTTGGGGGTGTAGGTAACCTCTTTGAGCCTATCCTGCGAAAAGACCTGCGAAAGGTGCTGGAACAGGTGTTGTATCCCTTCCATTTGCAGGCCAACCTTCCAACCCCCCAGGTATAAATTCGAATAAGGGATTATTATACCCCCTAGTGCCAGGTATGGCTTCGAACATGGGATTTGTAACCATTCTTACTCCAGTTTCTTGTACTTGACCAGATCCACCAACTTGTGTGGCTTCATTGTTGAGTACTGAGGCATTTTGGCCTGCTATAGGCCTCGAAATGGGTTCATACCAAGACTGAGGTGATGGTCTTTCATAGTTCTGATTACTAGTTTGACCATTAGAATGTCCATTAACTTGCATAGGCTGTTTATCTCTAGCCAATCTTGGCTGAGGGACATTTAAAACTTCCTCTGGGTGTCTTGTGTTTGTTGGTTGGTGGTTATTCATTCGATCCAAAAAGGATGTTGCCTACCTTTCCATTGTGTTCATTAATTGTTGTCCCATAGCATCTACTAAGCCATCCCATGGATTTGTTGGCTGAGTAGATGGAATAGTGGTTGGCCCAATTCCTTGGTTTCATCCAATATTATGAACATATGGTTCTTGTCCCGAAGTACTGGTCTGTTCGACCATAGGTTCTGATAACATGGGAGTTTCCACAGGATGTGTTACCACATTATCCTCTGGATTAGGTATTTCTACCCTTCCTTCTACGCCTTCTTCCAAGCGTTCATTTTCTCCTTGTCGTCTTCGTCTAGCCATTTTAACAAGTCCCACCGGGCGTGCCAAAAATATATGTTGGCTTTTTGGCTTTCGAAGGGTATTTTTGTAAATGCGAGCGTGCCAGCAAGGATGAATCAGTCCTTACAGAAATTATAATTGCCAACCAATTATCAGACGATTGTGTTTTAGTTCTTTCAGCCTCAATGAAGAGGACTTTACTGGTGGCTTGACTTAGGAGAAATTAAGCAAAATAACAGATAAATGACAAACAATTGAAGTTTCATTAAGATGAAAACTTACAATGATCCAAACTCAGCCTCGTAGAGGTTTACAGCGACAATCTACTCGAAACTACTCCTATGAACGAAGTGCAGTGCAGGAATTTAAAGTGCAGGAATGTAAAGAACAGGTATTTAAAGTGCAGGAAATGTAAAGACTGGAAATGTAAAACTGGAAAAGAAAATATGAAGTAAATGACTGGTTTGTTGGATCTGAGTCTGGGGCCTTTTTCTGGGAGCTTCCCTGCTATTTATACTCCTCAAGGATGACCATCGAACTGCACTTCCAACCGTCGAACTGCTCCTCCATGATTGCTTGATCATGCTGCCTTAGAAGTAGTTCCACTATGCCATTACTTGCAGTTGGGCTTCCCTCCTATATTTGAATTTGAATGTGAGTAACCGTTGAAGCCACGTCACCTTGCACCTCTTTATTGATCCAGTGCTACTCAGATCACGTGAGAACCAATACTAACTGCCACGTGTACGATCAGGATCGAAGACTTAAATGGTCTTCCTATATTACCCTTATTCTGCCACGTGTCGAATTATGATTGGCTTTTACAAAATATGTAGCCAACAAATACAGATGAGTATAAATGTCATTTTTATCTCTTAAATTTCCTTGCTGATTAATTTTATGATTATCACTATGACACCACTTACACTTTGTTTTCTATTAATTTTTAGCATGCTCGCTTGTGTCATATTAACAGTAAATATGTAGGAATCATGAGTAGTTTAGGATTAATTCCTAAAGTGACAAAAAAATTTGAGAAATGTGAAGTTTGCAGTAAAAGTATAGCAAAAATTACTAAGAGGCCTCATAAAAGTGTTGAAAAAAATACCGATTTGCTAAAATTATTTCATACTGATTTGTGTGAGTTTGAAGGAATTTTAATTCGGGGTGGTAACCGATATTTTATCACTTTTATTGATGATTTTTCAAAATACACAAACGTATATTTATTAAAAAATAAAAGTGATGCTTTTGAGAAATTTAAAGAATTCCTTCTTAAAGTGGAAAATCAATTCGGTAAAAAGATTAAGAGAATTAGAAGTGATAGAGGCCGGGAGTATGAATCTCTTGGATTCAACTCTTTTGTTCAGTCATTGAGAATTATTCATGAGACTACTCCACCATATTCACCTTCATCTAATGGCGTAGCTGAAAGAAAAAATAGAACGTTAATTGACTTGATGAATGTTATGCTTATTGATTCAGGTGCTCCCTCAAATCTTTGGAGCGAGGCTATTTTGACAGCTTGCCATGTGATAAATAGAGTGCCACACAAAAAGACTAAAATTGTACCTTATGAGTTGTAGCGGGGGCATAAACCAAACCTAGGTTATTCGATAGTTTGGGGTTGTTTAGCTTTTGTGAGAATTGTAGATCTTAAACGACCTAAATTGGGTGAACGAGCTACCACTCGTGCTTTTCTTAGGTATGCGTTGCATAGTACAGCTTATAGATTTTTTGATATGGAAAATAATATTATTTTTGAATCAGGTGATACTATTTTTCATGAAAATAAATTTTCTTTCAAATATAGAAATAGTAAACGCCAAATAATTTCTGAAAATATTTTATCCATGCCTAGCTCTTCTACTCCATCTCAAGTTTTTCAAGAACAAGAAAATTCTTAAATCCAACCAAGGAGGAGTAAACGAGCTACAGTTCTAACTATTATCTTTACAATGTGGAAAAAATTCCTCTTACGGTGCAAGAAATTTTATCATCACCTAATGTTATTTTCTGGAGAGAGGCTGTAAATGATAAGATAGATTCACTACTTTCAAATAAAACATGGAAACTAGTGGATTTACCTCCAGGTTGTAAAACTATTGGGTGTAAATGACCCTGTTAGACTTATTTATTTTGATGATTTATTTAATTATATTTTAATCAAAATTTATTTTGATGATTTATTTGAAAGAAAAAAATATAATCAAAATTTATTTTGTCCCATTATTTCTCACCTAAACCTTTATCCTAAATGTTGTTAGAATGTATTTAATATTTGATTAAATTAGGAGTTCAAACAGCCCAAAACAAAGGTTCAAACAGCCTAGCACAGCAGTAAGTCAAAAGGTTCAAAAGGTTCAAGTGGAAGATATTCAAATTAGTAATGATGGAAGTACAACGGCTATAAACGGCTATAAAGGTTCAAAAGGTCAAAAGCCCAAAAGTTTCAAAAGGTTCAAGTGGAAGATATTCAAATTAGTAATGATAGAAGTATAACGGCTATAAAGGTTCAAAATGCCAAAAGGTTCAAAAGGTTCAAGTGGAAGATATTCAAATTTGTAATGATGGAGTGGAAGATATTCAAATTGGTAATGATGGAAGTACAACAGCTATAAACGGCTATAAATTCAAATGACAACAACGGCTATAAACAGCTATAAATTCAAATGAATACAACAGATATACACGGCTATAATTTTCATTATATATACCAAAGCCTCTAATGTAAACAAGTTACAAAAAATCTGAAAATATTCTTTGATCTATAATCACTCACATCTATTCTCAGAAATTATACACTAAGCCTTATAGCATTAAGCTTATCTTTCCTGTGTGAGATTTACAGAAAAATCAAAGTTTCATTTTATATATCTATCTTTGAGAGATATTTATTGTAAGCTTTCTTTGAAAGCAAAAATACCATTTCATCTTATAAAAGTGTTGCAAACATTGTGTTCTTGAAATCTTGAGAGTGATTGTGAATCACTAAGATTTGCAAAGGTTTGGGTATGAATCACCTAAGATTTGCAAGGGTTTGGGCTTGTAAAAAAATCCGTAGAGGATTGCTCCATTTGTAAAGAGGTTGCTAGCACCCCTGTGAAGCTAGAAGATAGTGGAAAATCTCAAGTGAAGCTTGAGGAGTGGACGTAGGCCGAGTTGAAACCGAGCCACTATAAATTTGTTTGTCTCTCTCTCCCTTATCTCTTTATTTTATTTTAAATTGCCATAGCTATATTTTATATTTTTACTGTGCTAAAATCATTAACTGACATAGTTGCTAAGACACTTGTTTTAATTAGTTTTATTTCATTAATTATATTTATCTATTGTGCTAGTCATAATTTTTATTAGGGTATTATTAATTTTAATTGTAAAAACTTAATTCACCTCCCCTCTTAGGTTGTCTTTTAGGTAACAATTGGTATCAGAACCTGAGGCTCTTGTTTAGATTTAACAATCTTGAGTTTTTGATCCATAGCAACCATGTATTCTACTTACTCTGCTGTAGGACAAGCTAGCAATAAGCCACCTCTCTTTGATGGTAGTAATTACATTCATTGGAAAGAAAAAATGATTTTGTATCTTCAAGCTACCAATTATGCTTTGTGGCTCATTATCACTAAAGGTTCTAAAATCCCTACCAAGGTAGTAGACCATATCCGTGTGCCTAAACTTGAGGATGAATTTGATGAGCGTGATTATCAACTCCTTCAAGCTAATGCTAAAGCCAAACTTATTCTTGTGTGTGGACTAGATGCAAATGAGTACAATATGATTTCTGGGTGTATTACTGCTAAAGAGATTTGGGATAAACTTGAAATCACATATGAAGAAACTAGCCAAATAAAAGAGTCTTGGATTGACATGCTTATTCATGATTATGAACTCTTTATTGTGGAATTATTTGAATCTATTTCTGAGATGTTTTATAAATTTACCAATATTATTAATACTCTAAAATCTCTTGATAAATCTTATACTAATGATGAGCTTGCAAGAAAAATACTTAGGTCTTTGCCAAATGAATGGGAAGCTAAGGTTACAGCTATCCAAGAAGTAAAAGACTTGACAAAATTAGGCATTGAAAAACTCCTAGGCTCACTCATGGCTTATGAACTTTCAATGATGGATGGCAGCAAAAAGGAAGCCATTTGGGGAGAAAATGATGGAGTAGCCAACCTGTGTCTTATGGCTCTTGGAAAAGAATAATCCACTCAAGATAAGATAATTTCTAATTATGTAGAACTTGAAAGTGTTTTCAATGAATTACATGACATATTAGAAACGTTTGTGTTAAGAATTCTAAATTAAAGAAATTAGTTACTTCTCTTCAAATAATGTGGGTGTTTTAAAAATGAAAATGCTACTTTGAAAAATGACTTTACGTCTATTGCCAATGAGAAAAACATTTTGAAAAACAATGTTGAGAATTTAAACAAAACTCTTGAAAATTTTGTAAAAGGAAAAGAAACCTCAACAAGCTTCTTGGAAATAAAAGATGTGTTTTTGACAAAGTAGGCATTGGTTTTGATCCTCCTAAACCTTTTATGAGATTAAATGTTCTTGAGATTAATCCTCATGGACCTAAGAAAGTGTGGGTACCAAGAAAGAAATCAAGATATTTTGTAGGTGGAATCTCAAAGAACACCAAGGACTTCAAGAGGAAATTCACAACAAGAGCGTTCAATCTAAAGAGCAAAATCAGCTCCTACAAGAAGAAGAATGATGAAATGAAAATCACCAAGATGAACAATAGAGGTAATGTATGGGTGAAAATTTCAAAGAAGTAAATGAAGGTATAACTCCTAACACACCTTTAAACTTAAAGTTCTATATTCTTTAAGGTGTGATTTGTGTACAATAGGTTGTGTCTAATCATTGCTTCCATGTAATCTAATTGTACTAAGTTTGCTAAGTCATGTTCTGCTAGTTTCTTTCAAACATTCATTGAACTCAAAAATGAGAATTATATTATTTTGATGAATGCCTATTAGAATATAAATGATTCATGTATTCATTAACATTTTATATCATGTCATCCATTGCTATGAAAAAGAGATAAGAAGTAATAAAAAAAAAATTGTGAGCATACTTTTCACATCTTATATATGATTTCATACTAATATATTAATTCCTTTTTTAGTCATATCTTTGTAGAATCAATTTTGATGCCATAACATGTTTTTGAGATGTATACTATCTATATTTTGAATTCTACATTTGTGATCTCAAAAATATGCTCAATATAAAAATTTCATACTTATATGCTTTACATTGGAATATTTGAATGAGTTGTGAAATTCCTTGATTATGATCCATCAACAATGTCTAAATGAAAAGAAGTATCATACGTTTGTAGAGACATTGCATCTATCCTATTGAATATCTTTTGAATATGGATTATATTGGCATGCATCATGAAATGCTTTTGATTGATAAATTGTTGAATTAATTGTTTAAACATTCATGTTGTGTTCCATATTGAGTAAAATGTTTTATCACACTTGAGCATGTGGATTAAATTGATGAAAATGCCTCTTGATAATGTTATGTGATTAAATGAAATGTTGCATCATTTCTTAATAAAACAAAGAGCATAAAATTATTTTCTTATGCATATTATGCTGCGTTACAACTTGAAAATTCTGAAAAATAGCATTCCAAACTCTTGTTTGATTATTGAATTATTTTCACCTTTTTAGTTTGTGATAAGAAGTGATTTGTGTTGTATTTTTATTGAGTAATAGTGATTGTTCTATGAATGCTATATTTACAAAAAATCATATTAGAAAAGGGTAACACCAACTTAGGGGGAGAAATCATTTTACTAACATACTTGTTAAACCCTTTTGAGATGAACCCCTCATGAAATAAAATTGAAAATTGAAAAGTTTTCATCTCTTGAACCTAACGTATGCCTTATATACTCTCTTAAGCTTTTGAGGTAAAAATTTTATCATATATCCTTTGAGTTAATACTGTTATTACTTTGATATGAAAAAGATTGATTATGCTTCATATGATTTGCAATGCATACTCTTTGATGATGCTCTTGTCTAAGAATCATGGCTATACTTAAATGTGTGCTATATATTGAAATTCATGATTTTTCTTGGCATATGGATTGCTATACCTTGAACATGTTTCATTTTTTTGGAATTACATTAGCTCCATGAGATTATATTGAGTTTAACCTATTATGAGCAATACTTGGTATTCTACATAATGCTTGAGTTATGATTGTTAAATCTTCTAGATTGCATATTAGTATCCTTGGTAGATTGCATGTTGGTATCATTTTGGCATCCTATTTGATATTATTGATGAGAATATTTCAGTTATGAGCTTTCATTTATCATATCTCCTATTGATTTTGCCAAATGAAATAAGTGGGAGAATTTAAACTTGATTATTTTTTAAAATCCCCTCAGTTTCTATTTTATTTTTTATATCAAACTTATGGGCTTGCACCTTCACATGTTACTATTTTTTTTGCCCATTATTGTCAAATGGTATGAGCTTCAATTGTATGATCATTATGTGCTATCATTTTTTTGGTATCATAGAGCTACCTTGATATAGATGATTATTTGTGCTATAATGAGATTTACATTCTTTCATCCTATATGTTGTACCATACTCCCTCCTTGTGCTTGATTTTGTTGAAAATGTCATCGGGGGAGAAAAAGAGACTTGATTGTTTTAGTATCTCTGATTATTTTGATATCTTTATGCTTTTGGTATCTTAATTCTTACAACATGACCTTTGAGCTGATTAGTTGTTGATAATGCAAGAGGAAGATCGTTTTCCTCAAGGAAGAGTGACTTAAACTTTAGCTCCATATTTATGCTCTTGCTTGGCAACCTTGTTTGATCTATGCACTGTTATGTCTATTATAGTCTTGAGATTGGTATACTCTTGCTAAGAAATTGAGAATTAGATCATGCTCAAATGCTTCTCATATACTCATTAATAATTTGGTCTCTCATTATTATTTTTTGTTTGGGCTTAATTTTCTTTTTTTTTTTCTCTGCTTTTTAATTTTATTTTTCAGTACTTAAACATAAACACAACAACAAATCAAAATACAAATATTTACATAACAAAACCAAAAAAAAAAAAACACCATTCATTTTTTTTACAGCCACACGCCGATCAAAATAAACATAAATAAAAAAAAAAAAACCCTTCATTTTTTTCCGGCCATACACCGATCTTACTTACTCGCCTCTTCCATCTTTTTCTTCTTCTTTTTATCACCTTGGGCGACCCTTGACGCCCCTACCCCTGTGCTTTCGTCGAGAGCGACGACTCCCCGTTGACTATCAAAGGCCAAGAACGATGTTGCTTCAAATCGGGCCATGGAAGTGGTCTTCCGTTTAAGCTCTTTATTTTCGGCCTTCAGTGCACCTATTTCTGCTCGCGCATCCTTGTACATGCACTGGAGCAGAGAGAGTTGGGCGTTGACCTAATGGAGCTCACTCGTCCTGTTCTGCAATCGGTGAGCCAATTTTGTGACTGCAGTCACCGTCTCCATACAGGACGTTAGTGTGAAATAATTGGCTTCAATGTCTGATTGAGCTGCCATGATTTTCTCAATCGACATCATAGGAAGGTTAGGCAAAGGAATGACAGGAAGAGTAGGAGTAGGGCCACTCGGTCCTGCAAAGCTTATGAGATCGTTTAGGTACGGAAACAGAGTGAAGGGACGGGATGAGAAGCCATGGATTAGAGGTGAGAAGTGTCAAAGAAATGAGTTGCAGAGAAATAGAAGCGAACAGACTGAGGTTTGGCCTCCTTCGTTTAGTTTCTTTGTCTCTCGATGAGGAAGAAGAAACAGAAGAGTGGTGAAGAAGAGATAGAAAAGAATGGTGAAGAAGAAAATGGAAGAGTGCGTGATTAAGAAGAAGGCTGAAGAGAAGAAGAACGAATCATATGGTGGTTGTAAAAAAATGCACTCTTTAATATTTTGTTATCCATCCCTCTGATGTAAATGCATTTATCCTGTAATGTTGGAGGGTTAAATATTTATACTCTTAATGAAATTATGTAGCTCTTGTTAAGTGGGGTGTGTAAATTACAGAAACATCCTTGACAGATTTCACCTATGTGAGCATGAAAGTGAGGCCGCTTTCTATGAGAATAAGGCTTATTCTCAAATATGCTCATGAAAACTGGGATAGACACAAGGCCGTAATGTGATAGCTATTAAAAGCTCATGTACACCTGGATTATTATGTGTGAGCAGTAATACTTTATTTCCCCTAAGTAGTCATAGTTCAAGTCTGAGATCACTACTGACTCTGGAGTAGAGGTTGCTATTTCACTAATAAAGGTTCAATGCAGAGCACACCTTCATGATGCATATTAGTCTATCTTTGTTTGGTAATCTCTTTTGTCCTTGTCGATATTAAAATGAGTAGAGAATTGTTGGACCATTTTAATATCTTTTATTTATTTATTTATATATTTTGTTCATGAATCTTTTTTTGTCTTGTTCATAAATCTCATTTTGTTTGGTGAATGGAGATTCATTGTTTTGGTAACCTTTTGTCTTACTCATGAATGGAGATTAATTGGAGTTCATGAACTTGATAGTGAGTTAATATTTGGAGACTCTTCATTTTCTCTAGTTTAATGGTCATTATTATTTTTGGTATAAATTGTAAGGTCCTAATGGCCTATAAATAGTCCCTCTCATCTACTCTTTTCTATACCGACTATTGTTTATACTTAAGAGATTACTAGCAAAGAATGGTGTTTTTCTTGGTGGAGCTTTGGGTTTACCATCTTGTGTAGAGTTAGCCTAAACCATACAACAAGTGGTCAGGCTGTTGTATTCTGGAAGAGACAAGTCATAGTTTTGTGACTGCTGCATTGATATTTGGGTTCTTCCTACCGTAGTGGGCTTGATCTCCTTAAAGAAAACGAGATATCTGTGTCTCAGCCTAATCTATTTGTATCTCATTTTCTTTACATTATTTTTTAAGAAAATATAATTTTTTTGGTATTTTCACCAACACTTTATTTCATTACTATTTGTATTCTTATGCGTAGGCCGAGACCGTTAAGGAGTAAAGCCAAGCACGAGGCATTTGTGAATAATATTATTGTAAAGTTATTGATTAAGGCCGAAATGTACATCATTGAGGCCGTTAATTAGAATCTCTTAACTTCACTTGCTGGTCAAACCGTATACTTTATGTGTGTTGAATGTCAATCAGGTTGTACATCGTCGGAGCATAAAATGGGCAAAAAGACAAAATTTGGACAGAGTTGACTTTTTCTGGAAAAGTCAAACCGATGTTTTAAGCCTGTTTGGAAGAGAGTAGAAGTATAAAAAGAAAAGGAAAAGGCTTTTCTAGGATTCTGAAATTGTTTTGACCTAAAGAGAGAGGCTAGGGTTTGGAAGGGAAGAGAAACAAAAAGCTTCAAGGATGTCTCCCATGGTGGTTTCTTCCTCATCTTCTTCCTCTTACCACTCCTCCATGAGTGGCTAGTCGTCTTTTCTAGGGTTTTGATGAAACTCTAGCCATGTAATGGAATTTTTCATGAGCTTTAATTGTAAATTGGTTTGAATAAATGTATGAATGTTTTAGAAGTTTATAAATAATTGTTTCGTTCTTCTCTTCAAGCATTTTACTCTCTGTGATTGTTTAATGCTTTCCATACATTAGTATTCTTTGTGTTTGTATTCAAAGTATGAGACGAGTCATGCTATGAGAGACAGGTCGTTTTGCTAACTTAGTTTAGAGCAAACGACTCGTACTACTCGGGATGATTTGTGCCTGTACATTGAATGCAACAACCCTCTTGATCAATATTTCAAACTTGTAGTTGTGAAATATTGGGTTGTTCAAACCGAATTACGATTGGTGGTTGATGTTAAGTCTCATTCATGTGGTTAGAGGTGAATTCTCTACCCTAGGATTTTTTCCCAATTCAGTAAACCCAATTTCATTTATTATTGAGAATTTAATTCCTTAGTTTAATTTATTCGTTATTAAATTAGGTTATGATCATTCAATCTTTTTATCAAAATTAATTTAGGAATTTAACAATTAAATTAGTTTAATTTCACAATAGTCCCTGTGGATCGATACCTGGACTTGCCATTATTCTAATTGAATTTGGTACAGTTTAGTATTTAATTTTGGTGTGTTCAACGACCCATCAGTTATATTTGAAAATTAGTTTTGAAAACATTGATAATATATGATAATTTTGTGAAATTCTCATTTTGTTTAAATCTATCAATGGCATCCTTAAATAGTCCCAGTCATTTAGAGGACAGTCTAAATATACCATAATGATGTTTGAGCTCCACCGCCACCGAAGTGTGGATTGTCTAATCGTACCCAAGTCGATTATTCTATTAAGAGACTCTAATGAATTTACCATGTATCATGCTTTGTTTATGAGATAATCTTATGAAAATGTATGAATGTTACAAGAATTGACTCTTTACTAGTGAGCTTGGAATTCATTCATTTACCACTTTACTTTGATATTATTCAATGGGTAATAGCTCACCCCTCACCTTATATATATGTAGGTGCAAGAGAAATATTATGAAGAAGATAGCTCTGAAGAGTTTTTTGTATATATGCTAGAGTTAAAGAAGTTGTAATTAGTCATGTATAACTATCTTTCTTTCAAGGAATGTGTAATTAAGAATGATGTATGTTTCATTTCATATAGCTAAGTACTGCTCTGAATGGATGTCTTAATGAACTCACTGGACTCAACCAATGTAATTAATAGCTTCCACAATTTAAAACAAGATTTACCCCAATAAGAGTCCAGCTTGATTTGATATTTGTTTAGTTAGGTCTTTAATAGTCAAGAACTACTTGCCGATCACTTCATTATATTGTTTAGGGCGGGTTAGGGTGTTGTTTTGTCACCCTCTTTTGTATATGACACTTCTTGTATGCATTTGACACTTAGTTAAGACTTTAATTAGACCTAAAATAATGTTAAAACACTTGAGAGAATTTAAGAAAGCATTTAGTTAAGCTTAAACAAACGGTTCGTTAAGATAATGCAAGTAAAGTGAAGAGTTTCAATGCTTGTTCTTATTTTGTGTAGGTTAAGCTTTGAGCCTTCGTTTGGGAAGTGGGTTGGCTTTTTGGCTTTTTTGGCTATTTTAACCTGGGCTAAAAAGTCTGGTTTGGGAAGGGCTTTTTGGCTTTTTGGTGAGGTGTCCATATGTAATATTACTAAACTGCCCCTGGTATTAAATTTTGTTTTTATTTCGGCGACTGTCTATTGTACTGTGACGTCACAACCCAGGCTAAGTTTTTTTTTGTTTTTTTTTTTTTTTTTTTGTTTTTTTGTTTTTTTTTACAAATGGTTTTTTCATGTGGTTTTTATTTTTATTCTAATTTTAATTTTAATTTGTTTTCATTTTCTGTAAAATGATAAAAAGTGAGGTTTTATTTTATTGTCCTGTGTATTTTAAATATTTAATTTTAATTTTAATTTAATTTAATTTAATTTTAAATATTTAAATAATATTTAATTTTATTTAAATAATCTAAAATTTTAACTCGTAAAAATTTAAATAATTTAAATATTCAAAAATTTAAATAATTTAAAATGTTAGTATATTAATTTAAAAACAACTCTACACTAATCGTAACTAAACACATAAAACAAAACTTAATTAAGAAATTATTTTAAAAACTCATAACCAAACATAATTCGAAACTCCATACTACTTTCACAACTCTACACTCAAGTCATAACTAAGTACATAACAAAAAAATTAAAATATTTAAAAATATTTGTATAAAATAGAGTTTGAATTTTTTATAAAAAATTTTAAAATTTAAAAAATTTAAATCGTAATATTTTAAATTTAAATTGTAATATTTTAAAATTTAAATCGTAATATTTTAAATTTAAATCGTAATATTTATTTTTTGCCTTATTTATTTATTTTTTTGCCATATTTATTTTTATTTTATTTTTTATACATTAATTATTTATTTTTTGCCTTATTTATTTTTATATTTATTGCCTTATTTAATTACGTGGCGAATGGTAATTTATGTTTTCATGTTTTTAAAAAAAAAATAAATTCAATGAGCCGTATTTTTGTCGTTATTTTTTTTAATTTACGATTTTGTCTTTTTTTTATTCACCCACATTAATTTGTTTTTATATTTCAAAATGGATTTTCATGTGTTTTATGTATTTGTAAATTACGTGACAAATGTTAATTTCTGTTTTTTTTTCTTTTTTTTTCCTTTTCCTTTCCTTTTCCTTTTCCTTTTCCTTATATTTTCACATTTTTAATTTTAATCTTATTTTATTTTTTTTTAATATTTAAATAATGTAAATATCTAAAAAATTTAATGCGCAAAAATTTAAATTAAATATTCAAAAATATGTAAATCGTAAAATTTAATCAATTTAAATAATAAAAAATTTATTTTAACAACAAAATTTAAATAATTTAAATATTCAAAAATTTAAATAATTAAAATGTTAATTTTTAAATTTAAAACAACTCTACACTCAAGTCGTAACCAAACACATAAAATGAAACTCAATTAATAAATTATTGAGTTAACTCATAACCAAACACATACTCGAAATTTCATACTACTTTCACAACTCTACACTCAAATCATAACCAAACATAACAAAAAAAATTATTTAAAAATATTTTTATCAAATATTTTAAATTTATTTTCATAAATATTTTAACAAAAACAAAAAAAATGTTTTTATTTTTTTTTTTCAACTTTCTTTGTCTTTCCTGGTAAAAAGCTGATTTGATTTTTTTTTTTTTTTTTTTACTTTCTGTGGGCTGACGCTGCCCCTCTTTCATGTGGGGTAGTATGGTAATTTACTTCCCAAATTGTTGCAGCCATGCTCCAACTTTCGTTTGTCCGTTTGTGGCTAAATTAGCCACTTTTGTCATTTAGTGGCTAATTTAGCCCAAACCCAACTTCCCAAACGCAGCCTGAAGAAGATATACTCTCGTTTCTGGAACCATTTGTGAGTAATAATTCAGCAACGCTATATTTGTCAAATTATATTTTCAATGCAAAACTTAATTATGTTTACAAGTTTTAATATGTTTTGTTATAAATGAACATTATATACTCTTTTATCATATATTTAGATGACATTCATAGATCATGGTCCACAATTGGGGGAATATCCAATCATGTATGATGGCCGAGTTCACTTTATTACGTTTAGCGAGTACCCGAGCCGGTTAAACATGTAATCCCTAAAATGTTCATCACTATGTAATGTTTGCAAGTCAAGTATGTATTTCCTTATTCAAGTTAAAGATATGAACAAGTTATGTTAAATGTTGTATTTATAAAGCTCATTAATGTTCATTCATTTACCGCCTTACTTTATTATTATTCACTGGGCAATGACTCACCCTTCTTCCTTATATATATATATATAGGTAACGAAAAATTCGAGTTCGAAGAGAAGTTAATTACAAGTCGGTCTTATGTGTTTATGCTAATTTTGTAAAGTTATGATCTAAGTATTGTATTGTAATTCATTATTGAAGTCCAATAGTGATGTAAGATAATAATCCAAGAATGATTTATGCTTTTATTTCATGTAATTATGTACTGCTTTGAATGGATGTTTCAAATGGACTCAATATAAAAAAAGTGAGTTTTTTGAATTAAATTTTTTGAAAATTGAATTTTTTGATTTTCGTGTTTTTTTGTTTGTAGTGAATATTTTTAAAATTTTAAACATTTTTTTTACTTTTTTAGATGCACCTTATTTAGATGTATCTAAAAAGTAAAAAAATTATGAAAAAATATTTTAAAAAATTAATAAATACATAAAAATACAAAAAATATACTGAATTCTCATATTTTTTTTGTATTTTTGATATTTAGTGAATTTTTAAAAGGTTTCTTTCACAAATTTTTTACTTTTTAGGTATATTTATGTTAGGTATGTCCAAAAAGTTTTTAAAAAAAAAATTGCTTAAAATATTAAAAAAAGTCAGTAAAAACAAAAAAATACGAAAAATAAGAAAGTAGAATCTTCTGAAAAAAGTTTTTGGAAAACTCTAACCAAGCATGCTGTGGTTTCGGCACTTAAAAAAGAATAAAATTTGCCCCATTTATCATACGAGTCCTTGTTTTTGTAAATTAGGCCTATTGTAGTCGGGGATTACTAACCAATCACTACACTATCATGTTTAGGGCGAGTTCAGGTCGTGATAGAGTAGTATCACTTGACTTAAAAATTAGGAAGAAAATAAAATCTGCCATTAATGAATCATAATAATAACATCCAAATTTCTATATAATAACCCATCACAGAATTATTAATTTTTTTATTTACTTTCAATTTAAAAACATCAGTCTATTTTTGTTTTAAAAAAATTGATAGAAAAAATAGTATTTTAGCTATGAAATTTCACGAAAAAATGTATTTTAAACATTTTATATATTTTTAAATTAAGTTTAATGGCTAAAATTTAACTTATATGTACATAAAATATCTAAAATATTAATTGAGTTGATTCACCCCAATTATTTCCACCCCAACTATTACCTTCACTCATATTTGACGATCAGTGTGAAAATTGAGCTTTGTTCCCTTTTGATTCTTCTTTCTCCTTGCCCAAATCGAAGAAATGAGAGTAAATTGAAACCCTAATGGAGATTTGGGAGTTATATATGGGCCTAGGGTCAAACGACGTCGTTTTCGGATGGATTTGGTGTCAAAAATTGAGTTTTTCGTTAGTTCAACAGACGAAGATGAATAGAAGGCGTAAATTGTGACACAGAATGAAATTTATGATTTAAATTGATGAAATTGAAACCTTGAGGTTTAATTTGAAAATATGCGAAATCTTGATTTTTTTTTTTATTTTATAATTTGCTCAACAAATTTTTTTTAAAATAAAAAAAAATTAGAAAATAAATTTGGCTTGGTTATAAAATTTCATTTTTTAAATATTATTTTAATATTTATTTCTAATAAACTAATTGGTAAATTGCACTTACACCTCTTAAGATTTGGGTTTAATACATATCACCCCTGACGTTTAGAAAATTACATTAACCCCTCTGTCATTGTAATTATTTAAACGGAATGAAAATATTGAACTTATGCACTCTCTCTGTTCTTACTTTGCTTTACTTCCGCTATTTTTTTTTTTCTCATTTTCTTTGCTTTATTTTTTTCCAATGTAATTTTCTCTATTTTTTTATATTAAGAATTGTTGTCTTTTATATAAGTCGGGGGTTTATGAAATGAGATTACTAACCATAAAAGTGAGAATGTAATTTCCAGAAAGTCAGAGGATAAGATGTAATTAGACCAAATGCGGGGGTGTCAGTGTAATTTACCCTAAACTAATTTATAAAAAATTTTAAAAAAAATCTGAAATTTAACGAAAATTCTCTGTTCGTTTTCCCTTCGAGCGGTAAAAAAAAATTTAAAAAATTAAAATAAAATAAAAAAATCGTTCGTTTCAATCTGCAACTAGGGTTTCGTTAGATTCGGTGAAGAAGAAGAAAATCGAAGATGGCCGGAGTAGCTGCATCAGGATCGGGTGTCTCCAATTTCCTCAGCCCCAGCTTCCGCCTTCAATCCACCGACATCCAGGCGCCCTCATGTGGGGCGTCGCCGCCACCACCACCGCTCTTTGGCTTATCCAGGTCCCTCTCTCTCTCTCTCTCTCTCGGAGTTTCGATCTGCACTTTTGACATTTTGTGTATACTGAGTTTATGTATTATCAACGTTTTGTTTTAATTTTTCTTTGTTATACCTCTGAATTCATCTCAATTTAGAATCGTGTTTTTGTGTTATTGTTGATTATCTTTTTTTGAATTTTCGTGCTATGAAATGAATTGCGGAGTAGTATATTGTTAATCACGATTACGGACATTTCATATTACCGATGTCTTATTCACTGCTTTACAAATGTATATGTACATACAAATGCAAAACGATTTATGTGAAAAAGCTTGCAAATTTCATCAAGGATTAGTTGTCTAATCTTTATTGCTTCACAAGGACTACTTCTAATTCAAACTTGATTCCTTATGCATTTTAGTTTTGTATTAGAATGTATATGTACATACAAATGCAAAACGATTTATGTGAAAAAGCTTGCAAATTTCATCAAGGTTTAGTTGTCTAATCTTTATTGCTTCACAAGGACTGCTTCTAATTCAAACTTGATTCCTTATGCATTTTAGTTTTGTATTAGATTTAGAAATATGGGTAAATTACACCCTTTGTCCTCTAACTTGAACATTGTTTCACTTTGGTCCTATTGTTTCAGTTTAAACCCCACACTGCCAATTGCATTTCAATGTGGTCCTTCCTTTTTTAGTTGTTATTATTTTGGACAAGAAAAAACCAGTAAATTTTAGCAATTTTCGCATAAGAAGAAAAATTAATAAATTGTCCCTATGTTTTCTTTTTTCCCCCTAACTTCCTTTAGTTTTGCTTGTGTCATTTTTTTTCGTCCAAAATGTTAATGGCAACTAACAGAAGGATCACACTAGAATGCAATTGAAAACATGGAGTTTTAATTGATGAAATTGAAATTTCGGGGACCAAGTGAAATTTCGCTCAAACTAGAGGGACCAATTGTGTAACTTAATCCAGAATTTTATTTAATTTTTTTTTTTTTTTATGTAGAGCTGGAAATGATCTTAGTTTGAGTTGCTTAACCATGGTTTGAAAAATTAACAAGTTTTATGACGAAGCTTAAGCTTAAGCTTAAGCTTGAGCTTGAGCTTGAGCTTGGCCTTGGCTTGTTTGTTTCTCAAACAATCTTGAGTGGAGCTACCATCCATGTGAGCAAATCTCATTGCAAGCTGGATTACCTGTTTTCATAATCAGTCTCAATTGATTTACATTTTAGAAATATGATCAAACTCTGCTCATTTATCTTGCGGGCCTTTCAACGAGTTGATCATTAATCAAGCTCAAGTATCTCACATCACAGCCCTTATGGTTCTTGGATATCTGAAGGACAGGGTCAGCAAATAATAACGAATTGGGCTCCCCTCTCATTGATCACAGTGCGTTCTGGATATATTTACTTGTCATTGATAATATTTGTCTTTACAATTACAACTTTCTTGTTTCTGGCTACAAATTTGAATTCATTGGTGGCCTTTGGCAATACCATTCCCTTTCCAATGATTCATGTTGGTGGGATTATTTTTGATCCAGCAATTGTGTAGTTGTCCAGCTTTCAGTGATTTGTTCATTGACACTTTGTTAAATGAATGCTTACTACTCACCCAAAAAAGAAATAAATGAACGCTTACGGATGCTTATTTCTGTGTCATTTTGTATTTTTAATACATATGCTGAGATTTTAGCATTGCGATTTTTGACATCTCTTCTATTTTCCCTTGTGTTTTTCAATTTGTGTTAAAATCTTGTTTCTCATCTTTTTTTTTTGATAATTACAGCCTTTTGATTGGTTGAAGATGACATTTCTTGAGAAATCAGATTCAAAAGCAAAGTGAATAGAGATGTGACATTTGGCTGGTAAAACTCTCTGATATTTCTCAAGTTGCTGATGAGAAAACTATCAACAGAGTTGATTTTGAATAATAGTTTATTTTCTTGCTTCTTGTTAGCGTCACGTTGAGGCCCTTTGGGTGTTCTATTCTGGGAGTAATGGATAACCTTGCTTCTTATATGTGTGTGTGGTGTGTGTGTGTGTGTGTGAAGAGAGAGAGAGAGAGAGAGAGATAGTTTTGTTCTTGGCATTTTTGTTTGCATGAATTTCTTATGGAGGGAAAAAATTATGTTCATAGAAAATGAGAACAATGTGAAAGAAATATAAGTTAAATTTTTTTCTGTCTTCCTTTCTCTTTTTAATTTTTTATTTAAATTTATGATGCAAACACAGCAGAAAGATCTAGTGCATACCTTAAAATGTGGAAAAACAAGTGGTTGGTGAATACTGGCTTTGCAAAGAGGCAATTCAAACAAGAAGAATAAGTTTCTGAGATAAAAGTTGGGAACATAGCATTGATCTCACTACTTCTACGCCTGCCTGTTAATAGTAAATATCTGCAAATGGAGCATTGCATAGGTTACTTCTAATATTAGCTTTTCTGAGTCTCAAGTGGTGGATGGATCAAGTTTGAGTTAGAAAATTAAATGAGTGTTTTTAAAAAATATTTAAATTTAAATTGTTTACTTTAGAGGGGATTTATTAAGAATTTTTTTTTCAAATACTTGTATTTCAATTAATTCGTAACATATTCTTATATTCTAATAAATCTTATTATTTAAACATTTGATCTACTAAAACACAATTATCATATTTAAGGTATTTTATGAATAATTTTATCCTTATAAATATTTTTGAATGCTTAGTAATTAGGTGGTGTAAACATTCATATTTTATAATGTAAATATTCACATTGACAATGTAAACATTTATAGAACGTTCACACTGTTAATGTGAATATTATTATTAAGGGTATTTTGATAATTATGCCACCAATAGGACTTGGGGAAATTCTATTTCCACCACCTAATAAACTCAGGACAAATCTTTTCTCAATTACACATCCCCCTAATTAATTATTAAATAATTATCTCAACCATATCATTAAAATTACAAATAAATCCTTGTACACACACTTTACCCTCAAAATACACACTTGAATTTCCACCCACTCCGTGAAGACCAAAGACCCCAATTTGCATCTGTACTTCAAACAGGAAAAGAAGAAGAAGAAGTTCAAATAGGAAACCCAAAAAAATTAAAAAATCTGCACTTTCCTCACCTCCATTGAAGATTTCAAGAGCTCCATTTATCTACTAAACTTTGTTGAAAACCTTGTTTAAGGTAAGAAATCTTTCAATTTTATTATTACATTTATCATTTTGTTATTAGATTATGCACATTATAACTACAAAATAAAATGGCATAACTCTTACTTTTTGAGTCAACTATAAAACTAAAAAATAAAAAGTCATATCTAAATACAAAAAAGTCATAATCAAATGTCTCAAAATAATATCATAATTAAAGAAAAAATTAGTGATAACTAAATAAGAAAATAACGTAACTATGGGTGCATGTGATATATTGTATATAATAAAATTCTCTTTATAAATAAATGTATTTTTAAATTGATTTTAAATTAATTTTAGTGGAACAAATCTGAGTTTTCAGTAATTATATATTTTAAAATTTAATTTATTTACATGACTAATTAATCTTAAATAAACTTTTAACCAGTCAAATAGAATGTTCACTTTCTTTCTTTCTTTTTTTCTTTTTTAAGATTGACTATATACTTCACTTTAAATAGTGATCCATGACAGAATAGTTCGGTGGGAAATTAATAAAAAGAATAATTTGTTTTCTATTTAAGACAGATTAGTGTGGTTCCTGTCTCTTGTTTAGGGTACACAAAAATCCACTAAATGGAAGAATTGAACTTGAGTTGAATTTGACAATAATTAATTTTGTTTTATTAACTATGTTTAAATTTGGGTTGAACTTTCATATACTATTCATAGTTGTGGACTTATATTGAATAATATTTTTTCCTTTATTTATGTTATATTTAAATATTAAAAACTATTTATTTTAATTATTTATTATTAATTGATTACTTTAATTGAATCGCTACTAACTCAACCCATGCCCACCCATTGAAAGTGGGTCAGGCAAAATTGGCAAATAAACCGAGAGCCCCAGTAGATTATCTCAGCCCATTTAGTCTTGAACTCGATGGGTCCGGTCCGGTCCGGTCCAGTCCGAACTTTGACTCATTTATACTTTATTTTTTGAATTTTAAAATTTAACAATTAACTATTTTAAAATATAATATTGTTATAATTAACTCTTTTTGTTATGATTTTTGTTAAAGAGTAACACAAAATCAAATCATATATAAAGTACATGACATATTTATTGAATTTTTAAGATAATAATGTTCTTATTTAAATGAGATAAATATAAAAAGAATCCTTAGTTAAAGACATTATCATTCTAAAAAAATTAATAACGAGTATTATTCTTCTAAGAAATCAATAAATATTATATGTTTTATATATGATCTGATTTCATAAAAATTTCATAACATAATCTTAATAGAAAGTGTTAAATGTAATAAAATAATAATTTGAAATGATTCACTATTATATTTTTTAGGATTATTTATATAGAGACTCCCTAAATTATTAAAAAATATAATTTTAATCTCTTAAATTATAAAAATATATAAATTAATCTCTTAAACTATCGAGAAATAACACTTTAACCCCATAAACTGTAAAAATGTACAAACAAACCCCCTAAATTATAAACATGTATCAATTAGGCCTCCAGTAAAAGGGATCAAAGTGAAATACGTTAATAGTCTAAGGGATTCATGTATATGCTTTTATAATTTAGAGATGTCAAAGTGATATTTTTTAATAATTTAAAAATATTTATGTAAATAACCTATTTTTGAAGTTCAAAAACAAGTGAGACCTCACAAAGGAGGATCTTCATGATCCTACTGATATATTGATTATTGATATATTTAAATTTTTTTAAAAAAATTGTATTTGACAGTGATATGAAGTGTTGAGATTATTTTAGAAGGGTGAGATTGTGCTTTTTTTTAGCTTTCTATCATTATTGTTTACCTCAACAACAAGGATTCCATTACAATCACACAACCGTCCGATCTCTGAACCAAGGGTCCTCTTCTACTCTATCAACCGTTCGATAGATACAACCGGCTTGTTTCTCTTTTGTGTACATGTTGTTTGATGAGTTATGTTATTATCAAATGAATTATTAAATATTTTATTAAATTTTTGACTTATACAAATTATATGTGTGTGAGTTTACGTGGGACTTATTTATATATACGTGCGTGAGTATCGCACTTACACAAATTACATGTAGGTAGGATGTAAGAAATTTGGTAAAATATTTAATAATTAATTTAGGGTCTGTGTTGGTAAAATATTTAGCCTTCGTTTGGAAAGTGGATTGATTTTTTGACTTTTTGACTTTTAGCCTGTGCTAAAAAGCTTGGTTTGGAAATGACTTTTTGACTTTTTGACTTTTTTTTGATGAGAGAAGAGTGTAATAATTATAAATTGAATGTGATGTTTTATTTATTATGATTAAAATAATATATTTTGTCTTTTGTGACTAAAATAGTCCGAAACTAACTTGCCAAACAATGCATTTTCCTTGCTTGATTTTGGTATGGTGTTTTGAAGAAACAGAAACAGAGTGAGAGAGTCTGTGTTGGTAGTGATGGAGAAAGAAGTGATAGCGCTGTTCGAGTCGGCGAAGAAAGCGGCGAACGCGGCCGCCGCAGAGGGATTGGATTCGTCAGCGGAGGACGAGCGGTGCATTGATGCATTGAAGCGGCTCAACAAGTTTCCTGTCGACTATGAGCTTCTCCTCTCCACTCAGGTACTTTTGTTTTTCCCTCCATCCTCTTCGTCTTCAATCAATACTTGCTTCGAAAAGTTGCTCTCGATGATTGATTATTGTTAGTAAAGATGAATTTCAAGAATTTTTAATGGTGGAACAGAATTCATGTACTACTGTTCAGAGAATGCTTTGTTGAGTTCAGTAACAGCGTCTCCGACTTTTACTCTTTTTTTTCATCAAATTTATAGTTTTCATCAAATTGAGAATGCCGGGAGCCTTTGGACAACAACCTCTTCTTTGCTTCACACTTTGAGTAAATTTACTCCACTAACCGGTCGACCGGACGGACATCCTTCCAGTGGTTTGATGAAAAATAAATTTTTTTTTTTTTTGTTAGAACGCTCATATCATATAAAACTTCTGCTCAAATTTTATTCAAATTTAATATAAAAAAATAATAATAAACGTTGGAGATGCTATAATTATGCAAAATTTGAAGCCATATATATATAAATAGATTGATATAGATATATTCTAGAAGACTAAGTACACTGTCATGTTCAATTGAAACTATCAATAATACAATTTTTGATTTGTTGATTTTGCTTTTTAATCGTTACAATTACTACTAGGCACATAGATAAATATTAGGAAAAATATAGTGGTGCTGTGATTTTTTTGGGAATCAAAATAATGACAAACCTTCAAAAGTTGGTAAGTTGTGTGCTTTATATAATAGAGAATGTATAGAGAGAGAGGGAGAGATTTTTTTACGGTTCAGCTGTTAGCCCCCAATTTACAGACAACCAATTGATGGATGCCACATCAATCCATCAGGTAAGCCCGCCACAAACCTCTCTTGTTCCTCCCGCTTTCTGCAACTGTGCGGGAGAGATTCATACAATGATGATACTCTGGAATGAAAACTTTCAAACAAAATTACTGGGTTTTAGTTTCTTTGTCTAAATTTAGGTGCACTGTGTCTTTAGGGTTTTAGTGGGTTTTAATGGCTTTTATCTGGATTTGTTATATTTTTTCTACTAGTTTTAGTGGTTTTGTCAGAATTTAGATTCATTTCATGCTTAGGGTTTTAGTGGGTTTTTATTGCTTGGATACATTTTGTGTTTATCTATTCAGGTATATTTTGTGGTCTGCAGAAGGTGAACGTTCCTTCGCCATTCACGATTGTAAAGAGGCACTAGACAACAATTGCCCTGTTCTAAAACAGGTTATGGTGCCTAGGAGATCACTCTATGTAATGCAGTTGGCTAGCATAGAGATGTAGAACAACTGTGGTGGATTGGGAAGGTGATGGCTGTGGTTGGTGGAGGGTGTGCGGAAAGGGAGGGAGGCAGAGAGGCGTGGGAAGAAAGAGAAGGGGAAGATGATTAGATGAGGGTGAGTGTATGTAGGTGGTGGGAAATTTTCAATGAAACTCATAAATGTGATTAAGTGGCAATTATTTATTGATTGCCGTAAAATTTGAGTTTCATGGAATAGCCGTGAATTAGCCAATCTCATATAGATATATATATATATATCATACATGAACTGGACATCTCCTATTAGAACTATAGTTATAAATGCCTTGCTGGTGAACATTTCATTTTTATCCCATTATAATGCAATGTATCGTTACTCGTGTACTCTGATGTATCTTCTGAAGTTATCAATGTAATGTGATGTATCTCCTCCTTTTGTGTTATAATTTTTATTTTGAAAAAGAATTTGCTTACAGGTTGGGAAACGGCTTCGGCATCTCACAAAACATCCCAAAATGAAGATCCGGGCTTTGGCTTCCAAAGTGGTTGAAATATGGAAAAACATAGTCATTGAGGAAACAACCAAAAAAAATAAAATCGAGGGCTTGGACAATAAAGATTCTGTAAAAGCTCAGTTTGCCAGTGCAGAGACTGTTGATTTCAAGAAGGGTCAAAAGAAGGTGAACTTGGTGAAGATTGTGAAGGTTTCGAATTCAAAAGTTGAAATTGTGAAGACTCAGAAAATTGATCAGAGGAGTGCACTAAAACCCGAGAGGGTAACAAAATCAGAAACTATCTCAGCTAAGAGAAAGCTTGAGAATATTGATATCAAGATCGAAGGGACAACACCTGTAGCTCCTCCGAAGCTGTCTTCTGTGATTAAATGCAAGGACACCTCGCGTGACAAAGTCCGGGAACTTCTAGCTGATGCTTTATTAAAGGTTTCTAGCGAGGCAGATGAGTATATGATTGATGAAGTGACTGCTTGTGATCCTTTTCGAGTTGCTGTTTCTGTGGAGTCTGCGCTGTTTGAGAAATGGGGCTTGTCTAATGGACCTCACAAGTTCAAATATAGATCCATATTGTTCAACATTAGGGACTCAAAAAATCCAGATTTCCGGCGAAAAGTCCTCTTGCGACATGTCAATCCAGAAAGGCTTGTTGAGATGAGTCCTGAAGAAATGGCAAGCAATCAGAGGCAACTTGAGAATAAAAAAATCAAAGAGAAAGCTTTGTTCGAATGTCAGCGAAAAGCTGCACCGAAGGCCACTTGCTGTGAATTTAGGTGTGGTCGGTGCGGGAAAAAAGAGACCACATATCACCAGATGCAGACTCGGAGTGCCGATGAACCTATGACAACATTCATGACTTGTGTAAGTTGTGGTCATAAATGGAAGTTTTGTTAAGCCTCTTAGGAGAGTGATTGTTTATTCATTTTAACACACTGAATAGTTCCTGGGAATTTAGTGTTAGATTTATAAGAAAGTAAATTTCTTCTGTTTGTTTAGGGAAGTTGGGGCTAATTTGTTGCAAGAAATAATATTTACTGCTTTTTCAACCTTTTTAGTACTTGAGTAGTGTCTTCACTTAGTAGTCGGCATTATATAAGCGACTTGTTGAGTCACGAAGCTTTGCTTCACCTGTAATCGCCAAAAGCTCACCCTTCAGGTTTGTTTCTAGCTCAAGAGGCCAAACATTCTGCTAGACTTCTTGACTCTGGTGTTGAATACTATTTGAAAGTCCGGAGTTCATTAAATCACAAATCGAATCTAAAAATATTTGATCGCTGCACCATTGTTGTTATTTCTTCAATCCCATATTCTGTTGCCTGTTCTGTTGTGTATTGAATAATTGAAGAACTGGGGTTCTTTGATGCTCTTCAAAGTTGTATGCATGAGTTGAAAAATGGTAGTTGATAAGTCAATTTCCAATGGCCCACCAAGAAAAAGTAATGGGCAAGAAGGAAATTGTAATAATGTTTCATTCAGCCAAGATTTTGTGTTCTGTGAGTTAGAGGGTGAAGCTAGATTGGTGCAAATTCTAGGTAGAATGATTGAATTTCAATCTTACGCTCCGCTTACATTTTTTGAAAAAAGATATATATATATATTTGATAACTGAGTATGTGAATCTCATGGCCTTGAGCCAATCAATCAGGCAAAGACGCAGTGGCCTGCTAGTAATCCAACTAGGGGTGAGAATCGAATTCAAGACGTCTAAGTTTACGACTCGTTTAAGAGTTTCCCTCTCTTAACCAACTGAGCTACATTTGTAGGTTTATTTTTTAATGTTTAATACGATAAAAAAATGAAAGTTAATTAAAAAAATTTATAATTAACAAAAAAAAAATCTATTTAGACAAAAAAAAAATTCACTATTAAAAAAATATATATTGTTCAGATTAAAATCTTATTAATGCTATTATATTATCGCTCACTTCTACCACCATATTGTTACTATCGTCGTCGCTATGTCACTGCCACCCCACCACCATGCCTTCACCCGACCACCAGCATCACCAAATATAGAAATATATTTTCTAAAAACAAAATTCATAAAAAATATTTTTCGTCCGGACAACTGTGCGTTATTATTTTCGAATCATACCTAAATTCGAATTTCACTGCATGTAATTTCTCTTTCATTGCTCATCTCTATCCTCCTATTGATCGCAAACAAATAAAAAATAAAAAAAATACATGATATTTGATAGATAGTCTTATTATTACATCATGCCCTTGAGTGCAAGCAAGAGAGAGGTTGAGAGTTTTACAAAAGTTAATTTAACAATAAATAACTGAAATTAAAAATAAAAAAATAAAATAAACCCACAAAACTACGAAGTGTTGGTTGCATTCTGAAGAAAATCAAGATTTGTTGAGAGTGTTGTTGCTTTCGTTGAGAGCCTGAAAAACTCTGGAACTCTTGTCAAAGATGTGGGCCCTCCGATTATAATCAGTGGGGTCTCTACCAACATCCTCCCCCATGATTGCTTCTCCCTCCAAACACTCCATCAGCTCCACTATTCCCCCTCCTCCCTCCTTGCACTTGTCTCTCCACCTCCCACCTAGCCCCACCAATTCATCTTCTTCTTCTATATCATTCATTATAATTGCCTTTATGCTTTCTTCCTCCAATTCCGTCGCCGGACCGCCTTTGGCGCAACCTACGGCGGTGAGTGACCGCCAGTTCGGCCGCCACGGGACTTGAATTGTACAATGAAAGACATAAGTTTTGGGGGTGAATTGGTTGGGATGGAATTGAAGAATATTTGGGTTTGGGAGTGGAGAGAGAGGAGCAGAAGTGGAGTGTTTTGTTGGATGATAATAAGAAGAGGCCTCCATTGATGAATTGAAGTTAAGTGAATGGTTTTTAGAGGAGCTTTGTAATGAGTTTTTTTTAATGTGTAGAGGAACTTGGCATTGGGGCTATATATACATAATTAAAAATTGGAAAATTATAAAATAATTCCAAATGGACTAAAGCCTTGGATTGCTAAACTGGGCTACCACGTGTATGCTCCCTTAATAATCATCAATTATTATAGATTGGTTATATTATTCAATCATTCAATACAAATAATTAATATTTTATTTTATTTTTTAAAAATATTACGCAAGCGTATTTTTGAAAAATTGGTAAAAAATTAACTTTCAATTTTTTACTAAGTTTTTTGGTTTTTTTAGAAAGTGATTTGAGAAGTTGGTAAAAAATTGATTTTTAACTTTTTTGATTAATATTTGTTTATGACATCAAATCAAAATAAAATGACCAAAATACATTTGCCAAACTTTGAAATTTTAGATAATTTGTTAATATAAAGAGTATTTACGTAATTTTACATGACAGCTTTTTTGTCACATCCCAAATGTAACAATTGCGTTTTCGATTGACCAACTTTTTTTCGCATCAACAAAACCCTTGCGTTCACGTAATCATACTTTATGACTATCGATTAATCACCCTTAAAAATAAGAGAATAATACTGTTCAAACGTGAAAATTAAATTTATTTTTTGTGTTATTTATCTTTTATATATTTTTAATTATTAATAAATTATCTCATTTAATTTAAAAAATAAGTATATATATTTTTTTTTTTTAAATGCTAGAGACAGTTGTTTCAAAATTTTTATTAAATATTTCATACGAGTGTGTGACTCACATAGAACCCACATGATATGAATCTCATACCTATATAAAACATTTAAAATTTAATGAAATTTTAGTAAAATTTTTAAGGTCTTTTTAAAATGAAATGAGTTGTTCCAATTATGCCACGTGGCAGAATGAGGGTGGGAATGGACGTGCTTCGAGGCGTCCTCGCCACGTTGCTATTGGTTTGGGTGTCTGCGGTGGACCTCGTGTGTGCACTCTGTTTGTGTGACGTCATGCGTGAGGTTGAGCCAAAGCGGTGGTGGCTGGCTCTGTCTAGTCGGTAGAAAGTTCAGTTTCCACTTCGAAAAATAATCAGAAAATAATATGGAAAATAAAATATATAAAAAATTATTGTAATATAATAATTTTTAAATTTTTAATTCTATTAATTTAAATTCTGATTTCCTAATTTATTTTTAATCTAAATTATCATCTTATTTTCATTAATTAAAACCGATAAATTAGTAATAAATTCAACAAAAACATATATTTTGGATATTTTATGAATATTTTAAATATTTTATATAAATTTATATTCAGTTTAATGATTAAAATATTTATTTTTTATAATAAAAATAAACATATAATTTAGATTAAAAATAAATAAAAAATTTTAAATTTATATTGTTATAAGATAAATTCTAAAATTTTTATTATAATTTTCCCAGATAATATTTATCGTGAATTTTTATTAATATATGATTTAAATTTAAAATTAGTATAATGAGTCACAGTCATAATAATCAAACTAGTGGCAATCCGTGCTATACACGGAATGTATAATTTAAATAATTTATTATACTCATTTTTTTATTATAAAATAAAAAATTCTTATAAATTTAAAATATAATAGGGAGTTATAACTAACAAATATTTTGCATATGATAACTATCTAATACCTAAGTTCATACATTCATTTTTTTCATAAATTTGTCATTTGAAACATTGATTATAAAATTATCTTAGCCCAAGTAGGTCATTTAGCAGCATGAACTATATTTCTATTGGACATTATTATAGCTTTAAAAACAAATAATGTAAAAATGGGTACTATTACAAATAACGTAAAAATTTTAAAATGAATACTGCCTAACCAATTATGACATTGTTGATGATTGAATGCAACTCGAATCTTAAATGCAGAGTTTGAACAAAACTTTATACCCAATATACAAACACTAAAAAAACTCGATGGTATGTTAGAATATATAGCTGAAGTGTGAAGCATTTGAAAAATAAGATAGAAATGAAATTGGAGATCATTATCAGATAGAAATAAATTTGAAGATAATTATTAGATTAAAGATTAAAATAAATTAAAAAAGATCATATGAAAATAAATAAAATAAGTTGGAGATAATGATAGGATTGGGGATAAAAAAAAATTAAAAAGGAAGAAATAAGAATAAAGATAAACGAAGATACTGGAGAAGAGATAAAAAATTAATAAAAAGAGATAAGGAATCTTAAATAAAGTAAAAAATTTAAAATAAAAATAATATTAAGAGAAAGAAATTTTTTTATTGGAGAAAAATAAGGATGACGAAAAATTAAAAACATAACTTTGAGAGAACGACATGGAGGAAATAGAATCTTACCTCTGATTAAGAATTGAGAATTGAGACTTTGAAAATTTTAGAAAACACACTATATTTGTTTATATATATAGTATAGATATATACATAGGTAAAAAGATAGATATCAAATCTAATTTGAAAAGTAAAGATAAAAGTAAAATAAACATCCTACAAAAAAAAAAAAAAAGAGAGAAATGTGGGAATTCGGTTGCTGATAATCAAAATTTAAAAAGATAAGATATTTATGAGTAATTATGTATGAGTAGAAGATAATTTAATTTTGTTTGTTATATCAAAATAAAGGCATATATATTTTATTGAATAGTAGCAAATAAATTTACTTTTTTAATAAAGTTTTAATAGAATAAAATATATTTAATTAAATATATTTTTATTTTTGCCAAAATTTTAAAATTGAGAAATTGTGTTTAAGGTTTTGAAGTTGTTGTGTGTGTGTGTGTGTACTTAATTAGGTGTATATTGGTTGCAGATGATTAGAAGAACTCTCATTTGAGAGAGTTTGAAGGAGCAAAGATGATATTAACTTTATGCAGAGCTGATCTTCTTGATTTCAGAGTTTACGTGAAGCCATTAATGGGTGTGATGGTGTAATAGACATGAAATAAAATAAAATTAAATTATATAAATTCAAGATTTATGAGTTTCGAATCTAATTAAATTAAAGAATAAACGCAAATCACAAATTAAAAAGTAAGCAAGCCCAAATCATGCAAAATGTAATGATGAAGAAAATGAAAAGATGTGTATGAATTGAAAAATATTAGAAAAAAATATATATACACACAAAAGTAATAGACACTGGAAAAATACTGTGTGGGTGAAAATCTGACCACACTGCAATCTTAGTATCCAGCTGGAGAGCACCGGCAGAATAGATAGCACCTGACTAACCTGCAACAGAAAGAGAAGACTTCGGTGGTGGTTCGCCACCCGAGGGTACTCCGACGATCAAGTCAGTACTCAATATCTCTCAAAGATAATCAATAGTGCTAAACTCACTAGCTTGAGCATAAAAAGCATACCTTAGACCCATGGGGGTGCCTCTCTTTTATAGCCAACATAAACCTAGTCCCAATAGAAGCCTAACTTCTATGGACTCAGGATTACTGTTAATCTTGGACTCCCAGTAAGATTAGGATAAACTCTCTAAGAGTCTTATCTTAATACAAACTGAAGTCTTCTCTCATTTTAGGACTCTTGTCCCTCATCCAGGTTGAGTTCCCTTTTCATTCTAGGACTCTTGTCCCTTATCCACTTATCTCGGATTCCGATATCTTCGGAGATAACCTCGGCCTTGCCAAGATCACCTCGGCGTCACGACCATGACACGTGGCACCTCGGCTGACACGTCGCGTCACCTTGCCACGTGTTGGTACTCAGAAATATATCCCCACAACTGCCCCCTAGGTTCTATTACCTCGGCATTCTGAGGTAATGAAACCTACACTGTTCGTTCATCTGTGCCCCTCTGTCCGAGATCAAACTCACCGACCTCAAAGTTCCCTGGACTTTACTCTCCACTAGTGTCAAGAATCAAGTTTCATGCTTTCCAAGCTGCTTGAAATCGCACCTCCTAGCTGAGGTTCTGGTTCCATTAATTCGTAAACTCCAAGAGCTTTGCAACTACTCCACTCACACTCTCTGGTGAGTTCCCGATTTCCAGTCATCTATTTGACTCCGGCGATTTTCATATCGGCGTTCATTTCACTTGGTAGGTTCACAAACTCTTTACTTGCTATTAAGCTCAATCTTTCATAACTCTTCTAAATCTGTTTACTTGCCATCTGTTGCCTTCTATTTTCGTCTGTCTTCAAGTTTTGAATTGTTTGAATGCCTGGCACTGTTCTTGTCATATCCGCTTTCTGTTGCTAGCATCGTGTCTGGGTCATTACTTTCTTGTTCTTCACATACTTACTTAGTGTCTGTGCACTTGGCTTTATTCTTGAACTTTGTCGTTTTCTTGACTATTTTTCTCTTTTTCATTCAATCCTCTGGTTTTTCTCTTCCAACTCTTTTGCTTAAATCCGTCATTGTTCCAAGCTTTCAAGCTTCTGCAACTGTCTTCGTTCCTCTCCTCCAGTGAAGCTTACGTCATTCTGTCATTGTCGTCAGACTTCGGCAATTCTCATTCCGGCTTCCCTCTTTCTGGTAAGCCACTGTTCCTCCTGGTTTTATTTCTTGTTGCTTTCCAAGAAGCTCTGCTTCATTGTTAATCACCATTGCTGTTTTACCCGTTGTTTCCAAATCATCTTCTTGAATACACACTGTTCACACATCTGTTAATTTCTGCCACTGTTCTTGGCTTGACACACCTGTGCAATCTTTTTGTCTTGATTTCCTGATAGCTTCATCACCATTCTTGATTACGAATTACATTCTTGTTTCTGTTTTCTGTGTCTTTTTCCAGATTCTTGCTTTCAATCCTTGCCTTCAAACTTCGAGGTGCCAATCGCCGAGAAGAGCCTTGATCAAACTCTTCGGGAGATCGATGCTGAGCTCGAGGCCGAGAAGGCTGCTGAGAAGTCTTTCCAACTGTCTTCTATATCCTGCCATTGATGCTGAGTAGTTTTGTTTCCTTCTTTTACTCCTTGTACCTTGTATCTTGTACTTTGTCCGTCTTTGTATGCTTTTAATCCGGCTGACGTGCCATTTTTGTAGTCTGAATAATTTATTTTTCAATATTCAGGCCGAAGTGCCTTCTTTCTTCTTTAAATGCATTTCTCTGATTTCTTCTTTGAATTAGGGCTGCTCGTGGGTCGGTTTTGGCCGGGTGCGGGTCAAACCCGACCCGACCCGCACTTATGCGGTTGGGAAAAAATGGACCCGCAACCGCCCGCGATGCGGTTCGCGGTTTGTGCGGGCGGGTGCGGTTCGGTTTGCGGTTTAGTTTTTTTTTTTTTTTTAATTTAACTTAAGCAAATTTGACATTTTTTGTTACTTTCTAAACACTTTTTTTTTTTTTAGAAGAGTTATAAATTAAATTACAAGATATACAATTCATGATCATAATAAATAGTCCACATGTTAGATAAGATGATATGGAACCATGCTTGAGGATAGTGGATTAATCTTCCTCCTTAGCTTGCAAAAACAAACCCTTAAAAGTCAAACTAGTAACACTAATTTAAATATGCAAAAACAAACCCTTAAAAGTCAAACTAGTAACACTAATTTTAATAGTGGATTAATCTTCACTGTTTAGTTTTTAATATGCAATAATGTGATAATAGAATGACAATTCAAATATCATATTAACTATGTCTACTAGACTAATGGAATATAATGATTTTTTTTTTTTTATATATATAAATAAAAGTCAAACTAGTAACACTAATTTAAATATCATTAGATCATGATAATGTATATAAGTGCCCATATAATAAATTTTACTTTCATCCAAAATGTAAAAAAAAAATAATAACTAGCTATCTCCATCCATCCAAAATGCAAAAAAAAATAATAATAACTAGTTATTTTTTCTTAAAAAGAAAAAAAGATGCGGGTTGCGGGCGGGTCGGGTTCGACCCGAACCCGATCTTTTGCGAATTTCTTGACCCGCACCCGCCCACCTACATACATCGAAACCGCCCAAAGCGCTGCGGGTAGGGTAGGGTCGGGCGGTTTGTGCGGGCGGGTGGGTTTGTTGCCCAGCCCTACTTTGAATGTATGTCTTCTTTTTTCTGCTCTTGTATGATTCTATACTTAGAATAATTTGCATGTCTTCAAAGTACACCTTGACTGTGCAATCTCTTCGGGTAAAATACATCTGTCACAACTTCTAATCTTGCTCATCTCGGCCTTGTCCTAACACTTGAAAATATTGTAACAAATATTTTCACAAGTGTTGCTTAGGACTTGTCACTTTCTCAATGTCTTCTATCAAGACTTCAGTTTTCCATATTTCAAGTTTTGACAACCTGGTAGTCTCAGCAAGTACGCAGATATTGCTTGAGCTTGACTTTAACTTGTAAATTTTTCTCAAAAATTTCAACAAGTGTTTAACCATCATCCTTGTAAATTTTTCTCAAAAATTTCAACAAGTGTTTAACCATCATCCTTTATCATAACCTCGGCTTAACTTCAGCTTGTAAATTTTTCTGAAAATTTCAACAAGTGTTAAACCATCTTCCTTTATCATAACCTCGATTTAACTATAGCTTATAAATTCACACAGAATTTCAACAAGTGTTTAAACCAATCTTCTTCCGATACGACCTCGGTTTAACTTCAACTTATAAATTCAGACAGAATTTCAACAAGTGTTAAATATGACCTCGGTTTAACTTCAACTTGTAAATTCACACAGAATTTTAACAAGTGTTAAACATGACCTCGGTTTAACTTCAACTTGTAAATTCACACAGAATTTCAACAAGTGTTAAACATCATCTCGGTTTAACTTCAACTTGTAAATTCACACAGAATTTCAACAAGTGTTTAAATATGACCTCGGTTTAACTTCAACTTGTAAATTCACACAGAAAATTCACACAGAATTTCAACAAGTGTTAAACATCATCTCGGTTTAACTTCAACTTGTAAATTCACACAGAATTTCAGCAAGTGTTTAAATATCACATCGGTTTAACTTCAACTTGTAAATTCACACAGAATTTCAACAAGTGTTAAACATCATCTCGGTTTAACTTCAACTTGTAAATTCACACAGAATTTCAACAAGTGTTAAATATCACATCGGTTTAACTTCAACTTGTAAATTCACACAGAATTTCAATAAGTGTTAAACATGACCTCGGTTTAACTTCAACTTGTAAATTCACACAGAATTTCAACAAGTGTTAAACATGACCTCGGTTTAACTTCAACTTGTAAATTCACACAGAACTTCAACAAGTGTTAAATATCACATCAGTTTAACTTCGACTTGTAAATTCATACAGAATTTCAACAAGTGTTAACATGACCTCGGTTTAACTTCAACTTGTAAATTCACACAGAATTTCAACAAGTGTTAAACATGACCTCGGTTAACTTCAACTTGTAAATTCACACAGAATTTCAACAAGTGTTAAACATCATCTCGGTTTAACCAACTTGTAAATTGCTACAAATTTCAACAAGTGGTAAACATCATCTCGGTTTAACTAACTTGTAAATTGCTACAAATTTCAACAAGTGGTAAACATCATATCAGTTTAACCAACAAATTTCAACAAGTGGTAAACATTACATCGGTTTAACCAACTTGTAAATTGCTACAAATTTCAACAAGTGGTAAACATATTCTTCTTCTTTCTGCCCCCTGCATGGTTTCCACATACTCCTTGCGAACCTTATAAAAGGTCTTCAACCTGGCTAACTGCAGTCCAACCTTGTGTGTTTTCTTTTTTATCTTCTGGGATCTGAGATGTTGCTCACTGAGCTCTTCTCTTTTCGGACTTAAGTGCCGAAGATTCTGTCTGCAGAATCCTTGGATCTGCTCACTCAGGTTTGAGCTCTTCTCTTCTCGGACCTATTCATCTAGGCCGAGATCATGTCTTCTAGGATCCGGGATCTGGAATCCAGGATTCTGCTCACTTAAGCTGAGCTCTCGTCTTCTCGGGCCTACTTGTCTAGGCTGAGATCATGTCCTTCTCGATCTGGGATCCAGGATTTGGAATCCGGGATCTGCTCACTCAGGATGAGTTCTTCTATACTTGGTTATCTCCTTGAGCGCTCATGCCCCCTGTCTTTGCATCCTTCTGGAAGGGTCTTCGTTCCTCCGCAGGTATCATCCTTCCATCCTGGAGGTCATCTCGTTGTAGTATCCGCTTCGATCTGTTGTCTTTCGTGCGTCACTTCCTAGCCGGCGTCTTTCACTCCGTGACTCTGGTAACGAGTTTCTGTGTTGCGGTTGTCCCTTCAACGTCGAGGTTGATAGGCTCCCATCCCAGCAGGAGCGTTTGCTCCAGTCTGATTCTTCTGTCCGTCATTGGCCATCTATTCTTCTTTCTTTCCCACAGACGGCGCCAAACTTGTGTGGGTGAAATATCTGACCACACTGCAATCTTAGTATCCAGCTGGAGAGCACCGGCAGAATAGATGGCACCGACTAACTGTACAGAAGAGAAGACTCGGTGGTGGTTCGCCACCCGGGGGTACTCTGACGATCAAGTCAGTACTCAATATCTCTCAAAGATAATCAATAGTGCTAAACTCACTAGCTTGAGCATAAAAACATACCTTAGACCCATGGGGGGCCTCTCTTTTATAGCCAGCATAAACCTAGTCCCAATAGAAGCCTAACTTCTATGGACTCAGGATTACTGCTAATCTTGGACTCCCAGTAAGATTAGGATAAACTATCTAAGAGTCTTATCTTAATACAAACTGAAGTCTTCTCTCATTCTAGGACTCTTGTCCCTCATCCAGGTTGAGTTCCCTTTCATTCTAGGACTCTTATCCCTTATCCACTTACCTCGGATTCCGATATCTTCGGAGATAACCTCGGCCTTGCCGAGATCACCTCGGCGTCATGATCAGGACACGTGGCACCTCGGTTGACACGTCGGCGTCACCTTGCCACGTGTTGGTACTCAGAAAATATATCCCCACAAATACGTATAAAGTAAGAAATAATATTAAGAGCATAAAAATGGAAAAAATGAAAAGATGTGTAGATGAACTGAAAAATATTAGAAAAAAATATATGCACACAAAGTAACAAACACTGAAAAAAATGCATATAAAGTAAGAAATAATATTACACTGACCTTGTAATGATTTTTACAGATCATCAAACTTGCAAAATATAACAATGGAGAGGATGAGCTATTTTGAGGAAAGCTAGGTAGATGAGAGAATGATTGAATGTAATAATGGAGAAGATGAAAATATATGTAGATAAACTGAAAAATATTAGCAAAAAGAAATATATACACACAAAAGTAATAAACACTGAAAAAATGCATATAAAGTAAGAAATAATATTAGGAGCATAAAAATAAAAAAGATGAAAAGATGTGTAGATGAATTGAAAAATATTGAGATAAGAAATATATACACACAAAGTAACACACACTAAAAAAATACATATAAAATAAGAAATAATATTACACCGATCTTGTAACGATTTTTCTATATCATCAAACTTGCAAAATGTAACAATGGAGAAGATGAGTTATTCTGAGAAAATAAAAGATAGGTAGATAAGAGAATAATTGAATTTGACTGGAATAAACTAAATACAGAAACGTGTGTGTGGAAGTTGTAGGAGTCATGGGTTTGTTTTTTTTTTTTTTCTTTTTAAATTGAGATTGAGAGTGAGATAGATATTATTGTGGCTAATAGATATGGATGAATGTTTTATTATTTTGAGATAAACATATTATGGGTAATGGATATGGATCAATATTTTATTATTTTATATTTTATATAGGAAGAGAGAGTGAGAAGGCTTGAAGAGTGGAAAGGAATATGAAGAGAAGTGCCACGTAATATTTGTTTTTCTTCAAAATTATGAGAATTTAGGATTCAAGTTTTTGAGCCTTTTGACTTAACAACTACATTTTGTTTCTTTTTATTTTTTTTATTTTTCATTTTTAAATTGAGATTGAGAGTGAGATAGATATTATTGTGGCTGATAGATATGGATGAATATTTTATTATTTTGAGATAAACATATTGTGGGTGATGGATATGGATCAAAATTTTATTATTTTATATTTTATATAGGAAAAGAGAGTATAGATCAATATTTTATTATTTTATATTTATATAGAAAGAGAGTGAGAAGGCTTGAAGAGTGGGAAGGGATATGAAGGGAAGTGCCACGTATATTTATTTTTCTTCAAAATTATGAGATTTAGGATTGAAGTTTTGGAGTCTTTTGACTTAACAACTACATTTTATGAGAATTTAGGATTCAAGTTTTTGAGCCTTTTGACTTAACAACTACATTTGGTTTCTTTTTATTTTTTTTATTTTTCATTTTTAAATTGAGATTGAGAGTGAGATATATTATTGTGGCTGATAGATATGGATGAATATTTTATTATTTTGAGATAAACATATTGGGTGATGGATATGGATCAATATTTTATTATTTTATATTTTATATAGGAAGAGAGAGTATGAATCAATATTTTATTATTTTATATTTTATATAGGAAGAGAGAGTGAGAAGGATTGAAGAGTGGGAAGGGATATGAAGGGGAGTTGCCACGTAATATTATTTTTTCTTCAAAATTATGAGAATTTAGAATTGAATTTTAGAGCCTTTTGACTTAACAACTACATTTGGTTATATAGATAGTATAGATAGATAGATAGATTGATAGATTACAAAATCTACTCTGAGAAGATAATATTTATTGGATAAACCTTAAGATAAATTTTTGTAAGTTAAAAATTCATAATTCAAAAATATAAAAGTAAAGTGTCTCTTTCCTAAAAAAATTTCATAATTAATTTTTTAAACTTCAGATTATAAACAGAAGCTACATTTCAATTTATTTATTTTTATATAAATATTGTAAATAGTCAAATAAATTACGCGTAGTCAATTTTTGTACGAATTAGAATGGATAAGATATTTCTTTTTGAAGAGCATACCACGTGTCTTATTAATTATACCACGTGTTTCATAAACTGCTCTTGTTCTCTAAAATTTGAAATTTGTCACATCTTTACCAATCTTTCCATGAGATAATTACTGAAAAAACTAAGCTAAAAAAGGTATAACATATTAACTTTAGTAAATATTTTTTTATTAGTAAGAGATTTAGGAAGTGGGGACGCTGCTACGCAGTCCGCACAGCAGCGTCCGTTGTGCAGCGATTTGGGCCCATTTCGGAGTTCATTTTGATAATTCGAACCGTTTACATTTTAGAATACGTTAAGTAGAACATGCCTGCAAAAAATCAAGTTAATCGGATATCGTTTACTCATTCATCCACTCACATTCGTATCTACAAAAATAAATACAAATGTATTTTAACTTGATTAAAATGAATACAAATGTGAGTGAATGAATAGGTAAACGATATCCGATTAACTTAATTTTTTGCAGGCATGTTCTACTTGACGTATTCTAAAATGTGAATGGTTCGGATTATCAAAATAGGCCCCGAAATGGGTCCAAATCGCCGCACAGTAGACGCTGCTGCGCGGACTGCACAGCAGCGTCCCCACTTATTTATGAAATAATTTGATGAGAATTTTATTTCTTAATTTATCTGTTAACTTTTTTTATCTGTTAATTTTTATTAATTATCTATTCATTTTTTTTCTTATTTGTTCAAAATATTTCCTTATTTGTTAACAAAAATTTCCTATCTATTCAAAATATTTCCCTTCTTCAATTTTTTTCCCTTTATCTGTTCAAATATCTGTCCAAATTTAATTGTCGGTACAATTTTTTTCTTGAATTATATCTTTCAAAATTCTATTTGTTTAAATTATTTTCTATCTGTTTAAATTTATATCTATCTGTTTAATTTTTTTAACTATCATCTATTCAAATATTTGTCCAAATTTTATTATTCGTTCAATTTTTTGTTCTATTTGTTGAAATATAGAGCCAAACCAATCCCTATCTGTTGCAATACCAAGACCCTATCTGTTCAAATCCTATTATATGTTCAAAATTTGAACAGATCTGTTGTTCTATCTGTCAATTGTTTTAAAAAATTTTTGTTACAATCTGTTTCTTTAACAACAACAACAACAACAGCAGTAGATAAGAGGAAAAAAATTCAAAAAAAAAAAAAATACAAACATTTGAACCTACCACACACACAGATCACAAATCTAAGATACAAATACATACGCACACAGATGTTCGAATCAGTGAAAGCAACGAAGATATAAAACCCGAACTTTCATTATTTTGTTAAAACCTAACTTTCATTGATAATCGAAGAGAGAGAAGACGATGAAGAGGCGTCAGATCTAGAGCTTCCAAATCTGTAGGTGAGCTTCTATATCTGGTGACTCCAGTGATTCCTATAGTGATGGATAAAAGAAATCTAACATTTCAAGTATGAAATCCCCAAATTGCACCAACTAGCGAGGTCACTGAGCACCGTCATGCGTTGATACAAAGCAATCCCCTCTTCCTCTTTCTCCATTTCCCAATACACAAGACCAGCGTCAACCATAGCAAACGTCGAGCCACACGCCACTCCTTTTCAAGAACGAGTCTAAAGTAGGCATGGCAATTTGAACCCGACTCGATGGGAACCCGGCCCCCGACCCTGATTAGAACGGTTTTTTTCCAAAAATACTCCCAACAGTTCAGGGATGGTATTCGAAAATGAATCCCCGACAATTTTCGACCCCGTACCCGTTTCCGCCTCGAACTGAAATTACTATTATACCCTATATATATATATATATGTGTATGTGTTTCTCTAATAATGTTGGTTATGAATGTTACTTTGCAAAATTCACAAGTGATTTTTTTTTTTTTTTTAAAAGCAAAAAACAGGTATTGTTTGGATGTTTTTTTTTTTTGTTGTTTATTTGTTGTGATATGAGTGTTATTTTGTATCTTGCTTGTCATGTTATTGTTGTTTGGATGTTTATGTTTAGATATTATCGGATTATGCTTTCATATATATATTATTTTTATTTGCCTAAAAAAAAATAGGATATGCAAAATTCAAAAAAAAAAAAAAAGGTTGGGAATTTTTCGAGGTCAAGGAAACCCGATCCTCGTTAGGAGGCGGAGGCAAAGAGGGGATGATAGGTTTCCCGTAAGGGATCGGAGGCGAGGACGGGAAATTTTATACCTTCGAGGATTGGATATGGAGAGTGTAATCCTTAGCCCCGCTGTCACGATCCAAACCTGCCTCTATAGGTTTAGCATTGTAATTAGCCAATAATCTGTAGATTACTGAAGGCCTCCTAAACAGAAATCAAATTATTAGGGCCTAGCAGAAGCAAATAACAGATATACAATGTCCATTGAGCTGTGCAAATTTATATGAGACAGAAAAATTTAAACTTTATATATATATATCATACGTCACCCTTACGACATCGCATTTATATGGATAAGACAAAAAGGGACTTAGCCCTAATTACAGAATAAACAAAAACTTGAACTTTAATTATATGGCCATGACTATTTGACATATCCAAAACCTCCATGGAAGGCACATAAGTTGGCTGACAAGACAGAGTCGAGACACAAGTCTTTGAGCCTTGTCACGCGCCTGATCACCTACATACATAAATAATACAGTGAGTTGGAACCCAGTAAATAACAATACGGTAAAGGGTTTATGAATGATGTCCATCACAGATTCAGTAATCAGAATTTATATCAAAAACAGATTCTTATACATATTCGGATTTCAAATCAGAAACAGATTCATATACATTTCAAATTTGTAAACAATTATATGTGGTACATCCATTAGCTAACAAATCAAATTGGTCAAAAGACCTACACACATAGTCAGTATCGAGAACCATAAAGGTCAATATCTTTGTACATAAATAGCCATGGTATTGTTACCCCCAGGCGAGGGCCACGTGAACATAGGCATCAGTATTGTTACTCCTGGGCAAGGGCCACATGAACATAAGCCACGGTATTATTATCCCCAGGCGAGGGCCACGTGCATGTTGGCCATGGTATTGTTACCCTTGGGCGAGGGCCACGTGAACTAAGGATGCCATAAATACATTTTCGAAAAATGGACATTTATTCATGATTCATAAAATATAATTTCAAGAAACAAACCATTTCATTTCAGTCAAAAAATACTTATAATCAAACATAGCTTTACAGAGTTGCTACTCACAGGTAACTCCAGAAGCAAATCAGACAGATTAGACAGATTAGATAGTTCAGGCAGACGTTAACGCGTGGCCTACACAAACACATAACATATACACATTGAAACACAACACCACTTCGTTGATCAAACTTGACTTCTCTTATCTTTTTCTATCTAACATAATCCGAAGTTCTACTACACTTATTCTTTCTTTACTAAATTCTTCTTTTCCAAATAGACTGATCTCTTACTTGGCTTCTTAATCAATTATTACTATATCAATAATTTATTCTTTAACCAACCAATGTATGTTGATTGTTAGCTTAATAATCTTCATTGAGCTAGAAATCACGTCTTGAATGCTTTGAAAGAGATGAGAATGAAAATATGAACTAAATCTAATTTTTCAAAATATGCTAAAAATAGTTGTTCACTCGAGCGAACTTTTAGTCGCTCGAGCGATCTGTAAAAGACTGCAAAAGTACTGGAAGCCTTTAATGTGCGCTCGAGCAGTAATTAGCCCGCTCGAGTGGTTTGTAAAATTTTCAGAATTCCGAATTTCTCAAAAATGGTTTCCAAATGTATCTTTTCAATCTTTAAACTCACATATCTCGATCAAAACCTTGAAAACACTTTACAAGACATAAAACTTATTTATTTATAAATCATTTGTTCCAAATCTCATCAAGTTATCAAAACTTAAATCAAACTCCATACATTCAAATATTTTCAAACTTCTTTTTCTTTGAAGAATAAGCATGAAATTAAACATAAGACTCATGAATTTCTGGAATAAAATTCAATACAAAAAGTTTCATACATCAACACTTTGAAATCCAAACTCAAAGTCATGAAACAAAATTATTAATTTATTTATTTGAATCAAAACCCAATTTCTTTCTAATTTCATAAATATATGCTTAAGTTGAATAAAAATTCTTTAATTCAATTACATGCATGGATTCAAATTTAAAATTAAACCACTTCTTATTTTTTATAATAAAATCAAAACCTTGTCTAACTTTAGGATTAACCCCAAATTTTCATAAACTTGATTTTTATAAAATTCTTCTTTCTTCTCTTCAAAATATGAAATTGCATGGCTCAATTCCTAAAACTTCATTGTGCATATAAATATACATCTCATATATATCAAGGTTTCCAAACCCAAGCTCAATTTTGAAGAATTCTTACAATTATTTTCATATTTATTAACCTTAACCATGTTCATGAATTAATTCTTTAATTTCTCCAAATTACGCATGTAAAAATAATACTCAAATTCAAGCAAGATATTCAAAATCAAACCCAAAATAATTAATTTTTAAGTTAATTTCCATAATCATGAACTTAACTGAACTTCTTCATCTTCTTGCCAATTTCGTTTTGATTACATGAAATTGAATCCAAATCTTTTTTAATTTCAGCTTTAGGTGATTTATCTACAAGATTTGAGTTTTAATTTCTTACCTAGAGTTCTTGATTGATGAGTTTCTTATAGGGGTGAGCAGAGAATATATCGATCTTCCTAAACCGATCGAACCGAACCGATCTGCCACATTTTGGACGGATGCGTGATGACGAGCGGACGGTTGCATATTAATTTTTTCCAATTTGACTAGTTTTGGATGTATGGCGGATTTGAGGTTCCTTTGGCCACAATCGAACCACCAAACCGCAAGCATTCCTAGTAATTTGTAAGACTTTGTGTTTTCAATTTGTTTAGATATTTTGTTTGTGTTTTCAATTAAAAAAAGTTTAAATATTCTGTTGAATATGTTCTGTTGAAAAAGAGTTTTCAATTTGAATATATTTTTTGAATTGAAAAAAATAAATGTATTATTTATCTATATTTTTTTATTTTTAAATCTAAATCAAAAAATAATAAATAAAAAAGATGATATATATGCTGTTGGTTTTTGTTTTAAAAAACAAATATTGATTTAACAATACAGAGGCGTACAATCTCTACTACTGCTTTGTTTATGATTTTGGTGGTTTGAATTGTTTTTATATTTTAAGAACCATAGATTGTAATACTTTATGTGAATGAGGCATGCAGTGATTGTAATATTCTAAAATTTTAAATTTTCTTTTTTTAGATGAAGCATGTAATGATTATTATACTTTTTTAAGTCATTGACTGTAATATTTTATTTTATTTATTTATTTATTTTTTTTAATTTTTGAGGAAGTGCACAAGTTGAATTATATTGAAAATTTATAAAATTTTAAACTGTCAAATTGATTCACACCCATCCGCCAATCTGCTCAATCTACATCCGCCAGATTGACAGACGGATACGAATTGATTTTCTCTAATCCGCCAATCTAGTGGGCGGATGGCAGATTGGAGGTTCCGTGGCAGCAATCGACCCGCGCCCACCGCTAGTTTCTTGATGAATTTCCCTTTCTTTTCTTTAAACCCTTACTTTCTTGAGCTCCATTCTTTTTCTCTTCTTGAAATAGAATTTCTAGTGACTCTTTTCTTCTCCAACAACCAAGTAGATTGAACTCTCTCTCTCGATTTTTCTCTCTTTCGGTTTTTTTTTTTTTTTTTTTTTTTTTTTTTTTTATAGCTTAGAAACGCCCAAAGACTACAGAAGAACATCAACAGAAAGTAATTCCAAGAGAATAGCAAGGGGATTAACAACCCAATCAAAGGGAATAACACCATGAAAATAAGCTCTTGATAGCCAGTGAGCTATTCCATTGGCTGCCCTAGGAATCTAAGCAAATGCCGCATGTACAGATAATCCCAAGACCTGAATATCATAGATAATAGCAGAACAGTTCCACGGAGGAAGAAGTTCAGAAACACACAATGCAATCACTTCTTTGTTGTCACTTTCCACTTGGATATTCGAAAGACCCAGAGATTGGAGGAACAGACAAGCCAAGCGAATAACATGTGCTTTTCCTTTCTAACCAAAGAAGAGTAGACGGTGGAGACTATGAGCAAACACTATCTGCTCTTCCATCAACTAATTAGCATTGTTTGAATTTCATTAATTAAGATTAATCTCTGATCAGAAATAATTTAACTAATTTCAATTTAATATAATTAATTCTCAATTAAGGCTTAATTTGATTATATCTAATTTTACGAATATAAATCAGATTTTTAATTAAACTCTTATAAGGTTCTACATATTAAACTGATTTCAAAATAAAATCCCTAATTAAACGAATCGCTACATGACTTCTAATTAGTTAATCATGTCTAAATCCATTCATTTAGAATTAATCATAACTACTCACAAATTCCTCATAACTCGATTAGTCAATTTAACTTCAATGACCCAATCAATCACAATTTAATTTATTAATCTGAATCAAATTCTCAAAAGGCTCCAAATATTAAATTAAACTCAATACCATTATCAATTTTGTTTTCTCAAATCATTTAAGCTTTCAATTTCTGATTAGACTTAAAATTTGGTCAATAAATTACATATTCAAATTAGATACCTCGTAAATGAATTTAATTCATAATCATCTTAATTCTCAATCTTCATAACTTAAACCACTCTAATTCGGACCTAATTAATAAAAGCTCAATTTTACTAAACTAAATCGAATATTTAATTAAAATTCCATATAATCCGATATTCGAAATTAAAATAATTCAATTCGTTAATTTCACATTCTTAAGCCACTTACACTTTTTATTTTTAATTCCAAAATAACTCTTTTACAAAATTATATACGAATCAGACCCAACATTGTTCATCAATTTCGTAATTAAATTATAATAATAATTAATTAAAATCCAATTCACCAATTAAATGTAAAATATCATACGCGAACCGCCTTGGTCTGTTGCCATCCCTAGTCCAGAGCCTTCTGGAGGTTCGGTTTCACGCCGCCGGGTAGTGCTTGAACTGCTTTCCCCATCGTAAAAACACCATCGCTTCCCTCAGCGACCAAAGACCGTCCCTCCACGTCTTGCAGGCAAGCGACGCTGCGATTTTGGTCAGTATGTCGCCCGAAAGCATTGAGAAGTCGTGGCGGCTCGACGGCGGCAAGGAGGTCATCGCTCGGTGAGTTCGACAGTGAGCTGCCGTGGACCGGCTGTGGAGGTCATCGTCGTTGTGTTGAAGAAAGAGAGAACGGTGTGGATTTGTAACCTAGAGAACCGGTTGAGACTCCTTGACTGGCGGTGAGGTCTTGTGGAGGAACCGAAATCACCCTGTGCATATTTGGAAGGAGAGCAGCTATGGTTTTGTAGAGAGAAAGAGAGAGTAGGGTTTGTCATATGAGTCTCTCAGTGCAATGCGTCTTTTATAAGCGTTGGGATCCTCTAGGGTGAATTCCTAGAGTGATCTGGTAGAGTGGATTTATGAGAGTGTGACACCTGTCCCACTAATCGAATTAAGGGTTGAGATTAATCCATTCCAAAACGACGTCGTTCCACCCCTCCTCTTCCATTCTTCTTCTCCTTCGTCTCTGAATCTGACTGAAATGTGAGAAAATCAACCTAAAATCAACCCAAAATTTTACAAAGAACCTAAAACAAGAAGAAAATCAACTTGTTGCTGAACCAAAACCAAAGAACAAATCAAAATTTTATAGAAAACAAGGAAAACCCAGAAAAATAACTACAATAAATTTCTTTTTGGGAGAGATTTGTTCAAATACCAAAGGATCAAAAGAGGTTTGTAAGTAAATTAGCCTCTTCTAGCCCAGATCTAAGAAAACCAACCTTGAGGGACACAAAAATCATATGTTTTGTTCGTGCCCAGATCTAGGATATATATATATATATATATATACGAGAAGAAAACCTCTTTGTGATCCATGTATAACCGACACGTGTTCCACTCAACTGATTTCAAAACGATGAAGCTTCATTGAAACGATTTTTCAGATTCAACAGATTTTTAGCTCGTTTGGGTTTGTTGGTGTTGTTGGTTGTGATGATGTGATGATGAACAATGAAAAAAAGAGCGTTTTCGATCATCCCAGCAATAACTCTCTGATTTCATTGCGGGAGACACGTAGAGAGAGAGAATCTGATTTCAAAACGATGAAGCTTCATTGAAACGATTTTTCAGATTCAACTCGGCTTCAAAAAATCTGATTCAACTCGGCTTTCAAAAAATCTGATTTTTTTCAGATTCAACTCAGATTCAATGAAATCAAAAACGAACAATGAACAAGAAAAACGACTTCGTTTTCAATGAAAACAGATTCAACGAAAAAAATCCTATTAATTTTACAAGCGGGAGCCGAGTTGAATCTGAGTTGAATGAAATCAAAAAAATCTGATTTTTTCAGATTTCAAATCAGATTTTTCATTGCGGGAGCCGAGTTGAATCTGATTTCATTGAAAAAAAGCTTCATCGTTTTGATGAACAATGAACAAGAAGAGCGGAGTTGACTGGGTTGTGTTGTGAAGATGATGATGAATGGAAGCCATTAACAGAGCTTCAAAAATCTGATTTTTTTTTTTTTTTTTTTTTTGGAAAATCCTCATTAAAACGACGTCGTTTTGGTGAGGCCTAACCACGGCCGTCGGATCATCCACTCTAGAGGATCACTCTAGAGAGTTACTCTAGAGGATCCGGACGCCTTTTATAACTGTGATTCAATGGACGAGAAAGAAGAATGGGCGTAATTTTCTCATTTTGTCAGAGCATATCCTTATAGGTAAATAAAATATTTTGAGTGATTCTTTACCTATTTGTATTCGGGTGATTTTACTTACATCACTATTTTATCTTCTATGTGTTTTTTTTAACCATTTTTATCTATGCGTGAAATTACCTTTAAAAATAAACCACTAAAATTAAATATATTTTGTTATCTCCTTACACCCCTTGGTTTTCAATCCCTACTCTTTTTTTTTTTTCTTAATTTTTCTTTTTTCTTATACATCTCTTTTCAAAAAATAAGAATCATAATATTTTGATCATTAAAGAAAGTAATAGATGAAGAAACAGTAGTGAACAACCATAAAAAAAGTGAAATTATGAGTTTTTTAATTTATTTGGTAGGTTTTTGCTTCATTTTTTTGGATTGGTGTTCGACTTTTGTTCGGTGGTTCGAAATTGAACAAAATAAAATAGTCTAGTATCACATTGTCGAACAAAAAATATAAATCTGGTAACCAATTGCCGAATAAAAGATACATTTGCGGTAACCTCAAACCGAATTTTTTAATTTGTTCGGCTTCTCATTACCATGTATTTTCAGTTTTTTATTTTTTTGCCTGGAAGGATTATACTTATACTCATTGCAACAACGCAAGTATTGCAGTATTAATAAACTCTAGTCATGAATTCATTATAGACGAGATTTGTTAAGTTTTTTTTATGAATAAAATTTTTTCTTATTTTTAATTTGTATTGAGTTTTATTAATAATTTGACGTATAAATGTATTTATTATCTTTAGATTTTTAGTAGTCGTGAAGCATTAATTAAATTGGCTTCTGACATTGGAAAGAAGACTAGATTTGTCATTGTTATAAAGACATCAGATGCGGGAGGCAATGACAGAAAATCAAGACTTATACTTGCTTGTAAAAGAAGTTGTTACCATAGAGACAACAGGAAGATCAAGGGGAAATGATTGAGGTTAACAGGTCCTAAAAAGTGTGGATGTCTATTTCTATTAAGGAGGGAAAAATTACCTACAAATTACCAAGATGAATTGTGATAACATATTTGATTGATGGATGCAAACAATGATAGATTTTATGAATACTTTATGGATATTCGTACACTTGAAATTTTTATGAATAATTTTATGGATACTTTTTATGTATGATTTTATGGATACGTGTTTGATTTATGATTTTTTTTTATGAATGCTTCAAGGAAAAAATAAATCTTTCAATGTACAGTGACGGGGGCCTAAACAACTCTATTGTAGTTTGGCAACATGACCCTAGAGTAATCCCATTTGTATAACAATGTATCACTGAACATTCACTTCACAAGTGGTCCAAATTAATTTCTTGTTATCATCTAATTGGACGGCAACATAATGCTGGGAAAAAAAATATTGTTCGGTAACATGGCACTGGAGTAATTAAAATTAATTAGCATTGTATTACTGAATAGGCCTTCCACAAATTAAAAAATCATTGTTGGGAAGAAAGTGAAACTGTAAATGTATAGCAACAAAATGCTGGAAATATCTATTTTTTCCGGTAGCATAACACCATAATAATGTAAATTGTTTAGCACCGTGTTATCAAAATTAGTGGTGTAAAGAGATGAAATAGTTAATTTAGGGTTAGTTTTGGTAATATATTGGGGGTGTAATGAAAATTACATTTTTTTTAGTGGTGTAATGAGATGGAGGGTGTAAAGAGGTTAAATAGTGGTGTAAGTAGAATCACCCTTTACACCCTCTATCTCATTACACTATTAAAAAAAAAATGTGATTCTCATTACATCTATTATATTACCAAACTAACTCTAAAGTAAGACTCTTTAAAATCCTTTCATTTCTTTACACCAATGGCTTTTGGAGAGAAAATAAGAGAAATAGCACAAGGGGAAAGAGAAAGACGCAGGGAAGAAAGTGAGTAGAGTCCACAGCGAAATGCCTGTTCGATCACACAGTACTAAACAATTTACGTTCTTCCGGTTTTATGTTGTCAGAAAAAAAAATTTCCCCAGCGTTTTGTTGCTATACATTTACAGAGCCACTTTCTTCCAAATAATGATTTTTAAATTTGTGTTAGGCTTATTCAGTAATGCAATACTAATGAATTTGAATTAATCCAGTGCCATGTTACTAAACAAACTTTTTTTCCCAGTAATATGTTGTCATTCGTAAAAAAATCATATTCATAAAAAACTTAACAAATCTCGTCTGTAATGAATTCATGACTAGAGTCTACTAATAATGCAGTTCTTGCATTGTTGCAATGAGTAGAAACGTAATCCTTCCAAGCAAAAAAATATAAAATATAAAAAAATAAAACTGGAAATACATGATAATGAGTAGCCGAACAAATTAAAAAAATTTGACCTTGGGTTATCAAAAATGTATCTTTTATTTTGTAGTTAGTTACCAAGCATATATTTTTTTGTTCAGCAATGTGATGCCGAACTATTTTATTTTGTTCGATTTTAAAACACCGAACAAAAGCCGAAGAACAGTCTAAAAAAACAAAACAAAAACCTACCAAACAAATAAAACGCTCACCATTTCACTTTTTTGATGGTTCTTCATCACCGTTTCTTCATCTATTACTTTCTTCTATGATCAAAACACTATGATTCTCACTTTTTGAAAAGAGATGTGTAAAAGAGAAGAAAAATTGAGAAAGGAAGAAGAGTAGGGATTGAAAACAAGGGGGGGGGGTAAGGAGATAATAAAATATATTTAATTTTAGTATTTTGTTCTTAAAGGTAATTTCACACATGGATAAAATTGAAAAAAAAGAAAAGAAAAAAAGAACATCTTATATAGAGAGTGTAAAGAGATAAAGTAGTGGTATAAGTAGAATCACTCAATATTTTTGTGTCTAGACCTTTAAAATAAAGAAATTTTAAATTTGGACTTTTAGACCGAAAGCTTTTTCTCCTTTTGGTGAGAATATGTTGTACAAAAGAAAGTTGAAAGGAAGTAAATAAGAGCAATGGAAAAATGAGACCCTTAGGCTTGGAAAAAGTTATACTAGAAATTGATATAACTTATCAAAATCGGTGAGATATAAAATATAAATAAGAATAGAATAAAAATCTAAATTAAATACACAATAATAAAATTTTAAATTAAATACGCAAGAATATAAATTTTCGTGATTTATCTCATAATAGGGTTACGTATACGGTCAGTGCAATTTCACAATGATCTGAAAAATAGTTACAATACAATACAGAAAGATGCGATACTTCAACTATAAATACATAGTATTTGGGAAACCTGGCAGAATAGTGAAATACCAAAAATATTCTCTCCAAAATTCAGGTGGTCAACATGAGGATGGCAAGAAACCTCAAATGCTCAAATAGAAAAACTAAGTTAAAAAAAAAAAATGGAAAAAAAAGACTGGGAAAGATCACACCATTGATCTAAAGAAACGTCAAGCAAAGAGAGAGAAAGAGATAATAATAATCAATGAACTTAACTAATAAAACAGTTGAGTACATTAGATCTAGCTTGCCATTAGTGCCCCTACTATAACCAGATATGAACAAGGTTGGCAGATCCACATGTACACAACAAATTTGTTTGTCAGGAACCCTAAAAATGTATCAGCCAAGCAGTGGAACACTATTCCCAATTGTGCTTCTATGTTTATGCACTGCTTATTCAAAAGATTGCTTCATTTTGCTCCGCTTCTGACAATCATTCCAATGATCTAGCACATTTGCACCAAGCTCATCTTCAAGAAAAAGGAAAACATACCCACATTTGCATAGTTTCTATTCCTTCAATGCCTTCTTGAAAACAATAGCAGCAGAGATATCGGGAGGTTGCAAATGTACTACAATCAACTTGGATTTTCAGTGCGCTCCATTAGTCTCCTCTCAGCGGCCATAACAGCTGCCACAGAAGGTGGCAAATGCATTAAGTTTCCACTTGACTTTTCATCACTTTCTGGTATGGTTGAGGGTGTGGCCGTGAATAGGGACTCGACATCTTTAAGCGTCAAAACAGGCTGATCCTGATTCTTGGTGTTTCCACTGATGAATGAACTTGTGCTCCTGCTTCTATTCAGTTTGTATATGCTTTCTTCAACTGTGTTTTTCACCTATCATCCAATACAGAGGAAAGGTAAACTATCAATCTTAGAAGTTTATCTATCAATCTATCTATCTATATATATATCCAATCCAGCTAAAATTTTATCAAGAGAGAACAAAGAGTCTGATGGGTCACGTCAAATCAGAGAATCCCTAATGATGAATATCTTTATCAAAAACTAATATAAAGATGATGAGAAACCATAGAGCTTATTTTGGAACTGGGGGACATGGAAGAAAGGAAATGACCCCATTAATTATCCTATGGTACCGAACAATACATAATGCCAGAAATTTCTATTCTGGGTTTGTTGAACAAATTTACGCAACCTAACCATCAGCCACGGGCAATGATGAATGAAATAAAAAGATAAAGAGGATCTAGTCAACTTGCATGGATGTGGCATGAAAATTGAATGGGCGGGTTGTATGTAGCATTCAAAGTTATAAACATTATCATAACAACAATGTTACATGCCCAGAAAAACATATCTATAGATTACAATCATTCTAGGTGTGGCCCACATCCCACTAACTTTACCACTTGTTTCAGGGTAGATTTTGGGGTAACTTTTCCCAATTCCCAGCATTTTTGTTATCATAATACCAAATCATGCCAAAATTATTAGAAATATTTGTCGTTTCAGAAACTCAAACTCAAACTCATCATTCATATCATGAAATGTAGTGGAGTTCCCCATTTTCTCTACTAGCCCTTTCAATTTGGTGAGTTCCTATTGTGGATACTTCAAATTGAATGGGACCATTCAGATTCCATGGGGCCTCCAAATGCTCCCTTGATAAATGGATAAGCCAAAATTTAGTTGATCTACTAGTCAGTAGACACATTATGAAGATGGTAATCCTATTCTATATGCATCTTGACTAACAACATTGTCTAATTATGCTGCAACAAAAGATTTACGTACTATGAAACGGTGAACAAGTGTCTTATTCTCCTGACCAATTCGATGCACCCGGCCAATGGCTTGTGCTTCTGCTGCTGGGTTGAGTAGTGGCTCTACAAGAATAACATGCTGAGCTTCCAAAAGATTGAGCCCATTGGCTCCATGTTGAATTAAAAGCAGTAACACTTGAACAAATTTGGTTTCTGTCATCTGGTCATGCTTCTCCACTCTTCTCTTTGCACTGCTTCCCTGTCCTTTAAAGTGGCTGATGGCGACATGGGCTTTCCTGTAGGTTCAACACCATAGGTTTTAGCAACATGATTTTCAGAAGTTGAAGTCCAGTAATCAGCCAATAGTCCCGAGTACCAATAAAGCAAAGAATTTTCAATCCATAATGTCAACATCTAATAGATTATTCAAGTCGGCTGATTAGACCAATTTCGGCAAGTGGAGACAAATATGAGTACAATCTAATCATGTGCACCAACTTCAGGCTTTCATCAATGCTATACAGAAAATATGAAATAGAGAACTACATAAATGTCACTGAAATGGTATCCCAGCATAACCTGTTGAACTAATAGGGAAACGCATTTGTATCGGTCTTTTATTTTACTTGATTGATGCCAAAATGGACTAGGATATTTTAGATTATATATTACTTCTATCGCTGCACTCATTGTTTCCATGTAAGTTCTTAAAGGATACCAGAAATTTTCTTAGTCCTTTATTTATCTCCTTAAAAGTATCTGCTCATCAAAACCTAAACTTTCTCTCACTGTCTCTATGACTACATGAGCAAGCTGCAACACTAGTGGCACCTCAAAGCAATAATGTCAAAAAGGATACTTAACATTTAACATTATCTTCTTCAATTTCACATACATTTTGGATGTTTTAGACAATCATTGAATGACGTATAAATGTAATTACGTGTATAGAGATATTTGTAATACTAATTTCTCTCCATTTCTTCATTTTTATTTTTCCTTTTCAATTGAAAATTTCCATCTTGGCCTAATAATCTTGAGGTTATGGGTTCAATTCTTGGAGCAACCACTTTGTGCACTATGCGAAATGTTAGGTGTGTACCCAATCTTTTCCCTCCCAAACGCACATTAATGTGTACTAATTGGGCATTGTTTTTTTAACTGAAAATTTCCATCTAGGGTTTTACATAAATGATCCATTTGCATTTTTGGCTAGGGGCTCTACCAAACTTCAATCCTAGGCCCTGTTTTTTCTAGGCCTGCAGATGCCCATCCTATGGCCTTTATCAGGCTATAAATCACAGAGATTCACAGTCATTTTCAAAATTCATAGACGTTTCCTTTGACCTGTATTCATTATTCCAAGCTTATGGTTCTATTTATTTGGCACATAAGAGGTTTCTTTGAAATCCCAACATTCCATCAATTCAACAACGTTAACCAGTCAGTTACAATAATAAGAGTAAATGGACCAACTTTACAGGTACCTTGAGCAGGAATGCAATCAATCAGAAGCAAGTGAAGATCTTAATCAAGTGCAAAATCAATATGATTTTCCAATTTAACATGAGGAACCATAGGTGAACAAAAAGAAATCGAGCATCCTATTGAGAAGAATGCAATACCCTAAATACTCACTGATTTTTCTTTTCAAAATATCTTTAATAGACAAGCATGACAGGAGATGATCCTAGGATTTTATTCATATACCTAGTTTTTTAAATTAATTTATGATTCATTAGATGTTCTGGTTAATCAGAATAAGATAATAAGAGAATAATATGTTCAACATCTGTTGTGTTTTATGTAAAATTCTTCTTTAAAAACCCCCAACGGTCATAAAGATAATTTAAGCAACTACTAATAAAATCAGCATGAATTAATGTACCACAAAAACCCTTTCACTGACACTTACCTGCCTCCTTTCATCTTGATATAAGTTATACCATTAGCAGTGAAGGCATGTTCCAGCACATCAAGGACGTCATTCCAACTGGAGAAAACAAGAAGTTTGGCTTTTGGATCTGTAGAACTGATCCAGAGGATTCTCCTTGTGATTGCTTCAATCTTAAAATAATACCCCCATCCACAACACATGAAAAATAAGTAAGTCAAAAATTGTAATTTCTAAATGTACAAAAAAAAAAAAAAAAAATGGCAAATAACTTAATGCAAAGAACTGGACTGAGAATTTAATCCATTCACTACAGGCACTGAAGCAGACACATCTAGATTATACATTCATGCATGTATGATGTGATTTCTCTTCTAGTAATGGCACAAAATTTATTCACCACACAAATAAAAGCATTATGACTTAGACCGCTGAAATCCAGGGTCACATTGAACCCAACGGAACAGAAAAAAAGACATGGAGACAAAATGAGAATTGTGCACTGACACACACAATTAGCCATAAAAACAAATAAAAAAGGCTGAAGTATACAGTTGCATAGAACACCAAGTGCTGTTTTGCTATGCATATTATCTTTATGGTAAAGAATTGGATAGGAAGGGTACCTTTGTTCCATATGAACCATGAACAGTAATAGAAGCTTCAGAGTTCTCACATCTCTTGAAAGAACTATCTGATTTATTTTGACTATCATCAGCAAAAGCAATATTTCCAAAATCAGTATGTTGTCGGCATGTTGGGCACATCACCCATTTATCATGAAACTTTCCATGATGAACAAGTCTTTGCTCAGTCATTGCAAGCAAACCTGCAAGAAATAATTGTTAATGCACAACAGAGGATGGTAGATTTAAACAGGTCCTTAAGGCAGAATTTCGCCAGACATTGAAATGTTATTATCAGGATTAATCAAATAAGCCCCTATATGTCATTGGTATGCAGCGGATATTCCATCTTTCACATTGGTTTTGAAAGGAATTGAAGGCCTTCAAACAGTTTCCCTAGGCAAAAGTTCTATTACCACTATAAAATCTATGTTGCCATGACACTTGGTCAATTTGTTCAGAACAGTGAAGAGGGCTAATCAAAGACAGAACCATCCAGTATAATTAGAAAATATTTTATCTTGGGCTCGAACAATATAAGCTTTAAAATAATGATATGTACCATTTTCATTTATGGGGTGATATGATCATCATAAAGGAAAAGGGGTTTTTTTTTTTTGATAAATAACCACAAATGAAAATGTTAGGGAGTGGAGAAGACCTAAACTAACATTGGATGCGGTGGTATTAATATGATATGAATTTATTTAATTTAACTGAGCATATAGCCCCTGACAAAGTAGTATGGCGAAAAAAGATTCATGTAGGCAACCCCATTTGAGCAGGGCACAAGGCTTAGTTTGGTTTGGTTCCAATTGATTGTCAGGTACTGCAACTACAAAAAACGCACTGTCATTCTGTTCTTCCATCACATGGTTTTTGTATCCGATGGAGAACAATCACAGGGGGGCATGGGCAACAAGGAACTCACATTTACAGCAGGTAACATGCCCGCATTGAAAAACCATCTTTTGATTCTTGAGCTTTTCTTGACAAACTGGGCATGCTTCTTCATCAGCTTTAACTGCAGAACCCTTCTCTGTTCCTGTAGTAGAGGAGGAAGAGACCGTTGTAACTTCATTTACGGATGAATAACTTGGACTCTCTAGTTGCAATTTTTGTTTAGATTGTACCAAACCCTGGAAAACATTAACAAGAGTAAGGACAAGCAGCAGAAAAAAGAAACATGATGCAGACGGGACACAATGCATATCAAACTCTTTCCATATCAAAATTTGGTGGCATTGATGCCATGTGTACTAGGATTTCCATTCAGTTATCATTTAGCTCCAAACTGGCTTCCCAAACACATTTTTAGTGATTTTAAGCAACTGATAATTGAACATATATGATACTACAGAAAAATTAAACCACGCAGAATGGATAACATCAGTTGGGCTTTGTATTGGTACCTTCAGATAGCGAAGTTGTCCTTTTATACGTGATAATGAGGTCAATGCCAGAAACTTATCACTAGAATTTTCAGCGCTAGCTGCATCCAGTTCTCCTGGACCTAAGGCATCAATAGAATTATCATCCTCATTCTCTCGTAAACGTAATCGTGAGGTTGCCATCTTTATTTCATCATGAGCACGCAGAACTTGAGCTTGAGCAATTGCCAAGGACCTTGCTTGTGCATACTCCTTTCGCATGCTCTAAACCAAGTAAAAAAAATGAGATTCCTATCAGTCGGATGCATTGTTTGAGGGAACTAGCATGCCACAACGAGGGAGTAAAAGAGAATGATCAAAATGTGTCTTACTGCTCCTGTTTTCAGTCAAGCTTGATCATGAAGAGAAAAGACAGATAGCATGGCAGCACATTCAGATCAGACAAGAAACAAAAATGTTGATATGGGCAAATTATTCCCATTATATGCCATACCCACCCTCACAGAAAAATTCTCGGATGCAAAATAAAAAATTCAATGCTTGTGGTAGCTAACTAATATAAATTGAAATGAAGCTATCTGGCCATACCTCAAGAAGATGTAGCTGTTTGGTGGCAGATGCCATGCCATCCCGACCTAACAGAGCCTTAGTAAAGCTTTTTATAATCCCAAGAACAACTTCCAATTCAGAGGGAGATCTTGAAACCTATCAAGACATTATTAATAAGAAATATATTTAGAATGTTTAGTCGTGTAACTTTCATTTGATTACCTTGCTAAATATTGGCAACTAAAAATGTCCAAATGTATGATGCATTGCATCCAAAGCAGGAATACAAGAAGGATATAGCACCTCAAAAGCATTTTCAAGAAATTAAGACAATTCTGGTAACAGATTCGGGATTCTGGTAAACTTTTTGGTCAATGATTTAAGGATTAATTGCCTGCTTTATTGAAAGTAGAGATACAGCTTGGAATTTTCTTTGGAAGGTGTCTCTTCAGGACATATGTGGTCATTTAAACTTCCTAAGATTGAACATATTCCAAGTATGTATTAAAGTATTAACGGTCCATAGGGCCGGATACCAAATTATCACATATTTTTTAAAAAATAAAATTAAAAAAATGGATCATTAAAAAGGAGAAGACAGAAAAGAAAGTAGGAAAAAGAAAAATAAAAATTAATCTCATAATAGCACAAGGTGACAGCAAATGACAGAAGCAGTAATCTGAAATCACAACGATTCAATCAGAATAATAAATGGAATGAGATATAGTCCCCTAGCTAGTGTTTGAAAAGGAAATTCAATTCAGCCAATATTTGGAGCTCCAAACATGAAGGATGAATTGGCATCTTCCACCCACAGGATATGACCAGCACTAGCTCTTCAAATGAACTCAAAAAGTTTAAACTTGCTGTCACTTAATATGAATATCAAATATCCAAAAGCATTAAAAAGAAGACTGAAAAAGACAGCTGGAAAAATAAATAAGAAAATTTGATCTCATAATGGCACAAGGTGATGCCAAATCGAAAATTGCAATGATTCAATCAGAATAATCATGGAATGAGACATAATCCCCTAGCTCGTAAATGAATAGAAATTTCAATTCATCCAGTAAATTGGTTCATTATCCTAAATTATGCCAGTAATGATTACCAGCAAGATGGCAAACTGATACATGGGTCTGAACAAGTTATAGATTACCCAGATTTTATAAAAGTGTAAACAAAAAGCACAAATAAAATTGGAATGATGCTGCACATACCACATTTTTCTACCACATATGGGTTTTTTTTTTTTTGTTTGATAAATCAAATTTATTACAAAAGCATCAAGAAGAAGAATACAAGAAAACCAACCCCAAAAACAGGGGACCTAATCAACTAAATTATCTACAAAATCCAAGAAAGCAAATAAATTGGGATCAAACACCCAACTATACAAAACACCAAAAAATCGAGATTCTAAATGAGGCACCGAAAGAGCACACCCCTAGAAAGTCCTACGATTCCGCTCCAATCAAACCAACCACATCAAACACAAAGGAGCTAACACCCAAGCTCTCCACATATCGTTTAACATGTGATGTGTACTGCATTGGTAATATATGTGGTAGAAAAATGTGGTATGCGCAGCATTACTCGTAAAATTGGAACACCTTTGACAACTCATTGACGCAGATGAGACGAACTTACTTACCACTACTTTTTCCCCGGCATCCCTCCTCCCTCCATTATCTTCATAATTGACACTGGAAGAGGTTGATTTTTTTTCAGGCCGTGACAAAGTCCAATAAAAATGGTTCAGAGCAGACTTCTTTTTTTGCAGGTCTACTGCCTCCTCAGCAGATGTAAAGACTCCATCATGTCCTTTGTTAAGACGAAAGAGCCTGGCCTCATAGACCTAGAGGGAGGAAAAAAAGAAAAAAAGAAAAAAAAAAGAATAAAAGGTGGGAAGATGACGAGAGGATCTGAATCCTGTGCTACAAATTTTAGTTGTATAAAAAAACTTCAGTTTAACAAACAAGTTAGATATAAAACCTGAAATAACTCATCTAGTTCACAATGAACACATATAAGACCATCTCCATTAGCTTGGCAGTTCGGACAGTATCTCACACGCTCAATATCCTCCTCTCTTGGACTTCCCATTGTCTGATCAATTTCCAAAAGTCTATCAAGTAAAGTTTTCCTAGAATCTTCCAGTGAATCCAAACCAGTCTGGATGTAATACTTCAGAGCAGTTATGCTTCGAAAGCTTGAGTACAAAACAGTAAGTAAATTAGTATTAGCAATATAAATTTCAATTCAGTAATTTAAGTGCTATAGTCTTTCATAAAGCCTAGGCAGGGCCTTTTCACCATTGCTTCCCATAGAACAGAAGTCCTCATTACCATATGAAACATCATGAAGCAATGTGAACAAGCCTCACCAAAAACAATGCTACATCAGCTATCTGTTCAAAAGGAAGACTCGTGTTTCTGAATGATCTAGTTGGCAAGAAGGAAAGAACTCAAAGCTATATTCAGTTAAGCAGCCAGGTACCAAGGTATCAAGTAAAAATTTGGGTAGCATTTGGTAGAGTTTTAGAATTATGATTTGAGAATAGAGTTGTATTTTGAGTTTGTGAATTTTGGAATTATAATTTGAGTGAGAAAAATTTGTTTGGTTATAAGTTTTGAAGATAGTTTGAAATTTTTGATGTGACATATGCTATTTGATTCAAAAACTTATAACTCATAACCAAACACACAACCCAAAATTCTATTCAAAGCTCATAAAAAAATTTAAAAAAATTCCGAAAATATTTTTTATTTAAAATTTAAAAATAACAAGTGCCAAAAAATAAAAAAAAACAATTCCGGTCAATTGGCTGGATGACCAGTCGGACGTCCAGGGGATGACCGGGTAGACGAATTTTCAAATGCGGGTGTGGAAATAATTTTTGAAAACTAAAACCAAACATAGCATTCAAATTAGTGGGTGAAAAATTGATTACAAAGCCCCCACAAACACAGCCTTGGCTTTTCAGTTACACTTCCGTTTTCTAGGGCAGCTAAAGAACACATCACCAAGAACCCGACTAAAGGTGACAAAATATTTTGTTGTGTTGATCTCTCTCTCTCTCTCTCTCTCTCTCTCTCTCTTTAAAAAATGAAAAAATAAAAAGGGTACGAGTTTCTACAACTAATTGAAAGAAAACAATAATTATATAACATTTACATGACACGGTTTTCACTAGATTGACTGCTGAGAGAACCAATGAATCTTAGTATAATTAAAGAAATATTGATACTCAATTAAATTAAAATTAAACCAATAGAGTGTATATGGAACACATGATGGACAGATTAAGAGAGAGAGAGAGAGAGAGAACGTTTTACTATATGAGCTAATTCTGAGAAGCACGGACAAATGACATGACACGGACACTTTGACAAAACAATTTTAAAATTGCAAGACATGACACATGGGGAACATGCACAAAATAGATAGTTTTATATATCTACTATATGTCATATATGTGAATATATCATTTAACATGAGATATAATACTGTTTGATTTTCGTTTCATAGTTAAAGGATATCTCCTTGCACTTTCTTGCTGCTTATATTTTTAGCACATATGGTTCTTGTACACTGCCTATTAATAAGTTCAATTGATAGTTGAGGCATAACAACTATTTCACACACCTGTTATTAGATTCAGAGTAAGCATTTTGTAATAGCTAAGAGAAATATTATAAAATTAAAAAACAAAAAAAACAGCTCCCAACAAAATTCATGCAATACAACAGCAGATCAATGGCATTCTAGTTGCTCTGCTCAAACCATATATGCAGGGTGTTCCACTGGGAAAAAACTTTGAAATCAGGAAATTAACATGCTTCTTTTCCTTCAACAAAAACAAAAGCAGCCATAAGAATTTTGACTAAAACATACAAATAAGACATAGTTATATCAGTGCAGCACACAAGTAAAATGAAGAGAAGAACCAAAACTACCACTAACCAGGATGCAATTTTTGACGACCTAGAAAATTTCATTGTATTGGAGACAGCTTCTCCAATCTTTCTGATCAACTCACTTGAGGAATCCTTGTCCTGCTCAATGTGATGAAGGGCTTCCAACCACCAAACAGTGTGCTGATTTTTCCTATCGCTAAATGCATTACAAACCTTCAAATAAATAAATAAATGCAACAGCATTATAAAATTAATTCAACTTAATCCTCTCTGTAAAAGATAAATTAATGGTGAGCAAAAAGATAAAGCTAATCCACTTTAGAACTTAAACTAACTTAGGTGAAGTTGAAACCGAGAGGTCCTGATTGAAAAGGGAGAAAATTTTGATAGTGTGTGAATAGTTTATACTTTGGCCCATTCCACAAGCATATCGTCTGTGGCATGCCATATTAAAATGCAACATGCATTTGCAATGGACATACATAGTTAATAAACATCATTCACTATGTGAGGTAACATTTATCATGCATATCATATTAGAAATTCTTAAAATCAAGGAAATATTTGGTATGGTCTTGCATACATACATAGCATATCATGTAAATTGTAATATATAAGACCTGTGCATATTGTACCACAAACCAAAGAACCACAGCTGATATTTCTTCACATGCTATGAGATAACTTAGAGTAAATATACCTGAACATGTGACTTTTTGAACTCTTGCTGAACCAAGGATAGCTTCGAGTTGAACACAGATAGGAACTTCTGTTTCAGATTCTCACATTCCGTTATCAAACATCCATCACTAGAAGATCTAGAATGTAAGTGGGCCTTAGCATCACATTCTTTATCATGGTTTGAGCCATTAGCTAGTGGGTCAGAAGTATACTCAGGTAAATTCTCAGCATCAATAGTCAAATCTGAGGAGTCTTCCCCACTTATTTTTTCTCTTTTCCCATCATGTTGATCACATTTTTCAACATCATATACCCCAGAGGCCTTATTTTTTGAGCTTTCAGGGAACTGCTTATTTTGCAAGTAATCTGGAGTCAATGGGAGTATCTCAGCAAGGTTATGATGAATATGAATGTTTAACAAAGGGTCCAAGCGGAAATCTTCAGAGTGTTCCTCAGCTAAAGCTAGTGCTTCTCTGTACAATGATGCTGCTTGGGAAAAGTCTTGATTGATTATAGCTATTCCTGCGAGTCCATTCAATGCAACAACTGATTTCCTGAGAGCTTCCTCCCCTTCTACCTTGGTCTTGCCTACAAGAACCTACAGTACAGATCCCAGTTAACAGAAATCAGCAAATTGGTGATATACTTATTCTAGGAAATGGTAGTCATGTGACCTAAAACCTATTTATAAGAAACCCACTGATAATATCTCATCCATGGTCATGGGAGACTGTTGCAAAGAACGCAGCCCAGAACTTCCCACTTGAGGATGGCAACATGCCTGCCGAAGCTTCAAGAGTGAGTTTAACAGCTTCGCAGCCTCCAGATGGGTGATAAAAGGATCAGATGCAGCTTCAGATGACATGGAACCTATAGAGTATAAAGCATTGTAAGACCCGACAGTTGGTTTCCTTTTTTGGATAAATACATTGATCTTCACCAACTCATAAAGGGATGAGAAGGAAGTTCATTAAAAACCTGTGATTTTTTGTTTGAGAATGTCATCTTTGAAACTCTCAATTACTTCATGAGCATAGTTCACACAAGTTTCATGCTGCCTCTGATAAAAGTGCTCTTCAATAGGGGAGAAAGATAGCCAAGTGAGACACTCCTCCTGGGGAGGAAGCTGTAATTCTTCTGCAACATGTAGTTTTGAAGAACGCCACATTATTTGCTTAAAGAATTTATGCGTGAATCTCATAGCTCCAGCATCTCCCCTCTGCAAAGCTAGGTCCAAGATTACAAAATGAGCTTTATATAAAAAGATATGGTCTCTGTAAAACATTCATAAACTACAAGAGCTGAACCACTTAAGAAAAAAAAATAAAAATAAAAGGGAAAAAAGCAAGTACTGATTGCTGGTGGAACATTATCTGTATTATATTACACAGGTAAACACCCAATTTTTTGTGTTGAAGCTGTGTCACATTTTGGTATTCCCATGATAGGCCCCTACCACCATCTCAAGTGTTGTATTAAGGGTAATTGTGTAGAGTAGAAAAGGTCTCCATCCCAATCACTTGTTTGGATAGCTTCGAAGAAATGGAGAGAAACCAAAACCCCTTTGAATCTCTCCGAAAATGGTGAGATTTGGAGAGAAGAAAGGGAAAGTTACTAGGTACCTGCTTTGCCCTTCATTTTTTAGAAGGGTTCCTCTCCCTTCTTGCCCCTCTTACATAGAAAAACTTATTTGCCTTTTCTTCTCTCCTCCATCTTTCCCAAACAAGGGGAAAGGACAACTCCATATTTCCTTTGCTTCCTCCCTTATGACTATCCATGTAAGAGGGAAGGGATAACATTCTCATTTTTTTTTCACTCCTCCATTAAGTTATCCTATGTCACATGGATTTGGGTAGGGGTGCATGTCCAAGCGTCAAACCTTCATAAACTCAAATATCAAGATATTGGGATATGTAGCCAAAAGTAGGATATGGGTACAAGGACTAGTTTTGGACACTTATATTACATACTATATAATATTTTCAGATAAAATACTGTAAATTATGCTGATATGTACTTGAAATTAAATAGGATTTAGGAAAAATATAAAATTTCTATCTCTCATCTATGGTAGAGGCTATAAATGTTTCTTTTCTAGCAAATGTGAGCTTGTTATTCTTTAAACATTGTAAAAAGTTGGTGGATCTGTGTCTAAATTGGGTAGCGGTGTCAGACACGCATCCCACACTCTTACCCTTGTCATATCCGATGGACACGGGTATTTTGGGAGAAATAGAAGAGTCCATATGTAACATAGGAAAAAAAAAAAAAAAAAAGAGAGATGAGAGAGAAAAGAAGACACAACATATAATAGACAAGAGAAAGAGATGAGGCAAAAGAAAAATGAGGAGAGAAGAGAGGGAGAGGAGAGAGAGGAAGAGAGAGAAGCTATTTCATAAAATATTAAATTTGTTCATTCTCCAAGGCTTAATTAGTTTTTCTCCCAAAATCTTATTTTCTTAGGCCTTACATAAATCATACAAACTACCCTAAGCAAATAAGGTTAGCAACTTAACCCCCGTATTTTTCCCTAAAACATCTAAAATAAGAAAATGAAACAATACAAATAGAAAAGACTTCTAATGAAATTCCAATGACTTCATTGACAATATTCATGTCAATCTTGCACTTGCACCTCTCTTCATCTAAACAATTATATATGGTGTGTGAACCGATATAAACATGATCAAAAAATCCATCAAAAAAGTGAGTTTCTTGATGCTGTTCGATTATTTTAGAATCCTTGGAAATGGACAGTGGCAGCTGATAAACACCAACATTACAAACAAGGTCTCATGTGTCCACTGTTGAGGGCTATAACAGAGCTACTATAAGGAATCAAGGAAAATGTGATGGATAATTCAACATAAAAAGCTGAACGTACAACAGATACTCCTTTTATTTGCAATTTATATGAGAAGCTACGCCCTTTTTAGTTTTACCAGTCAAAGCTTTTAAAAGCATCTTGGCAGTAATAGATTTTAGAAAGAAAAAAAAAAATTGAGAACTACACCTCATATGGATCTCGTATGATTTCAATCCACCACCTAAGAACATCAAACGGACTAGCTTTAAGGAACCTCAAAAGGCCATATAAATCATCAAGCTTGCGTTGTATAGGAGTCCCGGTAATACACCAACGATACTTAGCATGAAGCCGCAGTGCCATTTCTGTCGCAGCAGCAGCATTGCTCTCCACCATTTGAGCCTCATCCAAACAAATTCTCCACCAGAAAATTCTGGTGAGGAGAGTTGGGATAACAGGGTATCTACAACAGAAGATGCAGTCATTAATTGGGGAAATTTTCAAAAGACTCTGCTATTAGTAAACGACAAGAAAAGATACTGGTTTTGACTCAAAGGACAAATTCTCAAGAGATTTTATTGATTTCACTTTTGCTATGATGAAACCATTCCAGAACCACATTTTACGAACCCAAACCAAATGAACCCTTCTCTTCCATTTTTATCTCATCTTCTTTTAAGGTTGAAATATTTTATTTGCATACACCTAACATCACAAACCTCAAACACTAGTGCCAGCATAACCATGCAAGACAAGGCACTCCTTGCGTGTAGATGCTTCCTACTGGAATGACACAAAGGATTTGATGTGGAACGTGTGTGCACCATGGATATTTAATTTTTTTCATAATCTTATTTTTAATACTTATGATTATTTATTTTTGTTTATAGTTAATTAGGATAAAAGCAATATTTAGTGTCTTATTATATTAGGGATTATGTTTTGATTAGGGTTTTTAGCTTATAATTTAAAACTACTAGGGTTTGCATTGTATTAATATTGAGAATTGAAGGCTGTGGCCGTTTTGTGTTAGGGTTGTGGCCCTTGTTCTTCTTCTCCCTCCTCTTCTCTCTTCTCTTTCCCTACTGCGTACTGCATCAGGATTTCATCTCAATAACAGCTGAAGGACCTCTTGCACGGCCCAAATAGAAACTCTCCTTGAGGAACAAACCAAGATCAAAGTCACTCACACGATCAAGAAAAAATATAGAGAACAGACTCTATCATATAATTCCAGTGAAGATTATCGAGCAGACTCAATTGTAAATAGAATCCTTGGTTAAATACTAAAACATTGAGGGAAGAACAAAAGAAGCATTAAGGGTCATCTATCCTACAAAAATAAGAAATGTTTTCTACGAACAAAGAAGAATCATCAATTATATTCATTATAAACAACTCATTCTTAATCTTGTGGCTGATTTTACAAGACAGCATAAACTAACATATTTAGTAACAATCTTCTAAAAGGAGCTTTGTATGAAGTAGCAAAGCAATTCATTATATGCACAATAACTTGAAACCCGTTTGAGTAAAAGATAAAGGATCGAGAAAATCAAAATTTTGAAGGTACCTCTTCTGAAATCTCATAAACCGACGGTCCCCTTCATGCCTATCAGAATCATGCGATAAGTCCTCTTTAAGCACATCATATGTTGTCAAAACAATGTCAGCGCCGAGAAGTTCACTGGTGTCCATCAGTGACGTATTTGAAAGCGAAGTGTTTCGAACACCTTCATAAACACAAGTTTTCAAGGAACCTGGATTTGTATGACTAGGATTGAAAGACAAATATTAAGAACAAGAAGGTGTCAAGAAATCAGCAAGTACTGCAAACTTGATGCATCAATAACAAACTACACATAAAAGAAATTAATAAGCATCCCATGATCCCATCAACCTGACAGCATAAATTGAATTGTCAAAACAATCTATGTATTATTATACTGGGAATAAACGCAAGCAATCAACTTATTGGTGGACCCATTAATTGATCTCTGTTTGACCTGAAGCCATGAAAGCTCAACCAATCTCTCTTCTAACATGATTATAGGCCCTGAAGCCACAAATGAGCCTGACAAACTACTTATCACAGCCTCTGGGTTGCCCTCAAATCAAACAGTAACAAAACCCCATAACTGAAGCTTCTTTCACTACTCCAAGCCAGCTACAATCAGCACCTTCAGCAAATCTGATATCACCCAGCCGAGGGGAGGGGAAAAAAAACAGTGCTCTCCATAGGATCCAACTTCTTGATTATTCCAGACCAGTTTTTATGGCAGGTTCAACTTCTTTGGCCAAGCCAGATCCAATTGTTGAAGATGTTGATAAGGCAGATGAAACTCAGTCCTCTTATATATAGGCAAAGCAGCCAAATAAGTTCTATAACGATCCTTCTCAGACCCTCAACTAACCACAAAGCTATGTGGACTAATTAATCTGTGGTAGTCCAAGGTATTCTTGGTAGATGTCCTAGACCTATATCTAATCTAAGTGGATAGACCAAAGGTATTGAGCTCTAGCTCATTGTTTAAGCTCCCAATTGTTACTCGTAATATCTCTAATTATAGATCTGAAGCCCAAGTGCCACATGTTATCTCCTTGTGGTGGGAGCTAGACCTAAAACTGGGAGCATTGAAATGACAGGCGGCATGTAAACAAGAGATACATGTGTTCCATATGCTGTCTGACATGTGGTCATCCTAGATGATGTGGCATGGACACGTGTCAGGGATATACATGTGTATACAATCAGATCACAACAAAACTACTACTACATCACAAATATGATATTATGGAAACTTCATATCACAATTTTAAGAGAGCCATAAACCCAGTTGCTCTATTCACCAGCATCAAGAAATTTGTAGATCAGGTATACTTCTACTTAATTCTGTTCTTTCACATAATTACTCTCTTACAATCAGACACTCCCACAAACATTGTATAATTTCTGTGTGGACACAAAGAATAGCAACCAACTAATCATAAAAGTCAGTTTCAATGCATTCTGCAGAGATGAATGCAAGTCAGTGAAAATAAAAGCAAGAATAGTACCGAATAATTTCAGCATGCCATTGGGGCAATATAGGAGCTGGACATACTATAAGAGTTGCACCAGTAGCAACTGGAGCATCAGTAGCTTGAATCAGTTCTGAGCACAAGTGGCAAATATGATCCCCTTCCATCACAACTATTTTGGAATTACTTTTCCTTCTTGTACGCTTTCGTGAGTTTTCTGTCTGGTTATTTTTATATCCTTGTCCTTTAGAGACTTCTCTGGATTTTGAAGTTTTTTCTCCAGTTGAATAGCCCACACAATCTGCATGTTGCCAAGCATCACAGATATCACATTGCACCCATAATCCTGTATATCTAGAGCTTTCACTCACAGCTCCACACATGCACTCAATACGCTCTCTTTTCAACCTTTTCAGGTTAACTTTCTGATCCTCGGTAATTTGCATTATATTATCAAAATTAGTGCCACCTTCAAATGCCGGCTTCTGATGAGCAAATATACAAGCAAGCAGCTCAACCGTTTTCCCCAATCCCATCTCATCTGTGATTTTTATGAATGATCACAATCAGAGCAACCAAAACTGAAACAGATAAGCAAATGTTTAAAACTAAAAAGATGACATTTGAACAGAGTCAAAGAAACTATGCCACATCAGACCATCACAAATATAATATCCTAACTAATGTACTTGTACAGCAGTCTAGGCAGGGAAGTCTTAATTTTCCATACCAGTTTTTCCATGATGGTAATCAGTGAAAGGTTAACCATAAGCACCACAGTAAGGTAAACAGGTAACTCAATAATTCACTGCTTTCAAGATCTTGCCTACCTGATCATTTGAGTATGACAATAAAGCAGCAAAGCAGAAGGGATTGGCAAAGTATGCAATTCAATCATGTATTTGACGTGCCTCGAAATACACAGGATGAACATGAATATATCATTCAAAGATAATAAAAAAATAAAAATAGAAACACAATATAAAAATAATTCCTATAAATATATATTGTTTTTATTTTATCATTGTACCCTAAGTTATTTTGCTCAAACTTATAATTAGTTTCATGTGTCTAAGCAATAGACACGTGCATCCCCCAAGTAACTAAAGTATGCTCAGGTCTAAAAAGATAATATGACAAATTTGGATTAGTGTCCGGCACATATCGGGAAGTGTTCGTCAAGTCGTCAACTTCTTAGAAGTGTCCGTACTCCTTAGGTTTTCATGGTCATGCAGTGCTAAAAGATTTTTTTTTTCACAATTTGTGATTTTCTTTTTGAGAATTTGTGATATCATGCATCCGTTTAAGGATATTGAACTTCAGTGAAAATTTTAAAATGCCACCTTGATGCCTTTTGCACTTAGTTTTTGGCGTCATATTGTTTTCAAATAATATCTATTCAGGTTTGTGACATTTTTAGCATTCGTATAATGTGTGTTCTACTTCTACATATAGCTTCTCATACCTAGCAAGTTGATGAAGGACTACTTTTCTTGCTCTCTAGAAGTTCAATATAATATTTGTGTGAAAGGCTTTGTCCATACTTTATATAACATCTTTAGGTCTAACCTAAAGAAACAGTTCAAGAAGCATAACTGGTGGCCAATTTAGGTTTTTCTTTTCTTTCGCTGGCAATACAAGCTTAAAAAATTATAATGCATAAAAAAAAAAAGACTAAGTCCAAAGTTACCTAAAGAGACATCAACCACACTTACCTTGGCTTTTTATCACTATGTTACATATATTAGTCATAATAATAAAGACATTCAAATTTTTTAAACATTGTCTATCATGTTCACGGTAAATATGTAGAAGCTAAGGAGCAAAAACTGTTAAGCCAAAAGATTAAATTTCTCATCATGTATGCCAATATCTGAAACATAGAGGGAAAATTTTTCAAGAATCGAGAAACATTATATGCACGTGCCTTGTGTGTGCACCAACACACAATGCCAGTGCATAGCAGGACTTACCAGCAAGAATACCACCGAAGACATATGATGAAGAGTATTCCGGATGCAATGAAACATTTCCACTGAAAACAAAGTGTAATCAAATTAAATACATAAGATGAGGAAAGGGCAAAAGGCGCATTTAGTTCTGCGCAATCCACAACATGCTTCTAGTTTGATCAATTTTGTAAATACGTACAACAAGCTACCCTGAATCTAAAAATGCAAATTGATGGGATCAGAAGGAAAATAAGACGTCTTCGATTTTCACGAAGTGTACTTTATCATTCACACTAACAAGTACTCATCAATACAAATAACAAGACTGCTCCAAAAAAAAAGAAAAAAAGAATGATCATGTCAAATGACGAACTATCATTGATGAAAAGTTCATGGCATTGCATGAGATTGTTACTTAAACATTCTCTTTAGAGTGGACAAAGAGAGGAGAACTGACTCTCAAAGTTGTGGGATTGGCAATTTATGCAGGGTGTGCATCATTTTGACAGGCCAAAGAAAGTACTTCCTACTTTTAGGTTCTAAAGGGCAGAATGACAGTAATAAATAGCCAAGCATTGACAGGGCAACACCACTTGACAATTGACAAAACCAAGAGCTTTTACATTTAAATCAGCAACTTATGGGTTACCAGAATTAACTGTTTGCTATGGTAGTTCAACTGAATTGCTATTGAAAAGCAACATAGCCAGATAAAAGAAATAATTGAATGTTGAAATGGAGGAGTGGCAAGCTGAATAAAATAGTTAAACATGTGTGCAATAAAGACAAAATGCCTGAACAATAAGAAGTGATAGGATTCAAATTCAAGGTGGGCATGGAAGCCAAAAGAAGATGGACCAGGATAAAGGCATAAAGACGATGGTCAAAAAGGAGGTAGAGTGAGGTTTATGGTCCCAAGTAAACCAGATTCTCTTAGCCACATCCAGTATGCCCATTTAGGCTGTGGCTAATAAAAGAGTGCGTCCAATGCAAAAAAAAAAAAAAAAAAAAGAGAGAGAGACTAAAGTCTTTAAATATGGTAAAAATCATACCTAAATGGATTGTAAAACATTGTTGAACTTGAGTCAATTAAATTCACTGGCATACATAGAGGAGACAAGAACTGACTTCTTTCACTTGAACTTGAACATTCAGAAGCTCCTTTTTCTCGTTGTACCATCCAGTAAGCTGCTCGGCACTGATATGGTCTAAGCACCGGAATCAAGTCAGGTATGTCATCTTCCAGCATGGGATCCCCTCTGTATGAATTATGTCAGAAACAAAATCAATGTGAAGTAAAAAATTCAACAACCGAACCTTTGAAGTTTAAATCAACTTGAGGACAAATTTATATGGTTCTAAAACTCACTTTGATGGCTTGATGGCTTCATAAAATCCAGCAGCATCAAACCTGGCCCGTTTCCTTGAGGCCGAGGAGTAATTGTCCATCCCCATATGTAAACTGAGTTCCAGTTCCGTTGACTCACTATATCCGTATCTAACCTCTGAAGTCATAACTTCGGGTCGCAGCCAAGCCATGACACTCATCATACTTTTTTTCCAAAGTTGCCTTGTAGTGTCAAGAAGAGAATCACAGGCATCAAATGCACTCTAAGTATCTCCACTCTCACCCTTATAGATGACATTTCTTCTGAAAATGTAAACCCTAGAACTGGCCTCAATGACAAAAACTTAAGACTAATTAGGTGAACAAGACCCGAAATACCCTCATCCGGTCCATCAAAACTCCCCGACACTATCACGGCATCCATCGCTGTATCCTCCGACATGCACATTTCCGTGAATTCCAAATATACATCGCTAGCAGGTAACACGGGCCAATGGCCTAACCTAATACGACCAACAAATTCATTTACATTGCACAAACTAACCCTCAAAGAGTACTTTGAATCTTGGTAAAAACTTTCACTCAATCCGTATCCGGAAAACTCTCTGCTTAAATTCAAATTCGTCAAAAGAACTTCTGAAACATCAAAATGTTCATTCGAATCCCAACCACTCCTATCAACTTCAACAAAAAATGGTTTTTCAACATTAACAGACTCATCCCTTTGAGAAGAACTTTGCTCATTCAATTCATTTTCAGTTCTCTCACGCCTCTCCAGTATCCCCACTGACCGATGCGGCCGGGGTTGCTTCCTTCGACCCATCACTATGCACAAAACAAACGAAACAATTACAAATAAACCTATAAATAAATTACTTGAATCTTATCATATTTAAAAATAAAAGCTTTTACAGTGTAGTATAAATTGATAGCAATTGTTTTGCACAAATTCACAACTGAACTAGTGAAAGCAACAATGATTGATAAAATTAGCATAAGAATATTGTTTTTTTTTTTTAAAGATTATCTTTTTATTTTAAACCTTATATTTATTAATTATGCTGCATAAGAATATTCAATATTACAAAAATTAACTCAAATTCATTATGTATCAGTCTATCAATTGTAATTTCATACCTACCATCCTATCTCTTTCTTTATATATACATATATGATTGTGCTTAATCGGATGTACCAAAAAAAAAAAAAGTCTATCCATTGAAAGAAACATTTTGTACTTGTACATATACGTAATATGCTTGCATATAGAGAGGGAGAGAGAGAGAGAGAGAGATTGAATTCGAACCTGGTTTTGTTACGGAGTTTAGATTGAAGAAGTTGCCATGGAAGCTTGAAAATTGAACGTTACGCGCGAGTTGAGTTGAGTTGAGTTGAGAGAAGTGCGACTTCCGGATAGTTTGAAACCTAAAAGGTAGGGATTCGTTTCCGGGCGGGCTACCGTAACAGGCGGGACCAACTACGAATCTATCGCCACGTAAGTCGTCTCAGCACTTGTCTACAAAATGAACGGCCTGATTATGTCTGTCACTTAATTTTTGTCAACACGTTGTCACGCTAGTAACTCGTACATGAACACTTTTATCAAAACAACAAACCCTAATTCCCAATTTTGATTTGGGGCTTAGGGTTTTTCTAGCTGAGTTGATAATAATCCCAAGTGAAAATCTGGTGGACGCCATGAAAGGAGGAAGGAAGAATCTGAAGAGGGCAGCAGAGCAAGAGACATTTACTCTTCAACAAGGCCAGAGCATCATGCAAGTTGTGTCTCTCCGAGGCTCCAACCTCATTGAGGTAACATTATACATATACATATACATATACATATATTTGTATATATGTGCTAGATAACAAGTGTAGGTTGTTTTTGTATCTTGAGTATCAGTTTGATTGTTGTTACCATTGTATATCTCTGTGAAAGGTCATGGATGCAAAAGGTGAGAAAGCTCTGGCATTGTTTCCAGCCAAATTCCAGAAGAGTATGTGGATAAAGAGAGGTTTGTTTTCTTAGATTAGAAAACATCATTCCAAATTGCTATTTTTATTTTTTTTTCTCTTTCATTCATTAAATATTGATTGATTTCATTCATTTAACTTCTAAAGTTTTTATTTCAGTTCATGTAGTTCTTGTTGAAGCCTAATTTGATGGTCAAATTTTTCATTTTTAAAATTTGAACAATTTGATCATACATTTTCTCTGTTGACCAATTATTTGGGATGTTTGGGGTTCATGTAGTTCTTGTTTTGATGAAGGATTTTCAAATTTTTGGCAAACCCATTTTATGATACTGTAAGCTACTTGACTTTAGAGTGATATTTAAGTTGCTTTTTCTACAAACAGGTAGCTTTGTTGTGGCTGACGAAAGTGGAAGAGAGGAGGCCATTGAATCTGGTAGAAAAGTGTCATGTATTGTTTCTCAAGTTCTCTTTCATGAACAAGTTCGTGTTCTTCGGAAATCTCCAGAATGGTTCGTATTCAAAAGCCATGTTTCCCTATTTTTTTAGTTTGTTGCTTTTGCATCCTCACTTGTTCTAAAATTTTGGATCACAAAGCATGGTCAAGCTTGTAGGATGATCCATGTCCACATATTGCTCTAAAACTGAACTTAACCCAATTTGCCTAAGCTACAATAATCAGATTGAAGTTCTTATAGTTAAATAATATTTATCTACAAATCACTTTCATATGACAGTGTTGCGGCTAGAGATTTATCCCTCTTTTTAGGGTTTGAAACAGCTATATTTGTTTTCATTTTAGAATATTAATTTCAAAAACGAGATGTCTTTGTCTATGAAGCACGGATACGGGTATGAATACTGGTACTAGTACGATACGGGTACGTCGATATGGTAAAATTAAAAAAAAATAGGGTATGGTAGAGTATGCCTCGGTACGCTTGTAAATAAATATTTATTTTTAATTTGTAGTAATACAAAAATTAATTAAATGTTTAATTTGTTAAGGTCCAACCTATAATTAATATTTAATGTCAAAAGTAGAGGTATAAATCAAAATTAAATGTCAATATATTAAATAACTTATAAACCATAGTTTAATTTTAAAATCAAACTAAGTATAAAACAAAAAATTAAAAAAAAGTACAGTGAAAGGAGTTTTATCTCTGTAGTAGAAGAAAATGTTGTTTCAATTGAGTTACGGTACGACTTGGTTATATACTAAGTACGTCTAAGTACGCCAAAAATTAAGAAGAAAAAATTTGGGTACGTGTTTCGTGTACCCGGTACGTATGCAAAGGTACCATACGAGGTACCATATGCTGGTAAGTATCCGGTACGGAATGGCATATTTTTCGAAATACCCATGCTTCATAGGTCTTTGTAGAGTAATTTTCACATCAGACCCTTCCTAGCGAACACCTTGTCTCAGTCAGTATGTGTTCTCTTCTAACCATGGATTACTTATAATTTTCTTTGCTATTTGCTTGAAGAGTTGCATAGAGCCATGCCTGTTTTTAGTTTAGATCTCATAATTAGCTCTTAAGCTGCTGATATACTAATGGCTTGTATCAAAATGGAATACATCTTACAATATGAATACTTGTGTAACTATCAGGCTTCTTTATTTTGGAGATCGCATTAAATTTCTTGTTTATAGTTGTCTAATTGAGGGCTTTGTGAAGGTGAATCAAGTATTGAAAGGTGGACCTTTTTATTTTTTATTTTTTGTTCTCTGTCCGGTGTATTTTCCCCTTTTAACCAAATTAAGCAGATCGTTCTTGGCAGCTGCTAAGCTCCTTTCTTAAAGTAATTTTTACACTGATTGTTTCTTACTCCTTATCTTCCCTATTCTTATTTCTTCGTATACTTGCTGCTGCAAAATGTTGCAGGCCAGAAATCTTCAAATCCACAATTCTAGACAATTATAGGCAATGTTTGGAGGGAGATGCTTCCGTGAAGGATGAGAGTGAAGTTAACTCAACTGATGATGATGAACTCCCACCCATAGAAGCCAATACGAACAGAAGGAAGCCTGTAGAGTTGCAGTCAGATGTAGACTCAGATTCAGATACGGATTCTTAAACCAAATTTGGCAACATCGAGAACCAGGATCTTAGCATTTTTACTTTTTTGGCTGTGTATGGGTAAGAATGTGTACTCATTTTCTTCCCTTTTTTCCCCAAATTTTACAGGGTCAATTTTATTTTACTTTTTTACATTGTATTATTACATTTTTAAAACAGGTTGGTATATTTGGACCAAAGACCTTATCTTTTGTATGACTTAACCATAGGAAATGAGTAGAATTCTGTTATCTTTAAAAATATTGATTACACGCAAACTTTGAAATTCTATCTCAACGCCTGTACTAGGTGAAATATAGAAGGATAAGCTTGTTACGGCTTTCTGTGTTAAATTGCAACTTGTACTACTCTCTCTGTCCCAAAATAATGGTCCCTTTTGGGAAATTCAAATTTTTTTGGTAGTACAATTATTGCATTTGAAAAAAGTTGATTTTTCAAAATTACCCTTTTCATAGTACATTTTTTAGAAATATCAATGTCATAATTGTACTTTTATATTGTTTATTAATTTAAAAAAAAAGGAATAAAAAGGAAATTACATTATTTTTGTACTTGATTTTTGAAGAGGGACTAATATTTTGGATAAGAAAAATGGAATAAGGACTAATATTTTGGGACGGAGAGAGTAGTAGTAGTTTGAATTCATATGTTTTTGTTTTTATTCTAGTCATTATTGTTCGTGACTCCTCTGGAGTTGTGATGGCAACGAATTTTGGACGTGTTAGGGTCTCCTATGCCCTTGGTGTTGAGGCTTGGGCCATTTGAATTACTTGTCTAATTGGCAACCTCGTGGAATTTAAAAGATGCTATCATTGAATCCAATTCTGCTGAATTTTGATGGGGGTTTCTTGGTTCATTATTAAAAACATATGAGGTGGGGAACGCCAAGAGGTTGGCCTAGTGGTAAGGCCATAGGTCTTGGGTTGTGTTCCCTCTAAGGTTTCAGAGATCAAAACCTCTTAGATGCTAACAATTTCTTGAGACCATCAAATTGGGGGAAAATCCTTAGTCGGGTTTTGATCTGGATATGCCAGTGCCAATCAAAAAAAACATGAGGTGGGAGATTTGGGCAAATCTGGATGAGATAGTGCACCTTTTCTCAGGCCCCCCATGCATGGGATTTCAGATGATGGCAGAGGCAAGCTAGTTTATGCTCATTGCTTGGCTTCTAAAGACCTTCGACTGGGGTTGTGTTGTCTAACCCTCCTATGCTCTCTTTGCTAATGAGCTTGTTTAATCTTTGTTTGTAATGTCTTATTTTACCCAAAAAAATGAGATATGTCTTAGCCATGTAGCTTTTTGTTCAATATAAATAAATAAATAACTTAAAAAACACATCTCGAATGCTTCATAAAATATAGATTTTTCCTTATCCCCCCCCCTCCAAAAAAAAAAAAAAAAGAAGATGTCTTTGAGCTTCTTGAGTTGAAATGCATTTGCTAAAATCGTAAATTTTTACCAAGGGCATGTTTAGTAACTTTTATATTTACAGTTTTTTGTTTTAATTTACAAGATTTTTGAAAATTATAAATAAAAACTTGATTCATTTTTGTTTTCATTTTCAAAAAGTTGTTAATGGTTTACAAAATTCAAACACATGTTTAATTTATTTATTTTTATTTTTTATTTCTTTCTCTTTTTTCTCACCCTTTCCGTCCACTATATATTTTGCTCATCACTACCAACTACCATTGTTTATGACATTCTCCGCCAATTACCTCTAGCTACCACTTCCTTAGTCTGCTAACCACTTCCCACCGGCAGTAATCGTCTTCTACCATCACCTGTAGTTAAAAATCACCTTCAACTATCACCTTAGGCAGTCAATAGTCATTTTTGACCATCGACAATCACTTTTGACCACCATTTCCCGTGGCCCGCAACCACCACCACCTCCTATAGTCGACAACCAACTCCAGCCACCATTTTCAACCATTTTTTTTCACTTGTGTTCAAATCAAAAATTTAAAATATGTATCAAATATGTTTTTTGTAAACAAAAAAAATAATAAATTATAAAGTTATCAAACGGCAATTAACTTTTCACAACACACCTATTTAATCATGAAATTTTAAATTTTAAATATATATTTGATAAGAAAATTCGAACTCACAGAATATTTGATAAACTACCATACCATGTTAACACAATTGATGCCCTTTATTGACAAATATATCTCTTTGTGACTTTTTTTTTTCACCAAGAAGATATAAATTTCATAAGCAAATTCATTGACAAACGAGCGAAAGGCTATGCAACTGTTGAATTTCCAGCACCTGCTTTATGCAGCTGTAGATTATATATGACTTGCTACACTGGAAAGAAATATAAAGAAAAAAAGAGCTCCTCCTATATATTACTTTCATGATTTATAGAAAATTGTTAAATCCCGTCTTAATTACTCTAGGCACAGTCACCTCTCTCCTCTTAAGTTGGTGCATCTCTTGACAATTTTGAAGAAACAAACTTTATTGATCTTTCTGTAAATCAATCCATATATATATATATATATATCAAGCATAGTTTGACCTTTCAATGCACTACACATTGAAGACCTTGCTTCAGATTTACAACAATCAAATTTTTGGGTTTCTTCTTTCCTGTATACTACTTCAAAAACACTACAAGTTCAATCTTATTTCTCACCTGTACAACAAAATTTACAAAGAAAGCAAGACTTGCCAATCAAACTTTCTCATCAGCTACCAATTACTTCACTTGGGGAAGAATATCCCATGAGCCTATGAAGCGCCAAACCTGCTCTTCCTCTTGGTGAGGATTCCTCAATTTCGAGGATGATTTCTCCGCTTTGGATATCTTGAATGAAGACCCAACTGATGATGCTAAGGTTTTCACAGAATTCTTGTATTTGTTTCGATACTCTTTGAAGAAACCCTGCTTCTTTCTCTCTTCCATAGGATCAAAAGAACTACTAGATGACATCTTTCTTCCATTAGAATCGCTTTCGAGGGCATGGACAGAAAGGGACTCCCCTTCAGTAGAGTAACTTTTACGAAAGGGTGGTCCATAATCATCAGAACATGACACAGGATCACAAGGTGGACAATTATTGGTAGACAACACCGACGCCAACTTCTTCCAATTGTTAGCAATGCTGCAATCCTCGACCTCACTGGGCAGTGGGGCTATAGCATCACGAGCAAAATCAAGATCAATATATCGAACAATATGAGTCTTGTTCTGAAGCGAAAACTTTAATATAACCGAACAAGCACTACACCGCAGCTTATGGCATCTCCTTTTAAAGAGGAGGAAATCTTCAGGCAGTTGCAGCAGTTTCGAGCAGCTATGACAGATGAGGAAAGGTGCTCCACTTGCTACGGGTCGGACATATCTCTTCGCCAAGTGAAGTCTCTCCCTCGAATATTTCTTCACCTCATGGCGATTTTTTTGCCAATGATCATCAGAAAACTCAGAGCCTGTATAATGCTGGGGACTCGACGGAGTAGAGCAGTACAGATTGTGATATCTCTGACTTGGGTGGGCTGTATATTGGCTTTTGTTACAGCAAATGTGTGGTGGCAATGGTGCTGAGCATTGCCAGTCTTGGGGACAACAATGCAGACACGAGCAATTGACTTGGGGTCTGTTCATTGTGGCCCCCGCTGAGAAAGGAATTCGTGAGATTCGACTTGGGTGGGGGGGCCAGATTCGACTTGTGTATCTAGTATTGCTTGAACTGTGGCATGTTTGCACCTCAGGTGGTACGCAATCACAGTACGATGGAAGCTGCTTCTCATTTGCCTTCCCTTGCAAAATATGTGTTCTGCTAAGCTGACCTTGCAGTTCATAAACCATTTTTAGCAGTTTTATTTTCTCCTCTTCAAGGTACTCAGTCTTGCTAGGCAAATGAGAGCTTGTACTGCAGTGGAACTCATTCCGATCATAATTTGAAGGGCTGCCGTTTTCATAGCCAACATGGCAACCTCTTGAATAGAAGGGCACCCTGGATCGACTCTCGTCTGTCTCAAATTTCATCCTGCTCCTAACTTGATGGTCTTGTCTTGTGGATTCCTGAAATTCATCCATAGCATAATGCTTCTTTTTTGATGAAATTGATGAGCAGTTCCAAGCTTGATGTAGCATTTCTGAATAATTATCCCTTTGGGGAATTTCTTTGGTATTGGCAGACTTTGCCTCCTTAAATTTCCTTTTAGATAGATGGTGGAGATCAGGGACTTGATCGTCACTTCCATCATAGGAAGAGACACTGCCATCGTAAGCATAATAGCTCCTGGTGGTAGGAGATTTAGGCATTTCTCTGAGCGTAACACTGAACTCAGAGATGGGTTTGGGTAATGCAATGTCTTCCAATGTATCTACAGAGTTCATACGGTCAAAACAATTGACTGCTCTTTTCTGAGACTCCTCCAGCTGTTCAGGCATATCATTATCTGTCAAAATGCTTTCACCCAATGGCCCCTGAGCAGTGATGACTGAATCCCCCGGGCTCACAGCCAGCAGGTTTTCCACACTCAAGCTTCCAAATATAAAACGGCTCTTGAAATTCTCGTCCAATTCAGTATTTGTTCCAAACTCAGGAGATGACTCTTCAATTTCCTGACAACTAAGCTCAGTAGAAGAAGGAACTGCATTGGAAAATTTTATATTTCCAGACCACTCCCTCTCATAATCTCCAAATTCATTATGAACCCTTCCATTGTTTTGTGCCAAACAATTCCTATTTTCATTCACTTCACTATGAACTTCAGCTAGTGGTGACGACGACTCCTCACTCTCCTTATGATAAAGGGCAGTGGGTGAAGCAACTTCATCATAGAAGTTTACACCTCCAGGCTGCTTCCCATTGCAACATCTATATTCATTTTGATGATTCCTTCTATTGTTCTGTTCAAAGTCCACTTCACTATGAGCTCCAGCTACTGGTGATGACACCTCACTCTTGTGATGATTAAGCACAATTGATGAAGTAACTTCTTCAGAAAAGCTTACACCTCCAGGCTGCTTCCCATTACAATATCCATATTCATTTTGATTCCTTCCATTGTTCTGTTCCAAGTCCACTTCACTATGAGCTCCAGCTACATGATGATTAAGCTCAGTTGATGAAGTAACTTCTTCAGAAAAGTTTACACCTCCATGCTGCTTCCCATTGCAATATCCATATTCATTTTGATTCCTTCTGTTGTTCTGTTCCGAGTCCACTTCCCTATGAGCTCCAGCTACCGGCAATGACTCCTCACTCTCATCATGATTAAGCTCAGTTGATAAAGTATCTTCTTCGGAAAAGCTTACACGTCCAGGCTGCTTCCCATTGCAATATCCATATTCATTTTTATTCCTTCCATCATTCTGTTCCAAGTCCACTTTGCTATGAGCTCCAGCTACCGGCAATGACTCCTCACTCTCATCATGATGATTAAGCTCAATTGATGAAGTAACTTCTTCGGAAAAGCTTACACCTCTAGGCTGCTTCTCATTGCAATACCTATGTTCATTTTGATTCCTTCCATTGTTCTGTTCTGAGACTTCTCTATGAGCTCCAGCTACCGGCGATGCTGCCTCACTCTCATCATGATTAAGCTCAGTTGATGAAGTCACTTCTTCGGAAAAGCTTACACCTCCAGGCTGCTTCTCATTGCAATACCCATGTTCATTTTGATTCCTTCTATTGTTCTGTTCCGAGACCGAGACCACTTCACTATGAGCTCCAGCTACCGGCGATGATGCCTCACTCTCATCATGATTAAGCTCAGTTGATGAAGTCACTTCTTCAGAAAAGCTTATACCTCCAGGCTGCTTCTTATTGCAATACCCATGTTCATTTTGATTCCTTCCATTGTTCTGTTCCGAGACCACTTCACTATGAGCTCCAGCTACCGGCCATGATGCCTCACTCTCATCATGATTAAGCTCAGTTGATGAAGTCACTTCTCTGGAAAAGCTTACACCTCCAGACTGCTTCCCACTAAAATATCTGCATGCATTTTGATCCCCTCCATTGCTTTGTTCAAAAGAACATTGATCTTTATCAAATTCTGTTTCTTCTCTGGCTGCTGGTGATGACTCTTCATTTCCATGGCATGTGAGCAGTGTAGAAAGTTTGCTAGTGAACTTCATACCTCCAGACTGCTCCTCCCTATTGTTATCCTGAATTTCATTCTGAACACTCCCACAGTTTTTGCCCAATGACTGTTCACCCGTGGAAGGAAATGTTTTCTCTGGACTTGAGCCTTGAGCTTCTTTGACATCAGAAACATGTTCCAACTCATTTTTCTGTGCTTTATCTGTTTCATGTATGTGTGATCCTGTGCCCTTGGTCTCGTTTTTGCGCTTTTTAGCTGTATGAAAATGAAAATACAGGAATGTCAGAATTCAATTCAAATTTGAAGAGAAAATATTTGAGACACATTTCAAAGCGTCATAACTATATAAAATGGGCAACCCAGTGCACAAGACAAGACTCTTGCTAAAGAAGAGTCTGGGAGGGTAAGATGTACGCAACTTTACTCCCATTTCTGGAGAGGCTGTTTCCTTAAAGATGTATTGCTAACTTGAATCGCAATGATGGTCCATATAAAGTCTTATTTTTCTTTTACTTTTTGGGAAGGGGGCGTTCCACACTCAAAATAATAATAATAATAATAATAAAATCCAAGAAAAACAAGGGAAAGGAAAAAAAGAGTAAATGAACTGTCCCTACTCCCTGCTGGTGGCATGTCACTGCTAGACCATCCTTTCACTAACGGTTGCCAAAATCGTAACTAACAGTTAAAGAAAGTTATTACCTCGAAGAATTGTGTTACATCCTCCACACTGGTACACCGGGACATTTGCCAACTCTTTGAGCAGCCCACGGCACCCAGGACATCTAACTATCCGAACATTACTTCTCAACTGATCAGCCATTTTCCCACAATTATCTGGATTCAATCAAACTATGATGGGGCTTAAACCAACACATATCTGGCTGCAACCATGAACAGGACCCATGTTGAAGATTAGAAGGCTCCCACTAACTGCAATCATTAAGAATGATAATGAGATAGCAAGGAAAAATGGAAACATAACAAAGATGGGTTTTATTGGATGATAATGAGATAGCAATAAGCAAAAAATACAGTATAGATTAAATATTACTGAAAACAGAGCTAAATCTACAAGGATGTGGGTGACTTCAACGAGCCATCATAATGGCGACCCTAGAAATGTTCAGTTGCTAGAAAGCACTAACATAATTATTTAAACTCTCTGCTCTAGTAATATGTAGGCCATATGTATATAAAACCAAAATGAGATGATTCTAAAGCATAATTCAGAAATGTGATGAGTAAAAATAAATGCTGGATATAAGTACCGTACTGCTAATAAAAGCTTAATCCACACAGATGTGGTTCACTTCACGAGGCATTATTACAAAAATGCCAATATGGTAAAATGTCCAGTTGCTGAAAAACACTTAGTTGGTACACAATTAGAACTTACGGCTTTAGTAATACAAGTACTACTTTGGAAAGAATGAGGTTATGAATTACAATTGCGCTAGAAGTATGTACACATCAAGATTTAATGAAAAGAACTACGAGGTGGGGAGAGTAGGGAAAGAAAAGAACTACATGGAATAGTAAAGACTAAAAATCCTATTTATGATAGGCAAAATGGGAGTTCTGCACTAAAATACAATAAATAGAGTTGATGTTGGCAACAAAATAGAGAAACATGTAAATTATGTAATAGTAAGTCCAGCTCTGCAATGAAACTTTGAGAATCGTTGTATTCTTATTCAAGCTTGGCACACCTTTATTTTTTTGAAGCATATTCATGCTTAGTACTTTTACACCCCCTTAGCTTGTATTCTTCTCTTTGATTTTTTATTTTTAGCAAGTCAAACACACCCAACTACATTCCAACAGGGATTTGAACTTTGAAACTTGTCCTTTGAGGGTGGTGAGAGATCAAATTCAAGCTAACAACTTGTGGTATGAACTATAGAAACTAAAATTTTGAGATGGTCTAAGTACTGTCTGATTAGTCAAAGACAAATGAAATTTTCTTGATTGATCAAAGTCAAAATAGTCAAAATCTACAACAAATGAAGGCCGCACCACAATCATAGTGATTGACCCATTTCAAGATATTGGGTTATACCAAAAGAAAAGGTTTGGTCCACTTACAATAAGGGTCAACTAATTGGACCAACCAAAGGATGCAAGTCCCACAAATCATGTGTCAAAATCTCAAAATAGGTCAGAAAATTGAAAATTCAAATTTATTTCACAATAATGACAGATAATTATTATGGTAATTACATTAAAAATTCAAGTTTAGAGGATTTTCAAATTAACACCCCTCTACTTGAGTTTATAAATAGAGGCTCTCAGTCATGGAGGAAAAACCTTTGGCTAACACCTTGCAAGAGCTTTCAAGCATTATTTAAAACTCTCGTGGAAGATCATAAAGCACTTCAACAATGTGCCGATTCTTCTACACGTTCTCACATCAAACACACTATAGATCAAGACTCGAGAAGTTTTCAAGTCTAATATCTTCATTTTGGAGAGATAAGTTTGAAGTTTGTTTGAGATTAAGCTATTCTAGTCCTTTATCAAACCCTCTTTTGCCTAATAAGTTTGACAATTTGAAAAAAACCATCAAGCTTCTAGAGTCGTTGGATTGCAAAGGACATTGAATTTAAAGTTTACTGTTGCAATTGGTTTACAACCACAGAGGATTGTACTCATTTTCTTGTAATTAATAAAATCAAATCTTGTGAACTTGTGCATCTTTTTCGTGTCCCATTCTCTTATAATTAACAAAACTGGATTTTGTGCATATCTTTCACGTCTTTTATTGCAACACCAAAATACACTTGCCATTCAACTAGTGGAGTTATTAGGAATCTTCCTTCTCTCGCCCCACCCAACCCCATCCTAACAGGGGAATGAGGGATTGAAGTTGAACTAATGGTTTCATTCAGCATCTGGCATAAAGTAGACATGAATCCTTTGGTTAATCAATGATAATATAACCCAAATATTTGCTTTGTTCCTAGATCTAACCAATGGAATCAATTGATCACACATTAATTATTGGAAACCATAAATATTGTGACTAAATCGAAAAGAAAAAATGATTCCAAAATTCAATTAGGTTAGCAAAACTACATATATTGAGCAGATTATAAAAAACTTACACAAAATCGGTATCCAAAGTAATATCATCAATTCATTCATCATCATAAAAAACAAAGACTGCATTAAAAGGAGGGGCCAAGTAGTGAATTGCTACAATAAGAGAAGCAAATTAAGCTATGAAGCACGGACACGGATACGGCAACGGCAATTTTCAAAAAATGGGGACACGAACACAACAGGGGACACGGCAAATATATTTTTTTTGTTTTGTTTTGTAAATATTTTTATTTTAATATACGTTAATTATTTTATTTATTTATTATATTTTTTAAATAATGTGTTTCTGATAATTTTTTATTTTATTTTATATACATGTGTTTTTTTATTAATATGTATAAATAGTATATAATATGTTATATATACTTATAAAATAATATTATCTTATTAATATTATCTTAAATATATAAGATAAGAAAGAAGGCGAGAGGGACAGAGTCGGCGAGAGAGACAGAGACGCAAGCAAGAGAGAGAGAAGATGAGAGACGCGAGCGTGATGAGAGACGAGAGTGAGAGAGAGAGAAGACGACGCGAGCGAGAGAGAAGGTGAGAGAGAGAGAGAGATGCTTACGGTGGAAGTCGTGAAATCGAAGGGATACAGATCGTCGACGATTGGATGTCGATGCGGCGACTGGATGTCTTCGATCGCGCGACAAGTTGTCTCTTCACTCTCTCTCCTTTGTCTCTCTCTCCTCACCGTGCCTCATGCCGTGTCCAGATCTGGACACGCATGTTCCGGGCGTGTCCCTTACAAAAAAAACAATTAAATTAAAGGGACACAGCAGATGGTGTGTCCCATATGTGTCCCTGGCGTGTCCCCGTGTCCGACACCGCCACGGCATTGATTTTGCTATGTCCATGCTTCATAGAAATTAAGTCTTACTGGCTAACACCAAGAAAAAAACAAGTCTTATTGGTCAAAAGCATTGCAATGTGTATAATACACGCACCTACACACAAAGCCCAATAATTTACAAAAAGGCAGGAATAATGTTATAGGGAGGCAGTGGGCAGGAATTAAGACTGTGTTTGGATTTATGAATTTGGAATGAAAAAGATTTGGACAATAATCATTTAAGTATAATAGGTCAAATTTGGACATGATAGTTTAGATATAAATTTCAAGATTGACTTCAAGACTAGTACCATGATCACGCACTATGATGGATTTGGAATAACAATACAAAAATAATTATTTGAAATCCTTCATACTAAGTATTATAATTGTGCAAAAATAATTACATCTCTTCTTAACCCTTTAGTTTCCCAATTTATCTATAATTGCCAACCTCTATTATATTTTTTTATAATATTTAACCCCAAACTCTTTATTTGAAATCCATCTACCCAAACGGAACCTAAAAGGTTGCAAAAAAATGAAGCCATTCGTAGCTAAAAAGAAGTAAATTAATACTTCTTTTTTTCCTTTTTTTTTTTTTTTTTTTTTTTTTGTTGATTAAGATTAAAAACAGAAACAAGAGTTCATGAGGACACTAGGTCCTCTCACAAGAGATGTTGATCATGTCTGCAACAAGCAGACTTACAATTTGGCTAGGAGGGTCTTCAAAAACAACCAAAGGATCTTGGTGATTCACACCCATGAAGTTAATTATACAACACATAATGGGAAAGGCCTTATATATATATATATATTTTAGAAACCAAATTCAAACATACAAATTCTAAGAATAGAAATTGAGCTCTACTCTACTAACTACTTTAACAAAATCAACCTAAAAAAAATATATACTAAAGTTGAATTGTCTCAAATTCATTACATTTAACAAAACCCATCACAGCTAGTTAGTTAATTAATTAAAAAAGGCATACCTTTTTCTAAGAAAGGGCCAAAGGAGCATACATGACTTGCTAGATCTAAACCAACAAAGACTAGATATATTTGTATTATATATAAACACACACACACACAAATGTGTATATATATAACTAGAAAAGGAAATTGAAGTAATTTGAGTTAGGAACACGATCGACGAACCTCGAGAGAAAGAAGGAGATGAAAGACTTTTCGTTGACTGCAGAGTCTACGATCTTCTTCCCTATTCTCTTTCTAAAAGTCTATGTTGCTTGTTTGAGAAACCCTCTTTTGATCTTCTTCTTCAGAGCTTCGTTACTGATGAAATTCTCTCTCTCTCTCTCTCTCTCTCTCTCTCGAAATGTTGTGCCTCCGGAGAAATGAAACGAGGGAGAGAGAGTGAGGGAAGTCGGCGCCGAGAATATTTAAATGCCAACGTGCTGACGTGTCTGAACCGGCGTACCGTTAATTTATATTTTATGTTAGGCTGTTGTGCTCCATCTTACCAAGTCAACCTTAATCTTAAAGCAAACTTCTTTAGGGAAACAATGTGATAATTTCATAAGTTTATTACAAATTTATAATTAAATAAAATAAAAATTATTATTTTAATTTATTAGAATAAATTATAAATATAATTTTTGAGATTTACTTAAAATACAAATTATCTTTATAATTTTAAATATTATATCTCGTCCTGACATTTTAAATTTCATAATAGTTGGCTATTTTTATATTACTAAATCATCAAGTTAATTAATATTTTTTAATAATATCAAAATTTTATTTTAATTAATAATTCAGGTAATTTTGTTATTCGCAGTTAGAAATTTTATTTTTTCGGTGAATTCTGTTAAATAATTTTTTTTTTTTATAATGGGGTATTTATAATTTTGAAACCACATGAGATAATTTGTATTTTAAACAAATTTCAAGGTGTATTTATAATTTACCTTAATTATATATATTAATATTTATAAAATTTACCATTTATCTGTAATTATTTTTTTAAATTTTAATTGAACTATAATTTTTTAAATTCTTTATTAGTATAGATTTTTTTTAAGATAAATTACAAATACATCTCTAGAAATTTACTTAAAATATAAATTGTTCCCTGTAGTTTTGAAAATTATATGTCGTCCCTTCAAATTTCTAATAACAAATTACCCATTTTATTAATAAATTATTAAATCAATTAACAGTTTTAATTATTTCAAAAATATATTTCAATTAAGAATTTTGGTAATTTTACTACGGTATGAAAAAGTAGTTAAGAAATTTATTTTATTTTTTTGTTAGTTCTGTTAAATAAAAAGTTCTGACAATGACAGTATTTATAATTTCCAAAACCGCAAGGGGTAATTCATATTTTAAGCAAATCACAAAGGTTATATTTGCAATTTATCCTATTTTTAAGACAAATATTATTGATAGTTACTACATTTTGACTCTTTATATTATTTTGGTTCTCATAATTTTAATTGACTTGATTTTGATGTTAAATTTATGATTTTATCTCAATTTAGTTCAATTAATTATATTTGTTAATTTTTTTTAATGAAAAATGTCTGTGAGTGGAACATGTTATATTTTAAGAGCAAAATTGTAAACTTACTCAACTCAATAAGTTAATCAATTTAATAACTACTTTTCTTCAAAAATCTTATCCTCCATTATTAATTGGACTAAATTAACACAATCCAAAACTAAAAGTCAAAATCATGTTAATTGAAGTGCAATGATCAGATTGACACAAGGAACAAATGAGCAACACTAGAGTTACCAACAAATTTACCAAAAACTATAAATTTGTGGGGGTCTATATCAATTTCTGAGACAAATTATATGTACTATTAGTGTAATTTGTCCTAATTTTTATTATATTTATTTTCATTTGTAAAAGAACAATGTTAGGAATCCCAAATTTTAGTTTATTTTTTATGACTTTCCACATATATAGCTGCCATTTGTCATGTGGTTTTTTCAGTTGGTTTTTGGCTATTTTAGCTTTGGCTAAAAAGCCCGTTTGAGTTGGCTTTTTTAGTTCTTTTTTACTTTTGTGAGAGAAAAAATAAAATGATTATGGTTTGAAAGTGACATTTTATTTTATTAATTTTTTAACCTATTTTTTATTTTTATTTTTTTTTTGTGACTAATTTAACCCAAAAAACCAATGCGAAACGAAGCCATAGTATAATGAGTTTTATTATTTTAAATATAATGGGTCATATACGCATGAAATTTATTACATAAATTTAAATTTAATTTTATCTTATAAATTACTTAAGGGTAAGTAAGAATTGTATTATTATAAACTACAATTGTGTTTGATAATTGTGTTATAGTGTAAATAAGAAGGGTTTGGCTTCTTTGAAATTGTCATCTTAATTTGAGACAGTGTAACGCCCCCAAATAATTTACATAAAGGCCCCGTTTGTTTCTAGAGGTAGAATGGAGGAGATTGATAATGAGTGAATTATTAGTAAAGGGATTGATAGTGAGGAGATTAGTAAAATTGTGTTTGTTTTGATGATAGTTGTTAGTGTGGGGATTGTTAAATTATTTTTATATAAAATAATAAAATAAATAAAACTATGATTTTGACTTAACAAAAAATACAAAAACATTAAACATTAATGTTAAAAAAAAATGCCTAACAAGTAAAAAAAAAAAAATCAGTTGACCAGTTGACCGGACAGACATCCAGTAACATCCAATTCGAACGGACTACTTTGCTAATACCATCTCCCACTCTAGATTGCTAATACCGCCAAGGCCTATCATAGTCCTTTCTAACTACGAATCCGGAGCTCGAAAACCAAAACAAGCAGGAGCCATCGTTATTATTTATCTATCACAGTCCGAAGTAGACTGTGGCAGTGGAAAACAAACGGGGCCAAAAAGGATTCGTAATTATCTATCATCAAGGTCTTAATCGAAAAGTAGTAACTCCCATAACATACTTATATATATAACAAAAAAAACATGATGTTTCATCCATTTCATCCTCATTAAATCTCTAAGATGTGTGCTCAATTTATTCCGGAGATTTATCAAAAGTGTTCCACATGCAACTATACATTCAACATTATAGGAATATAAATTTATAACATGTGGCACTACAAGTCAATTACAAATAAATGTACTTAAGGCTACAAGTTCCAAGGCTTATGATCGGTTACACAAAAATGGTTATCAAAACATACATTTAAAGCTCTTGGCTTGTCCAAACAACAACAAAACAAGAGCCATATGCCCTCAAAACACTTCACACCTTCAATTTGGCAGATTAACTACATCTTTTTTCTGCACAAAATTCACTAAAATGAGCACAAAGCCCAATAGGAAATTCTTAACAAAGTATATACATTTTTACATAATCCCATGAAATGAATGCAAATGTCATGTCATGCTCAAAATACATACTTTTGCCTTTTGGAAAATCTTGTGCATAATACCAATTTGATAACACAATAATCAACAATTTCAATGAAATTTTCAAAGGGGTGATAAATATGACTCACGTAATCCTTAAGTTGGTGTCTACAAGTAGGCATAACAAACACTACTAATCTCCACTTTACTAGTCTCTCACTGGAAGGCACGTGGTACTTCCTCCACGCATGTTTTCGGTCTTTCACCATGAACACTCAGGCTAACTTAATCGATACCAAACTACACCCTCTATCTAGACTTACAAACGTATTTACCCCCAAAACAATTTAATATGTTCTTGTTTCACAAAACAATTTCTTTCTCAATGCAATAGTTTTCAAATTTCAATTAAAAATCATAACAACCAAATGAAATGGAATGTCAATGCAACATGTATCAATGCATTCCATTTTCAGTTTCCACCACACAATCTACCATTGTGATAAAAATCTCCATACTTCTTCTCAATATAATTTCACAAAAAAATCTACTGAGAGATAAATAGTAATACCACATTACATGCTTTCTCCACATGTTAATCTATATTTTCCCACTTGATCATTTCAAGACCAACCAAAAATAAGCTATACAACTAGCGTCAATATTAACCATTTCTCATTCTTCCATGGAATTTCCTCTTTATACACAATTATAGGAATTTCTCAATCATATATTCATCATAATACTTGACAAGCATAGATTTCATCACATCTTACTATTTTTCCAAAAATCCCCAATCTCTAGGGTTTTCCACAAAACTAGATTTTTTTTCCTCATTTTTAAAGGACTTTTCCAAGACAACATTCCTTCTTGACAATATAGTTCATACCCTCAAGAGTTTTTTTAAAAAACATTGAGAAACCCCATTTTTTTAAAATCATCAAGAACTCATGAGCCAAAAATCAAGGTTAATTATTACAAGACGAAGTTCCAAAATCAACATAAACTTACAAAAATGTATATATAACTCTAAGAGAATCTCTACCTTAAGCTTTGGAAAGAAGAGAGAAGAAAATCTCCAAATTTGACGGTGTTGAAATCCGATCTCCACCACACAAAACGTAGCCCTCGTGGAGTTATCCAACTTTAATGAAGAAACTAGGGTCAAAGCTCTAATTGATTTGGAGAAATCAAAGGATTAATGTGATTTGGTGAGAGTAATGTAGAGAGCAGAAGGAGAAATGTGTTTTAGAGAGAGAGAGATGAGAGTAAGAATGGCAATTTGAACTCGGCCCGACAGGGACTGTGATAGCCCCACCCCGATAAGTCGGGTATTCCCTAAAAATTACCTCGATGGAGTCGGGGCTGGTATTGAAAAATGGATCCTCGACGATTTTCGGGCTGGGGACAATGATAGATTCCCCCGACCCCGGCCCCAAACCATCCCCGTATATATATATATGCTTAGGGTTTTTCTATTCACTCATTTATCTTATTTTCTCTCAGACAATTTTGTGTCTCTCTCCCTTTCTCTCTCTGCTATAGGTGCTCACAGCAGCGGCTCCTCCTCTCTTTATCACCGATATCACTTCTTCTTCACGGCGGCGGCTCCTCTTCTCTCTCTCACTGGCGTCATTCTCCTCCCTCACCGACGTCATCCACGTGCATGTTCTTGATTTGATTGGATCACAAAAATCTATTTGTTGTTATTCTATTTGCAAAGGAGGTGAGACACAAAGAGGTAGTGGGGTTCATTAACTAAGTCCCTTTTGCCAGCAATCTTGGTCTTCTTTGAGGGGTCATAGAAGCAAGCAAAAAGAAGAAGAAGGAGGTGAGATTTCTTAACCCTTTTCGATCTTTCTTTCTTTTTGCTTTTGGGCCCCCTGTAAGATTCTCTTTTTTTTGTCTATGATAACTGTTTAATTGTATCATTTGGATGTATTTCAAATTGGGATTGATTCAATTCTGGGAAAGATTGTCTGGGATTTTTCAATTTGGTGACAAACTATGAATTGGGTCTATTTTCTTTGTATAATTCAGTGGTGTGAATGAATGAATTTGGGATTTGAATTGGTGGTAGTGTTAATTCTTCATATTTTATTGATTTTGGAGGTGTAATCATCGATTGTTGTTGCTGTTTTGTTTTTTGTTTTTTGGTTTTTTTTTGTTTAGGCGGGGAATGTTCGGGGTTGAGGAAACCCAATCCCCATTAGGGGGCGAGGGCAGGGACTGGAACGGTGATAGGTTCCTTGTCGAGAATCGGGGCTGGGGACGAGAGAATTTTCACCATCGAGGATTGGGGGCAGGGAGTGTGATCCCCGGCCTCGCCTCGACTCGTTGCCATTCCTAGATGAGAAAAAAGTGAGGTGGGTGCTCAGCCCAAGAAAAGAAAAAGAGAAATGTTTTGGACACAGTGCATTCCCGCACATGCACCACATTGCCCTGCACATGCGACTCACTCCCTCCACTCGTACATTTAAAGCAGTGTTGAACCATCAACGGCCTCACCTCACCACATGTGTGGCCTCACCTCTAGCACATGCGGCTTCACTTCCGCACGTGCGGCCCAAGCCCTCGTACGTGCGGTCCTGTCTTCCACCTAGAAATTGCACTATGTGATGTCCAGGGGTTTTGGGCTTGAATGGTATTGTCTAGTGGAGTAGTATGTAATTCGTTCGGTGTTTTGTTTATCGTTTTGAGTCGTTGAAAAGTTGTTTCTACTCTCACGTAACCTCTCATAACTTTCCGAGTTATAAACTTTGAGTTTTGGGCATTGAAACTTGCCTTGGTTTGCAAGATCACCTTTTGAATTTTTTGGACAAAATCGCTCATGCGGAATTGAAAACCCCCCGAACGGATCCTCACAGGGTTTTTCAAAATTTTTAGAGTTTTCTGGGCAGCAAACCGCTCAAACGGATTTTGGGTCTCGCTCGAGCGGATTTTGGGTGGATTTCTGGGCAGCTCTCTGGAGTAATCCTCCCGTAAAGGAAAAATTTCTGCTCGTGCAGAATTCAAACCTCTCGGGCGGATTTCGATGTGTCTGTCTCGATTTTCGTGCTCTTTTCCTCAAGACTAATGCCAAAAGGTGTTTTGGGCACTTGTTCCTTTTTCTCTCTACAAACTCACCAAATTTCAATCTTCTCTCTAAGATTTTGTAAGATCTGCCAAGAATTTGAAAGGGTTTTTTACACCAAATCGAAGAAGGCAGCAAGGGCTATGTTTATAACCGATTGGATCGTCCCGTGCATAGCACGGGTTACCACTAATACATAATTATCCAAATATAATGTATTTTGTAAGACCCATCAAAATGGTTAATTATGCCCCAAGAAAAAAAAAAAACAACTCCGCTACGTAGCTCGAAAATAAGCTGGCTCGAATGGCTCGAGGTACCAAAACAGGGTCGTTTTGGTACATTTTTTCCTTCCTCTTAGACCTAAACCAAATTCTAAAAATCGTTCTGAAAATCCTTCCTTTCTTCCTTCATTCTCTTCTTCCTTTCTATCTTCAATCTCACCCTCTTCTAACCCAGAAACTAAAATTACTATTAAACAAATTATCTATCTAATCCATGAGAACCAAGAGAAAAACTTGAAACAAAGACTCTCAAAAAATGTCAAGAAGCTTTATTCCACATTTATCAACTATACAACAAGAAGCAACCTCAAAATTCATGGAATTGGGAGTAGATCACCCATCACAATGGTCAACAGAATTGAACCCACTTGGGATCTCATGTGGGAATGGTCATTAGAGCCACAAATAAACAAAATCAAAACCCAAAATTAAAATCAAATCCAAAATCAAAACCAAACCCAAAGCCATAATCGAAAACTGTCAACCGGCCAACAGTCTAGAAAAAGGAAGAAAAAAGAGAGGTGAGAGTGATGGGAGGTGAGATCGGCCAGAGAGAAAGAGAGAGAGACCAGGGAGAGGGATGAGAGGTGAGATTTGTGTATACACAAATCTATACATATGTGTGTATAAGATACAGACTCCACCGTCGCAAAGTTTTTCGACACCGCCATCACCGCTCAGAAAGAAGAAGAAAACCAAAGCAAAGGAGAGATAGAGAAGAAAGAGAAAGATGGAGAGAGAGAGAGAGAGAATCGGGCCATTCGAGCCTTAAAATGTCGAGCTACGAGGCATTTCTCAAAAAAAATTATTATAATCACATTAACATATTATATTTTTTAAAAGAATTAAAAAAATTATATTTAAAATTACATTTATCAATGTAATATTTTTTTAAAAGAATATGATCCAATATCTTAATGTCTAATCTGAGTTTTTAAATAAAAAAATAAAAATAATCAATATATTTGGTTTTAGTTTTTTGAATTTAGTTTTCTAAAAATTGAGTTTTTTATTTTTCGTATTTTTTTATTTTTAGTGAATATTTTTAAATTTTAAGCATTTTTTTAAAACTTTTTTAGATACACCTTACTTAGATATATCTAAATAATAAAATATTTGTAAAAATATTTTAAAAAATTAATATATACACAAAAATAAAAAAATACTAAATTTTTCATTTTTTTTATATATATTTTTGGTATTTAGTGTATTTCTTAATATTTTTTCATAAATATTATATTTTTTAAGTATATTTATGTTAGGTGTGTCTAAAAATTAAAAAAAATTATTAAAAACATTAAAATGTAAAAAATAAAAATATAGAATTTTCTGAAAATCAGAACCAAACAAATAAGTTTGGGAATTTAGATTTATCCACTTAGATTTTTTTTTGAGTGGGTGGTTATACAGTAAAGATTAAATTTATATAATATGAGATTTATGTATAAAATAAATTTAAATCATAAAATAATAATTTTAAATAATTTATGAATAACTAAATTTGAGTTATAGCATTAGTGAAATAAAAAATAAAAAAAGTCCAGTTGGCGTGTTTCGTTAGTGGTTGAGGAGGAGTGTTGGAGGGGTTGGGGTTGGGGGGCCACTCGAATATTTGAGGACCGGCTTCGGCCAGAAGAGGGTGTGAGAGTCAAATTGCCTTGTGGTGTGGGCCCCTCCGAGAAAAATGACACTCACCTACCCCACCTCACCACTTGGTCAAGCTTTGTCATTTATTACAAACCTTTTTCTTTTTTTAATGGAAGTTTGAATCTTCATTAAAAAAAAAAAAAAATGAGGTTACTTCTTTTTTAAGATAAATTACACAGACTTTATTTAAAATAACAGTATAGGAGTGTTTTGAAAAGATGAGTTATTTGGGAATGATGTAAATAAGTGGACCTAATTGATAAGTGTACTTATTTGAGTTATATCATTTTTTTATTTTTCTGTATATTTTTTATAAAAATTTAGGAAGTGCATTAAATAAACAAACCCAGACAACTCCTAAGTTTTACAAGTTTAGCGACATTACTTTAGGTTTTGTAAAGGTTTTAATTCACAATAATACTTAATTCATTTTCATCTATAATACATTAATTACATAAATAGAAAAATGATGCTACTTCTTCATACATAAATATATTTTTTACCTTATTTATCTTAAATAGAAAAATGATGTTCTCACACTATTTACATTAGTTTCAACTATTTAATCTTACTAAAAAAGAAATCAGTGCAAATATATCAAAATTATAAGATTTATTGTATTTTCTTTAAATTTTTAGAGAAATCATAATTTATCCTTTCTTTTATTACTATAATAAATTAAAAAAAAAACATTCACTTTAATGATATAATAAGACAGATTAATAAGTACAAAAATAAAAAATTATTAATTTAATAACGTTACTCTTAATTTAGCTTATTTGATTAAAAAAAGTAATTAATGATAGTTGGTTATAATTTTAAATTATAACTTATTTGATTTTTTTAGTTTATTTTACTCAAATAAATGAGTTTTTTTTTTTTTTAAGTTACAATTTTAACCTTTTAAGTTTATTGGAAACTCTTAAATAATTATGGACAAAATAATCTCATCTCCTTTACTTTAATTATAACTTTTGAGGATATTATTTACACAATAAAAAAATTATGTGATAACTTATTTAACCAATTACATTTAACTTTTTTTTATTGATTATAAAATGTTACATCAAACAGATTTTTGACTTATTTAAAATTTTTTAATTTAATAATCAAAAAACTTATAATCAAAAGAATTAATCTATAAATAATACCAAACAAGGTCATAACACTGAGAGCTATTTCTATCATTTTTTATTTTATTTTGTTTAGAAAGTGACTTTTTTTATAAGATGAAAAAAATAGTATATTTGAGAAAAAATATATATATAGTATAAAAAGTAAAAATAAATAGGAAGGAAATCTTCAAAAAAAAAAAAAATTGTACGAATTAAAATTTTATAAACTTTTTAAGATTTTTAATTATTTTTAAATTTGTTTTTGACTAAAATTGCTATCGTTGTCCTAATGACGTGCACTCAGGAGACCTCCTCAATACGTTAATCATCCAAAACAAAAGCAAAGTCAATCAGGCGTGCAGTGCTGTTGGGACTCTTTTTTAAAAGAAAAATGTTTTGTGGCCCCTAAAAACTGTGGTCTTAATGGTCCTAAATTTTATTTGGGTAAGTTTGTTTTTTTTTTTTTTTTTTTTTACCTGATATGGAAATTATGGCCATTAGAGTCACTAATTTTTTGAGTAGCTCAACCAAAGCCGTTTTTAAAATTGATTGGCTTTTACAATAATATACCCAAAACATCCCAAAGGCTTTGTTTGGAATGTGAATTGATTTTTTGATTTTTTAATTATTTTAGTTTGAAATTAAAAGAACTTTGTTTGAGATGAATTTTTTTGATTTTTGTGAAAGAAAAATGTAATGATTCTGGTTTGAATGTGACAACTTTTAACTTGAGACTAAAAAGTCTATTTTATCTTTTTGTGAATAAAATAATCCCAACCCATGCTAAATTCACATACCAAACGAATATAAAGTGGAGGGTAATGTTTGGAACCAAACCAAGAAGTGTGGCAACTTGGTAAGTTTTGACGTATATAAATCTGAAGTCAGTCATTTAGGAAATTGCATATGTGATTGGTAGGATAAATCTTTTAAGTTTGATCGAATTGTACCTAGTATCAAGATTATGAGTTCAAAAATCTCCGCTTAAGTGGCCTTACATGTAATATCACTTAAGAATAACCTTTGTAGCCTTAGCTGGGGACTTCTTAGGCCTTATGTTTGGCAATTGGTTAAAAAGGTTTTTTTAATGATTTTTTTATTTTTTAGTTAAAATGTGGTAAATAAAAATTAATATATTTAGATTTTTTTATATGCTTTTTATGAGTAGACGGCAAGAAATGAAGTCAATAAAAAGGAATTTTTGATTTTTTTTGTATGAGTTAATTTTTTTTTTTAAATTTAGTTTTTAAATGACTTTTTAATTTTTTTTTTTTGACTAAAATTAATCCTCTCCAAACAAGGCCTTAATTAGTTAGAAAGTCATTTAATAAATTTTGAAATTATAGAATGAACATCAGATTCATTTATATCATGAACATCATGATAATGTATAAATGGGACTAAATGGAGCATACGAAAACATTTAGGACTAAATGGTTCTACTTTTCAAAAACTAGGATTTATGGATAAATTTTTTTTTTTTTTCTTTCTCACAACTATTAAATCAATTATAAAAATAAATTAATTATCATCCTAAATATAATTTCTTTAATTCAAACTAAAATAATATATTCCCAAACATGGCCATTAGAAACTTTACTTAATCCAACAATAAGTTCATAATCTTTTATATTTGGACAAGTTACATTTACGTAAACGTTTACATATATTTTAACCTATAAATTCAAGGAAAAAGATTGAAGCTCAAAAAATTTGTGCCCCGAATGCCCGAGAGAGAGAGATGAGAGAGAGAGCGGGGAAGAGGAGGAAGAGGAGGAGAGGGGAAGAAGCTCGTCGCCCGGCGTTGCCCGCGTCGCCCAGCGTCGCCTTGTAGTAGCTTCGAAGCTCGTCGCCCGGCGTTGCCGGCGTCGCCCGCGTGCGCTTGCAGTAGCTCGAAGCTCGTCGCCCGGCGTCGCATCGCGGCGTCGCGTCGCAGCAGCGCCCCGCCTCCGGCACTCCGCCTCCGCCTCCGCCCTAGTTTGTTGGCCCCCTCCCCTCCCCCTCCGTCTCCGTCTTCTTCTTCATTCATCTGCTGGAAAAAAAAAAAAAAAAAAAATTAAAACCACGAAACGACGTCATTTCGTGATTTCGGAACATTAGGAGCGCCTGGATTCGAGTTCTGAATCACTTCTCATAAATTCAATATAATTATGTTTAAATCTTGTAAGATTTTTTTTAACTCGACAGCAAAATGAGAGTAGTTTATGGTTTGAAAAACATATGTTGATTGGACACAAAGTTGTCGTTTCAACCACTTCACTAATTAATAAGAATAGTTTATGATTTGAAAAACATATGTTGATTGGACACAAAATTATTTAGTTTGGTTGGTTCTATTTTTTCAAAAATATTTTTCAGAAAATTTTATTTTTTTATTTTTTGTATTTTTTTATTTTTACTAATTTTTTAAAATATTTTAAGTAATTTTTTTACTTTTTAGACACACCTAACATAAATACACCTAAAATATAAAAAAATTTGTAAAAAAAATCTTTTAAAAATTCACTAAGGCCAAGTTTGGGTACTCCCAAATAATCCAAAAAGTCAAAAAATTACTCAAAAAGTTAAAAAGTTAACACTATTCACCAAAAGTTAACAATTACGGCTGCACAACTCCAAATTCAAATTTTCCTCTAAAAACCAATTTTCACAATTTTTTATTACACATTTTTTCATAAAAAGTCAAAAAGTTAACCCAAACATCCATATTTTCAACCTCAATTTTTTTGTCCAAAAAGACAAAAAGTGCACTTATTTAGTCTTCCCAAACAAGGCCTAAATATCAAAAATACAAAAAAATATAAGAATTTAGTACATTTTTTTGTATTTTTATGTATTTATTATTTTTTAAAATATTTTTCACAATTTTTTTATTTTTTAGATACATCTAAGTAAGGTGTATCTAAAAAAGTAAAAAAAATATTTAAAATTTTAAAAATATTCACTAAAAATAAAAAAATACGAAAATAAAAAAATTTAATTTTTAAAAAACTCAAACCAAACACACTGATTGTTTCGCAACATGGTTGAAAATAAATTAGGACTAAAAAGTATAAAAATATAACATATGTTAAATAAATTAATAAAATAAGATATCACATTTAAATTATAATTATTTTTTCTCACAAAAAAATATAAAGAAAATTCTTTCAAAATGGAATTAATTTAGTCAGGCTAAATTAACTAAAAACTTAAAAAGTCAGATTAAAAAAATTCTTTTTAAACCAATCCAAAAACAAAAGGGTATAAATGTTCGTTCTCAAATTACTTTTGATTTCCATTGATTAATATGGAGTGAAAGAAGATGATGTTTCTCGTTTGCCAATATTACTTTTTAATTTAAAAATTTAAAAGTTAAAAAGTTATTAAAAAAAAATAATAATTTATATCAAAAAATTAAAAATTTTCTTTTCTCTCTACCTTTTGCACATCTTTTTATGAAAAATTAAAAAGTCATCCACATGTACTAGTTTTTTATATCATATTTTAACCAAAAAAGTCAAAAAAATTAATAAAAAAACTTGTTCCCAAACGAGACATTACTATGCAAGACTTGAGGTTATTTAGAATTATAACGATAAGCATATTTTTTATTTTTTTATGAAAAGATATAGAGCTAATATAATCTAAATGAAAAATAATCAGCTTGTTTGGTTCTGATTTTTAAAAAACAATTTTCAAAAAATTTACCTTTTATTTTTTATATTTTAATGTTTTCAATGAATTTTTTAATATTTTAAACATTTTTTTTTAATTTTTAGACACACCTAACATCAATATACTTAAAAAGTGTAATATTTGTGAAAAAATATTTAAAAAATACACTAAATACCAAAAAATAAAAAAATTACTAAAATTTAGTACATTTTTTGTATTTTTGTGTATTTATTAATTTTTTACAATATTTTTCACAAATATTTTATTATTTAGATACATTTAAGTAAGTTGCATCTAAAAAAGTAAAAAAAATTATTTAAAATTTTAAAAATATTCACTAAAAAAATACAAAAAATAAAAGACTCAATTTTTAAAATACTAAAACTAAACGTACTGAATATAATTTAACCAAGATAAAAAAAAAATTAAAAAATATATATACTGAAGTAGGACTCTTTTAAGAAGTGAGTTAATAGTCACTTTCTAATTTTTAATTCATTTTAAATCACATTTTCTTTCACATTTTTTACACGTTATTTCCAAAACAAACCGCAATGTATCCCAAACAACCCTTGGTCAAGACGCAAAAGATTTTCACAAAGTTCAAAGATTCCTTTTAAATGACTACAGCTACTACCTCTGATGAATAATCACCCCAAAAGTCAAACGTTCAATGAAAAACAAATTTAGAGTCAATCAGTCAGACCACCAATTAAAATAATTCTTACAAAGAAAAAAAAATTCAGTCAAACCCTAAGAATAATTCACTACATCACTGGCCAAAAGAATAATCTCTGAAGTTGTCTGAAACTGGTTCTTTAAAATTCAAGTCGAAGTACAATTTAGCCTTCCTTTGGAAAGATTATTTTTGACTTTTTAATTTTTGATTTTTTTTTAACTTAATTAAAAAAATTTATTTGAGATAAATTTTTAACCTTTTAGTAATTTTGTGAGAGAATAAAACGGTTATGATTTAAATGTAATATTTTATCTTATTAATTTTTTAATTTATTTTGTCATTTGATACACTAAATTAATCTCAACCTACTTTCCAAACAAGGCCTACTTAACACCCCCCCCAAAAAAAATGTGTGTTCTCTTAAAATATTGTTCCAATGTCTACCGGTAAAACCACGATTTTGTTTTGAAGAGCAAAAATGCTTGAGACCTTTAATTAGAGGTGTCACTAATTTTTTTTTTTTTTTCCTTTTCCACCTTTAATTTAGCATCACTGCTTGAAGAGTAACCACTTGCAACAAAATTCTAACCCAAAAAAAAAAAACTTTGTTTTAAGGGTTACCATAACTTCAAAGGAAAAATGTCACTTAGCCTTTGTTTAAAATGTGAGTTAACTTTTTAATTTTATGAATTTTTATCTATTTTAATTTAGGATTAAAAAGCCTCGTTTGTGATAATTTTTTTAATTTTTGTAAAAAAAAAATAATAATAATTATGATTTAAATGTGACATTTTGTGAGTATTTGGAAAGTTGCTATTCTAATAAGCTAAAATTTAGTTTAGGAAGATGATTAGATTTTTTTTATAGTTAGATGTAATATTTGTAAGAGAAAAGTAAAATAATTATAGATTTGATATGATATTTTGTCTAATTAACCATTTTAACCTATTTTGTCTTTTTGTAAATTTTAACCTTAAAAAGGCTAAATTTTTTCTTGCCAAACACTCCCTTTGTCTTATCAACTTTTTAATCTATTTTATCTTTTTGTGACTAAAAAAAAAACTCATGCCAAACATAGCCTTAGTTTTGAGGAGTGCCAAAAAAAAAAAAAAAAAAAACTTTACCTATTGATATAATTATTGTATTTCAAGTATTCTTTGCCGATATTTGTAAGAGCGTGAGAATATATATAAAGATACAAGACTAATACTACTACATGAAACTAAACAAATTTCTATTTAGCCACAAGAAGATATGTATGCTTTGCATATGTACGCTTCTATTTCTTGGGTAAAGCCCACAACATACTGGATTGGTAGGACTCATAGGCCACTATAGAAAATTTAAAAAATTTATTGGGTTAGGGCCTTAAGAAAGATTTTTGAAATTGTTGGGTGCTAATAGAAGCAAGTCTTTGATGGGTCATTGTATATGTATATACACACTATCTATCAAGATTACACAAAAATTAGGAATGCCATGGCACCCTCACTCAACAGTATGATTCTCCCTCTACAAAAGTCGAGAGTCACTCGATCTTATAAGTTCCCTGCATTTAGGAGGCAGCCCCCATGTAATCATGTGACATTGAAATTGTCAATGCATTGCCCCAAGACGACAAAATAACTTCTCTACAACTGCAAAAGACCTGTTTGATGCAATTTCTAACAAATTAAAAATTGATAATCATAAATCAAAAGTTAAAAACACCTCCATGCTTCCTAGTAATCAACTTCTTCTTTTTTTCAATTTATTTAAACTATTTCACAACATAAACCGTGAGCAAAAATTGAACAAAAGATTGAAACAAATTTCTAAAATAAAAAAAGTTAAAAGCAACTCCATAAATGAATACACACATTTTCGACGTTTAGCCTGGTGTGCCTTGGAGAGTCTCAATACAATAGCCAGTAAAATGCATGAAGTTTAAACACAGCTAGTTCAAATACTCAAGGTTTAGAAACCTCAAACCAAGGACATTGTGAAGCACTGAAGTTCCTCCAAAGTTCAAAGTTAAATGGCAACTTCAGTCTGACTTTTTAAGTACAGCCAAAAACGGTAAAGCAAATCAGCAATTTGGACAGTCAATAAATACTGCCTGAAGCAATAAATAAATTATGGATAAAAGGCCTGTTCAGAATACTGCTATAATTATATGACTTGCTAATTTCAACACAGGGATTCACTAAAATGCACATTCTAGTGCTTACAGCAGGATCCAGATTGATTAAATTCTGATACAATAACATCTAATCCAATGTGATTACATGCTATAAATAAACACATAAGTTTCAAAACTTGTAGCATAGCAGATATATATAAAGGTTTCCACAAAGACACAAAATGCAAAGCAACTTTTGAAACTGTCACTAGGGCTGACTTACTGAATTTTAAGAAGCCAAAACTGCATGACGCTTGTGCCCAATAAATGCCTGTCGAAGTTCATGATACCCATTCCTGTAATGCTCCAACGAGAAACATAGCTGCCGTATAGCCTCCCTCTTCTCCTCAGCTCTATCCAACATCACAACTCTCTGCATGTCAACCTCTTTCTCCAACTCTCCCACTCTCAGTCTTAGTGCATCAACTAACTCCCTTGCATTTTCAGATCCAGCTATCAGCTCCACACGTTGCTCCTCCAGCAGTTTGATCTGGTTGTCTCGAGAATACATGTCTGCAATGAGTGTCTGTACCTTAGCATTGAACCCATCTTTCTCTGCCACAACCATGTCATATTTCAGTTTTAGCATGTCAAGCTTTTTATTCAAAGCTTCCATAAGTTCACTTCTCTCAGAAGCATCTGCCTTCAATTGTTCAATTTCACTTGACAAACCATTCTGTTGGGCTTCATGCGAAGACTTCATTTCCTTTTTCTCAACCTCACATTGCCTGATCTCATTTTCCAAGGATTTGCTTCGCAGTTCTGATTCTTCAACTCTTGCCTCCGAGACAGCCAATTGCTCTGACAGAACAGAAATATCAGATTGCAGCTTTGCTTTATCCAAAGAGAAGGTGTTTTGGGCATTACTTAATGCAAAATTCAACTCCTTGATATCCTGATCACGCTCTGATACATCAGCCACATGCCTTACAATTCTCTCCTGCATCTCCAAAACCAGCCTTTTCTCTGAATCAAGCTTGGCTTCCAACATGGCTATATCTTTCTGAGCTAATTCAAGCTGAGCTTGCAATTGATGAGTGCCTTCAGAAATTTCATTGCAAAGTCCAGCCTTCATTGTTCCAATCTCCTCTTCTGAAACCAAAAGCTTTTTTCTAGCTATTTCTAACTCTTCAACCAAAGTCCCAATCCTATGATTGGAATCTAAAACCTGAGTTTCCAACTCAGCTACTTCCATTTGTAGCTCTAACACCCTTCCTTTCTCCATTTCAAGGTTGGCCTCTTGCATCTTTAAATCTGTCTGTGCTGACTCAAGTTTATCCTGCAAATCACCAATAAGCACAGTAGTAACCGTTTCGCTCTTCTTGAACAGATCCTTCCACCTTGCAACCGCTTCTTCAGAAATCTGAAGCATTTTATTAGACTCTTTCAATTCGTCCTCATACTCGGTGATTCTTTTTAGCAAAGCTGCACAGTCCTTATTTTCTTGTACCTCCAGCTCATTATCTGCTTTCTCTTTCTTTGTCACATGTGATATTGAATGCTTGTTGATTGAGGAATCAAATGATTCTGACTCGGAATCTGATGCCAGCGATGAAGACTCAGAGCCTTGCTTTAAAGAGAGATCAGAACTACCACCAGAGCTTAGAAATGAATCAAAGCCAACAGCTTGCTGCCCTAATTTGTGCAGACCCGACTTCTGATCAGGAGTTGCCATGGATGAGTCTTGGCCAGAGCCAGAGTGAGACATTGAATTCTGGATTTGGAACATTGATGAGGCATTCTTATGTAATTCTCCAGTCAAATGATCATAGCGCTTGGCCAGTGACTTATACAAGCGATGGAACCCCTCAACATGAGCAATCAACACCGGCCTATTCTCACCATTCATCTCAGCCTTCTTTGCAACAGAATCTCCATCTTCTTCAATCAGTTTTAGCATTTGTTTGACACTCTGATCCACCTCTGTATTTAAGAAAAAATTCATTATTACTTGTGGGAAATTTTATTAATGACAAGAATAAATTTAACCCCTATTGATTATATAACATTTTCTGCATTTTTCAAAGGCTATCAAGCAGCAAGAATGTATGTAACTTCATAACAGAACACAAAATTGCAGTTCTCAAACACATTAGTTCATGCATGCTACATTAATTTAATAACCTTAATATAAAATCCATCTCACAAGTCAAAATAAACCCTAACACAAAATGAACTACAAACCACTGGCCATCAAATGAACAATTAGGGGATGGGGGAACAGTAATTGGTAAACTTTTATCTCATCAGTAAAAGAATGGTTAGACTGAATACATAATCCTCAGACAGAAGCATCAGACGAAAACATAAAACAAGTAAAATGGGCTAAGAGGGCAATCTAACTGTTATATAAGATTAAGTGGAAGAGAATAATAAACAAGATAAATTTAGCTTCTGACCCTCAAGATTTTCTGCAAGCCGTTTAGAATTTTTGGGACTAATGTGACTGTCCCACCACCATGAATGTGACTTCTCTGACTCTATGCCGTTCATATCTGCCATGAAACTGACCTGGAGTATTTTAAACAGGACAATAAAACAGTTAGTATAATTTGAAGCCAAGAAAACCATTACTTGGTAATTCCTGCCATATGCTACAATCCAGAAAATGGCATTGAAATTGTAGTGATATAAATTGTGAAATGTAAAATCACACAATAGACAGATGACTATCAGAAGAAAATGTGACACAAAAAAAAAAAAAAAAGTAAAAAGAAAAACAAACAAAGAAACAAAGAAAAAGTAATCATCCAATATAACCATGATTTGAGATGCTCTTCCAAGGATGAAAACCCATCAAAACTACAATCAGTTTTAGAGTAGTTGCAATAGTGTAAAACCATTGAGGAAAGAAACATAAATTGGAAATGTGTACAAATGCACATCATTACTTGAAACTTCCAAGTAGAACACCATGATTATTCCTTTTGAGGCACAACAAAATCCAATGAATTTAAGAAGAGTGCTATTATTGCAATCTGACTCACCTTAATGACAGACTTACAATTTATATCATTACATAAAGGACAGAACATTACAACTAATAGTCAGGGGTCCATTTTGAAAGACCTTACACGGTAAGGATTCACAAATACCGCGTGGTTTTGGAGTTAAAACTTGTCTGAAAAATAAAATTGCACAATGAGCAGTGATTCGGACCCCCACTGGGGGTGGCACCCCCAGTGACGTGGCAGCACAGGATTGGCCGAAAGCATAAAAAAAAAAATAAAAAAAAAAAATTTTTTTTTTGGACCAATCATGTGTGACCCCCAGTACCCCCACTGGGGGTCTGAAGCTTTTTCCTTGCAGAATTTAGGGTTCGTTTGGGAAAAACTTTTTTAATATGACTTTTTGACTTTTTAGCTTGTTTGACAACTACATGTTTTAGCCAAAAAGTTACTATAAGTTATCGCATCATTCTCTTTACTTTTGCACATTTTTTCATATAAAGCTAAAAAGTTAATAAAATAACTTGTTTCCAAACAAGGTCGCTGCCTGGCTTAATTAGCCCCATTTGGAAATAACTTTTTGACTTTTTTGTGAGAAAAAAAATGAAATAATTATAATTCGGATATAACATTTTGTCTTATTGACTTATTGTCTTTTTGTATTTTTTTAATCCCAACCTAAACCCAACTCACTTGCCAAATGGCAACTAGACTACTGAAAAATTCAAACATTTTAATATCCCACCTAGACAATCTCCTCAGTCAGGTCCACATTTTGGTTGTAAGAATTTAACAATTAAATAATGGTCGATGCTTACTCACACAACCTAGAAACCCATGTATACAAACTAGGTTGAGGCCTGCAAAGAATTAATAATCAGGCACTTCTATTTAAGTACAGAATTACAAAGCTTTCAAAGCTGACCTTAATCCACCTATTTGGCAGGACATAGACCCATTTAAATACTCAAAGTTATACTTTAGGCTGACCCAAATTCAAGAAATTATTTAACAAAAAAAATGGTGACCCATAAGTGGCTCTTTCCTAGAACTTCAAGTTCTAACCATGAGGCTGCTATTTGGGATTCTACCTAGCACTCAACATGTGAAAATACATCAGTCTAATATTGAACTGTCTGATTAACTTCTTAATTTGATATAATTGAGAATTTGAGCAATAAATGTACAATTTTGAATTCATCATCACATCATTCATTGACAAGATTGTGTGATTTATTTGCACTGGTTGATGGAATAGAGTTAAAATCCCAAATGAATTTAATATTGAATAATGCTATATACATCAATTGGTATATCAATTAATGTATTAATTGACGATGTGACATTTTAAAGATTTTAAATACTTGTAATTTGTACAATGAATGACGTCATAATTTTAATATCATAACATATGTTGGTATACCAATACTAATTGGTATACCAATTGATACATATAGCACCACTGTTTAATTTTTTGAATTCAATTTTTTGAAAATTGAGTTTTTTATTTTTAGTGAATATTTTTTAAATTTTAGGCAATTTTTTTTTAAAAACTTTTTTTAGATGCATCTTAGTTAGGTGTATCTAAATAGTGAAATATTTCCAAAAAAATATTTTAAAAAATTAATAAATACATAAAATACAAAAAATGTACTGAATTTTCGTATTTTGTTTGTATTTTTTGATATTTATTGTATTTTTAAAAAAAAATCACAAATATTATACATTTTAAGTGTATTTATGTAGTGTGTCTAAAAATTTTTTTAAAAAAAATTGATTAAAATATTTTAAAAATTCATTGAAAACATTAAAATAAGAAAAATAAAATAATAAAATTTTCTAAAAACTGTTTTCTGAAAATCAGAAGCTGATTAGTTTTTACACTGATTCTCAGAAAATTGAGATCGGAAAAAAAAAAAATTATAGGTTGAGTGTGTATATGTATGTGTACACAAATCTAGAGAGATAGAGACAGAGAGAGAGAGAGTTGAATGAATCACGCCAAGGGAAAATTGGGGGAATTCAAAGTGGCAAGCCGGTGAAATCAAGCGAAATTAACCATGTAAAGGACATCTGATTTGAGATTGAAAGCCATGAAATGAACAATACATTCTCAATCGCACTACAAATGTGTATACATACATGTGTATATATATAAATAGAGAGAGAGAGAGAGAGAGTACAAAATTGAGCAAATAATTCTTCAAAACCAACCAAAAAGAAGAAAGAAAGAAAGAAAAGCAAACTAAAAACAAATTGGAGGAGGAGGACTGAGACTGACCTTCGATTTAGGAGTGAAATTGGGTACAGTGCTGAGAATCAACTAAAATGGCGGAGATCTGATGAATGAAAAGCAAAAAAGATAAGAGAGGGAAGATGAAGAGAGAGAGAGCTCTTTTGAATTAAAGACAACCACAAAATGCTCAATTGCCGCCCTTTTCTGTCTATTTTTTTGCTAATGTCAAAATTGCCCCCAGATGGGCTTGTTTGATTTGAGTTTCAGAGATGAATTTTAGAAAAAAATTTCTCAAAAATTGTTTGGTTTGAGTTTTTCTTAAAAAAATTTCAAAATCACTTTCTCTCTCTTACACATCAATCAATCACTTTTTCTCTCACACACATCTACTCAATTCTTCCAAAATATCAAATCATCCCAAACTCCCATAAAAAATTTCTCTCTCAAAATATACAACCAAACAAACCAAAAAAATTTCTAAAACAACTCTCCCAAATTTTTTTCAAAAATAACTCTCCCAAAAACAAACCAAACAAACTATTATTTTTGTGCACCATTTTACTTCCCTTTTTTTTTTTGGAACAATTTGTGAACTAGGTTAAAAACTGATTTTTTTATTTTTTAAATTTTTTTGAAAAAAATTATAAAAATACTCCCTCCGTCCCAAAATATTAGCCCCTTATTCCATTTTTCATTGTCCCAAAATATTAGTCCCTCTTCAAAAATCAAGTACAAAAATAATATAAATTTTCTATTTTGCCCTTCTTTTAAATTAATAAATAATACAAAAAGTACAATTATGACATTGATATTCCTAAAAAATGTACTATCAAAAGAATAATTTTGGAAAACCAACTTTTTTCAAATATAATAATTGTACTACCAAAAAAAGTTGGATTCCCTAAAAGGGACCATTATTTTGGGACGGAGAGAGTAGTAGAAATGTGATGTAAATCAAAATGTCAAAAAATTAACTTTTTGGCTTTTACTCTAATTGCCAAAATAAAGTTTGAGCTTTCTAACATAATAAATTCTGAATTTTTTATTTTATCAATTTAAATTTTAATCTTTTGAGCTATTTTCAATCTAAACCATTAGCCCATTTTTGTTAAATAAAATCGACAGAAAAATAATAATCTAATTATTAAACTCAATGTAAATGTAAATATAAATAAAATGTTTGAAATATCAATTTTTTTATCAATTTTATTTAACGAAAATAAACAAATTGTTTATATTGAAAATAAATCAAACGATCTTTAAAGATTTTTTCAATTTTTTTTTTTAACTTCTCAAGATGGAGAGGAAAAATATAATTTTTTTCACATAAATTTGAAAAAAAAAAACACTTTAGACCAAAAAAAAAAAAGTTTTAAAAACATGCCTTTGTTAGCCAAAACGATCAATTATAAAGTGTCTCTAATTTTAAATTACTTAACTATGTTCAATTATGTTTAAATCCCTCGAGCAGAGACACAATCAATTGAGCCACAAATTGTTTTAAAATTTATAATTATCATTAGGGGATTTTTTTTAGAGTCCCTGATATTAAGATTTTATAGAATAAAGGATATCAAATATTTTCATAATACTTAAAGTCCCTTAACATCGATCCAAAGAAAATTGGATTTAGAGAAATTCTGAGAGATCTTTCATATAACAACCAATCCAACATTGAGTGGTTCACTTCTTAGAGAAATTCTCTCCAGAGAAATTTTGGGAAGAATTTCTCTAGACTTCATAGAAAAATTCTAGGAGATCTTTCACATAACAACCAATCCAATATTAAGTGGTTCACTTCCCAAAGAAATTCAAAATTTCTCTGAACTTCACAGATAAATTTTCTCCAGAGAAATTCTAGAATATTTTTCATACAACCACCAATCCAATATTGAGTGGTTCCTATTGAGCCAAGACGCTCTGATGTCACTTTCGCAAGAGAAAGAGAGAGAGACTGACTGAAAGGAGAATTTCTCTAGCTTCAAATCGGAGAATTTTCTTTGGTTTTGTTCATAAATTTTTCTAGCTTTGTTCACAGAGAATTGAAATTTCTCCGAGTTTTCAAATTTTCTCTGTGTTTTGACCAAATTTTATATGTTTAAAAAATTTCTCTGCAAATATAGCCAGAGAAATTTTACTGACCATTTCTTACAAGCATAATAACAACCACCTTCAGTGCATAATTAAACAGACTGGGAATATACAAATCTCTTTGTCAAACAAGTTAGAATATACAAATCTGAAAAAACAACCAAGTTGATATATATATATATATATATGTGAACATAACCAACAACAAATGAATACCCAATTAGAAGAAACCACAACATTGTTTGGTTAATGAAAAATAGAGTACACAGACAACCCACCTCCCATGGATCGGATGCGAATGGACAACTTCTTCTTCCTTCATACGTTGTGCTTCGTTCATTCTCGCCTCATGATCGAAGAAGAGAGAGAAGCAGCGGCGAAAATGAGAGTGTAGAGAAGAGAGAGAGAGAATAGGTGAGACATACGGGATGGATGAGGGACCTTAGCTATCACAAAATAATATTATGGATTTCTTCTATTACTAAAAATGGGAGAAAGACCTTAGACTAATTTTCTCTTATTATTATTCAGTAATCACATGGAATGTTAATAGAGTAATGTTATAGATTCCACATCCATGTAAGATATTTAATAAAAAAGATGATAAAACTTTTAGGATTCTTAATATTTTTCACGTTAATAAGATTAAAAACTAAAACAATAATGCCACGTTTGTTCACGTTTTTTTGGTGAATTAGATTGGATAAGAAAGATAGTTAGTGAAGAAATTATTAATGTGTGAATTGTTAGTGAAACGATCAAGTGAAAGTGTGTTTGTTTTGATAATATAGTGCGAGAGATGATTAGTGATGAAATTGTTAAATTATTTTTATAAAAAATCTAAAAAAAACAATTTCTATATTAAAAAATACCTAAAACAAATACATATATATATATTTTTAAAATAACAGGTTGCAATTGCAAAAAAAAAAAAAAACACTGTTCTGGATGTCTAGGTAGACGATCGGGCAGACGACTAAATAAACTCAATCAGCTCACTATTTTTCTAATCTCACGTATTACATTGCCAAGCTAATCTCTCTACTGAAGGAGATTATTAAACTGCTCGCACTATCAACCGCCCTCTCAAATTATTATCGAATACGTTGTGGGTAGGATCGTAATCATTCTAGTGCAACCACTAAAACAGTGAAACAAACATAATCTAAGGGAAAAAAACTAGAATATACTTCAAAGTGTTTTTCTAGTTTAACGGGTTATTTTGTACATTTGACTAACAAATTAGAATTAGGCCTTGTTTGGGATATCTTAAAAAAGTCAAAAAGTTAAAAAGTTAGGCCAAGTTTGGCATGTATCAAAAAAGCTAAAAAGTCAAAAAGTTACTCAAAAAGTTAAAAAGTTAACACTATTCACCAAAAGTCAACAATTACGGCTGCACAACTTCCAATACTAATTTTTTCCTACAAATCAATTTTTACAATTTTTTATTACACATTTTTCCATAAAAAGTCAAAAAGTTAACCCAAACATCAATATTTTCTTCCTCCATTTTTTAGTCAAAAAAGACAAAAAGTACACTTATTTAGAACACTCCAAACAACCACTTATTATTCTATTTAAGTCACATCATCTTATTTAAATCACATCACCTCTTAACTACATCACTTCAAACCCAACCCATATTTCATAAAAAGTCAAAAAGTGCATTTACTTAGATCATCCAAAACCACCCATTAATAATAAAAATATAATTTGCGTAAGGTTGTTTTTGTAAATTTGCAACTAATGTCTCTGGAAAGCAGGGCCCACTCCAACCTGCCCGCGCAATTGCTGGAAACAATGGCGGGAAAACAAGCACTTTCAAACAAAATCAAAATTTAGAGCCTATTCTCTATTTTTGTCTATTGGCCCACTAATATATTCGTTTTCCTGAGAGTTATTTTAAGAAATAAGTTAAAAATTAATTTTTTAATTTTTTTGATATTTTCTTTAAAAATGTATAAGAAAATAAAAAGGAAATATAATTTTAAAAAGTTAAAAAAGTACTTTTAATCATTATTCTAAAACAAGTCTAAAGTTCAAAAAATATTTTATGTACCAAATATATCACTAATTGAGAAGATATATTGTTATTATTTTATTTATTGATTAATATGTGATAAAATGTAAGATCAAAATTTGATATGATTGAACACTCGTACAAATTAACTCGTTAAGTTTTGTTTTTAATACATATCAATTACATCACATATCATAAACCATGGAAAGTGATTGTTAGGTAAAATAGTTTCTTATCTGCTATCTTTGAAAATTTTCACATACACACATTACTCATAATCACAAAGATTTGTAGTACATATCAATCAAATCACGTATCATAAACCATGGAAAGTAATTGTTAGGTAAAATAGTTTCTCATCTGCTATGTTTGAAAATTTTCACATGCACACATCACTCATAATCACAAAGATGTGATATTTTATTTTATTTTTAGATAGTTATATTTTACTCTTCTAGTTGACATTTATCATGTAAAAAATTAGGTGCCGATTGGCGCTGTTTGGGAAGAAATTTTTTTGGTTTTTTTTTTTAATTTTTTCCACTAAAAGATAAATTGGCTACAAAATCAAAAAAAAAAAATCAAAACAAAATGGGAAAAGCATCAATAAATCCAAATTTGAGAATGTTAACCCATTTAATCCCGAAAGTTTTTTGTTGGACTAATAAGTTCTATTTCCCAAGAAGCTTACTATAGGTCTTTTTATAATTTCCATTCTTTTCAAACATCAAACATTATTCATCAAATATCAAACAAACATCACAGCATCATCATCAAACAACATCAAAACATCATCATCAAAACAATATCAAACATCACAACATCATTATCAAAACAACATCAAAATAACAATTAAACAATTTTTTTAATAACGATTAAACATCAAAATAACAATTAAAATAATATCAAACATCAAAATAACGATTAAATAATTTTTTTTTTATCAAACATCATCATAACAATTTTTTATTGATCAAACATCATCATCAGATCTAAAGCTTCGTTCATCAATTTCAACCCTTCGTTCACACCAAGCTTACTATAGGCCTTTTTATGATTTCTATTCTTTTCAAACGTCATTATTCATCAAACATCAAACATACATCACAACATCATCATCAAACAACATTAAAACGTCATCATTAAAACAACATCAAACATCACAACATCAACATCAAAATAACGATTAAACAATTTTTTTAATAACGATTAAACATCAAAATAATAATTAAAATAACATCAAACATCAAAATAACGATTAAACAATTTTTTTTGATCAAACATCATCATAACAATTTTTTATTGATCAAACATCATCATCAGATCTAAAGCTTCGTTCATCAATTTCAACTCTTCGTTCACACCACAAACCTCATTCTTCGATAGCACAATTTTTCCAACATCATCAAAAACATCTCAGATCGAATTCAAGCCCCTCTCTCTCTCAACTCCGATTTTTTTTTATCAAACATCATCATCATAACAAATTTTTTTGATCAAACATCATCAGATCTGGAAGAACCCGGATCAGAATACAAGTCGATAAAACAGAGATCAGTATATTTATCAAAAAAATAAATAAAACAGAGATCAGTACAGTTGACTAAGAAATTGAGTTTCAGCAAAGACCTAATGACAGAAACCCAAAATTCATAGGGTTTGTTAGATTCAGATCAGATCAAATTGCATATGCTCATCAGCGTATAGAAAATATAAGAGTACATAGAAAAGTGAAATTCTTGCATCAAGATTAAATCGCCGCCCCTCTCTTTCAGAATTGCTGATCAATTCGCCGGAAAACAATTACACAGTGATTCTATTCCTTGCGCAACGAGATCTCTGCAGATCTAATTCAAAATAGGTAACTATATATATATATATATATATTTGTGTATCTTTCTTCTTTTTTTGAATCTGGACGTTTACATGTTCCATTTTTTTTTTTTTTTTGTGGGTTTGGTTCGAAATCGATTTATGTGTATTGGGTTAATTTAGGTCTGATCTGTTCGTTTGATGATGATGCTGTGATATTTGATGTTGTTTTGATGATGATGTTGTGATGTAAAAAAAGGACTAAATGGTTTATAAAAAAACACTCAGGACTAAATAGAGTAACATTTTTCTAATATGGGATTTATGAGTAATTTTTCCAAACAAAATATTACATCAAACCTCATAATCATTTTATTTTTTATCTCACAAATATCACATCTAACCACAAAAAAACCCAACTATCTTTCAAAAAAAAAAAAAAAATCTCCAATAATATCCTATAACTAAAAAAACCTACAAAAAATCCATTTTCCAAACACCCACATGATTTTTTTGTCTGATAATTTACTATTTCATTAGGGGAAAAAGCCTCAGACCCCCTTTTCCCCCCACCCCCTCTCTCTCTCATTGGTTAGAATTTCTTTTTCTTTTTTTTTCCTTCTCCTCCAATCACCACCCGCCACGTGTGCGTGTAGGGTGGTAAGGTGGTGATTGGAGGGGGGTCTCTATCAAAGCTGTTCATTAGGAACAAAACAAGAATACTAGTTCTCGGGCACACCCTATAAATATGGTTACTTGTAATATAGAATAAATTAATTGAAATTTACTTAAAATATAAATTTATTGTAATTCTAAAAGTTGCAAATATTCTTTTATTCAAAACTCTCATTCAATAATTGATAAAAAAATAAAATAAATTATTAATGGTAGGCCCACGGCCCATAATTAAGGAACGGGAGATAAGCCAAGTTCAACAACTATAAATTTGTTAGTGTAACTTGTTGTAAATTAAAATTAATAATAAGAAAACAAAAACTAAAGCATTCATCTCTTGGCTTTCAAAATTTTAGTTTTTTTTTTTTTTTCCCCACTTTTAAGTTATTTCTTTTTAATAGTTATAAACAATAGCTGCACAAAATAATGTGATATAGAATCTCAAAATAAAATAAAATATAAATATAAACAACATATATAAGTTACACCAAATAACACAAATATAGATCAATAATTGTATTGCGTAATAATAATCAAGATGATAATAAGTCAACAGACATACTGACTTTTGTGACATTTTTAGAACCTAAAATGCCATTTTTTTTTCTTAATCAAAAGTCAACTTTTAAGCTATTTCTCAAAATCAACTATTTTCAATAGTATTTCGCAGGGTGTTTTGGGAAAATGATAAAAAACTGACTTTTGGCTTTTAACTAAAGTTTTTGGTTTTTTTTTAGAAAATGATTTGGGAAATTGGTAAAAAGTTATTTTTGGCTTTTTTGGATTAATATTTATTTATAATGTCACATCACAATAAAATGACCAAAATACCCCACCCAAATTAGGAAATTTACTTTTTGACTAATGTGGCTCATTTACAACATGGAGGGTAGTCATGTAATTTCTGTTGTATGAATTGTATACTTAAATAAAATAAATAGATTCATATTGAACAACCACTTTGAATTTCAGAATAAGAACATGCTAGAATTTACAGCAATTCATAATAACATAAAACTAGTAGAAGGAACAAACCGAAGCTTATGTGATACCACAGTGTCCTTAAAACAGATTAACCGTCTCATCATGGGTGTTGGAGGAACGTCGACTTCTGTCTTCCAAGATACGACGGTTTAGACCGGGTTAACGCATAAGCACCTTCTGTTAGTTTTGGCGAACTTGATAATGGTTGCATTCTCTCTAACAAGAACCAAAGAAGGGACTCGCAAAAGATAGAAAATTTTTTCTTTGGTGTAAAATCATCTCTAATTTTTTTTTTTTTAATCTCAAAACAACATCTCCATTTTTCATAACAAAAATCTCTCAAAAAACTCTTCTTCTAAGTTAGAGAGGAAAGGCCCTTTTTATACTTGTAGGGAAAAGGTCTTAGCCATGAAGGCTACTATAAAACCTAGCATCAATGGCCATCAACTCTAACCTTTAGAGCTAAAGTTACAAAGGTGCAAAACTCCCATGTGCATAATGATCATCAACCCTATCATCATAAGATGAGAGTTATAAAGGTTGAATAAATAAATATATATATATATATAATGCTATTTAAATAATCCAACTAGATAGGTCGCAAAATGGATAGGGGTACTGGGTCACAACCCGATCCACGCCCAGTCTAAAACATATGCACAAGATAAGTCCAGTTTAGCATAGCACAATCTAGCCCATGCCCAAGACTAAGTCCAACACATGCACATATACAAGCCTAGACCAGTCCAGACCGAGACTAAACCTAAGTTCAGGTCCAAGCCTAGGCCCAACCCAACTTCTATTGATGCTCACTTTATGAGACAATTCTCATTCACAACTCAATGGTTTCGACTCATCATTTTTATATTGTAATCTTTTCACTTGAGAGAATACAAAACCACTCAGACCCACCTCAATCGGCCATTGGGTCCCACTTTAGTTTCAAATTAAAGTTGCTGAAAATCATTATTTTCCAATAATCTCTCACATGAATAAAATTGGTTGAATAAAGAAAAACGGACAATGCTTAACAACAAAGACTAGGAGAGAGAGCATACAGAATAACCTTGCATCAGAAAAGGTAGCTATTGGCCTCGAACCTTTCATAGTGAAAGTCTATCGGATTTACTAGCTGACTAGTGAACATGATGTCTTGAACTATTCTGTCGTTTGTGTAAATTGAAACAATAGACCTCACATATGAGTTACTCCAACCATTATTCTTGTTCTCACTGGTGTGTCGGTTTGGCCTTGAAACACTAGCTTGGTTTAGTGAGTGTTTTTAAAGAATTCAATCTTGTCAATTCTTAAAGAAGCGGCCCCACTTTGTACTCACATAGGTGACCTACATAAGGTATCTCTCTATACCACGATTAACTATTCACAACATTTAGGTCATTAAAAGCATCAGCTTAACTTCCTACCCTACAGGCATCACTGTATAAAGGAATGGGCAGGAGGATTTACCTCCACAGTGACTTATCCGTTACATGCAATTAGGTTGTCCCTTTGAACTTGAATCTTGGGATCTCCAGTCAACTAGGTTGGGTTTTCATTTCGGTAACATTACTAAAGGCCTTAACCCCATTTCTCTTGACGACATTTCTACTAACTCTTGAGTTAATCCTTTGGTTAGCGGATTCGCAATGTTGTCTTTAGACTTTACATAGTCTAGAAAGACAATGCCATTAGACAGTAGTTGTTGTATAGAATTATGTCTACGATGGATATGTCTAGACTTTTCATTATACATATGACTTTGTGCCTGTCCAATCCGATTGGCTATCATAATGAATACAAATAACAGGCACAGGTTTCGGCTAACGTAGAATATCCTCAACGAACTAGCGAACCATTCAGTTTCTTCAATTGCTTTATTCAAAGCAATAAACTCAGATTCCATCGTTGATCTCAATATCTACATTTGCTTGGAAGATTTCCAAGACATGGTTGCCCCTCTGAGGGTAAACACATAATCACTAATGGATTTGGAGTCCTTTATATCAGATATCCAATTAGCGTTACTATACCCTTCTAGTACCGCTGGTATCTACTATAATGCAGCCCATAATCTTGGGTGTAGCGTAGATAACCTAACACTCATGTAATGCCTCTTAATGAGTGGCATTTCGGATTACTCGTGCATTTACTAAGCCTGCTAATAGAGTAGGCTATATCTGGCCTTGTACATGTAACAACCCCGACCCATGATTAGCACTAATTCATGTTTATGTATGCCTAATAAGTAATTAAGAAGAAATCTTGAGTAATTACATGTGCATTGCATCATTTTGTGGTTATATCTGTTTAACGTAGAAAGATCTGTTCATGTTTTAGTTTCGGTCTGCAAATTGAAGGCCTTATCGGCATCTGATTCTGAAATTGATTTGATTTATGTGTTATTTAGAATTTTTAAAATTTTCTGGTAAGGTCAATTGAAATTTGATTTGAAACGATTAAAGTAGATTAATTAATGCTCATTAATTTAGATTAAGCCAAAACTAATTAAATCAATTCCATGAATCTATTTAAGGCCTATTTGACTTCACTAGTCCATTTTGCTCACTCACTACCTCAAATTGATGCTCTAAACGTGAGAGGGAGAAAGAGTAGGAAGATTTGGTCCTAGGCTTGAAATTGAGCTCAAACCAAGGATTTGTTAGAATTGTTGACATTTGAAGAAGATTTGAGAGTTTTAACTTCAACCTTTGTGAATTCAAGTCTCTAGGTCACGTACCGTAGACCGTTTGATTAGCCTGCTCTGTCTGTCTGCACCCGAAGCCAACTGTGAGTAATAGCTTAGTAAAGCTATCTTCAACTTTATTAATTTTCTGTATGATGAATTAAGATCTATTTTCTGAAATGATATGTTCTGTACAATGAATGATTGTAATTTCTGACAATGTATTCGTGGCATCCTTAGCAACATGATATCTGTTAGCTGTTACCAATATCGGAGGTTCCATTATGGAACTTATTATTTCTACACTCTGTTACCCTACCGGAGGCTCCATAATGGGGCTCAGCATATCTGTCATCTGTTACCCAGATCCGGAGGTTCCTTTATGGAACTGGTTACTCATAACCACCATATGTTCTGCATCTGTTCTGTATCTGTTCTGTTAGCGCTAATGGATGTACCACATATGATTAAGCATAAACTCTGATTTCTGTATATGATCTGAACAAGAATATGAATATGAATCTGTTATGAATCTGAATTATGATTTCTGAATCTGTCCGGACATCATTTATTAAAACCCTTTACTCTGTTATTATTCACTGGGCTCCAGCTCACTATTTATGTTATGTATGTAGGTGAGTAGGCACGTGACCAGGCCCAAAGTTGACGGCCTATGTTTCAGTTTTTGTCAGCCAACCTTTGTGCTTCCAAGGAGGTTCCGTGTCACGACCCAAACCTGCCCCTAAAAGTTTAGACCATGACCTGCCTGTATTTAGACCTCAAAGACAAATTTCAAAATATTTAAATGACATCGGGGCCTAAAGCGGAAGCAAATCAAATAGAAATGTCCATTGAGCTTGTGCATACATGATAATTGAAATACTTAAAACAATGAAAACATACTAATATATATATATATCACCCACATATACATAAAACTTAAGTAAATACAAGATTCTAACAATACAAGGTTAAAGCCTCGACATGGAGGCGCATTTTGGATGGCTTGACTTAGCAGGTTCACAAAAGGAACTCCTGAGGCTGACCTAAGGATGGTCTCTGGATTGATCACCTACATACAGATAAAATACGGAGCGAGCGAAACTCAATAAGTAATAATAAAGTGAAGTGAATCGAGTAAATAATCTAGATTCAAAAGAAGTATAACACAATACTCTTTTACATTTACACCATTCACAACATTAACCATAATCGTATTTGCAATACGGCCTTAGGCCTACTACATAACAAAACGGCCTCGGGCCCACATATATCAAAACAGCCTCGGGCCCAATCGAATATCAAAACGGCCTCGGGCCCAATTGAATATCAAAACGGCCTCAGACCCAATTCATGTATGTATATATGGACCCAAGAGGTGTCTCGTACAGATTCTAGAGGTGACTCTCACTGTAGTACTTAGTTCCATACAACACTTTGTTCCTTACCAAAGTTAGTAAGTTTTTAAAGACCGAACAATTCATATCATGCCATAGCTTAAGCAGAACGGATAAATAGAACGGCCTTAGGCCCATTTCATATGCCATTGTTCCTACTTGTACCATTGCCCAATCATTTCTATTCACTTATAATTTGTTTAACGCATGTCACTCACGAACTAAAATACATGAAACATAACACCACTTACCAAAAAATATGTCATTCTCAATCGTAATACATAAACCATAGCATAAGTTATCTCGAATGTGTCAAACACAATTGAAGTATGATAATTCATAATCAGAAATACGGAAATAAACATATCATTACACTATTATTACTCACAGTGATGCGGTGCACGATAATCCCCTCCTGTATGTGCCCTACACATAGCACACGATTCGTAAGCATATCATCTTTTCTTAGTTTCTTCTTACTTTTCAATTATCTAATTCGTTAGGTTTCATGTAATTAAGTGCACTATAGGAGCTTTGAACGGACATAACAACACATTCAGAGGGTCAAAAAGAGCGAAAGAAAACTTAAGAATTTCCCACTTAGGCCGTACGTGCGGAATCCCCACCATACGTGCGGGCAGGTGCGCCACACGTGCTTTTATTGCAGTGTAGCCCAATCTTCCTTCCTTGTTTTCCGTACGTGCGTTGTGCCTCCCGCACGTGCAGTCGTGTACCCTGTTTGGTAGTCCAAAACTGTAGCAAATTCAAGCCGTTTCCAAGGCATCCTCAAGGGTTGATTCAACAATTTCAATTCCATAATATAAGATATAATTATGACAAACATGAAATCTATACTCAAATAGATCATAACTCATTTTACTTGACATTTACAATTCTAATTTCCATAATTCCTTCATTTTCTTCATCTTGATATATATATATATACAAACATATACATACATATATGTATGAGTTCAAAACATGCCAAAAAAACAAAGATGAAAAGGAAGTGACCCACACCCTAACTCAAAATAATCCAAATTACAAGAATTAACCCCTAAATTAGCTAAATCCAATGATTACCTTTTCAATTCCATGAAATTGGCTAAGTTGAGATCATAACCCAAAACCCTAACTCCTATACATGTAGAAAACTTCATTTTAAGGTTTGATTCTAACCAATTAAAGAAAGATTTAGGATATGTAAAACTTACTTTGAGCTATCTTCTTGATTTCCCTTCCAATTTCTCAAATCCACAAGCTTTAAGGTGAGCTCTCTCATTCTCTTCTTTTCTCCTCCTCTCTCTCTTTTCCAGGAGATGTTTTGGTGTTTGGTTGAGTCTAAACAACATGTAAGGCTCAAAAATATATATAAACAAGGCTATGTATCCATATGGCCTACCAAACCTAACTTAGCGAATCAGACGAAATTACTTTTCAATTAAACTTCACAGGTGACTCTAAAAATTATACTGATCATAATTATGTATTCCGTTCTGGTTTGTAAAGCCTCTAAGACCTTCAATTTGCAGTGCAAAGTTAACCACCCAAACATACCTTAACGAATCAGACAAATAAGATTTTCAATTAACTTTCCCAATTGGCTCTAAAAATTCCCGCTAGCATATCCATGCATTCAATTTCAGTTTCTGAATCCAGACAGGTCGGCAATTTCAGTTTTAAAGTCGTAACTCAACAGATAATTTCTCAATTCAAACAGATATCATTAAATTAAGGCACATTAACCCATAATTAAATAAAGATAATTTATGATACGCATTTCGGGGTCGTTACATTCCGAATGGAAACAAGTTTAGTGGTTGTTTTTGTGATGTACTAGACTTTGCTCCTTTTAAGTGTGGGCAAGATTTCTATTTATATGTTCATGGAGTGATGTGTAAATGTTATATGTTTTGACTTCGCTCGCAAGTTTTTTTTTTTAAAGTTTTAAATTATTTGTCTATCTGTCTCATGTATGTCATCACAGCTCATTGGACCACGTATATTTTATATATTTGCTTCCGTAGCCCCTAACTATATGATATTCTACTAAGAGGCCTTTGGTAATCTAAAGATTACTGGCCGGTTACGATGCTAAACCCATAGGGGCGGGTTTGGGTCGTGACAGTACAACTCATTAGATACATCAAACTTCCAATGACCTGAGAATATTCTAGCTGAGAGACACTCTCACATTATTCTTGGTCAAATGTAGACTCACGTCTACTAGTGTCCTAAACACACTTGTATCTGATTTACCAAATTTCTCAAGTATCTTCTCAACATAATGAAACTGAGAAAATACAATACCACTAAATGTTCTAGTAATCTTAATACCCAGAATGACATCTGCAAGGTCCATATCTTTCATGTCGAACTTAGAGTTTAACAATCTCTTGGTAGTTCAAATCATTTCATCATTACTACCAACAATGAGTATATTATCTACGTATAGACACAAAATGACATAACTTCTGTCAATGTCTTTAACATATACGCACTTGTCACACTCATTGATTCTAAATCCATTTAACAACATAGTGTTGTCAAACTTCTCATGCCATTGTTTAGGAACTTGCTTCGAACCATACAATGATTTGACAAGCTTACAGATTTTCTTATTTTGTCCTGGAGTTAAAAACCCCTCGGGTTGCTCCATGTAGATTTCTTCATTCAAATCTCCATTTAAGAAAACTGTATTTACATCCATCTGATGTATCTCTAGACTACGTAAAGCTGCTATCGCAATCAGCATGCGAATGGATATAATCCTTGTCACAGGTGAATACGTATCAAAGTAATCCAGGTCTTCTCGCTGCCTGTATCCTTTGATAACTAGCCTAGTTTTATACTTATTAATTGATCCATCTGCTTTCATCTTTCTTCTAAAGATCCACTTGTTCCCCAAGGCCTTACCGCTTGGGGGTAGATCAACCAACTCCCAAGTATGGTTTCGAGTCAATCTCACTCTTAATTGTTTCTTTCTACAAAGGACTTTCCAATGAAGTCACAGTTTCATGGAAAGTTTGAGGTTCTCCCTCTCATATATAAGTTAACAAGTCCGGACCAAAAGACTTTGCGATCCTAGCCCTTTTATCCCTTCTTGGCTTATCTACTTCCTCAATTTGATCATCGACTTGATCATCTATGTGATCATTGTCACCTTCAATCTCTTTCATGGAACTCAGAACCCCTTCTGGGAGATTACAAGATGCCTTTCTAGATTCCATGATAGTATTATTGTGTATATTTGGAATAGCAAACTTAAACACAAGAAATCTATATGCACTGCTATATTGTGCATAACCGTTGAATACAAAGTCAACGGATTTTTAGGTTTATCCTAACCCTCTTGGGTTTAGGTATTACCACCTTTTGCATGATACCCCACATTTGTAGAATTTATACAAAGGGTTTTGGCCTTTTCCAAAAATTCATACAAGATCTTTAAACAATTTCTTGTGTCACAATGATTATGAAACTTTCAAAATCATATCACAATAAATACATTCCCAAATGTCATCAACCGAATTACGCACCAAACATATTTAGTCCACCCCATCACTCTGAAGTCAGTAGTCTTACTATTAGGAAACACAAATCCAGTGTTCAATAGTCTACTATTCGGAACTTTATAACATGGCCAGTAGTCTTATCACTAGGAATCACTCATTTCTCATTATGTGGTCAGTAGACTTTCCATTACTAGGAATCACAGTGTTTTGACATGTGATCAGTAGTCACTCCACTGCTAGGAATCACAACGTCTTGACATAGGATTACTAGACCATTTCATTACTAGGAATCATCATGTCTTGACATATGATCAGTAGACTCTTTTACTACTAGGAACCATAATGTCTTAACATATGATTAGTAATCTATTTACTACTAGGAACCACAATCTCATAACCATGTAGGCAGTGGTTTAACACCTCCTAGGAACCACCGGTTTTCTATCTCTGTGATCAGTGTGATCCTGTATTCACTAGGAGCCACAAATTAAAGAATACATTTAGAATTATAAAAATTCAAAAAATACATTCACCCATCTTAACGAGTTGCCACATCTTTACTTTCAAGCAAAGTCACATAGCAAACATACATGCTATAATTGACACAAAGATAACATATTAATTGCCTCTGATAAATTTAGAGATGCAATCTTATGATTTCCTTTAATCACATTTTATCTCTCTAGATCTTCCTCTAAGAACCTCGCAAGGTTTAAGGTTTTCAGGTGGAATAACATTTCTGTTGTCACCTCTTGAAGCCATTTCTGAAAAATCACGACAGAATTTCACTTTATATGTTTTTAGAAATTAAACTTAACACTAGAAAATCCCACAGTTGGAAATTTAATTCAAAACTAGTCTCACAATTTAACCTAGAATCAAACATGGCTAGGAATGTTCCTAGGAAGACTGGAGGGGTCACATTAGTCCCACTTAAAACCCAGTTAACATTTTCACTAAATTTTCAAGAGCATGTTGACTCGTAGTCCATGGGAAACAATTTTAGAATTAAGTTTTCCAGGGGATAAACTAGGTTAAAACAAACCAATTCCCAAGTAAATAAAATTTGCTACCAGAATTACACCACTCATAAAAGTTAACCGGTACTCCCGGAACTGAGCTCATTATTTCTGAATAAAATCAGAAATGTTTTAGCTAATGCCAAAATTTGGTTTCTTTTCTCAAAACCAAAACACTTTGGAAATAATCAAATTATAAACCAAAAACACTTTGGAAATAATCAGATTATAACCAAAGACTTTCTCCATACTTGGTTTTCCAATACTTTGGGAATAAAATGATCATACCCAAAGACTTTCTCAAACCCCAAAGGTTTGAAACCAAATCCGTCTTAGTTGTCATTGTTGAACAAATAAGAAATACTCTTTAGCCAAGGCTAAAGACTTTGGTTTCTATTACAAAAAACCAAACCAAGTTCCAAACTTACAAGCAAATAAAATAAAATTGCTAACAATTACAAGCAATATAAAGAATTGCTACAACAATGATTAAGCAAATAAAATGCTTCTAACAATACAAGTAAATAAAACTTGCTTTTACACAATTGGTAAAAACCAACCAAACCCAAGCAAAACCTTACTTCAATTATAAAGAGAGTAACCAATCTATAAGGATTTTATATAGTCCAAAAATTCCTTTCCTCGCTTAGATATTTCTATTCAATCAAAATAAATTAGTAGTCCAAACTTATGAATTTTTTTTCCCTAACTCAAATACTATTCGTTTGGATTTGTATTTTTGTTTCCATTCCTTTGTGAATCGGTATTCCTGTAAAGAAGGTTAGCAGAAAATCACAACAAAATACAAAACAAATAATCTAAAGAAACTTGAAACCATCTAGCAAACTATTTAATAATAAAATTAACTAATGAATTAAAATGCTAGATGAGTTACAAAATAAAATTTATAACTTCACAATTAAAATTAAAACTTTTAATTGACAAGAGTTATATATGAACTTATTACACATTAAACATGTACATAATTATGACAATTAACATGTATATAAATAATTCTATAAATTATAAAACAATTAGCATGCAAATAAATTTAGACAAGTTACAAAACTAAAAATTTATAAATTAAAAATTTTAATTAGCAAGAGTTACATATACCTTATAACTACACATAATTAAATTTGAATTATGACGTAATTATATATGATATTATAATACCAATAAAATAAATTTACAGTTTTATTTACACAATTTTGATAACTCTAAAACCTTGAATTAAAATCTTAATAGGCAAGAGTTATGTAAAATTAGTACAAAACAATAACCATGTAATAATTCCAGCAATTAACATGAAAAAAATTCTACAAATTAAATTATGAAAGATAAACTAAGATCTAGAAAATAATTAGCATGTCAAAAATTGCATAATTTACAATCATTGAATTTCCAGAAAAAAAAAAATGGACTAAATAGATATCAAATTGAATTTCTATAGGCAAAAACAATAGCATCAAATTGAAAGTCTATAAGCATGCGAATTATATTGAACATAAACATATAAAAAATATATTTGAAACAGTGGGCACGGTGACAAAAAGCAGCATGCAAATCTGTTCTATAATTTATTTAATATTGTAATTCTAAGCATGCACCTTCCACTGAATAAATCAGTGTACAAAAAATGGTACCAAACTTATATTATTGATCATAAACAAAAGACATGCAATCATTATAATAAGCAACTAGAAATTGAACACTAAATTATATTATCATACTAAAATCATACACTATAAAACTATATTCACTTAAAGGAATTGGCACAGAGAGTGTTTGGAATGTAATCATGGATTTAACATATATGAAACAGTGTGCTTTACATATTAAAAAAAATTGGTATGATACACTAATTTAATTTCTTAAATTCCTAATTATGCATAGCAAGTCAATGGAACAATTAACCTATAAACAGTGAGCTACTAGCAGGCAAACCTACATGATCTTTTGAATTTATATAAGAATCTATTAACTCAATTTCACAAAAAATTATCTAATCTGTTTTAAGATTATTGAATAAATTGTGTACTTAAAATAAAATAAATAGATTCATATTGAATAACCATTTTGAATTTCAGACAAGCACATGCTTAAATTTACAGCAATTCATATAACATAAAACTAGTAAGGAAGCAAACCGAAACCTGTGTGATATTACAGTGTCCTTACATAGATTAGCCGCCTCACCGTGGGTGCTGGAGGAACGTCGACTTTTGTCTCCCAAGATATGACAGTTTAGACCAAGCTAACGCAGAAGTACATTCTGTTAGTGTTGGCGAACTTGATAATGGTTGCACTCTCTTTAACAAGAATCAAAGAAGGGACTAGCAAAAGATAGAAAAAATTTTCTTTGGTGTAAAAAATCATCTCCAATTTATTTATTTATATCTCAAAACAACATCTCCATTTTCCATAAAAAATCTCTCAAAAAAACTCTTCTTCTAAGTTGAAGGGGAAAGACCCTTTTTATACTTGTAAAGAAGAGGTCTTAGCTATGAAGGCTACCATAAAACTAGTATCAATGGCCATCAACTCTAGCCTTTAGGGTTAAAGTTACAAAAATGCAAAACTTCCACGTGCATAATGACCATTAACTCTATCATCAAAAGATGAGAGTTACAAAGGTTGACTAAATAAATAATAAATATATATATATATATAATGCTATTTAAATAATTCAACTAGATGGGTCGCAAAATGGATATGGGTATTGGGTCACAACCCGATCCACACCCAGTCTAAAACATATGCACAAGACAAGCCCAGTCCAGTATAGCACAATCTAGCCCATGCCCAAGACTAAGTCCAATACATGCACATACACAAGCCTAGGCCAGTCCAGACCAAAACTAAACCTAAGTCCAAGTCCAAGCCTAGGCCCAAGCCTAATTTCTATTGATGCCTACTTTATAAAACAATTCTTATTTATAACTCAATGGTTTCGGCCCATCATTTTTATATTGTAATCTTCTCATTTGAGAGAATACAAAACCACTTAGACTCACCTCAACTGGAGGTTGGATCCCATTTTAATTTCAAATTAAAGTATTGAAAAATCATTATTTTCCAACAATTTCATTCCTTACTTTTTTGCAAACTTGCCAAATGATGTTTAGCTTTTTATGACTGCCTGTAGCTTCGTTTTTTGAAGCTGCAAACGCAGCTTTTAATTGGTCCCCAAAAGACCACATCAAACTCGTTATGTGTTTTGAAATTGGGTATAGAAAAAAAGATTCAAAACTTGACATTGTGTTTTCAATTTTGAATTTACAATCAAAATTTATCGTATTATTTTCAAAACATGACTTGATATATTTTTAAATAATTGAAAACACCTTTTTAAACCATGACTTCAAACCTAAAATTGTATTATATTTTAATTTGTTATTGAAAAAAAAAACTATTTTTTTTTAAGTACATAAAAAGTTTCTGTCATGAAATGGGATGCAACTCAAATCTCAATTAAAGCAATGCCATGAAAGTGATGAAAATCCTGAAACACATTCTAGGAATGTGCAAATCATCCTCAATCTACATCAAGATCTGAGTACACCTTGTATATTAATGTCATTGGGAAAATTATTTCATATTTTGGAACAACGTTTTAATATTTAGATTGGACCGGTTGGTTCAATTAGTTGACACGTAAACTAATCTAAGTTTCAATCCAAATAAATTAGGAAAATGAGTTGGACCCTCTCAAGGAGGCACCCCCTTTGACCCCCTTTCTTTCTGATTGGCCAGTTTTTCTTTTTTCTTTTTTCCTTCTTCTCCAATCACCACCCGCCACGTGTTTGTGGGGGGGGTGGTGGGGGTAGTGATTGGAGGTGGTCTCAATCACTTCCCAATAAATTATTAAATTCATCTTAAATGATTTATTTAATACTATCATATAATCCATCTAAAAAAAAAAGACTATAATATAAATAATAGGATTAGGTTTGTCTCTAGTTCAAAAACGTACAAAACCCGTGGTGAGTTCTATTTCGATAATCTATAGGGCACTTTGTATATGTGGGGGTTGAAAATCCAAATCCAACCCAATTAAGAATGTAGGTCTAAAAGCATTTAAAGCCCAAATCCAATAAAAGCACAAGATAAGTATAAGCCCAAGTAAATAGCTAATCAGATCTACAGCATATCAACGAAAAAAAAGATACGATTCAGAATATATCAAATTGGCGTAATAACAACAGTTAGATCAACATGCATCCGGCGTTCAAGGCTTATGGCAAGTTGGCCACTCTACAGATTGTTGACAAGGGAGCAGTACCGTCCGATCAACTTAGATCTGACGATCAATACTCAATACAACTTTTAAGACCGTCTACTAAGTAGATAATCTACGGCCCCAAGGTAGATACAAGTTGGCCACTAACAAAAGTAATCACTGATAGGAAATTAGTTGTCCAATCAAAAGAAGATCAATAGTTCAAGATAAAGCTTTAATCAACTATAAAAGGAGGACCAAATAATGAGGAAAGACATACCAAGGTAACCTAAAAATACCTAAAATACTCATTTCATTTCTTATAAGAGAATGTCTAACAAAATCATTGATGTCAGAGGGTCCTTCCAACCTATATAGGTCAAGAGTGATTATTGACTCTGGTTTTTCCTACAGATAAATGAGTGAGCGTATCATCTCGCTAAACCCCTTGTGGAGACAATTTTACTATTTACAGTATATATTATTCATATAAAAAGCAAGGTCGTTGATCCGATAATCGTAATATTTTTATTTTATTACGTTTATTCACTAAAAATTAGATAATTTATTTTTAAAAAGGATATTTACTAATAAATCCTATATCGACTATTTAGCCCCCTAAATAATCTTATGAACTCATAGGTCCTATCTCACATTCGTAGTCCATTTTAAAAATAATATTTTTAAAGGAAATGGATCCCCTCCAGTTTGGAAGGTCCTGTTCAGGCTTGTGGGCCACATTACGGGTCTCGTTTTGATAATCTGAATCGTTCATTTTGTCGAGCACTTATTGTATTTCATTCACGCAAAAAATTAGGTTGATTCGATAATTGTAACATATTAAATTCATCGCGTTTGTCATCAAAAAAATGAATGATCTATTTTTAACAACACAGTTGTCGTCTATTTTTTTGGTGACAAATGTAATGAATTGAATAGGATACAATTATTGGATTGATCTAATTTTTTTTGTAATTGATATACTCGAAATGCGCGATAAAATAAATAATTTAGATTATCGAAATAGGGCCCGCAATAGACCCCACAGGCCCGAGCAGTGCCCTCCAATCCAGATCAAGGACTGGAGGGGCTCCATGTTCTCTTTTAAATGCACATTTGTAGTCCATTTTGTAAAAGACAAACGTGACAAAATAAAATAAAAAATATGTTACAATTATTCGATCAACTTATTATTTAAAGATAAATGATATGCACAAAAAAAAAAAAAAACTCAACAAAATAAATGAATCGGCTTATCAAAATGAAACTAGTAGTGATTGACCCCATATATCTAGATAATTCTCTCAAATTTATATTGATACGCTCTATTTGTTTGAGTGAAGAATATTTTTCATATTTTTTGACGTTTAGTATAATGAAAAATGAAATTTAACGAAAAATATTTTCCATGTCAATGATAAACATGCATATTTTGGCAAAAAAATATTTTTCACTTTTAAAAGATAGAAAATATTTTTCGGACTAAAGTTTAACAAATGTCATAACATTTTTATCAACACTCTCACCTCCACCACAACACCACCATCACCACTATTATCATCATCATCATTACCGCCGCCACTACTCTGCTATCATGTGTCACGGACTGGGCGCTTGTCATCTTCCCGAGAAGTCAGCTCCACGAGTGGTACTGCATACCCCCGTGCATTATGCCCAAGGACCAACCCAGGATATGCGATAGGGATTTACCCTGCCTACCTTGCTGCTCACAAACTAATGCGCTTGCAAGGTGCTTAGTGTAGAACTCGCATCCCCAATGAGTTGGTACATGACATGTTACTACCGCTAGTCCTTGACGCCCTCGTCAGGGGGACATTACCATGCCTGCTTCTATGGTTGTCCGTTCTCCTACCTACAGGAAACCCACCCCGCGCGGACCCCACAATGAAGGTGCTTAGTGTAAGTCCCACGTACCGTCCCCATCATAGTGCCCCTAGGCTGGCTTTGATACCATTTGTCACGGACTGGGCGCTTGTCATCCTCCTGAGAAGCCGACTCCACGAGTAGTACTGCATACCCCCGTGCATTATGCCCAAGGACCAACCCAGGAGATGCGATAGGGATCTATCCTGCCTATCTTGCCTATCTTGCTGCTCACAAACTAATGCGCTTGCAAGGTGCTTGGTGTAGAACTCGCATCCCCAATGAGTCGACACGGGACACATGTCACTGTAGACAGCCCGAAACTCCGCTTTGCGCGCGAGCGCGAATCGTGGTTCTTAGCTACTACAGTTCAAACTCCTGTCACGGTTTTGAATCTAATCTCACAAAGTGCAATGTAAGACTGATAAATCACCAAAGAGTCCAAATCCGGTAAATCGTTTTGGAAAAACTGATTTTAATCAAAAAGTGCCAAACATAGACTGCTTTGTCAGATTTCAGAGTCGCCACCTAAATATTTTATTTTGAGAAATTTAGAAAACCCTGACTCGTTCCGAAGGCCACGTGTCCGTCATCACCAAAGTTGCCTCGGCTCGGGAACTTGGGTACGAGGGGGGAAGGTCATGAAATGAGCACCTCCGCTCGCCCGATCAAAGGATCGGCCTCTACTAATAAGATATGTTGTTTTTGAAAACACATACGTTCTTATTCCGGTTTATTAGCTAGCTTACTATGTGATGTGCACAGCATACAAGTATAGACTCAATCACGCGGATTGGAACAAAACAACTCATGATTGTTTTTGAAAGTGGTTTGAAGATGCTACTTGCAAGTAGGCTAAGACGTGGATTTGCTACCTTCAAGTGGGCTTAAGAAAACATGATTTTGCCACTTCAAGTGGGCTTAAAACTCACAATCATCGAGTTGTTCCAATTCAGGCAATCGAACCTTCATCCACAGGCATTCAAACAGTTAATCACTTAAGCAAATAGCCTCATAGCAAGCATGCTATCATGGCAGTCACTTACACACATGCAAGGATGCTAAAGCGTAAACACTCACAGTGTACTCCGAGCCAAAATAGAAGCTATGTTAGAAACAATGCATGATCCTAACTATGTTAAAATGCCTAATGCAATACATGCAAAATACAATTAAGATAGGCTCGACTACCTAGAATGGCATATGAATGCAACACTTGATAACATGCTTTGAAACACATATTTAAGTAAGTATTGAAAGACAGTGTAGTTTGTATGATGCGCCGAGTCCGGTGCATACAAGACAGATGAATGATGCAAATATGCAAACATAAGTATGCTAATTGAAACATGCCCTAAAGTTAACCATCGAAAGCAAGTAAGTAAAAGGGAGAAATAAATGGGGGTTGGAAGACATGCATCACACACACGCACACTTATTTACAACATTGCCCTCTCAGAGGAGGGTCCGAATGAACGATAGCTAAGCTACGCTAAGCTAATTAAACTAATTATTACAAACCAACTAATTAACTGTACTAAGCTAATTAATTATTACAAAACTTTAACCAATCAAATGAATTAATTAAGTTACAACATCAAATGCTAATTAACAAATAAAGCACTAAATCAGGCTGCCTCAGCTCTGCCTTGAACAAGGAAGGATGCATGCTCTCGATTCTCGTCCCGAAAAGCTCTCCAAATGCTCTTTAGAGGCTCTGTCTGCAGGGTGTCCTTGAGAATTAGCTGCTGGATCTCACTAAAACAGTGCTGGGGAGTGCATCAGTGGCCTGCCGGTCATGAGAAGCTTCTGCCGACCCCCCTGTCGACCATATGCACATTGCCGACCAAGGATGAAGGGCTGCTAGCCAGAAATAAGAGGGTGCCGGCCACTAATGTGTTGGGACACCAAGCTGCAGCAGAGCACAAAATAGAAAAAATGGAGGGTCTCCCAAGGGTATGTACGCACTATGCCACTCCATATCACTTCAAAATATCAATGGATTGGGGCATCATTGGATCCAAGACCATCAATCACGCATCTCGATGCATGATGGCCAAAGATCCAACATGTGCAAATTCAATAAATGCATAACAAACAAGACACCAAGACCATCTCCTTATCATGAGAAATCAAAGGTAATCGAGACCAAGGAAGATTAGCTCATTTCATCACTTCAGGTATGAAATGAGCTAATCCACCTTGTGTTCAAACACAACACCATGTTGAACACAATGCAATGCACACAAACAACATGACATGCAAAACTCTCATGCTAATCTTGACATGTTAAGATGGCATGCAAGGCTCTAACATGCAAGCGTTCATGCACAACATGTTAAGGGGCCAAGAACACCAAGGCTAGTGAAGAGGATAACACTATAAGCATGCATCACAATGCTCAAACATCCAAACCAGCTCAAAACATAGTTACATCATACCCAAAACAGTGGCAAAACATGCTGAAATGGAGACTCAAAGGACTAAACAAACATGCATACATGTTAATCCAAGATTAAGGCACAAGACACAACTCTCCAAAGGCATTGAAAGAGTCAAACACGGAGTACAATGGCATATGTTCCAGCACTGCAATGACATGCAAAATGACTTAAAATCATGCAAACCACCCATGTAATGCATGTTGCAAGGTTTAAGCATCAAAGCTAGTGAGGTGTATTACACTAGGGGCATGCAAGACAATGCTCAAATGGCCAAACCAGCCCCAAACAGACCTTATGTAGGCCAAAACAGTAGCCAAAATGAACTGAGATGATGGCTTGAAAGGCAAGAAAATGAGGTTCATGCAATGACTCACAAATAAGGCATAAAGGTACAACTCTCAAGAGCACTTAAAGAGTGAAAAACATGAAAGTGCAACAACACTATATGCTCTGAAATATCATTCCAAATGATTCCAAAACATGCAAATACCTTAAGTCAAGCATGCAAGATACCTCAAAACTCAAGGCTAGTCAAAGCTATTGCACTACAAGCATATGTAACAAGCATCATTCGACCGAGAGGCCTCAAAATAGAGTTAAAACATGTTAAAACATGAGTGGAAACTTGCTGGAATGGAGCCAAAACATGCTAGAATAATGGATCATGGCATTGAACACACAAGGCTAAATGTCAAATTTACACTACAAGTGTAAAAAGCATACATGAGATGACCAAACCAGCCATGAACAGAGTTATGTCAGACCTAAAAACTCACAAAAACATGCTTACACTAAGCCTTAAGAGGATAGAAATACATGCTCATTTGATAGGCCAATAACATAAACAAACAAGACAAGAAGAGAGGGGACCACCCCCTCTCATTTGAGGCCTCAAAACCACATATCTACTACTGAAAATTCACTGGATTTCAGTGGTTAAAAGGCCAAATAAAGATTGCCTCAAGGGCCTTAAGAGATGGCTCAAAACAAGGCCAAACAAGGTACACAAGAGGGTAGAACACCCTTAACACTAAAGAGGCCTTAAACAATCATCAAAAGCACTTAAATACAAAACTTTTTTCAGTTGAAAGCAAGGCCTAAAACAAAATGCAAGGATGGCTAATATGGTATACAAACAAAGGCTTAAAAGGGGAATATACTCACCCTTGGAGCACAACTTCGAAACCAGCAGCTTCTGAGGCAAAAACCAACTTTCAGAGCTCAAATAACACTCCCAAGAACCTTAGCTCAAAGTTGGTGGTGTGTTACTAGGTGTTGTAGTGCAAAAGTGGAGAGAAATTACACTTTAAGGCACAAACTCACACAATATAGAGAGAGAGAGTGAGAAATATATATAGAGAGAGATATATTGTCTCTAAAGTTGTTGAACCTCTGTAAAGGGGGGGGGGGGAGCCTCCCCTTATATAGAGGCATGCAATGCAAAGCTTGTTGAACAAGCTTGGAAAGGGCTTTATCCCTCTATACACGTGTATGGAGGAGGGATAAGTGAAAACTAGCTGGCTTAAAAGATCTAGCATGAAATCTACTGAGATAAGGTGTTCTGCCGGCCATCAGTGGTGGCTGGCAGTGCCTCACAAGAAGCATGCTGAAAGGGCCAACACATGGTCCAAAAATGAGACAGAAAGAATACAGGGTTTGGAAAGCTCAAACCTACGACGTTCCGCTGCGAAATTCGAATACTCGACGAGCAATCGAACTTGTCCCTGGATGTACCTGCAAGCATATCCAAGTCTTGAGGATGGTCAAAAATGGGGTGTCTACAGTCACCACCTCCACATCTAGCTCCATCTTTGTCTCACTGCTAGCACCACTATCTTTGTTTGGCTAGGGTTTTTTGGACTAAAAAAGCACAAAAGATAAAAATAGACTAAATAAGTTAATAAGACAAAATGTCACATCCAAATCATAATCATTTTACTTTTTCTTTTACAAAAGTTAAAAAAGCTCAAAAAAGTCAATCCAAACGATTTTTTTAGTCTCAAGCTAAAAAAATCCCAACTAAAAAATCTAACTAAAAAAACCCTAACCAAATGATAACTAAATATAAAAAAAATTCTGTAAAGAAACGGATTGATATGAGATGTTAAATTACCAATGTGACTTGGTGTGGATGAATGATGAGTTGGGTATTAGGGTGCAGTTCGGACAGGTTGGGTTGGGTTGGGTTAAGAGGTTGTTTAAGTCCAGCTTAAATTTTATTGAGACTTGCCTAAGTCTACGTAGGCTCGAATTGTAACTCGAGATTGTCTGCCTAAGTTCGACCCAAGTTAAATCCAAATTGCTTGAGTTGCCCGAAATGGCACATAAATTTTAATTTATTTTTTGTGTGCAACTAAATTATTAATTTATTAAAATTAAAATCTATTTTTTCAATTTTTTTTTAGAAAATCATTAATAACATCAAAATAAATAATTTGTATAATGTAGGAGAGATGTCACTATAGTAGTTTTTAAAATTTATAAGTAAGAATAAAAAATGTGAGATTTTGTGTTGTGTTACTTATGTATATAATATATATTCAATATGATTTAACAATTTAAATTACTTTACACTACAACAAATTACACTTTTGGCGACTAAGTTTTTAGTCGCAAAAAGTCATATTTTAGTCACCAAAACGTTTTGCCGACTAAACTTTTTGGTCGCTAGCTTTGTTGCTAGATGATTGTCGGGAAAGTTATTGGCGACTAAAAATTATTTAGTCGTTGTAGCTCGACTTTTCGTGCTCCTTTCGAAAGACGATAAGCCCTATAGTTCGGACTCCTATGATTCTGAATCTGATCTCACGAGTGCAATGTGAAATAGATAAACACCAAAGAGTCTAAATCCGGTAAATCTTTTGGAAAATCGATTTTGAATCAAAAATGCCAAAAATGGACTGCTTTTCCAGATACAGAGTCGCCACCTAAATATTTTTGAAAAATTTAGAAAACCTAAGACTCGTGCCAAAAGCCACTTATCAATCATCACCAAAGTTGTCTCGACTTGGGAACTTAGGTACGAGAGGGAAATGTCATGAATTGAGCACCCCACTTGCCCGATCAAATATTGGCCTCTACTAATCATGATATGATTTTTATTTACATTATACGCTCTTGTTCCGGTTATTAGCCTAACATTATTATGTGACGCACACACAAATATAGACTAATTTGCAAGAATTGGAACACTTGATCTCATGTTTTGTTTTGAAATTGTTTTGTGAATTTACCACTTGAAAAAGTGGGCTTAAAATGGAACATTGATCAAACCATCCCAGTTTAAAAAATTAGCCTTCATCCACAGGCATTCAAACAATTATATCATTTAAACAATTAGCTTCATGGTATTCATGTTTTGACATGGTAACACAAACATTCGATGCAAGATGCTAAAACACAAAATTACTCACCTAGTACTTTAAGCCAAAACAAAGCAAAATAATTAGAAAAATATGCATGTTCCTAATTAATGCAATATGACTAATGCAACTCGCACATTATGTGTTTTTATAGATTCGGCTATGAGCATGGCATATGATTCCATTCAAGACATGCGATAAGGCACATATGCGAGTAATGAGTTTGAACAATTTGATATTAAGTTAGCATGATGAGCCGAACCTTGGATACATGTAAGACAATGGATGCAAAACATGAGAATGCTAATGAAACGTGATGCCCTATACTAACCATCGTAAGTAAGTAAATAAAAGGGAGAAAGACATGGGGTTGGAAGACATACACATTATTACAACATTGACCCTCGTGCAAGAGGGTGTGAATCAAAGTCCAAAAAGTCCAAATTAAACTAATTATTACAAAACCGAATGAATAAATAAGCGAGGCTAATTAACTAGCTAACTATGTTATTACAACAAGGGTAATAATGATAAATAAACTAGCTATTTAAGCTAATTAACTACAACAATTACAAATAAACAAGGTTATTTATAATAACAATAACTAATTACAATAATGATAATTAATTACAACAATAACAACTAATTTAATCATCAAACAAAGTTGCATAAGGATGCACAATGTTCACATGCGCAACGTCCAAGAACATCACTGTCTGCCCAGAGCATTCTGTTTCACCTTCAGCCACTGCTTTCTGTTTTCTGCAAAAATACACTGCTGACCAAACATTGAGGACCAGCTGGCCCTCAATGAAGCCTGGTCGGGCCTAAAGAAGACTGGCCGTGCCTCAATGTCATGCAAAATTCTGTTTTGTACTCTGAAGTGAAAATAGTGCAGACAGAGTGTTTTGGACTCTGTTTGTCCTTCTTACACTTCTCTGTCATAGGAAAGCCTCAAGAGAAGGTTATAATTGTTTCCAAAACCATCAATGAGCAAGTTGATTGCTTGATGATTTTGATGCGCAATTTTGGACAAAAATCAATAAATGAAATGAACAACAACCACCCCTCCCTCCTATCATGGAATGAACTCAAAGAGGGAGGTAGAGACTTTTCAAGATCCATCAAAACATCATGAATTGATGTAAGACAACTTTTGGCACAACGGATTCGGCATAACGTCCGGCCGAACGCCAAGCAAGATAACTCATTTTCTTTATGTGAGTTGATTTATTTTAAGTCATATTCATTAGTCTTTGCCATCTTTTAATCCATTAAGTCCAAGGTGATTGTTACGTCCACTAAAGGTTACGTCCACTAAGTGAGAAATATGTCAAACGGGAGGTAATTCTCAACATGAAAAAGAGACTATACCGTTGGCAATAAACCTCTGTGGAGATTAAGCCATTAAGCATAAATCTCTAGTTCACATTTTGAATAACCGTCAATTGGCTAAAATAACTCTCAAATGAAAGAAATGAGTGATAAGTTGATTATTAAAATGAGGCTCTTAACATAGAAATTAAACAAGGAAAAGCTTAGGACAACATGCAACAAGCTATATATGCGAACTTATGAGACAACAAGAAAACTAATCAATGCATGAACTGATTAAATAAATTAAAATAGCTCCAAAACAGCCCTTAAAGTGTAAAAAACAGTAAGTAAAACCATGTTAAAAGAGCACAAAAGATAGGCAAAAACAAAGAGATACAAAGCTAGTAAGCAAAGCTAAGGACGGGTGGCTAACCCGTCCACTTTTGGGACTTCTAAACCATATTTTAGCCTCTGAAAATAGTCCAAAAATAGCTCCAAAATAGTGGCTAAAATTATATTAAAAGAGCACAAAACATGCCAAAAGCAAGGAGGTACAAAACTAATAAGCATGATAAAGGAGAGGTGGCTAACCCCTCCACTTTTGAGACTTTTAAACCATGTTTTTCAGCCTTTTGAACATTTGAAAATCAGTTTGTAAGTTAAGAAAAATAGTGATAAAACAAAGGGGATGCGCTATGAAGTAAGGTGCAAGAAAGGGTGTTACCCTCTCTACCTTTGGTAGCTTATTCAAACCCAAGTTTCAACACTTGAAATGGGCCCAAAACAGCACAAGAACACAAGAAATAGATAGAGATAGATTGAAATGAAAGCAAAACAAAAATGACAAGCTTATACCTCTTGAAGAGAGTAAGCTTTGGTTGTTGATCAAACTTGATTCCAAACACCCTCAAGTTTATGAAATATGGTTTGAAACTTCAACAAAAAGCTTCAAGAACAAGCTCTAATAGTGTATGTATTGTGTATGTATAGCTAAAGAAGGTTTGAAGATCAAAGGAATAAGGAAGATGGTTTTAGCTCTCAAAGACTTTTGGAAATTTTTGCTAACCTTCAAGTCAGAAAGAAGAGGTCTTATTTATAGAATTTGAGCTAATTTGGTCCAAAATATCTTCAAACAAAGATATTTGTTTAATTCTTGCCAATTGTCTGTCTGGCGCCACCAAGGCCCGACCGGGCCTTAAAACACACGGCCGGGCCTCAATAATACACGACCGGGCCTAAAAATAGAAGGCAAGGTCTAAAAAAACACTATGGAGAAATTTTCATTGAGGCCCGGCCGGTTCTCAATGGACCCTGGCTGGGTTTCAATGACTGCACTTTAGGTCCGACTTCAAACGGGCATATCTCCTTCATCCAGACTCAGTTTTATGTGATTCTTGAGTCTAAATTGAAGCTCCCGAAGTCTAATTTCCAATGGTGGTGGCCTTACATATAAATTCTAAGTATGCAAAGAGATATGCCTATTTTAGTAAAGGTTGCTCATTTTTATCTTAATCGGCTTGATGCATAACTTCTCCGAACTAGTTTTCTTCTCTCCCCTCCTATTTTCTTCAACTCCAAACCTATAAATAAGATGTTTTATAGATTTTTTTAAAGAGTTCACCTCCCTTTCATGTATCTCCACTTTGTCCTTACTTGATTTACCGAAAAGTGCAATGTTTTAAATGAAATGCGAGCCTCGGAATATCGTAGAAGCATTTGGAAAAATATTTTGAAAGGAGGGTTTTAAGGTCTAAAATAATTTGGCCAAAATAGGGTGCAATTAGAACTTGAATCCAAATTTCTTCGTTGAAGATCCGAACAATTGCACAGTGTAACTTTCATCATCTGGTGTTCGGAATAAAGCGCCCAAGTCTTAAGGGCGGTCAAAAATGGGGTGTCTACAATTGCCTCTCTTTGACAGAGCTCGAAGTCATGAAATGACGTGAGTGAATGTCAAAGCCCGAAGACGACCCGTTTTGAAAAGGCTGTAAGACTTAGGCAAACAAACAAAACGCAGATACAGTTGGTTGAACCCGAGGGTTGCCTGCGTATCCCTTTGCAATGAATCAAACCAGCATAGTTTTGGGGCAAGATGCAAAATGATACACAATGTAACGAAACAATGCAAATGATAGACAATGTATGTATATAACGAAATCATCAAACCACGAGCAGTGTTTACCACACAAATATCATAAAGAAATAGGGATGCAAATCAAATTACGTTTTATATAGAAAAGAAGTGTGGGCACAAGCCAAACAATGCCTAACACAGGCTAAGTGCTTACATTCTCAATAGTGGCCTCAACGCAGCATGGATGCTTACACATAACAGGACCATGTTTCAACGTGAAAGGGGTGCGAGCACCTGCAAAACTATATTTTTCGTAGAAAAAGAAAGAGTATCAATAATTGGGTGGTATGATATAAGTGAGGAATGATCTGCTAGGAAAATATAATGATCCTACATGCTGAATGCAACAAGACAAAGTACGATGCAATGAATGCAATGGATGAAGTGAATAAGGGGCGGAGGTTGAACCATATCTTACCTAGAAAAGGCGTGGACACAAAACAAACCATATCTAACACAGAAAGATGCCGACACCCTTAATATTGGCCTCAGCGCAGCATGGGTACTAACACATGACAGAACCATGCTTCAACGAGGGAAAAGTATGAGCATATGCCAGACTAAGCTTAACATGGAAAGGATGCAATAATATGATGTAATGGATGTAATGGATAATGCAGTAGATGCATTCAATAAATGTTATATGCAATGCTATAGATGATACTAGATGATGAATATGATGTAGCATCTAGGAAGTGAAAGTACTTTACAGGAGTAATCGGCGATGACTCACCTCATGCTGCTAGGGATCTTTCCCTTCTTCTTCATCTTGCTTTTCTTCCTGGCTATGTTTGCAACTTTTCCTATTCTCCAACAGGTGATAGACTAGGTTGGTTTAGTATCCAGAATTGAGGCGTATACAAGTTACCTAAACCTATGGGGTTGCCATACAGATTTCAAGCCGAGGATACACCCATGGGTATTTAAACCAGACTTTTAGTCTCAAAAATTTCAAACCTTTGCATTCTAGGCATCGCCATTCGAACTCTAGTTTCCACCGTCTCAGTTAGTCTCCCAAGAACTTACTACACACACAGTCAGGTGGCTATACTAGACCGCCTGAAGCCGTTCGGGCATGACAAACACTAAAGGAATTGCACCTTTAGAGGATTTAAGGTCTCCTAGACCCAGTGAGTGCACAAGACAGTGCAGGTGAGGTGCACAAAACAGTGCGATAGGGGGAATGCACAAAACAGTGTGATACAAGATGAATGCACTAGAGTGGATGGCCTTCCCATCTTCAATTTATATTTTTTTAGGCTCAACTCAAGTGTTGAGAAATTAAGAAGTGGATGATTCGGCAAAGAGAAGAACATTACTCTTAAAAATAAGCTAAAATCATCTTTTCTTATAGTTTTTTTAATTCTCCTTTTCATTTTCTCTTTACAATATGTGCTCTATTTTGCACATTGCTCCTCCATAATCATATTTTTCTATAACAAAAAGATAGAAAAGGAACATATTCTTCTTAGTTCATTATTTTGGGTAGGTAAGTCAGCTACCATACTCACACCATGTGAGCACTCAACACATCCCCCACTTCCTTTCTCGACTAGTTGTTGTATAAATTGTGTGATAACATAAATCAAATAAATTCATATATTTATCAATATGAATTTCATGCTGGAAATTATACATAGATAGAATAGAAATTCATTAACAATAAAATTGCAGAAGAAAGCAAACCGAAGCCTCCACTAGATAGTGTCCTTAAAACAGATTCGCCACCTCACGGTTGGGAGCTGGAGGTTATTCGACGTCTGTCTCCCAGGATACGATGGTTGGACCAGCTATGCAATGCACCGACTGAATAGCTTCGGTGAACAGAACTTTACAACACTCTCTCGCAGGAAGAATATAAAATAAACTGGGAAACTTAGAAAGATAAGAATAACAACAATTTCTGGTGTTAGAAAGCTAAAGGAGAATGCCTCATTTTATACACATGGAGGGAGAGAAGAAGAGGCTCCCTTGCAACAAATGCAGGAATTAATTCTGCAAAACTTATGAGTTTAATTCCACCATCAATAGAGGAAACTAGGTTTCCTGCAGCCCACATATCTAACTTGGCTCAAAAAGATTAAGATAGGTGGGCAAGCCCAACCCCTACACTCAATCCATTCTAGCAAGCCCAAGCCCAAGCTCGAAGGTCCAAGATCCAAAATCCACGACCCACGACCCACGGATCACGTAACACGGACTCGGCCCGGTCCGGTCCGGACGGGGGGCGACTTGCGTAGCAATTTTGTCATGACCAACTTAGACCATAGTCTCGGCCCAAGTCCATCCTTGAAACATCCATAATTCTCTTCCTTTGAAAAATTTGGATGCTCGAAAAGGCTTGCACCCTTATGCAAAAAATGGGTTTTAAATACCCATCAATGCTCTCCTCTACAATCAATGTGGGATAGAGGTTTTACACCTTTCCCAACACCTCTTTCATGAGGCCACCTTAATGAGTCAATTTCTCATTCAAACCTTAATGGTTTTTGGTCATTCTTTTTGTGGTGTAAAGATCTCACTACAAAGAATCTAAATCCACTTAACTCCATCTCAATTGAGGATTGACACCCACTTTAATATTGCATTAAATTCACCAAAAAACCATTTTTTCCCCAACAATCCTTCACATGAATAAAAATTGACCGAATAACAATAAATGGACAACACTTAACAACAAAGACTCGAAAAGAGTGCAACGAAATAAACCCGACATCGGAAAAGCTAGCTTTTGGCTTTGATCCCCTCATAGTGAAGTCTATCGGATTTATTGGTTGTCCAGTGAACATGAAGTCTTTAACTGTTTTGCCGTTTATGTAAACCAAGACAACGGACTTCACACAGGAATTACTCCAACCATTGTTCTGTTCTCACTGTTGTGTCCGGTTTGGCCTTGGAACACTAGTCTGGTTCAGTGAGTGATTTAAAGAATTAGGCCCTGTCAATTCTTATAGAAGCGGCCCCATTTCACACTCACATAGGTGACTCTACTTGAGTATCTTGGTATACTCTGCTCAATAGCTTAACACACTAGAGTCATTAAAAGCTCAGCTTAACCTCTACACTTGCAGGTATCACTGATAAAAGGAATGGCTGGAGGTTTAACCTCCTCAGTGACATACCACCGTTACACGCAATTAGGTTATCTGATTGAACCTAGATCTTAGGATCTCCAGTCAACCAGGTAGGGTTTCCATTCCGGAAACACCTTACACAAAAGGCCTCAACCCTATTCCTTTTGACGACTTCTTTACTAACACTCGATTTAACCATTTGGTTAGCAGATCCGCAATGTTGTCCTGAGACTTTACATAGTCTAAAGTGACAACTCCGTTCGGGAATAGTTGTCAGATGGAATTATGTCTACGACGAATATGTCTAGACTTTTCATTATACATATTACTTTGTGCTTGCCCAATAGATGATTGGCTGTCACAATGAATACAGATGGCTGGCACAAGTCTTGACCAACGTGAAATATCCTCAACAAATTGGCGAAGCCATTTAGCTTCTTCAGTTGCTTTATCCAACGCAATAAACTCAAATTCCATCATTGATCTCGATATACACGATTACTTGAAAGATTTCCAAGACACGGCTGCCCCTTTGAGGATAAATACATAACCACTAGTGGATTTGGAGTCTTTTATATCAGATATCCAATTAGTGTCACTATACCCTTCTAGTACTGTTGGGTATCTAGTATAATGCAACCCATAACCCTGGGTGTAGCGTAGATAACCTAACACCTGCATAATGCCTTTCCAATGAGTAGTATTAGGATTACTTGTGTATCTACTAAGCCTGCTAACCGAGTAGGCTATATTCGGCCTTGTACAACTCATCAGATACATCAAACTTCCAATGACTCGAGAATATTATAGCTGAGAAACACTTTCACCATTATTCTTGGTCAAATATAGACTTACGTCTACCGGTGTCCTAGACACACTTGTATCTGATTTGCCAAATTTCTCAAGTATTTTCTCATCATAGTGAGATTGAGAAAGTACAATACCATCAAATGTTCTGGTAATCTTAACATCCAGAATTACATCTGCAAGGCCTATATCTTTCATGTCAAACTTAGAGTTTAACAAGCTCTTGGTAGTTCAAATCATTTCATCATTACTACCTACAATGAGTATGTCATCTACGTATAGACACAAAATGACATAACCTCTGTCAGTGTCTTTGACATACATGCATTTGTCACACTCATTGATTTTAAACCCATTTGGCAATATAGTATTGTCAAACTTCTCATGCCATTGCTTGGAAGCTTACTTCAAACCATACAATGATTTGACAAGTTTGTAGACTTTCTTATTTCGTCCTAGAGCTAAGAACCCCTCGGGTTGCTACATGTAGATTTCTTCATCTAAATCTCTATTTAAGAAAGCTATCTTTACATCCATCTGATGTATCTCCAGACCACGTAAAGCTGTTATCATAATCACCATACGAATAGATGTAATCCTTGTTACAAGTGAATACGTATCAAATTAATCCAAGCCTTCGCGCTGCCTGTATCCTCTGATAACTAGTCTAGCTTTATACTTATCAATTGACCCATAAGCTTTCATCTTTCTTTTAAAGATCCACTTACTTCCCAAGGCCTTACTGCCTGAGGATACATCAACCAACTCCCAAGTATGGTTCTGCAAGATAGAGTCAATCTCACTTTTGATTTCTTCTTTCCACAAAGGACTTTTAGGTGAAGTCACAGCTTCATGGATAGTTCGAGGTTCTCCCTCTAACATATAAGTCAAGAAGACCGGACCAAAAGACTTTGCAGTCCTGGCCCTCTTACTCCTGCTTGGCTCATCTACATCTTCAGTTTGATCATCAACTTGATCATCTAAGTAATTATCTAATGTGATCATTGCCACCCTCAACCTTTTTCATAGAACTCTGAATCCCTTCTTGGAGACGACACGGAAATACATTTTCAAAGAAAGACGCATTTCTTGATTCCATGATAGTATTCTTGTGTATATCTAGAATAACAAACCTATACACAAGAAATCGATATGAACTACTATTATGTGCATATCTAATGAATACACAATTTACTGATTTCGGTCTTATTCGTACTCGCTTGGGCGTAGGCACCGCCACTTTTGCAAGACACCCTTACATTCGTAAGAATTTATAAGAAGGCTTGATGCCTTTCCATAACTCATACAGGGTCTTGTCCACCTTCTTCCTGGGTACTTTATTCAGAATGCAATTCGCGGAGAGAATTGCTTCCCCCCACATGTTTTGTGGCAATCTAGAACTTATCAACATTGCATTTATCATCTCCTTTAGCGTCCTATTCTTTTGCTCAACAATCACATTTGATTGAGGAGAATAAGGCGCCGTGGTTTGGTGGATAATCCCAGATTGAGCACAAATCTCAATAGATAGTAATTCATACCCACCACCACGATCACTTCTTAAAGCCTTAATCTTGCAGCCTAATTGATTCTCAACTTCGTTCTCATAAAGAACAAACTTGTCAATAGCCTCATCTTTGCATTTGAGCAAATACACATAACAATACTTAGTGCAATCATCAACAAAAGTGATGAAGTACTTATTGCCACCACGTGATTGTATAAACTTTAAGTCACACACATCACTATGCACTAAGTCCAACAGCTCTGAACTTCTTTCAATAAAATGAAACGAAGATCTTGTCAACTTTGTTTCAATACAAGTTTCACATTTGTGTTTCGAATTAATCTTAAGAGATAGTATGTGATCTAACTTGATTAATCTACATAAAGATTCAAAGTTTACATGTCCTAGTCTACCATGCCACAAATTGGAAGACTCAAGCATGTAAGAAGAAGAAGATACATCTTTATTCATCTTTGGGATAACAGTCATTACATTGAGTTTAAACATACCCCCCAACATATAACCCTTACCCACATACACTTAGCTCTTGGTCAGAACAACCTTGTCAGACTTAAAGACCATGGGAAAACCACGTTTGCCAAGAAGAGACCTCGAGACAGGATTCTTACGAATGTCCATAACATACAGGACTTCGTTCAAGGTCAGCTCCTTTCCTGAGGTCAACTTCAGGACCACCTTTCCTTTCCCCTCAACAATTGAGGTAGCAGAATTTCCCATAAACAATTTCTCATCGTTTGTAACCAGCTCAAAAGTTGTAAACAGCTTCTTCTCGGAACATATGTGGCGTGTAGCCCCAGTATCAATCCACTATTCTCTTGGGTTTGAACCAACTAGATTCACCTCAGAGACAACAGCAGACAAGTGCATGCCATCCTCATCATGGGAGTGCTCTTGCATATCTGCCATGCAAGCACGAGGTTTGGTCTTGTATGCCTTCTTGTGCTTACGGTAGTCACTAGCTTGATGCCCTCGCTACTACAGTTGTAGCACTTCTGTAAGAACCAATAACCAGGTTCATGAGGCTTGTATGTCGGCTTCTTGGCAACACCACCTCTTGGCCCCAACTTTGAGCTCTTGTTCACATGAGGCTTCTTCCTCACCCAGAAGATCTGCCATGCTCAATGACATTAGCCTTCACAGAGGAGGTACTTCCTCTTTTCTTTCTATTATCCTCCTCAATTCGGAGTCGGACAATCAGGTTTTCAACTGACATTTCCTTGCCCTTGTGCTTCAGGTAGTTCTTGAAGTCCTTCCAACCATTGGGAAGTTTCTCAATGATCACCGCAACTTAGAATCACTTGTTCAAAGGCATCTCCTTAACATGAATTTCATGCAAGATCACTTGGAACTCCTAGACTTGGCTTATCACAGTTTTTGAATCTACCATTTTAAAGTCCAGGAACCGGCCAACAACAAATTTCTTTGCCCCGGCGTCCTTAGTCTTGTATTTCTTGTCCAGAGATTCCCATAACTCTTTTGTTGAGCTCTTGGCACAAAACACACTGTAGAGTGAGTCTGCCAAGCTGTTGAACATATAGTTCTGACAAAGATAGTCTGTCTGCTTCCATGTGTCAAGTGTCATGACTTTCTGCCTGTCTGGCTCATTCTCTGCCATGGCTGGAGGATCCTCACTCAAAACCTTTGTAAGGTTCAGCGTGGTCAAGTAGAACAACATCTTTTGCTGCCATCTTTTGAAGTTCACCCCAGCAAATTTCTTTGGGCGCTCATGGTGACTGAGTGATCCTTCCGGAACAGTCGAAGTAACACTAGGGTTGACCATAGAGGTCACAGTTGGGGTTGGCAAGTTAGTTTCCCCGGGGTTCAAATCCCCACCAACATTAGTAGTAGCAGCATCATTGGTAACAGTTGCCATTTTTGAAAAATACAACAAAATATCACTTTCTGCGTTTGTAGAAATTAAACTTAACCTTTAGAAAATCCCACAGTTGAAAATTTAATTCAAAACTAGTATCACCACTTAGCCTAGAATCGAATATGGTCAAGAATGTTCCCAAGAAGACTGGAGGGGTCACATCGATCTCACTTAAAACCTAGTTAACCTTTTGACAAAACTTTCAAGAGCATGTTGACTCCTAGTTCGTGATAAATCATTTTTAGAATTAAAATTTCCAAGGGATGAACTAGGTTAAACAAACCAGTTCCAACCTTCAAGCAATTAAAATAAAATTACTAACAATTACAATCAATATAAAAATTGTTACAACAAAGATAAGCAAAAAAAAATGCTTCTAATATACCAAGTAAACAACCTTGCTTTAAAAAGAATTGGCAAATAACCACAACTAAATTTTAAGCAAAAATTGTTTAAATAATATAGTCCAAAAATCTCGTTTGCACAACCCAAATTTATTCACTTGGTTGTTTTTTTTTTTTTTTTCCTTTCGCATAGGTATTCCTGTAAAAAAAGTTAGCAGAAAAACACAAGAAATACAAACCAAATCATTTAAACAAAATGTAGATATAATACATTAATTGAAACCATCTAGCCAACTATTGAATAATAAAATTAACCAATGAATTAAAATGCTAGATAAGTTACCAAAACAAAATATAATTTGTAACTTCACAATTAAATTAAAACTTTAAAATAAAATTTGTAACTCCAAAATTAAATTACAACTTTAAAATAAAATTTATAACTCTAAATAAATAAATTTAAAAAAAATTAATAGTCATGAGTTATGAATGAAATTAATTCACAATCAACATTTAAACTTATAACTCCAAAAAAATAAATTTAATTCACCCAATTAAATTACACAATATTTATGTACATCAATTTAGACAAGTTACACAATTTTATAACTCCAAATACATTAAACTAAAAATTTAATAGGCAAGAGTTATGTGAATTTTTTTTTCCCCCAATGCAATGAACATGTAATAAACTTGTAAATTATTCTAGCAATTAACTTGCAAATAAGTTTATAGTAATTAACATGTAAATAATTCTAGAATAAGAAGTATGTAAATTGACTTAAATCTAAAAAATAAATAAACATGTGAACACTACTAAAAAAAAACACTTTTTGCGACCGTCACAAGCCGTCGCAAATAACAAAAATACAGTCGCAAAAGACTTTTTGCGACGGCTTATGCGACCGCAGATGGGGGTGGCAAATGTGGGGGTGGCAAATACTTTTTGCGACGGCAAAACAACGGTCGCAAATTATTTGCAACCACCTAAACTACTTTTTGCGACAGCTATTTTGCCGTCGCAAAAAAAAATTTTAAAAATTAAAAACACTTTTAGCGACCATTGTTTTACTGTCGCAAATAATTATTTCTTAAAAAAAAATCATATACGGGTTTGCTACGACAAAAAAATCAATTACAAGCACCAAATAATTTTTTGTTAATGAAAAAATAACAAAATTAACAAATTAATTAAATTTATAATAGACATTATTCATTAACCATCCTTAAATACACTGTATTAAAAACTTCAAGTCTTCAGGAGGAAAAAAAAAAAAAAGCAACATAATCTTTGGCTCCTAACATCACCCGCTCGATCATATCAACTATTCCCTCAACAAAATCTGCAAAAACATATATCAAACTCAACCAAGTGCCTTCATACTACATACCATGGAATCAAACTTTTCTCAATACCAATACATGAAATGTTCCTTGAACTGAAATAGCCCAAGACACAACCAACCATGTTCTATTAATTAAGAACATGCTGCAAACTCCACAAACATATATTCCCATGTGCAACTCATTAAAACATCCAGAAATTAAGCAAATGGTGAGAAAGGGGCTCTGAGGAGCTAACATAGGGATCAACCTCATTTGATTTAAATAATTCAGTAAAAGTGATAAACAAAAAAAATAATTAAAAGAATGACTGTTTAGACAAAGAGATCCTAATGGAAACACTCAATTGTCCATATTGTTCTGCACAGTGTAGGGTAACCAACTTACCAGTATCAAGAGTGCCCCTTGAAAATGCAGCAGATCCTTTAATTCTCTTCTCCAATCCAGGTTTTTCATCATCTAATCAACACATTTTCACAATTCAGTTCTGCAACAGTAAATGGAAAGTAGAACATAAGCAGCAGGAATAATGGAGGGAACATACCAAATCTTGAGCGCTTAGATCTCGAGTTAGATTCACAAGATCAATATATAAGGTGGATCCCTTCTCAAGGTCAAACACCATTCCCTGCAGAAAAACATTTACAATCAAAAGATTTTAGTATGTGGATTCTATACCAGTTGCTAAGTTTTACAACATGACAGCACCATAACATCTCCACATAAAAACCTACAACACTATCAAAAGTTATCTGGTGTTTCCTTTCTGGATGGAGCAGCCAATATCAAAGATATTTTTCTTACAAGTGCCAAAAGCAAATGCAACTTATGTGACGAAATGACTAATATTGGCTATCAATTGATGATATTATCATTGAAATTCTATAGATATTGCATTCAGAATTTCCTTGCACTTGTCCATAAGCTTCCCTTGTTTTTGTGTTTTTAAACAGAGTCATAAGAGTACCCAAGGTGTTTTGTACCTACTTTGATTCAGTAGATAAGAACACAACCTGATAAACAAAACGTACGAGGCCAGCTCTAATACTGGCTATACATAGGATATCACCAACATGAGTTAGCCTTTGCCCTATATCCATATTAAATTCAAATTTGAGTAAAAAAAAACTCCCAAAACCCTTTCCAATCCCTTATTCAAACTCGTATCAAATTGAGTTTCCCCCCCTCCCCCCTTTTTTTTCCTCAAATCAAGAGACTCAAATGTTTATCATTCAGCCATTAGTGAAGTTTGTACACAAATTTATGCTTAAATCTGAGTTTATCCATTAGAGTTATCATATCCAATAAAGCTTTTACTCACAAGTGGACAAGAGGGTGAAGAATAGACCACTATAAGCTAAAAATCAAGTTCGAACTTTAGGGGCAAAGGAATTAGGTGGAATTGGGTTAGGTAGGACTTTGGTTCAAATTGCCCAATAAGAATTTGGAAAAAAATTGAAACTATCAAAATAAAGCAGGAACAAATAATTCAAAAGGCAATTGACCAAAACAGAACAAGTCAGATTTATGGATTAAGCAGTATTGATGCTGTTAAACATCTCATTTGGAGAAAGAAATCAAAGAAAGTGATAAAGGGATAGAACCCATAAAAAAAAAAAAAAAAAAAAAAGAAGAAGAAGAAGAAGAAGAAGAAAAAGAAGAAGAAAAAAAGAGGAAAGTTAACCAATTTTCTTGAGAAAAAATAAGAAGAATTACCAAAATGAAGGGGAGCAATTAGAGTGAAAACAAATCAAAAGTTGCGGTGTTTTTTTTTTTTTTTTTTTGCTTTTCTTTTTTTGTTTCTAATATGTATATCAGTTTCTAGATTGTAGTTTAGCTTCTACTTTATTGAGGATCTTGCTGTTTCCTTTTTAGGTTGTAAGGGAGTATGGCCCATTGCCTTTGCTTCTATTTTAAAATGGTTCAATGCTATTTGAATGAGGAGATTACCATATTGGTCCAGTACTATTTCATCCAATTGGGAGTTATCTCTGAATTCTGAATGATACTACTATACATTTCTCAACAATCTCAACCTTACCTGGTTGGGATAATTCAGTCTGCATATCCATAGTTTGTTTTTTTAGTAATTAACAGAAGTCAAATAATACAACCAGGTTAGGTATTTTATACAACTAGGTCAGTGTAAGCTTCAAATAATACAACCAGGTCAGTGTGAACTTCAAATGGTTTTTTTTTTTTTTTTTTAATATTTTTTTTATGGTATTTTATTTTATTCATACATTATACTTTATAACCTAAATGCATCTTGTGGGTTTTTATTAGAATTTGATCACGTCATATCCCTACTGTATTGTCCAAATTTTACTATGTTCTGTACATTTGTTTATTGTGATTCAATTTGATTCTCTTGTGAATTTGTGATTCATTTGTTTATTGTGATTCACTTTTATTCTCTTGTGAATTTGTGGTTCAGACATATTGCCTAACACATGGTGCACAATTTGTGGAGACTAAGACACATCTAAGTCTCTTATTCAAACATATTTGCAAACACATTGTGGATAAATCATAAAGACAACAAAACATGAATAAAACAATGCCATGAATGTATAACATTAAATCGAAACAGACATACAATTGAAAACGGAAGCAGACAGAAAAATAAACAGAGAAGAAGAACATACCAGCTATTCTGATGCAAACCACATGGAAGCACCACTTTGCCAATATGAAGGTCCAAATAGTTCACAACACTTGGAATCTCTGTTGAAACAAGACAATCAGTGTTTTGCAGATTGAAAGATTGAAACCACACAATTTCTGTATACCAAATTATTACTTGCAGTGACTCACCTGCTTGGTTCTGCATCACGTAGGGGCTCCACTACCTGAGTGCAAACCATAGTAAAGGCCTCACACTGAGTAGGGTTCACTTTCCCCTGAAATAGAGTGCTCAAACAAAATAAGATTTATCAAGTGGAGGAATAGGACTTCAATCCTGAAGCAGTGTGCAAACTATTGTCTTAATCCAGCTTAACTTAAATTCTTTAGATTCTAAATTCTCTCTCCACAATTCTAGATTAAAGTTTACTCCTCTTATGTCATCAACTAAAACTATATTGTCTACAAATAATATGATATCCTCTTGAATGTTCCTAATGGATTCATTTATAACTAACGCAAAAAGAGATAAGGACTTAGTATTGATTTTTTGATGATCCTATTATTACCTCTAATGAAAGATTCAGCAGTGTTAGTTAACTCTCATCAAAGACCTAGTGCAAAACGAGTGAGAGAAAAATCCAGGAAACATCAGTCAACAAACCCTCAGCTATTATTCCATCTTCTATTGATCTATAACACACTCAAAAATCCCCAAATTTATCAAATTAAAATCAACAGTGATTCAATGCTTAACACAAAAACACACACACGCACATAATATATATATATATATATACACATTTCGAGAGTAGAGATTTGAAGCAAAAGTGCAAACCAAAGAAATATGAGATTGTCGGAGTCGAAGAGTTCAAGATCTTGAGGAAGTTGAGGACGTCTACTTCGATTCTTGCTCGGACCTCAACAGAATAAATTCAATTTCAAACATTGATATTCAACATATACATAATATAGAGGTACATATACATGTGTAGAGGTGCTAATTTGAGAAGATCAAAGGAGAGAGAGCACAAGATTGCGAGAAAGAGAGAAAGCGAGATTGAGGGAGAGAGAGAGAGAGATTCATACCAGTCGTATTACTGTGAGACCGATAGAGAGACAGAGAGAGAGAGAGAGCGAGAGAAACAGAACAATCGGTGTTTGTGGAGGGGCTAGGGCAAGTATAAAGGAAAGGGGAAAATAAATAGAAGAAAATAAGGGGGTATATTGATTATTTGCGACGGCTAATCAGATGGTCGCAAATATATAGCAGCAAAAGGTCAGTTTTCTAGTAGTGGAATTAATCTAATATGTGAACATATTGAACATGTTAATTATACTATAACCTAATTACATGTCAAATAAAATTTAAACACTTATAAACATGCAAATTATATTATAAAATTATAAACTAAAAAAAATAAATATAAAGCATGATAGGAAATCATTAACCATGCTCATAGAATAAAATTATACTAAACCAATCAATATGTAAATATTACTGGAGAGCTAGCAATAAAATTATTCTAATGAAAACATAGCGTTGCCTGATCATGTATTCCTAGGAAACAAAACCAGTGGACCATTGTACAAGTATGAATTAATATTTTGTTAAACAACTCCTACACAACCAATGGGAAAATAGTAGTGAAACCTTGCATCGAAACAGTGTATATCGAGATCTAATTCAAAAAACAGTGCACTCATGAATTCAAGAACAGTGTACTAATTAAGCTATCACCTAAACAGTAGCACCAAATTACATAGTACATAACCAGTGGACTGTTCCTACCGAAACCGCATGCACAGTGAAATCTAATTCTTACAAATTCATATGAATCTACTTATCTAATTCTAATTTCATGAAAAAATATATAATCTGTTTTAATAAATTGTATGATAACATAAATCAAATAAATTCATATGTTTATCAATCTGAATTTCCTTCTGGAAATTATACATAGATAGAATAAAAATTCATTAACAATAAAATTGTAGAAGAAAGCAAACCGAAGCCTGCACTAGACAGTATTCTTAAAACAGATTCGTTGCCTCACTAGTTGGGTGTTGGAGGTTGTTCAACGTCTGTCTCTCAAGATACGACGGTTGGACTGGCTATGCCATGCACTGATTGAATAGTTTCGGCGAACAGAACTTTACAATAATCTCTCACAGGAATAATATAAAATAAACTGAGAAACTTAGGAAGACAAGAATAACTGCAATTTCTGGTGTTAGAAAGCTGACGGAGAAGGCCTCATTTTATACATATGGAGGGAGAGAGGAAGAGGCTTCCCTGCAACAAATGCAGAAATTAATTCTGTAAACTTGATGGGCTTAATTCCATCATCAATAGAGGAGACTATGTTTCCTGCAGCCCACACATCTGACTTGGCCCAAAAAGATTAAGATTGGTGGGCCAAGCCCAACTCCCACACTCAATCCATTTCGTCCAAGCCCAAGGTTCAAGATCCACAACCCACGGATCACGGACCGGTCCGGGAGGGCAGACGGGGCGCGCATGCACGTGTGGAAATTGTGTCATAACCAACTTGGACTATAGTCTTGGCCCAAGTCTATCCTTGAAGTAGCTATAACTTATTTCCTTTGGAAAATTTGGATGCCCCAAAGGGCTTGCACCCTTATGCAAAAAATGAGTTTTAAATACCCATCAATGCTCTCCTCTACACGATCAATGTAGGATAGAGGTTTTACACCTTTCCCAACACCTTTTTCATGAGGCCACCTTAATGAGTCAATTTCTCATTCAAACCTTAATGGTTTTTGGTCATTCTTTTTGTGGTGTAAAGATCTCACTACAAAGAATCTAAACTCACTTAACTCCACATCAATTGAGGATTGGCACTCACTTTAATATTGCATTAAAGTCACCAAAAAATCATTATTTTTCCAACACTAGTCACAAAGCCTCAATCCGCACGGTAATGTTGCCTCGACATCACAATAATGGCATAAACAACCCAAGCTCCAATGCATTTTGGAGCTCATTAGTTTGTTCACATTTGCTTTCTATTCATTTTTTACCCAAATTTCAATTTGTATTCATTCCCTATTACTTCCAGCAACCAAACGAATCAAACTGAAATGTTATGGAATAAGACAAAATAATTATTAAAGAAAGAAAATTAGAGGGTTTTTAAAACCAAACTAGGTCAAAAGAACTTTAGCAACATCCTCTTGTCAATCGAACACCACCCATTTTTTCTCAAATCCAATTCAACTCTTTGGCCCCTAGTAGGAAAAAGAAAGAGAAATAGAAAATCGAGATAGATATAGAGGTCAACCGACGAAAAAAATTAATTAATAGGAGTAGTGAATAAAAATTTGAGACATAAATTGATTAATTGAGTAGCAAAACAGAGCAGCAAAGCGGGAGTTACATTTGGTATCACTATGATGTTGCAAACCTCAAAGACATTCCAAGCTATGCTAACAAAAAATATTTAGAAAGGTGTAAAGGAAAATGCAGCAATTGAGTTGTAATACAGGAACAAAATACTAGAAAAAAAAAAAAAAAAATCTAAACACCTAGAGTCCACAGACTAATATTGCTGCCAGCCAAACCTGCAAGAATAGCAAAGCCATTACTCTTGCAAGTCTGAAGGTTAAAAGCCTAACATATTTCACACGAATTATGAATCCCTCAATTCAGAGGCCTCTAGAGGCTCTAAAAACGACATAAAGGGCTTTCAATATGTATAGGGCAGTCCCTAATTGATTATTGGGGTACCATAGCATATTTCAATAAGTGTAACTTAGATAATAAGCAACTACTAAAAATGACAACGTACAATGTACCATTATAGTTGGAAACCCCAATAGCCTTCACGAGACCTTGCTCCACATCATTGATGATTTTCCAATAAATTAAGCCTCTTTTGAACCTTAGCATGGTTGATATATATCTAATTCGAGTTACCACATCAACCCGTTGTTGAACGAAACGATAGATATGAGTGAATAACCTTCATTTCCCCATACTCATGGCCTAGAATTTCAACACAAACACATTAATTAATAATTGTTATGACAACAAAAATTCACAGAACAACTATAGTTGAAAGGCTAACAAAGCACAAACCAATGGAGTTGATAGAGGTCCACTGAAGAAAGCCCAAGCTGACATAGTGAGTCGTTAAGGGCAGTAAGGACACTCTGACGGCCCAGCCTCCATGGTAATGTTGCAAATTTGGTTGTAATAGCAAACTCCACTTTAGGATTCCTTTCTTTTCTTTCCTTAATAAATCTATCAAAAGAGGTCATTTATGATTATAAGAATTACAAGCGGTAAAGGAAAACAAAAATGTTCATTTTTTGAAAATATGTGGTAGTGGTACAATGAAATGCATGTTAGGGAAAATTAATGATTCCCCACAAGTAAATCAATCAATGGGAATAAAAACTAATGCGGAAAAATTAAATCAGAAGCAACACAAGAATGTTTACGTGGTTCCCTCAATGTGGTACGTCCACGGGATCGAAATCCGATTCCACTATCAACAAAGAGTTTCCAAACGATTACAAACGAGACACGAATGGTCTCACAAAACCACCCTTAGGTGAATTCCAAATAATCAAAATAAACAAGAGAAAGACCTCACCAAATTGATGAAACAAAATCTTCAAACCAGAGTTGTAGAAGATCCAAATAATGAACTAAATCAACACCGAAAACGAAGCAAAGAACCACCAAATTAATTTCACTTTTCACACACCCAAATAATTGATTTCACCAAAGTGGAGTATGTGTAGCAACCGTTCTCTTCACTTCGGGATGAGCAAAAACAATACCTAAATATTGTGAATCTAGGGTTTATTATCAAAACCTTAGTTATTTCCAAACTGAATTGGGTTTCCACAAATTAGATATAATATATAAAAATATATTATAACTAATACCAAACCAAATTAAAACTCTTTTAATAAACCATTGGGTCCCACACTCCAATAAGGAGGTATACCCAACAATGCAAAGCATGAGGAACTTCTCAGAATTACATGAGAATACATACATAATCAATGAGCAACCATGCAAATGCATACACAATTTCAAACTAATAAGCAGCCATACATGGAAACAAATACACAAGAAGTCGGATTAGGGCTTTGAGCCTAATGAGAGAGAAATAAAAAGAGGGAAAAAGGTATTGAACCACTTAAATCAAACCTATTTACCACATCAAACCCATAAAACCCTAGAAACCAAACTACTTAAACCAAACCCATTTCAAAAATCAACACGAAATTAGACTTAGTAAATCTCTTAAAACCCTATAGCAAGAGTGAGAAATGGGAAAATAGAGAAAGGGAGAGACAGAGACAAAGAGCGAGCGAGCGAGCGAGTGTGAGAGAGAGAGAGAGAGAGAGAGAGAGAGAGAGAGAGGAAGCAAGAGAGAAGGGAGAAAGATAAAGAACTTGTTCGTATTGCGGTGGTGGCAGTGGTGATTTCCAGTGGTGGAAATGTGCGGCGGATGTTAGCAACGGTGGTGAGGGACTTCGGTAAAGTGAGAAGAGGTGAGGTTCTTTGTGCGAGAGAGAGAGAGAGAGAGAGAGAGGAAAGGGATGTAAATATATGGACACCTAAATCTGGGCGCTTATCTGTTCAAAAAAAATAAAATAAAAATCTGGTCTTATAAAATATTTTCCCACATTTTAGTGACTAAAATGTTTTGTAGTCGTCATAAGTTCACTATTTGGTGAGTAATTATTCTTTTGTCGGAAAAAATTGAATATACCGCGACTAAATATTTTTTAGTCGCCAAAACTGCATATTTGTCGACCAAATTCTTAGTTGCCAAAGAGTAACAGCGCAAATGTGGCTATTATTTGGGGACTAAATTTATTTTAGTCGGCAAAAATTAGTATACTACGACTAAAATAAAATTTAGTAGCTGAAAAACTAGAGTAATGACAACTAATAATTTTTTTAGTTGCCTATTGTAGAAAATTTACTGACTAATGTATTTTTTAGTCGCCGATAAATAATATACCTCGACTAAAATAATTTAATAGCAAAAACTTGAACGGCGACCAAAATAATTTTTAATCGCCAAAAATTAAACTTTTGGCGACTAAATCCCCTTTAGTTGTCAAATTTGATCGTCAAAAATATAAATTATTATAATGGAAATATTATGTAATGATTAATAATTTATATATATATTTAATATATATGTATATAATTCGTGTTTTAGATTAATCAGATTCTAAAAAATTTTAGACTGAGCTCAATTATTTGAGTTGAGCCTGCCAAATTGCAGGCCTACTTGGGAATTGGGAAGTGGTGGTGGGTTGAAAAAAATGCAACTAATGTCACGCCCTTACTTTTACTCACTCGTGGAGACAACCCATCGTGTCCACACCACTATTACTTTTCTTCTTGGACAAGAATTTACAATCGGGACAATGTTTGTTTGAGTGGATATAATTTCAAAATCAGATTAATAATTTAATAAAGTATATAATTTTATGTTTGATTAAAAAAATGAGTTTTAGATTAGTAATTTATTTGGACATGGTATCTTTTATATGAAAAAATTATTGAATTTCAAGAGAGTAATAAAATATAAAATGAAGGACTAATGAAATATTCGAATTAATTAGTTAAATTATAAAATTGATAGAATCTTATTAATCCCTCCTCATAATCTCAAGTTAATCTATATATAAGATAGGATACATAATTTAAAGGAATTAATAATCTCAAGATTAATAGTAATATGAATATTAACCGTCCAAACATGGCCTCAAGGGATAGCCTTAGAATTGTCAATAAGAAATACATAATTGACAAAATATTTATACTCTTAATACATATTTCAAATATTTTAATACACTTTTATTTTTACACATTTCAATATGTTTTTTTTACACATTTTTTTAATATTAACAATAACCTTTAAGATTGTTTTTAACATTTTCCTACGTTCAATAATGCTACACTAATTACCATCTACATTTATCACATTTAATATATAATTTTAGGTCGTAAATGTTCAATCATATTAATATAATGAGTCTTACATAAATTTCATTAATATGTGTCACATAAAATGATATATATATATATATATATAATTAAATGTAACATTATTGGTATTACATTACTCCATGCATCTTCCCACACAACTGCAGCTTTTTATCTTTCTTTTTTGTTTTCCAATCAAGAAACTTGTGTCCTTAAAGGGAAGCAAAGTTGTTGCATGTCATGGCCGAAAAAGATGTGCACCGTATAGACCGGGGGAAAAAAAAAAAATCAAAATTTGGTTATGAGCTCCTCGAATTTAAGTGTGTGATTGATTTTGAAAGTTGAAATTTCTCCCTTTTATTTCTTTTTTAATTGAGGTTTATTGATTTGTTCAACTAAAAGTTGTCCATCAATTATAGGAAGTTCGAATAGGAATGGGTCTCAATTAAAATCAAGGCAAAATTCTGTATGAATTGCCCTCAAATATGAATATGATATCTTAGAGAGAGTATAGTTAGAATAAAACTTGGTCTAATAACAATAAATTTTTACTTTTAGGAATGGAATTAAGCAGACGAAGAACTCCAGGCAAGATGGTGTGTTGGGGACTAATTGCCCTATCCCTCGTAACTCAAACTTCACTTACAAGTTCCAAACCAAAGATCAAATTGGAACCTACACATACTTTCCATCGACTTTCATGCATAAAGCTGCTAGAGGGTTTGGAGGACTAAATGTATATGCAAGATCTGTGATCCCTGAACCATATCCTACACTGCAGTGGATTTTACTTTACTTATTGGTGATTGGTACAAGACTAGCCATAAGGTGAGGAAATCTATATTTTAATGTATATAGATGACACAATTTTGCGTTTACAAGTTCATGTTCTTCATGTCTACCTAAGTATTTTAATGTTTAGTATATATCTGAAATTTTTTGAAAATAATGGCATTGGCAGTGTGCATTTGTTAAATAACTAGGAATACATTATTTTAGATAATGTTTGTGTTCTAAAACCAATTCAACAATTTTTTTTAAAGATAATGAAAATATTATCCCAAAGTCTGTCTCCTTTTCTAATACTAGTGAGTCAATTTACTTTGAAATGTGACTAGAAGAACGGTGCCTGCATGAAATTTACATGCCTGTCATGCTCTAATGGTTTTCAATAAATTATAATTAATTTTCCAAGTCTTGATGTTTGCAGGCATTGCAGTAATTTTTGGATTCAGGGAAATCTCTTCCCTTTCCTGATGGCATCCTTATAAATGGGAAAACTCAATCTACCTTTAGTGGTGATCAAGGTCCGCCCATCATTTTATTATTGAAATTTTTTAAAACAATTTCCAAGTATTTTAATCATGTCGAAAAAGAAGAAGAAGGATTTGATTAACAATGGTTCACTTTCTTTTGCTTTTCAGGAAAACCCTACATATTCAGGATTTCAAATGTGGGCTTGTCGACCTCCATTACCTTCAGGATTTCAAATGTGGGCTTGTCGGCCTCCATTAACTTTTCAAAAAAGTTCACTATCACCCTTAAGAGTCTATACAAATATAATGGTTTTCGTATGATTCTCTGTTTTGTATGGAATTATTATTTTAGATTGGAATATATTTGGTTTGTATGAAATTTGACATTAAAAATTATTCCTTTTTGGATGGTTAGAAGTGAAATGGATGCAAATTGCAAAATGATTGATAATATATGTATTGTTTTATTTATATACATGGTATAGGTTGCACGGAATACATACAGGTTATGGAGAAATTAAAAAAAAATAACAATATCATGTTTTTGGCCACTAAATAATTGGTAGCCAAAAAAAAAGTAAATATTTTTAGTGACTAAATAGTTAGTAGCTAAAAAAAATAAAACGAAAAAAAAAACTTTTGGTGACTAAAATTTTAGTAGCCAAATAAAAAAAAAAAGACTTTAGGCGACTAAATTTTTAGTAGCTAAAAAAAGTTACACTTTAGGTGACTAAAACATTTAGTAGCTAAAAAAAAATAAGATGAATAAAAAAAAAAAAATTGGCTACTAAATAAATTAGTCGTTCTAAATAATTTTAGTTTTGGCGACTAAATGTTTTAGTCGCTGAAAATACGATATTAATTTTTTTGAAAGCTTTTGCCGACTAAAAGATTAGTCGTCAATTCGGCCTATCAACGACTAAAGTTTTTTTTGTCGCCAATACCTTTACTTTTGGTGACTAATTGTTTAGTCGCCAATTTAGGGCTTTCGATGACTAAATTTTTTTTAGTCGCCAATACCTTCCTGACAATCTTCTCACGACCAAGCTGGCAACCAAACTATTTAGTCGGAAAAACTTTTTGACAACTAAAATTTTAGTCGTCAAAAGTGCAATTTCTTGTAGTGTACACTCCTAAGCTCCAAACCTTGATTACTAGGCCAACCCTTTCGAGGTTATTTTTTATGCCCTTGTATATAAATCATCTATGAAAATCTATTTGATTATGTGATCCAATCATGGCTTCAATATTTAATCAATCTATTTGTCACAACCCAAATCCGTCCCTATAGGTTTAGGTCATGATTGACCAGTAATCTCAGATTACCTTCGGCCTTAATGACAAAACAATCATAATATAATAACGAGGCTTAGTGGAAGTAATAAAGAAATATAATTGAGTTTATTGAGTAGTGCATACATGCCAAAATCATAAATATTAAAAACTTTTAAACTTCATTCAAACTTATATACAATACATCAAAGTTGGACGTCCCATATATCATCATTCCAAAACAAGTTCCAAAACATAAAAAGAAACAAAACAAAATAAAAGTTGGGCTAACAAAGCTCAACTCCTCTCGAGTCCAAGCACGCCCTTCATAGAGGCACTTCAAAATCGACTTCACAGGGGTAGACACCGACGTTGTTTTAAACTTGACGTCCGCTTGCTCACCTCCATATAATATATATATATAAAGAGAGGGCTGAGCTAAAGCTAGTGAGTAATATCAGTATAAATGTTTTATATGAATGAAGCCCAACATGTTACAAAACGTATCTTTCGTTTCCGAAACAATTCATGTCAATAAGAAAACCATCGTAATAACAATCATCAGTCTCTTCTTTGCAATAACAATAATCAATCAATCAATCAATTTACATGGCATATCCAATAGAGTTTCAATGAGACAATGTGCTGAAGCCAATAGGACCATAAGGGTCAATCCAATGGGACCATGATAGGTCATTCAATAATTCATAATTCAATGTGGACCATTTAGGTCTAACATCAGAGATATTTATATTTCAATTAATCCAATTGGCCATGGTATTGTTTTCCCCAAGCAATGGCCTATTAATCAATGGGCCAGTATTATTTCTCACGAGCGAGGACCTTACTAATGGATGCCACAATTACAATTAAAAAGAGACATTCATTCATAGATAACAAAATATGTTTCAAAATATCAATCTTGAATAATTTCAAAATACATTTCGAACATAGCTTTATAAAGACATTACTCACAGTGGGTTAAATTAATTATAGGCCTCGGGCGTCCACCTACACAATACACATATTGAAACACAGTCTCAATCAAACGTTCTATAATTCAATTCCCTTTTTAATGTGTTTCTAGTTCATTTCTCTATTAAGAATGACTAAACAATACCCATTGATGCCTAAGAGAGCATGAGAATGAAAACATGCACAAGGGAGTGTATTTCAAAAATGCTGAAAATAGGACAATTCGCTCGAGCGGTCATTTGGTTGCTCAAGCGGTGTGGCCTGTCTGCAAAAGTACTGAATGCATGCAAAGTGCGCTCGATGGTTGGTCAAGCCATGTGGAATAAAAGGTGAGTTCGCTCGAGCCATATGTATCGTGTTTGTAAAAATACTGAGAGCATGCAAAGTGTGCTTGAACGACAACTTCATCGCTCGAGTGAAGTGCACAAATTATGGGCTTTCCATAATTGAATTTGAAGTGCAAAAACATGAGTTTCAACTCCCAAGTTTGCATGGCTCAAGAGAATATGAAGAAACACTTTATAAAGCATGAATTCATGAAAATTAAGCAACCATGATCTCAAATTCTCTTTCAATTCTTCAAAATAAGGTTCCAATTTCAAAGTTCTTGCCATGCATGTGTTGAATTCAACTCTTTTCCTTTCAAATCATGTTCATATGAGATGTTTAGTGTGAAATCATAAAGAATCTTCAAATATATATATAGCTAGTAAAAAATCATGCATGTAAGGGTTTTGTTGAGAATTAAGCTTGAAATGATGAATTATGCATGCATGTACTCAGTTAGTTCAAACTCACTAAATTTATGGTGATTCTAACTCTTTCCTTTCAAATTCATGCAAATGTTATTATAAACTAAGTGAATCCAACTTCTTCATGGATAACTTACAAGAATTATGGGTGAATTCCATTCCTATAGCTTGAATTCAAGTGTTAAAAGCTTAATTTCTTCAAGTCTCCTTCAAATCTCTACAATTCTCCAAGTTCTCTCTCTCAAAGTTGAAGTCTCTCTCTCTCTCTAATCTCAACCAAAATGATGAAGAATATGATTTCATTGAGCTTATATTGCATATTTATAGGCTTAATTAAGTTAAGTTAATTAAGTGGGATTAGGCTTAATTAATTTATTCTAATTCTTTTGATCTGAATCAAATTTTAATTAAACTTACTATATGATTCTAAGTATTCTAATCAACCTATTGAACTAATCAATTCTGGTTTCTGAATGCATTTCGGTTTTCAATTTCTAATTCAAAGTAAGCACTTAGATTTTCCATAAACAAATGAATAAGAACAAATTAAACATATAATTATGTAAATATGCTCAATGAAATTATATATAAAAATAATATGCATGTTGGGGGTCATCACACCATCTTTTTATTGGAATAATATCTTTGGAGTATTTTACTGTTGTTTAAATTGTGTGATAACATAAAACAAATAGATTCATAATTGACAATTAAAATTTCAGAACAAGCAAACCATGCTGAAATTATAATACGTCATAAAATAAAATAGCAAAGGAAAGCAAACCGAAGCCTGCACTTAACAGTGTCTTTAAAACAGATTCGCCGTCTCACCAATTGGGTGCTAGAGGTTGGTTGACGTCTGTCTCCTAGGATACGACGATTAGACTAGCTACAACAATGCACCGACTGAGTAGCTTTGGGGAACAGAATTTCGCAGCACTTTCTCACAGGAAGAAAATAATATAAAACTGGAAAACTTAGGAAGACGGGAATAGCAACAATTTCTGGTGTAGAAAGCTGAAGGAGAGGGCATCCTTTTATACATATGGAAGGCGAGAGCAAGAGGCTCCTCTGCAACAAATGCATGAGTTAATTCTGCAAAATTGATAGGTTTAATTCCATCATCAATAAAGGAGATTAGGTTTTTTGTACATATTCCTACAGCCCACACTCGATCCATCCAAGCCCAAGCCCATGATTCACGGCCCACGAATCACAGATCCGAATAGGTCTGGACAGGTGGGCAAGCGGCGCGCGTGTGGCAATTTTTGCATAATCAACTTGGACCATAGTCTTAGTCTAAGTCCATCCTTGAAGCATCCATAACTCTTTTCCTTCGGAAAATTTGGATGCCCCAAAGGGCTTACACCCTTATGCAAAAAATGGATTTTAAATACCCATTAATGTTCTCTTATACAATCAATGTGGGATAACAAGGTTTTAGACCTTTCTCAACACCGTTTTTATGAGGCCAACTTAATGAGTCTTCTAATTCAAACCTTAATGGTTTTTTGTCATTCTTTTTGTGGTGTAAAGATTACATTACAAAGAATCTAAACACATTTTAATCTACCTCAATTAAGTTTGACACCCACTTTAATATTGCATTAAAATCACCAAAAATCATTATTCTTCCCACATTTACAAACTAAACGGTTTTGATCTTGATGAGTCTTGAGTGGACACCATTAATACAACTAATATTTGCAGAATTGATAGATTTTCTACTCTGAATAGTAGCAAATTCATTAGAAATGGAATGAGAACAAGCATTTTTAAAGAGGGCTACTTGGTGTCTTCGAGATAATTTTCTTTCTTTCTTTCTTTTTTTCATTTTCATTTTCTTTTCATTTTTTTTTTTTTTTTTTCAGATTCATACAACAAAGTACAAGCATCATGTTTATATATATGATTTATTATATTAAAAAATAATGGACACATCATTATTATTATTTTTTTAAATATAGTGAGTTCTTGATATTTAAGAGGTGAAAAAATAGTAAAATTCTGAAAAACTATCACATCAGTGGTCTTTTACAAAAATAATTACAAATCAACTGAAATAATAATTAAAATTATAAAGATTTTTAAAAATATGTACTGTAATTTTTTTAAGATACCACTGAGGTGTAATTACCCCTAAAATTTTTGGTAACAATAATTTCATTTTTTTGAAATAATTGGAATTTTGAAAGCTTCCAACAGTAAATCCAAGTGTCTAATTAACAACCAGTGCTTCCATTTTCCTTCCACTTTCTTCTCAGTGGGTACATCTTATCTCAAAGATTACTGCAAATTTGACCTTGTTTGGGAATTAGAAATTAAGATTATTGGTTATGGGAAATTTTATGGTACACATCTCAAATGCACATTTGGTTCGATTTTTGTGATATTTAATTATGACCTATTATAATATTAGCTATGATATATTATAATGTTAATCATGACATTGTTTGGGTTATACTTAAGTGGTGTTTGATTTGCAGTTCAATTTTTTTTAGTTAAGACTCTCATAAGATTGAGTTATGACATTTGTGATAATCAAACTCACAAATGACATAACTTGAATATATTATTATATAAAGTCTATACTTGAATTAGTATATACTATCATATATATATATATATTTTTCAAAGTATTCCTTGATAATTGCTTTAAATTGATTTAATTCTCTTAGATCTAACTACTTCAAATAAATGTCATAATGGTCGGATATAATTTTTTAAGTAATTATTATTTTAAATTACACACTAGTATATGCATGAGGCCACCTTTGATCAGTGTGGTGTTTAGTGGTTAATGTTAATCAAGCCCAAAGCTACCACATCTTTTCTAGTAAAATTAACCAACTTTTTTATATGGCTCATCCTTCACTATAAAAATTAAAAAAAAAAAAAAGAAAAAAGAAAAAGAAAGAGAGAGAGACAACTCAATTAGTAACCTTTTGCTTGACTTGTAGTGAATGGAAGGTCCATTGAACTTTTAGTTCTTCGCTGGCTTCCATTTAACACGGGCCTATATTGTCATGCACTGTTATTAATGGCAGCATATATTAAAAAATCATATTGAGCACCCAAGAACCACTACAATTAATTGTTGAAAAAATAATATATGATAAATTTTGTATGGTCTGATTCAAAAAGTTTGATCCTCTACAATCTTAAGGATTTTGGCAATCAATTTTTTGACTAAAAAAAGTATAAAATACAAAATAAGTTAAATAAGTAAATAAGACAAAATGTTACATTTAAATCATAATCATTTCATTTTTCTTTCACAAAAGTCAAAAAAACAAATTAAACAAACTTTAATTTCAAGTTAAAATAGTCAAAAAAATCGAAAAACAAACTAGAAAAGCCTATCCACGACTTAGTCAACCTATAAAGGTATGGTAACACTCTATGTTATTTAAAAAAGTTATGGATCATTGAGGTGATTATGTGATGAATTTTATTAAAAAGTTACGAATTATTGAGGTGATTATGTTATGAATTTTATTAAAAGGGTTTTCTAGTTTGAATCATAATTATGTTATGAAAAAGAATAATTGTGATTATGTTATGAATTTTGTTAAAACGTTACAAACCATTGAGATGAGAAAAGTTATGAATTGTTCTAAGGCCTCGTTTGGGGAGTGGCTATTTTAACCAAAAAGCCAAAAAGTCAACTAAAACTAGTCACATCACCTCTCTACTTTTCTGCACATATTTTCGTAAAAAGTCAAAAAGTTACTAAAATAGCCTGTTCCCAAACGAGGCCTAATTTTGTTACAAATCATAATGACAGTAAAAAAAAGCATATACTATATACATTTTTTAAAGTGTGTACTATAGTTTTTCTCTACGTAAAACAAATTATATCACAAAAGGTGTTGTCTTTTTTTCTTCTTCTTCACATTTGTTGATATTCTCATTATTTTCTTCAAAGTAATATTTTGAAAATTGGACTGGATTGGCCAGTTCAATTGGTTAACTTGTCAACTGGTTTAATATTCGGTGCGGACATACTCTCTAAATCGTTCTCACTTGAAAACTGGTCAGGTAAACCAGTGAAATTTGTGGTTAAATCGATAAACTGGACGAACCAGTATGGGTTGAAGCAAATAAGCCGAGTTTGATAGCTCCAAAAATATTTGATCCAACATTGGAAAAAAAAAATGATATCGTAAAGAGTTGAACCCAACATGTTTAAGTTTATAAGGAGAATGAACTTCCACTTTATTGATATTCTCATTATTTTCTGCAAATTTCAAAGATAAGCCAGATTACATCAGTAGTACTTTTTTATTATTAAGACTAACTTTGAGGTCAACAGTCACTAAATTTAGAATTTGATGACAAAAATATAAATATAATGCACCAACAGATTCAATAGCTATAAGCTAGAATGAATCATTATGCATCAATGTCAACTTTTTGGTGCAATATATTAAGATTACTTATGGATTGGTTTAGGATGTGAGTTAATCATTTTGATTTTTAAAATTTTTAACTATTTTAGTTCGGAATTAAAAAGTCTCGTTTGGAATAGGTTTTTTGACTTTTATTAAAGAAAAAATAAAATAATTATAGATTGGATGTGATATTTTGTCTGATTTGAATAAAATAGTTTATTTTGTCTTATATGACTATTTTAGCCCCAACCTTTATCCCAAACAGGCTTATGTCTTTTTCTCTTTTTTTTTAATATATTAAGATTACTTATGTTTTTTTTTTCTTTTTTTCCTTTTTTAACACTCATAAGATAAAAACATAATTTAAATAAACTAAAAACTTGATTATTCAAGGGAAAATTGGTAAAATATTCTTTTTTTGGTTTATATGACACCAGGTTCAATGATTATTTTGTTTTGATCATAAAACGTAATTATTGAAATTGTTTAGTGGGAAAATCAAATTATTGTTTTGAAGTAATTTTTTTTCCATTTTACCCCACTGCAGTCAAACCACTGGTGGAGGTGGAAAAGTCACTGAATGTGGCCGGTAGTAGTTATATGGACAAATAAACAAATTAGGTGAATATATAGGTGACATGTAGACAAATAATTGAATGACATGCAGACAAACTCATAAACAGATAGGTGGTCAATGGATAAATAGACAAATAGGTAAGAGTAATATAATCTTTTAAATTATTATTATCTTTTTAGTCTTAAAAGAACAGAACTTAATTTCAAAATTAAACTTATGACCCGAGTACCCATTATTCAGAGGCTCGGAAGGATTGCTTTCTAATTTTCAATTTTCAGATTGCAAAAAAACTACACCAATCACCTTGAAAATCATCAATCCCCAGCTTGCAAGTGGCCCTTCGAGATAGACTTGTCAACAATATTGCAAAGATGATAATGCCAATCGTCGTTTAATATTTGGCAATTTCTCACTTGGAGCAGACAATTTTTGGATCCACATCTACATCATCCTACACATTATGACTTTTTTTATCTTTTTAATATGTTTAATTTATTGCAAATTTTAATAGATTTTAGTTATTTGTTAGTTTCTATTAGGATAATTATGTGTGTTGAATTGACCATTTCCATCCTTTGATTTTTATTTTTTATTTTTTATATTGAAAGCATCGAACGTTATACAAAGTCTATTGTTCTTTGTTTGGTTTTTGTGACAATTCATGAATGACAACTGTGTTGTTATTAAATATTAATTAGACCCATCAAATACTGCTTAGAAAGCAACATCTTAAAGCACCAAAAAAAAGAAAGCTACATCTTACCTAATTTTAATAGTGCACTAAACAAATGATTTGAAGGTTTGGACTTCTCTCAGCATGAGAGGCCTGTGACACCTCTTGTTTTGATGATTCAATTTTTTTATTTTGTAGAATTTTCTATATATATCATTAATGAAAAAATTTGGATTAACTAGATCATTTTAGTATTTTCATTTTATCATGTTTATCTTTAAAAAAATGAATGGTCTATTTTCAAAAATATATTTGTCGTCCAATTTTTTAGAAACAATAAAATGAAAATGTTATAATTATTGAATTGATCTAATTTTCCTCTAGATCATTTACACTAAAAGTTTTACAAAATGAACAAATCAAATTATCGAAATGACATTTGTGATGAGCTCCACGACCCCTCACATTGTCTCAAATTTACACATAAATTTGACAAAAGCCCAACACTAAGACTAATACTTCATCCCAAAGCTCTGCCTTGCATTATTCAATATAAGACAATAAAAAAAAATGGTATCATTTGTATTATTTATAAACACGAATTATTTTTACATTTTTTATTTTTATTTTTGAGAAATAATATAGGTCAATTATTTTTTTGTAACCGTTTTATATTACCATCTATGTGAATAGGTATGATTGGCTCATTGTTTGCAAATAACCATTAAAGAAATAATCAATACAATTATTATAATGGTGCATACCAGTGATATAAAACAATGAAAAAAATAGATAATATATAATAGTCATATTTATTTTTATGTAGTAACAAATTCCGATTTTTTTTTTTTTTTTGAAACAACTATTTAGTGTTTTCTAAAAAATGAGTTTTTTTCAAAAATAGTTTTTCAAATATTTTTTTTTTAATTTTCTAAAAAATAAAAACATATGTAAAAGCATAAACTAAAACAATACCAAACATAACCTATTCACACAACCAACCAACCTAAAAAGTAGTAACAATATAATACAAAACAATACTCTATATTGTTGATTCAATTTCTCTTTAGAATAATGAACTTCAATTCATAACTAATTTGTATTTTAAATTAAAAAATGATTAGGATACATTTTAAATGACATAGTAATTGTACTTTTATTTAATTTTAATTTTAAATTATGATGATGTATTTGAATTTTAAGTTATGATGATTAGTTTACTCGAATCCGTTTTCTTATCATAAATAGATATCTTATGGCCTGCAACATTAACATGTTGACAACATGAGATTTTTCTATATTTATGATTTTTTTTTTTATATAAATAGATTTTTTTTATTTGATTTTTCTACTACCGGACACAAAAGTATGAAATTTACGTGTATTTACAAATGAAAATCCTAGTACATTCGTGTCTAGTAATAAAAAAAATTGGTAAGAAAACTATTTATCTATAGTATTAATCTTATTTAAAATTTTTTAATTCTTAGCCTATGCAATCTTAACTATTGCTTATAAATATATAAATCTCAAATTATAATTTAACAAGTGAAAGCATATTAAAATAATAAAACATAAAAAATATAATGACAAGATGCTTAACCATATTGTTGACAATCAATTTTTTTTTTTTCTTTTTTTTCTTTTTTGGAGTAGGCTTGTCTTTAGTAGACTGGATAATACTGTTGGGTCCATGGGACTCACTACGAATTTTATTTTGATAATTTGAATCGTTGAATTTGTAGAGTTCGTCAATTTTTTATTCCTTCAAAAAATTACGCTAATCGGATATTGATAGCTACTTGATCGGATTAGATTTTTGTCAATAATTTATTTTAAAAATTATATTTATTGTTGACAGAAATCTAATTCGATTAAATAGCTATCGACATCCAATCAACGTGATTTTTTAAAGAGATAAAAGTACTCAACGAGTTCTACACATTGAACGATTCGGATTATCGAAACAAAATTCGTAATGGGCCCCCACAAGCTCAATAGCATACTTCAATGCGATCTCAGATTGGAGAGGAGCCTGTCATTTCTTTTCTCTATATATATATTTTAAAGAAGTAGGCTTGTAGGTTTTTTACCCTGTTCTATCCGTACTTTGTAGGGAACTTATAATGGATTAATCATATGGCTAATTATTATTGAGAATTGACTGCTTCATGAGTGAGTTCCCTTAATTAACGCCCCAACTTTGTCTATCTAGACGACATTGTTCAACCATTCATGCCACATATATTATACACGAGGAAAACTTCTAGCTTTTTATAATTGAATCTCCAGATCAATTTGCTCACATTTTGATTAAATTTAAAATTTTAAAGTTATTGATTATTTCTTAAAGTGATTGAACTCATAAATTTCATTCTCAAATCTTTATATAAGAAAAAAATTAATTAGATAGAATCTACCTCATAATATATACACACACTATTGATCAAACTTTTATGAACTAAACTTCTACACTCTCTCGAAAATAAATAAACAAAAATAAAACACTACAAACTTTAAGGATTACAGAGACTAAGGTCTTGTTTTGTTTGTGTTTAGAAAAAAAAAAAAATCAATTTTTTTTTGAAAAAATAGAAATTAGTTTAATGAAAAGAAATATCAAAAATATTATTTTAAATTTTTAAAAATTATTTCTAAAATCTCAAAAGATAAAATTATATAAAAATGATAAGGTGCCGTTTGGTAACGCGTTTTCAGTTTTCTGTTTATATTTACAAAAATTTTAAAAACTTAAATAAAAACTTGTTTGGTAAATTTTTGATTTATAAATCAGTGGTCTCAGTTATAAATTTGGCTAAAAAATGTAAACTCAAAAAATGTGTTTTCGTTTTGAGTTTTGAGTTTTTTTTTTTTTTTTACCACCCAACACTAGCCCACACCCGCCACTATTTTCCACCACCGTCGTCCGCCACCACCACATCACTTCCCACCACCCCACCGCCACACCACCACTCACCCACCACACACCACCCATCACCCACCCGCCACCACCAAGCAGCCACCACCACCACACCACCACACCACTCCACCACCCGAACAGTCACCCACCACACAGCCAGCCTACCACCACCCGCCATCCGCCACCCACTTGCCACCGCTACTACCACCGCCCCACTACCACCACAACCAACCACCACCACCACTCGCTACCACCCGCCATCGTCACCCACCCACTCACCATCACCACCCGCTACCACCACCCACCACCACCCGCCATCCGCCATCCACCTGCCACTACCACCCACCACCCCGCCGCACCACCACCACCCGCCACCTACCTACCATCCGCCACCCACCTGCCACACCACCCACCATCCGCCACCACCACCCACTCGCTACCACCCACACCGCCACCGTCACCCACCACCCGCCACCACCCTACCGCCACCCCCGTCACCACTTTCCACCACCGTCTTCCGCCGCCACCGCTACCTGCCACCCACCGTCACCACTTTCCACCACCGTCTTCCGCCGCCACTTGCCACCACTTGCCATTTCTCACTCTTTTTTATATTTTAAATTTTTTTTAAACATTTTGTCAATTACCAAACGCTTTTGTAGTTTATGTTTTTCTAAAAATAAACAAAAATCAGTTTATAAAATTTTTATAAATATAAACTGAAAACGTAAACGTTACCAAACAGACCCAAGTGTCTTTATTTTTTAAAATTTCTTTCACAAATTAATTTTTAGTTTTTTAGAAAAAAATTTGAAAATCAAACTAAATATTTATATATGAAAATTTTATTACAAAAAAATTAAGGGATCAATTGCAGTTGTCTTGAGAAAACTGTCCTAAAAAGTTTTAAAAAAAAAAAATCATTTAGCAACAAAATTTTAAAAAAATTACTGATAAATACACTTTTAAAAATAAAACAATTTATATTTTGAGACAATTTTGGCCCCCAAAGTATAGTAATTCATTACAAAATATCTAATTTCGTCACTAAAAATACAACAATGGCGCTTTTGGCAACTAAGATATTTCATCTCTAAATAGTGATTTTATTATGAAATTTTTTGTCTCTAATTTTTTATTTTTATTTTTTATTTTTTTGTAGTAACAACTAAATATTATGAAGATTATTAATTTGCATAAAGGGTTATATTAGTCAATAGACGTAGAAAAGTGTTGCTATATACTCATAATTTGTGCTTAAAAAATTATTCAGAAGAATTAATATGTAATTCACTGTAGAAGGAGAAAATTATATAGAAATGGATATAGTTTTTGACTGTTAAAATACAAAATAATTTTTTTCAGTTTAAAAAGCAATAATTTGACAGTTGATCATCACGATTAATAAAAATTAATGGTCTTGATTACATGCTGAATGTGCAAAGTCCACATCTACCAACTGGAAAGTCATAGTCCACGTCATGTATATGTACCACTGTCATGCACTTAAGGCTAGGTTTGGTGTCATAAAAAAAAATCAAAAAGTCAAAAAGTGAAAAATTACTATTCTATTTGAGTCACATTATTTCAAATTAAACTCATATTTCATAAAAAATCAAAGAGTACACTTATTTAGAACATTCTAAATAACCCCAAAATATCATGCCATTTGCATATTTGTCTAAAGACTTAAACTTGTCTCCAGTCACCACACTGGTGTGGTGAGTGTGAGGGTAGGGTTGGAGTTGATAAAGTAGAGGTAAATTTTTCGGTTGTAATCTAATTATATTATTATATTAATGTTATCTTTGAAAAAAGAAAAAAGAAAAAAAGAACTTGTCTCTAATTTGATTCGGATCGGAGCATACTATTAGGCTTCATAAGTCCATTACGGAGCCTACATTAATGATTCAAATTGTTCAATGTGTAGAGTTCATTGAGCACTTTATTTCTGGAAAAAATTATGTTAATCGGATATTGATAACCACTTAATTAGATTAAATTTGTACCAACAATCATTGATTTTAAAAATAAATTACTGATACAAAAGTGTTTTGATTAAGTAACTATTGATATCCAATTAACGTGATTTTTTTATAAGGATAAAATACTCGACAAGTTCTATACATTGAATGATTTGAGTTATCAATGTAGACTACGTGATGAGACCACAAAAGCCCAATAATATGCTCCAGTTGAGAAACCAATTAGGGTGTGTTTGATTGGACGGACTGGATAAGGGGGGATTAGAATCCATCGGACTTGAGACTTGGGACTGTGAATCCCCCGGACTATTTGGCTGGATTGGATATGTATCCTGTGTTTATTTTTTCATGGGATTAGATGTCTGGAAATGACTATTTTTAGTGAATCCAACGTTTGGTTGGACGGACTGGATAGGATAAATGAACAAAAGACTATTTTACCATTTTTCAATTGTTTACTAAGTAATAGCAATATTAAACATATCTTTAATATTTTAATTATTTTTAGCTAGATTAAATAAAAATTTATTTTATTTTATTTTTTACACAATTAAATAAATTTATTTTTTTAAAAAATAAATAAATAAATAAATAAAGAAAATATCAATAAAAATATATATTATTTTTTTAATTAAAATTTTAAATAAATTTGTTTTTAAAAATAATAATAATCAAACAATGAAATTAAATAAAACATCTATTAAATTTAAATAATGAAATTAAATAAAATATAAACAAAATTTTAAAATAAAACATCAATAAAATATCTATAAAAAATTATTTTAAAAAATTAAATAAATAAAACATCAATAAAAGTTAAATAAAATTATTTTATTTTTAAATTGAGACATTTAAATTTTATTGAATTTTATTAAATATAATACATAATTAAATAGTAGAGGGTCAAAATGGTCATTTTGACCACCTAATCCCAACAGTTGATAGTCCCTCAAAAACTATCCCATGCCCCCCCCCCTAGGACACAATAGTCCCCCATATGGGGGATAAGGAGTCTGGCCGGACATGGAGTCTGGCGGACTAAAAAAAAATCAAACGGCGGATAAAGAGCACTATTTGGATTACAATTCAAATAGTGGATAGTCCTCCCCTAATCCGGCGAATCAAACACGCCCTCAGAGTGAAGCTTATCCATTTTCTAAACCATCCGGTTATCAAATTGGAAGGTTCAAATTCAGACTTTATGAATCAAATTATTTATTTGATAGGCTTTTTCAGAAGATCATGCATACCAAAAATGACATTCACTAAACATTGGAATCACTCGATTGAATTACATTCATCTGATAAATAATTAATGAACAACAAATTTTGAAAGCAGTCTGTTAATTATTTTTCAAACAAAAAAATGTCAATTGATTGATTCCCGATATCCAATTAACCTCATTTTTTTGTATGCATGCTCACTTTAGAGGGTCTTACGAGATGAAAATTTTGAATTATCGAGACGGGTCTAAAATGGGCACACAGTGGACACAATTAGATCGCCCAATTGAATATCCTAATTGGAGAGAATCTATTCCCTACTATGTTTTATAGAACATAATGACTTGTTTGAAGGAAAAAATTAAGGGAAAATTATATATTAGTGTAGTTTTACAAAAATAATCATAGATCAATAGTAAATTTTATAAATATTAATAATTAAAATTATAAGATTTTCAATGTATTTGTAATTATTATTTTTAAATATATTGAATTGTAATTTTCTTAAAATTAATTGCTTTTATACATGTTAAGAAGACTTAAAAATGTCTTACATTTTTTTATTGCACTCACTTCATAAAGAATATACAAAAAAAAATTAAACTTCTTAATATGTGTATGAAAGACGCACTTTAACAAAATGCATCAAATAGTTACAAAATTTTCATTTTATTTTATTTTTCAACTTTTAATAAGGCTATCCTTTTTGAAACACATTAAACAAGGCAAGTAAAGTTTTCTTTAAACAAATTAAATTCTTTTGAAAACCTCAAAAAATACTATATATAAAATAAGAATAATACTTTAGACCCCCTCAAAAGGGGCACCCCCTCACCCCCTTTGACATGTGTCAGGGGGTGATTGGATGTGCAGGAAAAAAAGAAAAAGAAAAAGAAAAAGCAACCAATGAGAGTGAGAGGGGGTGAAAGGGGGTGATGGGAAAAGGGGGTCTCTATCATTGTTGATAAAATAACTATAAGGTGGTCTTCATACATATATATATATATATTTTGCATTTTTCTATTTGGAACACATAAGACAAATTAGACAATCAAAACTTCGTTTAAAACAAGTCAATCTTTTTCGAAAACTACAAAACCTAAATTATATATTGAAAGGAGAAACCTATGCGCACGCCAAAAAATAAAAAAATGCATAGAAATAATAATTGATTTTGTTAAAGAGACGAAGGTGTGTGATCCACAATTGTATATAAAATAATAATCTATTTTGTTAAAGAGATGAAGGTGTGTGGTTTACAATTGTATACAGTGGCAGACGTAAGATTTTAATGTCGAGGGTGAGTGTATATATAATCATATTGTAATGAGTATGTGATATACAATATCAATTTTTACTTAATTATCATAAAAATATATAATTAAATGTTTTCATTCATCGTATATAATTATAAAATATTATAAAAATACAATTGGATATGTTCTAGTAAATCTATATTAATTTTTTAAAAATAACTATTTGCTCTACATATCTACTTAGACATCTAAAGTTGTGCTTGACGTTCTTTCATAACATAAAAAGCATCTATGATGGAATCTACATCAAAATCTCGAGCAATGTCTTTCGCAACATATGTTAACAAGTAGCTTGAAAGAAAAGCATTCTCCATCATGTTGTACAATCTAATCTTTACAATTTTCATGGCCGGAAATGCACATTCTAGGTAGGCTTTTTTGTGTTTTGGGTCACTGGTTTTAATGATTTGGGTTCACTGGTTGTGAAATAAGAAAGAGAAGAGAAGCTTTTTTGTTTTGAATATATGATGACTGCTCTAGGTAGGCTACTGTTGCCTACATATAATTGAGACTTGTATCTTCTTGAGTAATCATTTTTTTTTTTTTTATTTAGTTATAAGCAAACAACTAAAAAATTTGGGCCCTAATCAGACAAAAAGGATTTTAATATATTAACAAATAAACTCTCAATTATTTTAACATTACTAAATTTAAAATAAAAAAATAATCATACTTCAAAAATAAATTATTATTATTATTATTATTTTTAGTATTTATCAAAAAAATAAATAAGTTTTTAAATTTTAAAGTACAAAATTTAAAGGTGGCAGTTCTTAAATTTTTTGCAAAAACTTTGGGTGAAGAACCTATATAATTTAAAAATATTTGTAATTTTATTACTATATTTAGGGGGTTTTTTCAAAACTTTGGGATGGCGGTCGCCCCTGCCAGCCTCACTCTGGCCATCCCTAATTGTGTATAAAATAATAATTGATTTTGTTGAAGAGTGTTTTTAGGGCATTTTAACAAGAAGTTTAAAATATTTATAAATAATAATATAAGAAAGTACGTGTAACAAAAAAATATAATTATTTTAAATTCTAAAATATTTATGATAAAAAATAAAAATCTTGTTTGGAAAAATTACAAATATGAAATAATAAATAATTCTAGAACATAAATAAAAACTAGGATAATGTCGGCTTGCAATCTATACGGATAAAAACAAACAAATAAATCTAAGTAATAATCAAACTAAATAAATAATTTTAGAAAAGCCGACAATTGTGTGTTAAAAAAATCAATTAATTTAGAAACAAACATTCCCCAAAGTTATTGCCACTGTTTACAGTGACAAATCTTCTTTTTCCAAAGATATATATACTTATTTAAATTTTTTGAGATAAAAGCAAAATAATAATTAATTTATGAGGATTTGCAACCATACAATACAAGTAGAGAGTACGCAATTTCTGTAAATCTTACGGCTGTAGATCGTTGAATCAAGGCCGCATATTTTGTCAACACTCGTCACAGCCGTCCATCTTATAAGTGGGGGCCTGGAACGTTACACTTTGCTTTAAAGTTGTTTAGTATGAACGGTGTGATTATTGAGTTTTTTTTTTTTTTAAAGTAATTTTTTGATTTTTCTTAGAAATTATAAAATAAGTTATTTTGTTTGAGAAATTGTTTTATAAAAAATAATTTTAATGAAAAATTGATATGAAATTTAATTTTTTTACAAGACGACAAATTTAAAATTTTTAGTCAAAGTTTTTTTTTTTTTTTTTAACAAATTATAAATCAATAGGATAATGAAAAAATATTTATATTTTCATGGTAGTGCAAATGTCCTATGTATTTGATGCAAGTTTTTCCAGTGTTTGATGCAACTCCTTCGTGTGTGTCAAAGTTGCACCGAAAAAATTCAATCTATATAGTGGTGTTTTGGAAAGATGGTAAAAAGTTAAATTTTTTTTAACTTTTTATATAAAAAAAAATAAAGAAAATAATGTAACCCAAAAAACTAAAAAATTAAAAAAAAAAAAAACTACAAAACCAATCTTCTCAAATTACCCCATAGTACAATTATTATTTTACTATCTCATTGATTTGTAATTTATATATATTTTTTAGGTAAATTACAAATATATTTCTGAGGTTTATTTAAATTACAAATTACTTCCTGTAGTTCTATAAATTACATTATGCCCCTTAAGGTTTCTAATTTCATAATAATTAGATTATTTTATTAATAAATCATCAAATTATTTAACAATTTTTAATAATGTTAAAATTTTATTTCAATTAATAATTCAGATAATTTTATTATTATATAGGTGAACAGGTAGAAATTTTACTTTTTTAATTAATTCTGTTAAATAAAAAATTCTTACAAAAAAATATTTATAATTTTTAAAATTATAAAAAAAAAATTCATATTTTAAATAAACCTGTAGAGGTGTATTTGTAACTCACCCTATTTATTGATAATACCTCAAATGCCAACTCAGGGCAATTTGGGAAGTTGGTAAAAAACTAACTTTTTGACTTTTTACCAACTTCTCCCAAAAAAGTCACAAAAAAGCCACCAAAAATGCCAGCTTTTTTGTCAAAAAAGTCACTAAAAAAGTTAAAAAGTCAAAAAACTAGGCTCCGTTTGGTTAGGGTTTCAAACTATAGTTTCACCCATTGATTTGAGTGTATTGTTTGTTTTGAACTTTCAAATCATAATTCAAAACTCTTTTCTCAAAACTCAATTCAAAACATAATCATTACTTTTCAAAACTCATAACTAAACACATAATTTAAAACTCTTTTCAAAACTCAATTCAAATCAATATTTTAATTTTTTTAAATATTTTAATATTTTAAAAATATTTTAATTTTGTTAAGATTTTAAATATTTTAATATTTAAATATGTTACGATATTTTTAATTCTTTTAATATTTTTAAATATTTTAATTTCAAAATATTACGATTTTAATTTTTAAATTTTAAAATATTTTATAAAAATAAATTCAAACTCTATTTTATAAAAATATTTTTAAATATTTTAATTTTTTGTTATGTATTTGGTTAGGATTTGAGTGTAGAGTTGTGAAAGTAGTATGGAGTTTCGAGTTATGTGTTTGGTTATGAGTTTTAAAAATAGTTTCTTAATTGAGTTTTGTTTTATGTATTTGGTTACGATTTGAGTGTAGAGTTGTTTTTAAATTTAAAATATTAACATTTTAAAATATTTAAATTTTTTGAATATTTAAATTATTTAAATTTTTACGATTTAAATTTTTTGAATATTTATTTAAATTATTTAAATATTTATGATTTAAATTTTTTGAATATTTATTTTGAAAAAAAATTATTTCATTTATAGTATTTTCAATTAAAAATTGATTAATGTTATTTTCTGTTAATAATAAATTTTTTTAATTGAATTTTAAAAAGAGTTTGGTCATGAGTGTTGATTAGAATTTTTAATAGTGTGAAAGTAGTGTGTTTTGTTATGAGTTATAACAATTTGAATTAAGTTTTGAAAACTCTTTCCAAAACTCATAACCAAACAAATTTTCTTACTTCACATGTCAAATCAAACTTTCAAAACTCAATTCAACACTCTCTTCAAAAATCATAACCAAAAAAATTTTCTACACTCAAATCATAATTCCACAACTCACAAACTCAAAATACAACTCATACTCTCAAATCATATTTATAAAACTCTATCAAACGTAACCTTAATTTTTTACCAACTTTCCAAAACAATCCTCAATAGTTATGAAGTACAAGTAAACTTATGGTGACATCATGTCATCATTGTATCATCGCCCAATAATAAAACACCAGTTGGGGTTCACGCTCTTTCGTTGTGCTCATTCCATATATTAAAGAGAAATGTTTAGGATCTCTTTTTTCAAGGGTTTTATGGCTTTTAATTTAATTTTAGTGCTTGACGTGTGTATAGAATTTATGTATGTATGTGTGGATTTCACATTATGAATAATTGGGATGAGAGTGGAAGTTATGAGAATCATGTATATGTAGAGATCTCTATCACAATTATATATTAATGGTGATGTTGTATCGCCGATGCAATAAGTTTGAGTGAGTTTGAGTAATGTTAGACACTTCAAAAGTTTTATTAAATATTTTATATGAATATAAAATTTATATGAGATTTATATAATATATGTCCCACACTTATGTAAGATATTTGATAAAAAATTTAATAAAATTTTTGACTCTCTAACATTATTGATAGACTTTTTCTCTTGAAATATTAGGCGATAACTTATTCGTAATGTTCTCAATTAATAACGTAGAATAACATATTACAGATAATGTAAGGTTGACTCATCTTTGCTAAGGCAATTGATCACTTACCAAATGTGTTTCGTAATTTTTCGTTTGACTATTCTAACAAATCAATAAATATGTTTAATTGTGTGAACAAATTTTCAGTTGACCAATACTAAAAATTGAATACAACTCACAACAACAAAGATATAATAAGTGTAGCATGGGAAAAGTTAGTGATCATGAAATTTTTTTCATGAAAAATTTATGATCCTTAGATTACCTTGATTAGTGTGTGGTACTTTATTCTAAGTGTAATCCAAGAGTCACAAAACTTTCATGATTATTTTCATGAAAAGTTTTTCATGATACCTAGCATTGCTGGTGTAGCATTAATAAAGTAAATAAGAAAAAAATTTAAAAATTATTAATTTGTATAGAAATTACTGTGCTAGATTATACCTCCCAACTTCCAAATTACAACAACCATTATTGAAGAAGATAAGGCATGAATTATAATGACTTATATGACTATGCCAACTACATATATATAAGCAGTAACAAGAGAGAGAGAGAGAGAGAGAGAGAGAGAGAGAGAGAGAGAGCATGGGAGAGGAGGTTGTTAAAATGACAGAAGAAGAAGCAGGCAGGAGCTTGATGCCTGATAATCATGATGATCATGATGATCACTTTGTGCTGGTGCATGGTATCAGTGGTGGAAGCTGGTGTTGGTACAAGATCAGATGCTTATTGGAGAATTCAGGCTACAAAGTCTCCTGCATAGACCTCAAAGCCTCCGGAATCGATCCATCCCAAGCCGATACCATTCTCTCTTTCCAAGATTACAACAAGCCTTTCATGGACTTCATGTCTTCCTTGCCTCATCATCACAAGGTCTCCCCTCTCTTTCTCTCTTACAAAAATAGTGGTCCCGAAATTTAAATTTTCATGTCCACTTCATTGTACTATTAGTTAGTAGTTAGTTCATTCACACCGTGCCATGATTGACAGAGGCACTAAAATTTCTGTTTTGGTTTCGGATTTGTAATAAAATTAAAGAATTGATGATGATGTATTTGTGATATATATATATATATATATTGCAGGTGATATTGGTAGGACACAGTGCAGGAGGGCTGAGCATAACAGAGGCAACACACAAGTTTGGAGAGAAGATAAGATTAGCAATCTATTTAGGAGCCACAATGCTAAAAACTGGGTTTTCCACAGAACAAGACGTCAAAGACGTAAGGTTTTTTTTTATTATTAACTTCTCTCTCCATTCTTATTCTTTTCTATTCCAAAGAAAATTGCTTGCTTCCTCACAAAAAACATAGACTTCTCTTACCCATAAAATTTGGGCTATTCTTTTTTTTTTTTTTTTTTAAATTTTAATTTTAAAACACAATAATGGATTGAGATTTCTGATATGCACATACATATATGTGTGTGGGCTTTTGAGGAGTTATTCGATGCCGTGTGCACTATGCTGCACATGGGATTTCAATGGTTGATTGGCGTGGCTTTTATATGGGGTCCACACTAAGGTTTAGTTTGTCATAATTTAAAAAAGTTAAAAAGTTAAAAAGTCAATAAGTCACTATCTTATTTAAATCACATTATTTTATTTAAGTCACATCACTCTCTATCACATCATTTCAAACTAACTCATACTCAACCGTATTTTATAAAAAATCAAAAAGTACACTTATTTAGATTACCCAAGGGAAACGCTGGAGACCCAGCTCCAAGGCACCCCCAGCACCCCACCTCCACGTGGGGCTGCCAGTGGCTGGAAAAAAAAAAAAAAAAAAGTTTTTTGGCCAATCAGAAGGGACCCCAGTACCCCACTGGAGGTCTCATGCATTTTCCATTACCCAAACAATCCCTAATTAACGATTGAAATGTTATGTGTGACATTGTCGTATACTACAATATATAAGTTTTTTTTTTATCCAAATTTAATTTACATAGAGTCGACGGATTAACAATCCAATTTCTCTACACAAATTGATAAACAAACATGTATTAAAAAAATTATTTTAAAAAGTGTTAAGAATTTAATTATATGATCAATAGTGTAAATTTGAATTTAATAGGATGCAAATGAAATTCTAAATAAATCTAACATATATTTTAATTTTCAATTTGTTTTTAAAATATATATTATTTTTTTTTTTAAAGTACGTGATATTATTGGCTCTGAATTTGGTGGTTCTATATATGCCATGACCGCGTCTGAAGAAGTACTTCTTGTCTTTATAAAAACAGGAAAATGATAGGATTGAAGGGATAGAGGGGTATAGCCTATAGGGGTATTTTAGGTATATATGATAAGCATGTTATTTATTTATTGATATTATAATAAATTATAATCATAGTAATAAGTATTAAATACAATATATTATTTTTTTTTAACCCAAAAAAAAATCAAATTAAGAAAGAGACTCCAATAAATTAAGGATTAAGACTTTTGAAATTCAAAATCACTAACCTTCTAATGAAACATAAAAGGGCTGTGATTGAGACTCTCTCAATCAGCAACCCCACCACTCCACAAACACGTGGCGGGTGGTGATTGGAGGAGAAGAAAAAAAAATAAAAAAATAAAAATTGACCAATCAAAAGGAGAGGGGGTCAAAGGGGATGGGGAGAAAAGGGGTCTTAATCATTTTTCAACATAAAAATGGTAGTTAGTCGAACTAACCTCATTGATCCCACACCATTCATCTTTAAACACATGTTGTGTTGTCTATAAAGCAATAATATAAAAGTGATGGGTGTTACTGTTTAATCACTTATTTGATTGTTACAACAAAAATAGTATACAATAATAATTTTTACTATTTAAATTAATAAAAATTAGAGTAAATTACACTGATATCACTTGAGATTATTGATTATATGAATGGGAAAATAATTTTATCATCATTTCAATATTAAAATGTACATTTTTACCTTTGTTTATTCATATATCCATATACCTATGTATTAATTTCGGTCAGTCCGGATCTAAAAAAAAAAAATTTGGTTTCTTTAAACTTATTAAATGAAAGGTTAGTGTAATTACATCAAACTTGTAGAGTTATTATAATTTTTTAATTGTGAAGATAGTGTAATTCATCCTAAAAAGTAATAGAGCACCATATATATTTGGAAAGAAAAATGATTCATTCCCTAATATATTTTTTTTAAATGGGATTCATTCATTCATTCCCTAATTTTGTTTTCTTAATTTCACCACTAATGATATAGAATTAGGAGAATTAAAAATAAGAGAGATAGATGAATGTGAGACCGCTTCACATAATCGGGGGAACCTCAATCAGGGTTGGTTTTTTGACTTTTTGGCTTTTTTGGCTATTTTAATTTGGGCTAAAAAGTTTGGTTTGGGAATGACTTTTTGATTTTTTTAGCTTTTTTTGTGAGAAAAGAGTGTAATAATTATGAGTTTGATGTGATATTTTGTTTTTTGTGGCTAAAATAATCTATTTTGTCTTTTGTGGGTAAAATAGCCAAAAAAACCTACTTTAGCTCTTTCCATACGGTGCCTTAAGTAGCCTCTCTGATTTGGAAAAAAGATGCTTCAATAGAAAATATGTAAGCAAAAATGCTTCCTACCCCCACTGGGGGTCGACCCCCAGTGAGGTGTCACTCCGGAATTGGTAAAAAAAAATAGTTTTCTTTTTTTTTTTTTTTTTTTTTGGGTCTCAACCAGTGGGGGCGCGCCACCGCACTGGGGGTGCGACCCACTGGGGTTTGTGCAACTAATAACTTGATGATTGTTTTAAAATTATAGGTCTATTATGCTACCACATCTGTCTATTTTGATATTTGGATTAAAACTCAATTTTTAAATTTTTTATGTCACATCATTTCTTTATTTTTTTTTATATATTTTATAAAAAAAAATCAAAAATTAATTTTTAACCTATTTTTCAAAATAAGCTAATTGTTTATATATATATATGTGATTATGTTTGTACGGCATTACTTTATATATTTACGTAAGAATAAAAATATATTATATAGGATTAATTCAAGTGGCATAAAAACTTTACCATAAAGTACTAAATAATTTTCCAATCATGTGGGGGTGGGAAGCGTGATGTTGATGGTGATGGTGGTAAACGGATCGGACGGCGCAGAGTGAAATGGGTTACAACTGTCTTGACGCACAAGTGAGAATGGTTGGCAGTCATTCCAACCGTGTGACATACGATATACATTGGTGGTGTTTGGTTTCTTTAAACTTTAATATTGATAGTTTAGTGAAATATAATTATATTTTATAAATATTTTTTATTCTTTTTATAAAATATTATTTAAATTTATGAATTAAATACACTGTAAGAAGAAAGTAGTGATCGGTGTGTTTATCCAATAGGTAGTTTACATAGCTAATTGCAATTTGGACCGTTGAATCGGTTTGATGGGTGTAGCATATAGGGAAAATAACAAATAACAATTTGAGTAAATTTGAGGGAAAAAAATTAAATTAATGATAAATTTTAATAATTAAAGTTTTAAATTTTTTTATGAATCTATAATTACTTTGAAAAGATGCCATTGAATTACAAAGTGGTCTTGCATGCAATAAAAAGTCTGGTAAACCAATTCAGATTTTTCTGGATTGGTGTTTGTCTAGTGGAGATTATTTATGTAGCGTGAAATCTATATATAGAATAAATTTAAATCACAAAATGATAATTTTAAATAATTTCTAAGTAGTTAAATTTAAGTTTTTAATATTGTTGTGCAGATAATGCTTTAATATTATTTTTAATAGTTAAAATAGTACGACTCAGTACTTTTTTGCTGACTTTTAGGATATAACTAGACAAATATAACCTTATGGATAATGTGAAGTATTGCTCCAAAATCACTAAATAATTTTTCATTGCAAAAGAATTTGATAAAGCTCCGTCCGAATCCAACCAATTACTCTAATTAGGTTGTTTAACTATGAATTTAAGTTTATCTCAAAAAAATTGTATTAGGTTTGAATTGTTGAATTTAATACACAAGTTATGTTGAATTGTGCATTTACTTGTCATAAAATTAATATATTGTAGTCTTTAAAATAATTTATACATATATTTCATATATAATTTTGTTTTGTATTTTATATTTCATTTTAATTATATATTAACATTATAATTCGGATTGTGGGAGCATTTCTCCAAAATTTAACAAAATTAAATAAGGTTGATAATTTTGACTTAGAACCTCACCAAGTTTGAAATTATATCGGTCTAAGTTTTAAATTTTGCTCGAGTTAAGCTTTGCTCAAGTTACATTTTAAAATATATATAGCCATTTGTTTGTGAAAAAAGGAAATAATAGTCATATACTATTCTACTATTACAAATACTACATATTTATTTATTTTTAAAAATCAAGAAAGTTTTGAAAAGTTAATTATATTGTTTAAATTTTAATATTATTTTTAAGTACAAAGCATTGATGTGTTAGTTTTTAGTGGGCGAGACTTATTACCATTTGGTACTTAGGCTATTTGGTATCGTGAGAGTGTGTCACACTATTTAACGTAATTTTTTTATTATAATTTATTAAATAAAAATAATTTTAATATTTAAAAATTAAGAAAAAAAACATATTTTTAATTCTATTTTTAAATGAGAAAATTACAAATCATTAGTACCTTCACAAAATATTTATAAATTTATAGATGAATTTATAATGTAAATTATTAAAATTGATAAAAATTTATCAATGATTTGTATTTTGAAAAAAATCATGCATTAAATTATAATTTCTCATTTTTTAAATTATTACTTCCATCTTACAATAAATTGTAAGCCAATTTATTGATTTGCTAGATGCTAACTTTGAGGTTTCATTGGGAAGGAATTTTGTTTTTTGGATACTTACATGTAGGTCTTAATAAGTGAATCTATTGTTCAATAGGTCCTATGAGAAAAATTTGTCATAAAGAAAATCACTAATTGTATGTTTTAGCGACAATTTATAAAAATCATAACAAAAAAGTCACTAATTGTCAATTTTTAGTGACATATATAAAAAATTGTCACAAAAAAATTATTTTTAGCAATAATTTTACCAAATTTATTTTCAATAAGATTTGATGGGAAGTCTAACTATTAGGACTTATTGGTAGTTTATTTTTTTTTTTAATCTAATTTTTTAATTTTTTGACTAATTTAGCCTGGTTAAATTAGTTTTGTTTAGGAATTTTTTTTTGACTATTTTACTTTTTTTAAAAAAAATAAATAAAACAATTATAATTTAAATATAATATTTTATCTTATTGATTTATTTAATTTGTTTTATCTTTTTATATTTTTTTAAGGGCGAATTACACCTACAATCCCTATAATTTCGGGGTCGTGTCATTTTGGTCATTCACTTTTCAATGGTAATATATTTGACCATGAATTTTGAATCTTGTTCCAAATAAGGACAATTGAAGATACCTTTACTTAATTTCAAGGGTAAAATTATCAATTTGATAAAATATAAACTAATTTGATAAAAATAAATATCAAAAAAATATTTTTAAATTTTTAAAAATTATTTCTACCAACCAAAGATAAAATTATATAAAATCGATAAATCTTTTAGACATTTATTTATTTTTTCACCTAATTAATTTTTATTATGTGTTTGGATGATGATCATGTAATGTGTGATTGTTAAGATTTTAATATGTAATAGATATATTTAATATATGAATATTTTTAGTTTTGGATTTTTAAATTTAATGGATTGGTTTAATAATGATATCAAAGTTGTCGTCATATTTGACTTTTAAAAAAATAGAAATTAATTTAATGAAAATAAAAATAACAACCCATTACATGATTATCGTCCAAACATAAAATAAAAATTAATTTAGTAAAATAAATAAATAAATAAATATCTAAGAGATTTATCAATTTTACATAATTTTATCTTTAGTAGGTATAAATAATTTTTAAAAATTCAAAAATATTTTTTTGACATTTATTTTTGTCACATTAATTTATATTTTATTAAATTGACAATTTTGCCTTTAAAATTAAGTAATAATATTTTCAATTATCCTTATTTAGAATAAAATTTAAAATTTAAAATTAAATATATCACAATTAAAAAATTATGAAATAAAATGTCACAACTCCAAATTATGGGGCCCACGAGTGTAATTCGCCCTTTTTTTAATTTCAACCCAAATCCAACCAACTTGCCAAAGGGCAGCTATGAACTGAGATTTGTCTGAATAAACACATGGCTAGCATGAAAAAATGCAGAGGAATCTGTAATTGTATGTGTCTTTGGGGCTAGTCTAGCATGGTACATACTGACACACAAACCCCAAGATACCAATTATTCCTGTCCAAACCTTATATTTCTGTCACATCTGATATTTGTATTCTTTAATAGGTTGTTTATAACCAGTGGAAAAAATGAAAAATGTTTTGTGGCCTTAAAAATTGTGGCTTTAATTTCTTTTTTGAGTAAGTTTATTTATTTTTTCTTTTTTTTTTTTACTTGATATGAAAATTAGGGCCATTAAGGCTACAGTTTTTTGAGCTACCAACCAAAGCCCGGAAAAAATTGCTTCATACACTTAGTTTATTAATTTTAAAATTATTTTTAATGATGTATTTAATAAATATTAAATTTTGATTTATCAAACATTTTATTATGTAGAATCTAATTTCAATATCATATTATTAGGAATCATTTAATAATAATAAATTAAGAGATGTAGTATTATTGTACTAAAAGTGTAACTATTTATTTATTTATTTATTATTACTATTTATTTATTTATTATTATTATTATTATTATTATTTTGTATAGCAAGTTGTTTTTGTAGCCCTTTTTACTCATGTACGTGGGTCCACATTATGATATATAGGTTAAGGACTATGCACATGTCCATTTGGAATCTGAGTGGTTATTGTGCGTATGGGAAGCACGGATATGGGATTAGAGTATGATACGATCCGAATATAATGATACGTCAAAATTAAAAGAAGTAAAATAAGGATATGTCGAGAATATGTTTGTAAATTTTTTTTTTATTTATAATTTTAATGATGTAATATGTATGAAAATAAAATTTAAAACAAATTAATAAATAAAGAGAGACATTCCTATTAAGTTAAGAGTTTTCAAACATTCATAAAATATTCAAAATTAAAAGTGATTTTTTTTTAAATAAAGCACCCTAATAGATAAATCAGCAACCATTAGATAAGGGGGAAAAATAAATAAATGAATAAAGGAGCAAAAATGTAATAGATAAGAAAAGAAAAAAGCAATCAAGAAACGTGAGAGTGAGAGAGACAGACAATGTGAAAACGAGAGAGATAGAGAGAACGAGTGACAGAGAGAAGAGTGAGAGAGACAGAGAAAGAGAAAACGAGAGTAGAGAGAGAGAAACATGTTTTTGTCGTTGTTGCTGTGTCGATCGATTGAGATTAGAGATGACCATTTTAATCCAATCCGTGGTTCGTTTATACCCATTCGAATAGGGCAAATTTTATTCGCCCCGATACTTATGTAGGGCGGGGGTGTATTATGTTTTGGTCACCTGCAATCGGGGCATGTATCACCTCTCCTGATCCAAACCCGACCCGATATGATTAATAATATATAAATAAATAATATATATGTGTATATTAAAAGTTTGTGGTTTTGTTTAAATATAAATAAATAATAATTCTAAAAATCTCACTGTTTATATATATAAAAACAATGAAAATTATTTAGTGTGTTAAGAATTATGGTGCTTAATTTTTTTAGCTATTTAAAATGTGATCGATTATCCACGGATATCGGGTATCCGCGGGGCAATGATAGAGTTGAAAATTTCCACCCGTAACGAGGGTGAGGCAGGGGCAGGGGTAGGGGCAGGGGTGGAGTTTGTCCACTGGCAAGGGAGGGAAATTTCAAACCCGTCCCATGGCCATCCCTAATTGAGACAGAATGATCTAGATTTTTACTTCAATGCTTCTTTGATTTGTGGATTGAGGTTAGGATTTTTCTTATTCTCTATGTTTTTTTGATTTTGGTTCATGTGTATGTGTATTTGAAGGATCTTATTTGTATTATTTTCAATTTAACTTCTTTATTTACGATTTGAACCACAAAAAAGTTTCAAAAATTATGTTTTCTGCCCTACCAAATCCCAAAAGTATCTAGAACGTATCTCCCACATATCCATACGTATCTGAGCTGTATTCAAAATTTAAAAAAAAAATAAAAATTGGAATACTTTTTTGCCGTATCCAATATGTATCCCAAAATATCAGACGCGTATTTGGATCCAACATGTATCTGATACTTATACACGGCCCATTTTGGAGTATCTGTGCTTCATAGTTGTGCATCATGCACAGTTGTTCGTTTGATAGGTTCATTTTAGATTTTATTTTGATGGTTTGAATCATTTTTGAGTAAATTGAGTGAAATATACATGCATAAAGTCAAATTTATTGAACGGTGTGATTTCCATTGGCATCATTACTAATGCGAAGAGTACAAAGCAAATCATAAAAAAATATATGAATAGATAAAAAAAAATTATTTTGAATGTAAATTCACCCTAATTAGATTTTGAATGCAATTCAAAACCCCTACAGCTATGTATGTACAATATTACATATTCTGTGTTTTTTTATTTAACTGCAGGGAGTGCCGGATTTATCAGAATTTGGTGATGTGTATGAAGTAGGGTTTGGGCTAGGGACAGATCAACCTCCAACAAGTGCACTTGTCAAGAAAGAATTTCAACGCCAAATTATTTATCAAATGAGTCCTCCAGAGGTAATTAATAATCATTTATCCAAGGATTTGTCTGGTTCCTTTGTGAATAATTCTAATGTTGGTGTCAACTTAGTTAGCCAGTTTGTGATGACCTGTCTTAACTAGTGAATCAACCTCTTCAGAGTTTCATAGGTTTGGTGGTCCCTATGTGATGCCTTAATTTGATATTTATTGACTAAAATAGTGAGATTCAATTATTTTTAGGAAAATGTGTTAGACCCCCTTAAGGAAGCACCCCCTCTGACCCCTTCTGTTTTTGATTGGTTAGTTTTTCTTTTTTCTTTTCTTTTTTTCCTTCTCCTCCAATTACCACCCGCCACGTGTGTGTGGGATAGTGGGAGTGGTGATTGGAGGGGGTCTCAATCACTTCCCAGCTACTGCCTTGATTGATCTAGTGGATTGAATATCTACCCAAAAATATCATTAAAAGAAGCCTATATATGTGTGTGTGTGTGGGGTGAACTGTTGATGGGTGACTAGAAGGGTGAGTGTGTGGCCGAAAGGGGGTTGTTGAAGGTGGGAGAGGAAGGAAGAAATGAAAATTATTTTTAAAACAAGTGAAACACTTTTTATATGTTTTCTCAAATTTTGAATTTTTTGAAACTGTTACCATTTTTTAGTAATGAAAACAATTAGCAAAATCACATATTCATTTATAAATTTCAAAATTTGGAAACACAAAAATAAAATACATAAATATTAATATACAAATCATGTTATTAAGAAGGGGGAGATAATAAGACTTGAATCAGGTATGTTAGATAATCAATGGGTTGGGTTTCTTTTAATAATTCCATTTGTTAATTGCTTTTAAGATTGCGTAAAGATGATTTATAAAAAAATTAAATTAATATTAATTATAGTCATATAATTTCATCTTATTAATTTTCAAAAAAAAAAAAAAGGACAATCAATTCCAAAAGTTAACAAAATGAACCGATTGGTTCTTTGTAGTTGGTTCAATTCACTATAGTTATGTTTGTTAAAACGAATTAGATTAGATGAGATAAATATTCTTAAGTTGTAAGATTATGTATCTATTTCATGTTTAGATTGATTCAAAATTATGAAAAGAAATTTACAAAATTTAATTAATTTGAATGGGTCAAGCTTATCTCCAATTTAAATCGGATTGAACTATTGGACCATGGGGGTCCATTATGGGTCCTATTTCGATAATCCGAACCATTTGTCGAGTACTTTATCCCTGTAAAAAAATTACGTTATTGGGTATCGATAGCTACTTGATCGGATCAAATTTTTGTCAACGGTAAATATAATTTTCCAAAATAAATTATTGATAAAAATCTGATTTGATCAAGTAGTTATCGATATCCGATTTATGTATTTTTTATAAAGATAAAATACTCGACGTGTTCTATACATTAAACGGTTCAAATTATTGAAACAGGATCCGTGGTAAATCTCACAAACCCAACAATATCGTATAATGCACCAAATGAACTGAAAATGAGTTAGACCCAATTTGAATAACCTTAGGACTTGTTTAGGAATATATTATTTTAATAACTTTTTGACTTTATGGCTAAAATATAAAATAAAAAAATTAATATATTTGGAATGATTTTTTAATTTTTTACGAAAAGATGTAAAAAATAAAAAATAAATAATTTTTTTAACCTTTTGATACAAATTATAAATTTTTTAATAATTTTAATAATTTTTTAACTTTTAAACTAAAATACTAACATGCGAAACAAATCCTTAATATGGTGAAAAGCATGTCCTAACAATATATATCAATGCTAACAATTGCGACATGATTGATATGTGCAGGATGCAACTTTAGCAGCAATGCTTCTAAGACCAGGCCCAATTAAAGCATTAGTATCAGCAAAATTTAATGCAGAGGACGATATGATTGACAAGGTGCCACGTGTATACATCAAGACGGCGTATGATAACGTGGTGAAACCGGATCAACAAGACGCGATGATCAAGAGGTGGCCCCCATCGGAAGTGTATGTCTTGGAGAGCGACCACAGCCCGTTTTTCTCCGCCCCTTCTCTCCTTTTCGACTTGCTCGTTAAGTCCCTTCATCATGCTTCTTCCATGGATCCCATCTAGTTTACAACTTTAGGTTTTGATTGAAAAAAAAATAAAAAATCAGTCGTATTACATTAATATAATGTCATTATCGACACTAATATTATCAATTAATAATAAAATTTTAAGTGAGTTATATTTTTTATTCTTATGATTTGATTCAAATTTTACTTTAACCTTTATAATTTTAAATTCGATAGTTTAATTCATACATTTTAAATCTAGTTTCAATTTGGTTTTTTTGTTCAAATTATATGTTAGTAATTAAAGATTTGACGATATTTGTCAATTTTCTAATATGTACATATAGAAAAAAATTAATAAAAATTTGGATGAAAGAACTAAATTGAGACTAAATTTAAAGTGTAGAGATCAAATTATTTAATTTAAAAATATAAAAATTAAAGTAAAATTTAAGTGAAAGTATAATTATTAAAAGTAGGCATGGCAACTAGGGGTATTCGTGGTTCGGTTTTGGACGGTTTGTGGATCGGTTTGGACCCACCTGTATGTATGCAATATGGGAAAAATTCAATCCACAACCGCCCGCAGTGCGGGTTGTATTTTGTGAGGATAGGGTTGACAGATGTGTGAGCGGTTTGCGGATTAGATTTTTTTCAATTTCCATATTCAATTTCAATTTTCAGATTCAATATAATATAAGATTGGTTTCAATTTCAAAAGTAATTAACATATTCAATTTTCCCTCCATGAAGAAGTATATTCAATTTCCTACAATGTTCACAGAGCAAACAAAAACAAAAACATTCAAAAACAATATTTTCAAACAATGTTGTCTACAACATTTTTTTTTTGTATCATGAATTAGGGTTTGGTGTGTTGACAAAAAATATCTAGGATAGGATGAATGAAATCAACGGTTTAGGTTTTTTTTTTATTAAAAAAAAAAAAACTAAGTGCAGGCAGATTCTTGCGGATGCGGATTAAACCCGCAACCCGCCGGTAATCCGCAATTATGCCATATTTCAAATCGCATCCGCCCGCATTGTGTCTGCGAAACCGTCTATTTGTATGCCAATCGATTCGAGTTGGGCGGATTGTGCGGTTCAAATAATCCTATACCCAGCCCTAATGGCAACACCATGTGTCCATGACGATGACATGATATTATCTTGAATTTTTTTTTTCTCCTCATTTCCCACCATTTGAAGTGCCCTTTTTTGGTTTTTGTTTTATATTATTGTTATGGTTATTATTAGGATGAATTATGCTCTTAATTTTTGTAGTTTAATTCAAAATTTTCGTTGATTTTTATTATTTTAAATTGAATAATGTAGTCCTTGCTAGAATTTAGTTTTAATTTGGTCATTCCGTTCTAGTTGAAAGATAAAATTAACGATTTTGAGACAATTGTTAGTCTCTTGTGGTGTACAAGTAGAAAAAATTAACGAAATTTTTGATGGAATGACCAAATTAAAACTTGACTAAAGTGTAGAAATCAAGTTATTCAAATTAAAATAATAAAAATCAAATTACAAGGGTGAAAAATATAATTTATCTTTATTATTATTATTATTATTGTAAAAGAATGAATTGTGATTTGTTTTCCTTGTGAATAAACTTACATCAAGTAGAGGGCTGGACGATTTTTGTCTAAATATTTGTGTTCACTATGTTCCATCTGGAGGTTTCTAAATTGTGCAATATCATTTGCATTTTTTTGTTTTCCATTTTTATTTGTTAGGGAAAAAAAACTTCTTTCTAGTAAACTTTAAAAATTCATTTTCAATTTTTTAAAAATTGTTTGAAGAACTATTTCTAAAATATGTCTTCTAGATTTTTTTTAAGAATTTTTTTTTGAACTTAAAAAAAAAAATCTTCTATTTAGTAAAATTAAAAAAGTTTTTTTCAATCTTTTTTATAATTTGCACAAAAATGAAAATTGAGAATAAATCCAAATCCACCAAAAGAAAGAAAATGAAATAAAAATGAAATATTCAATAGCAATCAGAAAACAGTGTTTACACGTAAAAGAAAATTTTCATATTGAAATGCAGTGGTCAGACCTCAATATACTGATCTAGACAAAAGAGGGTGACAAAGATTGAAAAAATTAAATAAATAGAAAATATAAGATTACGTGGCCTATTAGCTCAGCTGGTTAGAGCGTCGTGCTAATAACGCGAAGGTCGCAGGTTCGAGACCTGCATGGGCCATTTAGTTTTTAGTTTTGCTCAAGCAAGCTGGTCTCTTGAAGCTGCTTTAAATTACACAAATATTTTTATTAATAACTGTTCACTTACAAAACAATTACAACAACTATTCATTTTTATATAATTTTTGTTGTCATTTTATATATATATATAGTAAATTATACATTGTCCCCTTGACTCATTTTTTACTTCCCCACTTTGGCTCTTTATGTTTCAATTTTTTCTCAGTTTACTCTTAAATATGGTTGTCTGAATCGTACGATTCGCGATATGATTTTTTCATAGAATGATTCGAATTGAGTACTTAAATCGTAAATTTAAAAAAATCGTGTGATTCAGAGTAAGAATCATAGGAATCGATGTGAATCGCTGATACATACGATACTCACAATTCAAAATTTTTCTTTTTCTCCTACCCAGATCTGTTAAACAATGTCGTTTGACCTCTTTAATTCAAAAAAAAGAAAAAGAAAAAGGAAAAGGAATGATAAATAAAAGAAATCATTCGAAGAACAAATGAAAAACTCGAACTAGGGCTTGACTGAGAGAGAGAAATGAATCGAAGAAAGGAGACAAACCTGTCCGAAGATGAGGATTTTTGAATCTGCCAGTGAGAAATCTAAAGGTGTGTAAAAAAATAGTTAGGAATTGTCTTTTTCTACCCATTGTCAGTCTCACTGCTCAAGTATTCTCTCTCTCAGTACTCAAAAAATCAATCTACGAGTTAGCTTTTCTTTACCATAAAGTCTCATTGTGAGTGAGAAAATATTAAAGTAATGGGTATTTGTTTAATGTTGCCGTAAGGCTCCACACCACTATCCTTCTTTAATATATAATATTTTATATAAATTATATATTTGTCCTTATTTGATTAATTTTGATTCTTTATTGATTCTTTATTCACTATTTGTGATTCTCATTTGTCATTATTGTCTAGTTGTTTATTATTTTCTTGTGTGTGAAATTTTTTAATTTTTTTTTTTAAAATTCTGTAGATATTCTTGTGAATCAACAGTGATTTTAAGCACTATATTAGATTGTTATTTTTTTCATTTTAAGCAATATATTTGTGATTTTATATGTATATATATAGTGTTGTGAATCTTACGATTCACGATTCGATTCGATTCACGATTCAATTTTTAAAAATACGATTCACGATTCGATTTGCAATTTGACAACCGTGCTCTTAAAGTTAACTTTTGTTAAAAATTAGACAGAAAATGACACGTTGACAGTCACGTGGTGTAAAAATATTTTATTATATATAATTCACACCTTTGACATTAACTCAAATCTCAATATAATAATATATTTTTTATGTTATGTGATAGTTATCGTAATATTTTTTTATCTAAATTTGAACAAAAGTTAACTTTAATAGTAAATTAAAAATTTAAAACTTAAAAAATTAAAGTAAAAATAAAATTTTAAAAATTAAAGTGAAAAAATAACAATAACAATAACATAAAATAGACAAAGTGTAATTCTTGATAAAGTTGGGGAAAGGTCTACCATACATGAAAGTGATTTTTATGTATGTTACATAAAACAATATAGACCATTAGATTTAGATAAGATAAATGCTAGCCATTGGATGAATCAAAAATAAAACTAGGTAGAAAAAGTAAGGTGATTTTCTAAAAAGTAAAATAATTTTGGTTAATTTTGAAATAAAAAAAATGATGCTAACTTATCATTTGCTACAAACATGCTTACTATTTGGTATTCACTCACTTACTATTTGTTATGAATAAACTTACTATTAAAAATATTACATGCTAAACAGGTCACCTTCAATTCTTGAAAATTGTGCCTTCTTTTATATTTTAAATACATAAAACTAATGACATACCATATTTAATTATTTTCCCTCTATATTTTGTCTTGTTATGATTTGTAAAAATATGATATGTAAATATTAATTTATTAAAATTTGTTAAAATTTACTAATTTTTTAAAATAGTCATTATGAAAAATTAATTTTTCGATATAATATTAAAAATAAATAAAAAATACAAAAATTGTAAATAAAATATTTTTGAATTATAAGTTATTTAACTTAATTTTAAAATATTATATTATTATTATTATTATTATTATTATTACCTACAACACCTCAAAATAGTAATTACTATTTAAGGGCCTATTTGGTAACGTTCATATTTACTGTTTTCTATTTAAGCATAATTTTATTGACTAGTAACTTAAATCTATTGAAGTAGTATCTTATTGATCGATAAGTTATGTTTAATTAAGTAGTAAGTATAGTTTGATTGAGTAGTGAGTGAAAACTCAATAAATAATAACTAAAATCTAATATAATAGTAAGTGGAAATTGGAATATCTCATTGAGTAACAACTTCTTGTATAGTAGAACAAGCATGTGGCTATGAGAATGTTGGATCATACAAAAGGGCGTGTACAACCATTTTGGGATTGAGCGTAGAGTACAAGTTGTTGATGGTGACGTAGAAAGTGCTTTGGCTTACTATCAATTGTGATAGTATTTATCACTTATCATGACAATACTTATCAATCTTAAATATAATGCTTATTATTTGTTCTAAGTCTAATTATGAATCAATGGTTGTTAGTAGTCAGATGTTTGATTAAGTAAATAAGTCAAGTCATATTATTCGTTCTAATTATACTTACCACTCAATAGTTGTCAGTAGTCAAATGTTTGATAAGTAATAAGTTAAGGCTAATAGAATTGCAGGTGAAGTCTCATTGAGTAATAGGGGAAATTTAATTAAGTAGTATGTTAAGTCTAATGAAGTCATAAGTGAAATCTTCTTAAGTAGTAGATGCGGTTTAATTAAGTAGTTAGTCAAATTTAATGAAATAGAAAGTGGAATCTCATTCAGTAATAAATGAGATCATACAATGACGCTCTCTATAATTGGTTAGATTTCTAAATTTGTTTATCACTCGTTATGAATTATTTTACCATTTGTTTTGAAACGACTTATCACTGTATGACACTCTTTAAATGGGATTTCATTTAACAGTAAGTGAAGTTTGATGAAGTCAAAAGTCAAGTATCAAACGTTTAATTGAGTAGTAGTCTAATAGAGTAATAAGTAGAGTATCATTGACTAGTAAGCGATATTTGATTCAATAGTAAGTCAAGTTTGATGGAGTAGTAATTAAGTGGAGTCTCATCGAGTGCTAAATAAAGTTTCATTAAGTTATATGTCGAGTCTAATAGAGTAGTAAGTGGAGTCTTATTAAGTGGTAAATAAAATTTCTTTGAGTAATAAGTTGAGTCTAATGGAGTACAAAGTGGAATCTCATTAAATAGTAAGTGAAATTTTCATTAAATAATAAATCGAGCCTGATGGAGTAGTAAGTGTGGTTTAATATGAGGAGTAATTCAAGTTTTTAGTAGTAATTCAGTCAAATCAAATAATAAGTACTCTCTTTGTCCCAAAATAATAGTCCCTTTTGGGGAATCCAATTTTTTTAGTAGTATAATTATTATATTTTAAAAATATTAATTTTTCAAAATTACCCTTTAATAGCACATTTTTTTTTTAAGAATATCAATTGTAATAATTATATTTTTTTTGTTATTAATGAATTTAAAAGAAGTGCAAAATAAAAAATTCATATTATTTTAACCTTTAATTTTTGAAAAGGGACTAATGTTTTATGACGGATGGAGTAAACATTTTAATTTACTTACAATCAATTGTGATAGTACTTATCACTTATTATGACAATACTTATCACTCTTAAATATAATGCTTATTATCTGTTTTAATTCTAATTATTAATCAATGATTACCAATCGTCAGATATTTGATTAAGTAATAAGTCAAGTCATATTATTCATTCTAATTCTACTTAGTACTCAATAGTTGTTAGTAGTCAAATGTTTGTGGAGTCTTATTGACTAGTAAGTGAGATTTAATTTAATAGTAAGTCAATCTGATTGAGAAGTAAGTGATGTCTCAATGAATAGGATAAATGAACATTATTTAGTAATTTTTATAAATTCAAATATTTTTAAAAAATACCTAACATGTCCAAATAATTTATTTAACAATTTAACGTAATAGTAAGTGGACCTTTATTAAGTAGTAAATTATATTTCATTGAATAGTAGTAGAATTAAGTTTTAAATAATTATGTAAATTATTTTTATTTGCTTGATGTTCGAGTAAGTTAACGTAATATTTTGCGATCATGTTATAAAATTACTTGTTTAGTTTGATTTAGTTTTAAAATTTTTATAGTTTCATTATAAATTCAGAAATCTGTAAGCTAAGAAGGGTATAAGGCATTAGGTCCAGTGTATATTTGTAACAACCCAGATTTTTAATTATTCTGTAGAATTTATACTAATATTATTTAATTATAGTTGGAAAATATATGATTATTTTGTATTATTATGTGTAATTTTGTAAAATAACATAATTATTAAAAGTTCAGGGATCAAAATATAATAATAATAATAATAATGGGTGTGGTAGTAAAATAAATAATTAATTTTCTGTTACTATACGATAAAATGTAATTTAATTAGGAATTAATTTATTTATATAATTATATTAAAATATTGAGTCAAAGGTAATTATCTTAACTATCTATTAAAGATAAGAACGAATCTATATAATTATTGAACGAATCTGGAGAGAGAGATGCGATGGGTCACGTGAAGGAGGTGGTGATCTGGAAAGAAAGGAAAAGAAAGAAGAACGGAAAGGAAAAGAAAGGAAAGGAAAGAAAAGAAAGAGAGAGAGAGGAAATGAAGGAAAAAAATGGTGAAAGTTAAAAGGATTTTTGATAGTGGAAAAAAAGAAAGGTATTAAAGTTAATGTGAGTTATATTATACCTTGAGTCACCAAAATGTATTTTACTTATGTTTTGACTTACCATACTTATTTTATATAAGTTATGTTTTATAAACTATTATAAATTATATAAACATTTCAGTTATGTGGTTTAATTTCTAAATCCTATTTGTGAAGATGAAACCCATAGATATGTTTGTTTATATTTTAAGGAATATTTGGCTATGACCTTATAAACAATTATGTTTTGTAAGTACCACAACGGGAGTCCCACGCCTTGGGGGACTTAAATAACCATTGGCCTCTGTTTGACCAATTTGTGGTCCTCTGTCTGTCATGGATCCATTGACTTCTGTTCTGTGCGGAGCTAAGTGCTACACTATTGTGGGAGTCACCTCTAAAATCCGTACGAGCCATCTCTTGAATCCGTATCTCTGTTCTGACTGTCACTTCTGTGACCTCTGTTCTGTTCTGTACCGTGGTTATGGTTATTTATTTACATAATTTCTGTATTTCAGTTTCTGCTAGTTAAATGATTTATGTTCCAAATTGAGTTATGTAAATGTTTTGGCCTAACTAACTATTCATGGTTATTTCGTGTCATTTATACTCTTGGTATAATATTTCTCACTTTGCCATATGCTTATAGTTGTTTACTAATTTTCAGGAAACATGCAATTCAGAAATAGCTTTTGGAAAGTCTTAGATGCGGGGCTGCGGAATAGACACACACAGGACTTTTATGATATTTTTCCATGTAAATATCGGCCATTTTGGTCAATATAATTTTGTAATAAAAATAAAAGCTCTAATGATTATTTTGGTACCCTTACTTAAATATTACTTCCGCTCGCGTTTATTTATTTGTTTAAGAATTGGCCGTAGGTGTCACGCCCCGAATTTTAATTACTCGAAAACATTACCAAAGCCTGTAAATTTAGGTCCATATTTTTTTATTTATTTTTTTTTACATATACAAATACCTATTACACTTGAGTAATAGGAATACCATGATACAAGTTCTTTCTCTCTCAATGAACACTACAATGACAATCATATATGCCAAGCTTCTGCTGCGAGGCTACAAATAAATATATACAAATACAAATTCCACTACCTTTACATCTACTATGAAGTTATACAAATGGACTCAAGAATTCCATACATCTTCAATCAAATAATCCAAACTTTCTTCCTGTAAAAAGATTAAACAACAACGGGGTGAGCACTAATGCCCAGTAGGAATCTCATAGTTCTAAATCAATAACGAACACACAGATAGAAATGATCATGCATGCAGGGCGATACCATATAGTAGGGTGACATTTCATAATCTCAAAATATCATAAGTAAGGTATCTTTTTCTCAAAAATTATTTAAACACTTTTAAGAAAAACCTTCAGCCATTAAAATCATCCCTTAACTTTAGAAATCCATAGATCCTCGTGAAACAACCATATTTAAGAAACAACATCATTTAAAGGTTATTAACCAATTCCCAAAAATATTTCGCATTAAATTTTTATTTTTTAATGTTCCTCTTTTTCTTTCATTCTTCTTTACTACTCATCATTTTTAATTTAAACCCCCATAACTTCAATTTCAGGTTCCTTTTTGACTCGCCAACAATTCTTCTATACTCAATTCACCCCGTTACTTACACCCGCAAAGTTTCATTTCAAGATAACACAATGCTAATAAATCCTTCCAATCCAACCCTTTATGTAATTATAGAACAACTCTCGCAATTTACTTTTATCAATACAACTACTTCGTTAAGTTTACCATCATAATATATAATCCTCATATCTATTTTTGGTTCCCATTATTTACAAATAATGCCCATGCACATTTCCTCTTTAAACCAAATTACACATCAATATGAAATTTTACAAATTCATCACAAGCAACAAATAACACCATCAACTCAATACATAGCTCAACACAATCCACCTTTTGCCGGCTTACTACGACGGAAGTGAACTCCCGAAAACCATTTTCACAATTAATTTCCGTGTTCTGTAGAGAATTTTCACAAAGTATATATAGTTATATTTTTTCCTCAACACAAAAGTAAATGTAAATGCAATGCTATGCCAAGGGTAAACAATGAGGAAAAACATTCATTTCAATGCATTATTTCAAAATCACCATGTTCTCAATGTCATCATGTGATCTTATCAATTTCAAACTTCCATCATTAATTTAAAAGGGGCGGTAAATACGACACTGGTAATCCCTAAGCTGGTGTCTGCAAGTAAGCTCAACAAGCACTACCAAACTGTCATTTTTACCGGTGCTAACCGGAAGGCTCGACACCTCTCCGTGCGGCTTTCGGGTCTTTCACCCTGGACACTCATGGCCAACTTATCAAATCAACTACACCCCCTATCCGGACTTACCACGTATTTACCCCATTCACATTTCCATATTTCTTATCCAAATCATTTTCTGTCATGAATGCAAATCTCTTGGATTTAAAACCACAATGCACAATGATAAATGATATGCAAATGCAAAAATCCCCATGATTCATAACATTCCTTCTCAAAACAACCGTATACCATCAACTTCCTCATTTCACAAGTCAAAGCAACATGGTCCCACCAAGGACTACACATGAAGTTTTTAAAACCATTTCTCCAACTCAATAAATTTAAAAGATTACCAATCTTGCAAAACGCATTATGGAATTTACACCCATTCATCTTCTATTCAAAGAAAGAAATGAGTTTTATGAACATTTCCATGTTCCCCAAAATCTCTAAATTTTTAGTGTTTTCACCAAAAACCAAACATTTCCCATCCCCATAAAGAAACCCATTAAATCATCCACTTGAGTTTCAAAATAATTAAGCAAATCCACTAGGAATTTAATAAAATAATTTGAGATTAAACCCATTTTGGAAACTCTACATTTTAGATCACAAAAACCAAAATCAACATGATTCAACTCAACACCATTAAATATAATTCAACATATTTCAAGAGAAATTCTTAAATCCTATTTCAACATTTCATGACCGAGTTTATGTCATTTATATCATTAATAAATCTTTTCCCCCAATTTCCTTTTTATTAAAACATGATTTACAATGCTCTTAACAAAGTTCATTCGCAAATTTTAAACATAATTTTCAAGTATAACCAAATTCCAATTAAACTTGTACATATGTTATTCAACCTACCAATTTCATGATTTTACTTTCAATTTGGTCCAAATCATTGACTATCGTCAAGAATCAACCTAGGGTTTCTAGGAAATCTAGAAATTTCAATTAAAATTTTAAACTTCTTAACCATTACTTCTTATTCCAACTTTCCCTTTGATTATACACCTAGGGTTCACAATCCATTATTTTAACCCATCAATTGAACTTCTAACATCTCAAACCCTAAATCCCCAATTTTCATAATATACTTTATATGCTCAAAAATGTAAGTTTTGTATGTATATAATCAAAATACCACAAATCTATCTATTTATGGAAGTATTGAGGAAAAACTAAGATCCTTACCTCAAGAATCAAGCAAAAGAACGAAGCTTTGATGAGAATCCTTCGCAAATCCGAGTTCTAATCGGTTGAAAATGTTGATCTTCTCTTGTTCTCCACCCTTGATGCAAGAACCATGGTGGATTGTTGATAATAGTGGAGGAAATCAAGGTTTTGGGGGCTAGGGTTTCGGACATGGAGGAGGGGGGAAGAAGAGAGGAAAAGAAAATGTAAGAAATGATCCAAAAATCACGTTTTTGAGCTGCTGTCCCGCACAGCCCCGCACGTGCGCCACTTTTTCCGCAAGTGCGGTCCTGCTTCCAGCACAGATATGAAAACTTCAAACATGCGTAACTCTCTCATCCGGACTCCGTTTTAGGTCATTCTTATGTCCAAATTGAAGCCCTGAAAATAAGCTTTCCAATGGTTCTAACCTCACATCCAAATTCAAAGTGTGGAAAAAGAAAAAGGCAAAAGAGTGACAGCTGATCATAGGCGAATTATTCGAATTAAAATTTTTGGTCCAATCTTACTTTACCATCATATTACCACCTCAATCAATACCCCAAAATAAAATAAGGAGGTTCCAAATGCACTAATAAAAATGCCAAAAACGAATCCACGTGCCTCAGAAATTCAAACTCAACTAGGCGACCCACTCGAGCGTCTAACCTTGCGTTCGAGCGCTCAGACCAACAAAGTCGTCCGCTCGAGCGTCAACTCCCCCGCTCGAGCGGAGATTCACAACTCCCAGAATCTCGGGCCGTCTGCAAAAATGCTGGGAACCCCACAAGTCCGCTCGAGCGTCAACTCCCCCGCTCGAGCGGAAGGAAAAATTTCTAGATCGTTACAGTAGGTAACTCCAGTTACTGGCCATCACGATGCTTAACTCTTAGGTACGGAGAGCGGGTCGTGACAATATTTTTTTGTTAGTGAGAAATCCATCTTATCTGTTTAATTTTTTAATATTTTCAATTCAAATTTCCCTTATCTATTTAAATATTTTGTATTTTGTTGAAATACAAAGCTATCTATTGAAATTCAAAGAGTAATCTGTTGAAATACCAAGCCAATTTTTTTATCTGTTAAAATAACAATTCGAATTTTTTTTATCTATTTAAACAAATCTGATATGTTTCAATTTATTTCATCATCATCATCATCATCATCATCATCAACAACAACAACAACAATAATAAATGGAGTAGTAAGTCAAATTTCAATGAATAGTAAGCTGAGTCACATGGACTAGTAAAAGGAGTTTAATTGAGTAGTAAGTAAAATCTAAAGAATAATAAGTGAAAACTTATTAAGTAGTAAGTGAAGTGTAATGAAGTAGTAATTGGAAGATTATTTAGTAGTAAGTGAAATTTAATTGAGTAGTAAGCAAAGTGTAATGAAATAGTAAGTGAAAACTTATTAAGTAGTAAGTACAATTTAATTGAATAGTAATGAAATAATAAGTGGAATCTCATTAACTAATTGTAATATCACTTATCATTTGGAGTCTAGTAAAGTACTAAGTGAAATAGTAAGTGGAAACTCATTGAGTAATAAATGAAACCAAAATTGAGTAGTAAGTGAAATACAATTAAATAATAAGTGGAAACTCATTGAGTAATAAGTGGAGTCTAGTGAAGTAGTAAGTAAAAGTCATCATCACTATCATCAGAGAAGTTTGAAATTATTTGGCAAGTAGTTTACAAAGTTATCATCAAAGAAGTTTGAAATTTCTGGATTAGAAACTAACAATGCATCTTCAATGATTGTTTGATTGAATGGTAATTTGAATCTCATTGAGTGTCATTTTGACAACTTGCTAAAAAAGTTGCGTTTTGCAGCTCTTCCCAAAAAAGCCCAAATGGCTTTTTACCATTAAAACCATTTGAGGAGGTAAAAAAATGATACTTGTGAAATTACAACTATACCCTTCATGGATCAAAATAAGCCACATAGGTGAAATTGTAAATTTTTTAAATTAGGTGGGGGTAGTATGGTTATTTTATTATGATATGATATGATATCATAAATAAATATTAATAAAAAAAGTCAAAAGCAGTTTTTTATCAACTTCTCAAATCACTTTCTAAAGAAGCTAAAAAGTTTGGTAAAAAGTCAAAATCTAATTTTTTACCATCTTTCCAAAACACTCCTGAGTAGTAAGTCAAATTTAATAAAATAGCAAATGGAGATTGATTGAATAGTAAGTGAGTAGTAAATAGAATATCATTAAATACTTACCAAGAAGGTGGTTGGGGTTTAATTGAATATTAAGTTTTAGTCTAGAGGAGTGATGGAGACCCCCTCTAATCACCACCCCCACCACCCCCATACATATGTGGCAGGTGGTGATTGGAGGACAAGGGAAACAAAAAAAAAGAAAAAGAAAATCCAACCAATGAGAGAGAGGGGGGGTCAAAGGGGGTGGAAAAAAAAGGGGGTCTTAGACATTTTTGTTTAGTCTAATAGGGTAGCAGTAAGTTAAGTTTGATTGTGTAGTAGTAATTTTCATTAAATAGTAAGTGGTATTTAATTGAGTAGTAAAAAATCAGATAGAATAGTAAGTGAAATCTTATTGAGTAGTAAATGAAGTTTAATTGAATAGCAAATCAAGTATGACGGAATATCATTGAGTAGTATGTCATGTTTAATTGAATAGTAAGTTAAATATTATACGGTAAGTATGGTTTAATTGGATATTCATGCAAGTTTAATAGAGTAATAGATAGAATTTCGTTGAGTAATAAGTATAGTTTGATAGAATAATAAATAGAGTACAATTAAATGGTAAGTAGAATTTAATTGAGTATTCAATAGAGTCTTATTGATTAATAAGTGAATTTAATTGAGTAACAAGTCAAGTCTAATGAAGTAGGAAGTAAAGTTACATTGAATTGTAAATAATGTTTAATTAAGTAATGAATCAAGTTTCAGTTGAGTAGTAAGTAGGGTATTATGTAAGACTAAATTAATTATTTAGTCATTATGTTGACCCACATGATATAGTAATATGAATTAGAGATTTGGCAGGATTATGATTCCATATTTTTGCTACAATTAATTGATAAATAAAGAAGAGTATTTTCCAAATATCCTACTTTGATGGGAAAGTGGAATCATAGTTGAATAAAGAAACTGGTCCTCTCTCTACCTATAAAAGGACATTCAGACTACCCATCAAATTATTCTGAATATATTGTCTTCTAAAGAGGGTTAAGAGAGAGAAACATTTTCCACTAATATTGAAATTAGGTTTACATTCAATCAATTATGAATCACTTGAAGGTTTTACATAACTGATCCGGGTATGTTATTTATTTTTCACATTATGTTATATTATTTGTGAAAATCATGATTTTGAATTATAAAGGTTGTTATATGCATAATACTATAAAAGTTTTACATATTATTCTCATACAAAATCCCAATTTATATGCGAACAATATTAAAAATAGTTAAAATTCCAGAAATCAAAACCTACATGAGAATTTCCTGGAGATTAAAATTATTAGCTAAAGAGCATAATTCGTGTCCATGTTTCCTAGATTCATTTACACAACTTCTCAATCACCTCTTCATACAAAAAGAAAAAACTGTTCATGCTCATGTCGTAAAACTTTTAGGTTCTTCACATACAGGCACTACTACATCACTTCATAAAAAAATAAAAAAAAATAAAAGAACCATCCATAAAAAATCATGGGTGGTGTATGTACATCAAAAGTATGTTAGTTTGAAGCTAATTATCATGTTAGATTAGTCTTGATCAGCTCTCTCCTCCATTGAGGATCATGAATGCTCTGGATTTGACAAAAATAAAATAATATGAGAATATACTGGAGATGTATGAATATGGAAACAAAGAATTTTGTTGTGGGAGGTATATAACACATGGAGCTCCTAATTTTATGAATGTTTAACTGTAAAAAAAAAAAAAATAAATAAAATAAAATATCAATGTGGCGTTGGCCTCCAACAGTGCCTAGAAATTAGCAGGGAATCAAGCTAGAATTCTCTACTTCTCAACTTTCATACAAATAACCCAACCTTTGTGTGAACTATATATAATTGAACAAATCTTAAAAGGAATTATAGTTTGTTTTTTTTCTGACAGAGCAAAAATTCTACAATCAATGGGTATGAATTTTCTTTGTTGTCCTGTACTTACTCAACAATCAAACAAACTAATTCCCAAACAAATCTAAATCCAAACTTAACTAGGATAAAAAACCCAAATTAGATTAACAAATTAAACAAAAAATGCAAGTACCTGAACAACTTGCTGCTTTCAGTGATAAATTAGAGAAGCTCCCTAGGCGAATCCAACGTGATTGGCTGTTGCACATCTTCTTCTTCAAGAGAGAGAAAAAACTAGGGCTAGGGAACTGGGGAAGTGAGAAGAACTAGGAAGGGTCGTTGATCGTCGGAAACACAGGAAGGGCCAATGTATGGTTACACAAATACCACTTTTGCGTACCATAGTCGGACCCTAAAGTTGGGCTTTAGGCCCCTACTTGGGAAAAGACCCCTATTTTTCCCAAAGAAAAATGCTTGAGAGCTCTAAAATAAGAGCTCTAAACCATACACTAATGACGTGGAAGTGTGTGGGGTCCAGCCTGATGTGATGTTTTAGCTTGAAATTTTTTTTTTTTTAGACATGCCAACTCATTAGAGCTCTTTTAGAGCTCTACTTTTAGAGGTCTATAGTATTGTTGTTTCCCAAAAGTTCAAAACTCTCCAAACATAAAGGAAAGTTATAAGATAATTTTATTTTATTTTATTTATTAATTCACTTTAAATGGTTGTACATTTAATTATATATATATATATATATATTTTGATGAATATACAATTTTTTAAATTTATTAACCAATGTTATTAGGATACTTGTTAATAAGATATTTTTTTATTTTTTAGAAGGCCCACTTTGAAAAATACATGCACACAATAAAAAAAGTCCCTACCCATGAACATAGTAATGCAAGTTTTGCAAATTTAGAAAAAAGACTCCGTCCATTTAGTTTATAAATGAAAAAGCTATTCTATTCTCTGAACTCCATATATTTTGCAAAGGGATTGGATTGTCTCCAATTGGGCAGCTTAATTAGATTGTCTAGTCTGGCTTGTTTAGGGCCCATTTTGAGTTCTTCTCAATGATTCGAACCGTTTCATGTGTAGAACTTGTCCAGTATTTCATTCTTATCAAAAATCACGTTGATCAGATATCGATAGCTACTTAAACAATTCACATTTTTATCAATAAATGTAATCTGTTTAAGTGGATATCGATATCCGATCTATATGGTTTTTTAAAGGATGAAGTAATCGACGCGTTGTACACATTAAACGGTTTGAATTATCGATTTGGGCTCCATGGTAGGTCCACGGAGGCCCAACAGCATGATCCACTCCGATTAAGACTTGAGACAAGCCTAGGCCTTTTGTCCAGTTTGTGATTATAAGAAGACACACTTGCCACCAATTTAGAATTAGCAATACTACAAATCCATAATTGTCTTCACAGAATTTATCCATAAACAATAATCAATGGTTCAAATTTTAATCACCACCACATATAAACACTCTGGGTAAATTCTGAGACCCTAATTCTGAGATCTCCGACTTTTCCATTTAGAATAGGTTCAAGTTAGTTTGTAATTATATATAATATATATATTTTTTTTTTCTATCATAGACTTTATTTTGAATCTAGGGGATTTATGTCCAGCTCCTCCATCATAAGTCTTCATTAATGTAAAGATACAAAAATAGTACTTAGGCTATGTTTGGGAAGAGTGGTTTTTAATTAAAAAGTTAAAAAGTCATTATAAATTATCATATTATTATTTTTACTTTTTGCACTTTTTTTTTTTAATAAAAAAAGGTTAAAAATCAACTAAAATAATCAATTGGCAAACGAAGCCTTACTACTAGTATAAGTCCTTCAAGAGTACACAACATTTGGATGAAAATATCCTTATTGAATCTCAATGCTTGAAAAACATAATAGTTACAACAGTCGAGTTGTTTTCAAAACTTACAAGTTTAATATATATTTTTTTATATCAAAATCTTCATTTTTTGAATCCTTTTATCGAGATCTATCAAACAAGATATATGATAAATATGAAACTTTGAAGAATTTTTTTTTCAAAATTTCAATAAGTTGGTTATGTTCAATCAGTGAAAATTTTCTAAATCTTCTCCAACTTTAATTATCATGAATCTTCTTTAACTTTGAACATAGTAACATTTCACTAGAACCAAAAAAATCAAATGTCACTTTCCAATGATGAATTTATATTGTGTATTTTAGTGAAATTTCACTAGTTAAGTTTCACTATGATGGTAAAATTTATTTAAACAGAGAAATGAATGAGGGAAGATAGACAGATAGAGAGATAAATGAGAAAGAACAAAGAAATAAAAAGATTAAAAAGAAAAAAAAGAAAAAAAAAAGAGGAAGACAAATCTGGACTACTGTAACAACCTAAATTTTTAATTATTCTGTAGAATTTATACTAATATTATTTAATCTCAGTTCGGAAAATATATAATTTATTATATATTATCATGCGTAATTTTGTAAAATAATATAATTAGTAAAAGTTTAAGGGTCAAAATAATAATAATAATAATAATAATAATATAATAATAATAATAATAATAATAATAATAATAATAAGTGTGGTAATAAAATAAATAAATAATTTTCTGCTAGTATAGGATAAAATATAATTTAATTATGGATTAATTAGCTTATATAATTATTTATAAAGAATTAGGACCAAAATGTAATTATAGGAAATTAATTAGATAAGTATAAATCTTGAGAGATTTAAACCCAAATCTTGCCGTGGACACGTGGTGGCAAATGAGAGGGCTTGCCTTCCTATAAATGGGAGAAGATTAGGATCAGTGTAGAAAGAAAGAAAAGAAAGAAAGAGAGGAAGAAGGAAAGAATAGTGGAAGGTGAAAGGGTCTTTGACAGTATAAAAAAAAAGGTGAGGTATTAAAGTTAAGGTGAGTTATATTATACTTTGAGTCACCAAAATATATTTTACATATGTTTTGGCTTACCATATTTATTTTATACAAGTTATGTTTTATAAATTATTATAAACTATATTATTATTTCAGTTACGTAGATTTATTTCTGAACCCTATTTACTAAAAGGAAACCCATGGATATGTTTGTTTTACTTTTAAAGAATATTTGACTATAACCTTATAAACAATTATGTTTTGTAAGTACTACCACGGGAGTCCTACGCCTTGGGGGACTTAAATAACCATTGGCCTCTGTTTGATCATTTTGTGGCCCTCTGATCTATTAATCTCTGTTCTGTGCGGAGCAAAGTGCTGTGCGGAACTAAGTGCTACACTATTGTGGGAGCCACCTCTAGAATCCGTACGAGCCACCTCTTGAATCCGTACCTCTGTTCTGACTGTCACTTTTGACCTCTGTTTCGTTCTGTTCAGTACCGTGGTTATGGCTATATATTTACATAATTTCTGTATTTCAGTTCTGCTACTTAAAGGATTATTTGTTCCGACTAAGTTATGTTAAATATTTTGGCCTAACTAACTATCCATGGTTATTCGTATCCCTTATACTCTTGGTATAATATTTCTCACTCTGCCATGTGCTTATAGTTGTTTACCAATTTTCAGGAAATAATGCAATTCAGAAATAGCTTTTGGAAAGTCTTAGATGCGGGGCTGCGGAATAGACACACACAACACTTTTATTGATGTTTTTATATGTAAATATCGGCATTTTTGGTCAATACATTTTGTAATAAAAATAGAAGCTCCAATGATTATTTTGGTACCCTCATTTAAATATTTCTTCCGCTCGCGTTTATTGATTTGTTTAAGAATTGGCGAGGTAACTTCAGTTACTGGCCATCGCGATACTTAACCCTTGGGTACGGGGAGCGGGTCGTGACAAATGGTATCAGAGCAATAGTTTATAAAAAAAAAAAAAAAAGTCATCATTGGAGCATAGGACACATGCACATTTAGGAAGTAGGATAGTGGGTAATTAGTACCTAAATATTATATTTTGTTAGTTGATTTAATTATATTATAATTTTATATGATTATATATTAAATTTTTTTTTTGTACATAATTTGTGAAGGATAATAGATATAATTTATATTTATTACAGTAAAAGAAGAAAAGGAAATAGAGGATGTCGGGCTCAAGCACCTACTAAAATTATAATATAATCAAATACATATAATTTTCAGTTTAGTATTCAAAAAAAAAATTTATTTTGATGTTTTTTTTTAAAGTGGGTTCAAATTATAAAGATACTAATTTTGAAACTATTTCCCATCAATGAAAAGTTCATCTCAAAATTTTCAATTCTTGCATATAATTCTGTCATTGTGTTCTCATTTTTATTTATTTTTTATCGTAAACAAAATGTGTGAAAAGTTTTTAAAGTCGCTCCTTATTTCTTATTTTGGCCCAAAACAATTTTTGACAACTAGACTGTGAGTTATTTTTGGTAAAGTTTTTTTTGAGGTAATATTTTCTATCAGATTAATCTTCTAATATATATTTATCAGAGTGCGCAGCGGATAGCTTACATATGACAAATTTCGAGGACGAAATTTTAAAAGGAGGAAAGATTGTAACAAGTCAGATTTTTAATTATTCTGTAGAATTTATACTAATATTTTTAATCTCAGTTCGGAAAATATATGATTTATTATATATTATTATGCGTAATTTTGTAAAATAATATAATTAGTAAAAGTTTAGGGGTCAAAATAATAATAATAATAATAATAATAATAATAAATAATAATAATAATAATAATGAGTGTGGTAATAAAATAAATAAATAATTTCTGCTAGTATAGGATAAAGTATAATTTAATTATAGATTAATTAGCTTATATAATTATTTATAAAGAATTAGCGCCAATGAATTATAGGAAATTAATTAGATAAGTATAAATCTTGAGAGATTTAAACCCAAATCTTGCCGTGGACGCGTGGGTGGCAAATGAGAGGGCTTGCCTTCCTATAAATGGGAGAAGATTAGGATCAGTGTAGAAAGAAAGAAAAGAAAGAAAGAGAGGAAGAAGGAAAGAATAGTGGAAGGTGAAAAGGTCTTTGACACTAGAAAGAAAGGGTGAGTGTTGGCTTTTTGGCTTTTCGAAGGGTAATTTTGTAAATGCGAGCGTGCCAGCAAGGATCAATCAGTCCTCACAGAAATTATAGTTGCCAACCAATTATCAGACGATTGTGTTTTAGTTCTTTCAGCCTCAATGAAGAGGACTTTTACTGGTGGCTTGACTTAGGAGAATTTAAGAGAAATAACAGTTAATATGAAGAACAATCGAAGTATTCATTAAAATGAACACTTACAATAAGTTCAAACTCAGCCTCGAAGAGGTTTACAACAACAGCACAGGCTACTTGAATCTACTTGAAACTACTCCTATGAATCGAAGTGCAGTGCTGGTATTTAAAGTGCAGGTATTTAAAGAACAAGAAATGTAAAACTGGAAAGGAAAATATGAAGTAAGACTGGTTTGTATGATCTGAGTCTGGGGCTTTTTCTGAGGGCTTCCTTGCTATTTATACTTGTCAAAGATGACCTTCGAACTGCACTTCAGACTGTCGAACTGCTCCTCCATGATCGCTGATCATGCTGCCTTAGATAGTCCCACTACGCCATCTCTTGCAGTTGAGCTTCCCTCCTGTATTTGAATTTTGAATATGAGTAACCGTTGAAGCCACGTCACTTTGTATCTCTTTACTGATCTAGTGCTACTCACTCGGATCACGTAAGAACCAATGTTCATTGCCACGTGTTCGATCAGGATCGAGGACTTGAACTTTCTTCCCATAATACCCTTAATCTGCCACGTGTCAAACTATGATTTGGCTTTACAAAATATGTAGCCAACATTACCCCCCGCACTAATATACCCAACACTTGGAGATATTAGTGGATCAAAAGCTTTTCTCGCGTTTTTGGAATGTGCATGGAATCTATCTTCAGGAAACACAACCGTCACCTATTTGATGATCATTTGCATTAACTCTCAATTTATCGAACATCCCAATACCTTCAGCATTCGAACGGACTATGGCTCAATCAACTTCTCACTCTACTGATCAAGCATACGAAGAGCCATTGAGTAATGCTGTTTCCCCTCGAAAGAATCTCCACGCATTCATTAGCCACTTTACCCCGCCCTTCTATATGCAGGTCATGGAGGCTTTTGCAGATTATCAACCTTTGGACTACGAACACATTGCCCTTAATCCTTTGATTTTACAAATTTACAGATACAAGAAGTTCTTCCTCTAAACTCCCTTGTACTTTGAACGAACTACTCTCAAGCCTTTGCTTCAACAAGTTGCAATAATGGACTTAGGGAGTTCTTTTCACAAACCCTCTACTTGGGATGAAGCTACAACTTCTTCACTTCTGGGGTTTCCGGATGGACAAACTGGTCAGCACCTGAGTCCTGGGACTGAGGGAACAAATTAATCACCATTTTGTTGAGTTCACTGACCCTTTACATTTTCCTTCTTACGCTCGAGCTCTGTGGTCTATCCTTATGTGCCTATTGACCTTCGACGGTTTGGAGGAGAATCTGCTTGTGGCCTGGTACACATCCTCTATGCCCACAAGGACAATGCACACTGCCCGGCATCTGGAAGAATCACAAGGGTATACTCCTTCATTTTTGGCCAAGAAGGCAAAAATTTGCTCTTCTGACTGGCTCGACTATATTAATGCCTTTGTTCCTTCCGCTCCTGTGCCATATCCTCCTTCTTCACCTTCTGGAGTAGAAGCATCCACACCTTCTCCATCTTCTGAAGCAGAACCATCTACTCCTTCTTCTCCTCCCACTCTTTCCTGGACAGAGAAATTAAGGCTTGCCCTTCCCATGGACAAAATTTTTCCACCTTACCAACCTCCATCATCTCCAACTCCAGCTGAGCGGAAACAAGCTCAACTTCTGCTTGCGGCTTTCTCTCACTTGCCCTTCAATGTTCTTGAGGATGACATCCCTCTCAAGAACTTTCGATGGTCTTGTGATATTCTGACTAGGGGCATGTCCTTAATCCCATTGCCCAAGCAGAACTTCACATGTTCTTGGACCAACTTCCAGTACTCCTCCACTGGCATCAGAATTCCAAGGTCACCATCCAATCTTTGGATTAACTTTCATCTCTCCGAATTCATGCCCAGTATGAAGCAGAAAACTTCATCGAAGACTTCGATGACTTCAAAAATAAAGATTCTGCGTATTGGGATGATTTAGTTATAGATGAATTGGAACAAAATTTGAGGGAAGAGGCTTTCGAGACAAAGGCTGAGGAGCTCTATTATGAAGTGAGAGCACACCAACTTATGCAGCCCACATTAGAGGAGATAGAAGATATAATAAGGAAAGAACAAATATTCATTGATCATTGTTGGACAAAGTTTCATGATCTTGTATTTATTCTATTCCTTATTTTTATGAACTTGAATTTGTGCCCAAATAGGGTTACTTAATGTAATTGTCTTGGCTTTAATGCAAACAAAGTCTTTCTGTATTTGACATTGTTTGATTCTGTTTCTTGTTGTTTTCAAAAGCCAACTTATAGCTTCGAATTGAACAATCTCACCCTTCAAATCTGGACTCAATTGTTTAATGAAATGCTAAAAGAACCAACATGTCTTTTTCCAATTTATGGAGTATAGTTGACAATTCTGGCCGATATCATCTGGAATTAATGCTTTGAATTTTTAACAATATTACCCCTCAAAATTAACTATAACCAATATATGGTCATGGTTAGTATAGCCAATCAATTTCAAATTGATTATTTTGCTTCGAAGAGTACTGTTTTTAGTTCAAAAAGTAGAAACCAACGATTGGTTTTAATGCTTCGAACAGTGCTTATCCTTAGAGAATCCGAGGAATTGCTCCAAAGGTCGTTACTTTGATTAATAATCCTTACACATGTCTTTAAACCTTTTGAAGTAGACCAATATTCGAGCATTCTAGCAGTTTGAAGCATGTAGTATGCTTCGAAGCCGACTTATGTATTTCGAAGCCGTCGTCATTTGATTTTTTGGCGCAAAAATCTCATTTCGAAGCCAAATATCTTGCTTCGAAGCTGGCGTCAATATCCGGAATGTGTTTTTTCCCTCCAAAACTATCAATATTGGAAGAGGCTCCTCGTATTCGTACTTTTAGTACTTAACGACTTATGCAATATATTTCCAGACACAAAAGCTTTTCTTTAAAACCCTTTTTGCTTCGTGTTTCTGAAGTCACTTGCTTTTTTAACATTCAAACCCTCACATCTTTCACTTCTCTTTACTTCCCCTTCCTTTTCGAACATCGTACCATCCATGGCTTCTTCTTCACCAGAAGTACCAATCATAGAACGTGTGAGCTCATCCGTAGCCTTGAAAAGGCTCATTGATGTGGAGTGCGAGAAGTACAAGGCTGGGGGAAAAAGTGCCATTGATGGGCGTGTCTTTGTCCTTCGTCGTCATGAGCGACAAGACTACGTGCTTGGGCCAATCTTCAAGGAAATCCCTATTGAGCTCCCAACTCTGTATCCCCGTCTGGAAAAACAATGTCTCCTATATGAAGGTGGTCTTGATTGGAGGAGCTGGAGAATCAATCGCCCCCACCGATGTTGGCCCACGATGAGACCGGAGTGGCAAGAGTGGTATGATCGGGTCATCCCTGCGAGGACACTGGACCTTCAAGAGCTCTGCCTTCTCGACGCTCTTCGACTATCTAGGGTAACTATCACAGAGGACCCTTTCTTAGTCCCTGCTGCTTTATGCTTTTGGAACCCTATCTTTAATTTCTTTCAATTTAAATGTGGGATGATGGCTCCTACTGTTCTTGATATTTGCCATTTACTAGGAGTATCCCCCATCGGTACCATTATTACACCGGATTTCCCCGATTTACCAGTCTCTTTCTCCCTCCCCTCTCTTAACTTATCTTACAGCGATTTTGTTAAAGCTGAAAATAAAAAAGAGGGCCCAGTAACCGATAGGGAGCTCTTTTCCTTCTTGTTATACTGGCTTTGCAAATTCCTCTTCTGCACCTCTTCACAAAGAATTATGCCTGAATTTGCTCCACTTGCCAAAGCCTTTGTTTTGCAACAAAGAATAGCCTTAGCCCCATATATTCTTGGTCATGTATACAGAGTGTGTTCCCTTTTTTGTGAGAAGCCCTTAGATGCTAATCAAGGGGGGCCATTCTGATCCTTCAGCTTTGGCTTTTTGCCTATTTCACTGAACTACAATCCAAATGCCTTAAATTTTCTGGGTTACATTCTCTTACCCATGGCATAAGACTAGCCAATGCTTCCCTCTATCCTTCTTCTTTTCCTTTTATTTCTCTTTTTTCATCAACTACCAGCCGAACTTCCTGTTCACCGCTTCCGTCCTTTCGAGACCAACATAGGTCCACGTTGGTTGAGTCACTTTTTGAGTGACAGGCTCTGTGCTTCGCCTATTCATAAAGATATATGGGCCTCCTTCTGCTTCCTAGGGAGCTGTTTATTGGACTACAAACCCCAGGGCTTATAAATGTATAGCTGAACCTTATTGTCCTGCTCAATTCGCTAGACAATTTGGTTTCACACAAGGGGTCCCAATACCTCTTGCAGCAACACCAACCTGAGTCTTACAGAAGAGATCTGAAAGTTAGGAAATCAAGGCTGGATGGAGGAGGCAACTTTCAAATTCATGGATGACTTGGCTAATTTTGAATACACTCCTTTCATTCCTGCGGGAACTGCATTGAAGAGATACCAACAGTGGTGGGAAAGTAATATGGAATTCTATTTAGCCATTGCACCTAAAAACCTGTTGGAGGTTTTAGATGTGTCCAAGCCCAAAGGAGGTGAAACTGTTCCTTCCTCTACTGTGCCTCCTACAGCTCAGTCCATCCCTGCTACCTCAACTCCTTCGAAAACCACTCGGGCTGCTTCAAGAAAAGGTATATACTTTCAACTTCTCTTTTTCCTTTTGAATCTCTTGTTTGTTTCCTTTATACTTATGTTCTTTGGTGCAGGGTCTCTGCAAGAAGAATCTCCTAAGAGAGCTGAGACTTCAGCTATTCTCAAAAAGGAACAGCAACAGAAACAAAAAAGGAAGCTGATCCTCCCCTCTGAGGAATCTGAAACTTTGGGAGAAGAAGCAGTCGAACAAGAGCAAGAAGTGCCCTTACAAAGAACAAAGAAACAAAAGGTGGCTACCTCTCCTTCTGATACCTTTGAACATCCTTCTCTCGAGGCAGACATTATAGTAGTGGAGAAAGAACTAACCTTAGAAAAATCTGAACCCCAGATTGAAGAGAAGGGGATCGAAAAGGAACCAGTAGTATCCCCACCAAGGGGGAAGAGGAGAAGAAAGACTACTGTCTCTCCTTCTGACTTTACTGAGGACTCTGATTCCGAAACAATCGCCCAAGCAATAGAAAGGAGAAGGAAGGTGACTGTTTCAACTGCTGTCTTGGTTGAGGATCCCATTAACGAAACAGTTATCAAGACAGTAGAGCAGGAACACCCCAAGACAATAATTGTCTTTGAAAGGGCCGAGAAGAAACGGCAGCAACAGTTTTTGAGAGATGAAGCTGCTGCTGCTGATGCATTACAAAGAGAAGCTGCACGAAGACAACAAACTATCGAGCATCCTACCCTTCGCAGTTCTCCCATCAGTGCCAATACTTCTGAAACAAGTAATTTCTTTCGTATTTCTACTGTTTTCCCTTCGTCAGCCTTTGTATTGAAGTTTGACATTGCTTTGCATTTCTTCCTTTTGCAGCAACAATTATCTTCCCCAGGAGGCCTATTCCAATTTCAGTTGAAGTTGACCAGTTGCAACATGTGAAGACCATCCAAATCATGCTCCCACTCTCCAAGCCTATATTTGACACACCTTCTTTGAGTCCAAGCATCCCTGCATCCCTTTTCCTTGGCTTAGAGCCATTTCTCCCTTTTTTGACTTTTGATCTGCCTCAGTTTACCTCTTCTTCGAACCTTGCTCTTCCTCCTTCCTTCTCAGAAATTCCAACTGCTGCTTCCTTCCCAATGGCAGTTGACTCTTCCACAGAGGGTGCTGGTAATTCTCCAATTCATGGTTCATTACCTGTGCCTACTTCCAGCCCCTCTTCACTTGATTCGTTGGTGGCAAAAACCATAGAGGCTGCCAAAGATGCTCCTTCTATTTCTCCCATCCCCATGCAGTCTCTGGTGTCCTCCACCACAGCACTCTCTATGCCCTTTATGTCTAGGGATGAGGTAGACATCTTCGAAGGAAGACTAGCTAGTCTATTTGACACTGTAAACACCCCATTTTGACCGGCCCTAAGACTTGGGCATTTTATTTTGACCACCCTCACCAGAAAAATCAAATTGACATTTTAATCTCAAACCTCACCTATTTTGGCCAATTTTGTAATTTGTAGTATTTTTATATTTTATAATTTGGTGTGTGTACATATTTAGGTGTGTTTTTATATAAATTGATAACTATTATAAACTAAAGAAAAAAAAATAATAAAAAATAGAAAACAAAAAAAGAAAATAATAAAAAAAATGAAATGATCAGAATGATGAGTTGTGGATGGAAGAGTGGGTGGGGTGGGTGGAGAATTATTGTGGCGAAGAGAATGGACAATTAAAAGAAAGAAAAAAAGACAAACAGGTGGAGGAGAACATTTTTAAAAAAGAGAAGTGAGTGGATGGGAGATGAGCTGTCGGGGAGAACATTTTCAAAAAGATAAGGGGGAGCAGGTGAAGAAAATGGGAAAAGGGTGGAGCAGGTGAAGAATAAAAAAGAGAAGAGCTGGCTTGATTTTAGAGGGGGGTGGGTTCTCCATACACAGACATTTTTTTCATAGACAACACAGAGGGGATATACACACACGGGTAGAGAGAGGGAGAAGGATAACACAGAAAAACACATGGCCTCTCTCTCTCTCTCTTGAATTCTTTTGAATCAACACAAGAGATCAACTTCTCTCTCTGAACTTGATCTCTCTAGCTGGGTCTCTACACAACGGCATATGCATACACATGACACACTCAACACTCTCATGCACAGGATACACCCACATGCACACACAAGCACAACTCTTCTCTTCTCTCACTAAACACACACAGCCATGAACACACATTGAGCTTCATACACTGCACACCATCACACCCTCACACCCTCACGGCTGCTGCACACACTCACCACACCACACCGACGGCCATTCACACCACGGCCATTCACTGCACTCACCCACACCACACACACACTGCCACTCTCTCCCATACACAGGCATAAACTCTCCCTCTTGCTATTTTGATCGGGGTTGGCAGAAGCATCAGATATTGATCCACACACAACCCACACACATGCATCCATGTTTCACTCACTCCATGCATAGCATATACACGCCCTGATACACTAAGGAGAGAGGACACACGGACATACATGCAGCTATCTCTCTCCCTCTCTCTCTCGCTCTCTTCCTCTCGGCAGACCACAACACTCACCATGCATGACACGGCACACACCCACTGAAAAGGGAGGGGGTCATCACTCTCACAGATAGATGCACACACGGGTTCGGTGGGGAGCATGAGAGGGTGAGGGAGTGAAGGTTTGAGGTGAGGGACTGTCACACACAACACACACACCAAACCCATGCACTCAGCACAAACCCATCACACACGGCTCTTCTCTCTCTAGAGACCACACCATGACTCACACATCTCTCTCTCTCTAGAGACCAAAGAACACACACACACTCTCAGGTTCCTGTTAATGGGTTGGAGGGGACTTGAGTATAGGACTGCATTTCCTATCTTGAAACCACCTGGTGTGTTGTTATTCTGCCCAAGATGGTAGATTGTGGGACTCTGTGGTTCATCCTGTGTAGGTTCACCTGGAAGGCAATTCAACTCTTTGGGTTATTGGATAGTGGTTTTTGTATGGGTCAATCATGGGCTATTTTTTTTGTCATGGGCTGTTTGTGGTATTTTTCTATCCATGTGGGTTCAAGTGTGCTATTTGGGGTGTAAAACATGTGGGCCCTTACAAAAGAAGGGGATTTGATATATTGGACCAACATGGATACTGATGATCATGGGTGATGGGCCTCATTTTAAATTTGTCATTTGTGGTTTGTGCTTGAGCCATCTTTGCTAAGAGAGATCAAGGTGTCACTGCTTCATTTTTTTTTATTTTGAGAGTTTGTGAGGATTTTTATATTTTGTTGTAATATTTATTTCCCTCTCTCTCCTCATTCGGATATGTAAATTCAGTGTTGTAATAATCCCCCCACCCGCTTCTTCTATCCCATTCTTTTATCGCTTTCCTTAACTGTGTGTATGTATATATCTTGACATGTCATGCATATCCCTGCTTTACATCCATGATCCATGCATAAGATTTGGCTAAATTTGCATCTTTATGCTTCAATTGATTCTTCTGTGATTCTATGCGCTATTGTATGTTTTGAAATGATTCACATGCCATATTCTAGAAGCCGAATCTTTAGTGCATCTCATGAGTGAATTGCATTAGGATTCTGTATATAAGATCATGCATATTTTACTAACTTTTATTTTGTAGTTGTTCGAGGGACGTCGGTCAATTTGTGAGTTTTTATGCTTTAGCATCCCATTTGTGTGTGATTTTCTTATTATGTTTAGCATCCTACCATGAGGCTAATTGCTTAATTGATATAACTGTATGAATGCTTGTGGATGAAGGCTTGTTGCTTGAACTGGAATAATTCAATAAATGTACGTTTTAAGCCCACTTTGTAGTGGCAAAATTCACAAACTTTAAGCCCACTTTGTCAAGTGGCAAATTCAAACCCTTTTCGAAAAACAAACATGAAATTGAAGTGTTCCAATTTGAGCAAACTAGTCTATACTTGTATGCTTCACATAGTAAATTTTAGGATTTACTAAAATAATCAGAACATGAACATATAAAGAAAATAAAAGTCATATCATGGTTTAGTAGAGGCGATCTTTTGATCGGGTGAGCGGGGGTGCTCATTATTGACCTTCCCTCTCATACCTAAGGTTCCGAGCCAAGCATCCTTGGTTACGACGAAAGTGGCCTTTGGCACCGAGTCATGGTTTCCTAATTTCCCAAAATATTAGGTGGCGACTCTGAGATCTGATGACGCAGTCCATTTTTGACAAAATTGCAATAAAATGGATTTTCAATAAAAGTTGCCAAATCTGGACTCTCATCTACGTTTCACATTGCACTCGTGAAACATTGAGATCAAAGAGATCTCGGGAGTCCGAACTGTTTAACGCGCGCGGGTACCCCCCGGGCATGTTACAATCCTCTACCTCCCCAACTTTCAGTGCTGAAGCTGAACCATTAATCTTGGCTGACTCCTTGCTGAAAATCTTTGAGAGCTCTTCTTCCACCAGCAGCAAGCCTTTTGCCCCTTCTATAGACTTAGACACTTGCTTGGAACTGCTGATCTCCTTTTCGAGGATCCCCTTCGAGGCTCTACAAAGGCCTATCATCAGAAATGGGTTTCTTCAGTGCTGTAAAATCGCGGAGCAGTTCGGCATGGATGTCTCAAGTCATCTATCCCAGGCTGCAGCTACTATTGATTTCTACATTAGCATTTGTCATGCTGCCAATGCTGCGAATGAGAAATTGGCTAGGGATCAGAGTTTTGTTCTCAAGTGCATACTGAAGTATCAGATCTCAAGGAACAACACTCCTCTGCCTCCCAGTTTCGAATTCAGTTGCTGGAGAAGAAAGCTCAACTTGAGGAGGAGCTAGCTGCAGTAAACCGAGCCTTGGTTCGAACTGACACTAAACTGCACATCACCAACCAAGAGCTGGCTGATCGAAAAGAGGACATGGCTGCAGCTATCCAACTGTTTCCAGCACTTAGCAGTAGGAAATCTATTGTACAAAAACAATTAAGACATTGTAATGATTTCTGGGCCAATTTGTGGCGCAATGTACTTGATTCTTTATAAAGAACAAATTTTGTCTTATCATTCGAGCAGTCTTGTGTTTTTGTATGTTTATGTTATCCCTTGTGTTTCCCAAATGGTTGGAAAATAAGGCTTCAAATATCTGCCATTGATCTTTTTGGGATGTACATACCCATTCAAATTTCTTAAATGGTAGGCCCCAAAAGGCAGAACTCTATGAATTTGATATGGTCCTTCCCAGTTAGGTGACCATTTGCCAAACTTATGGCTTTTAATTCCTATTGGGAGTATTGTCTTCCATACCAAATCACCTTCATCGAAGCCAATGTGTTTGACCTCTTGTTGTAATTCTTAGCTGCTTTCTTCTTTTGGAAAAGGATGCTATTTAATGCCAATATTCTGGCTTCATCTATGCCCTCTAACTCCAAGCACATACTTTGATGGTATTGCTCAGGATCTAACTGATCTTGACATCTTACCCTCAAGGATTTAACATTAATTTCCACAGGTAGAACTGCATCATGCCCATATACTAAGGCATAAGGAGTAACTCCTGTGCTTGACCTTGGGGAAGTTCTGTAAGCCCACAAAACATCCAACAGAAGGTTATGCCAATCCCTAGGATTATCCTCCACAACCTTTTGTATACCTTTTTCAAGGATTTATTGGATGATTCAGCTTGACCATTGGCTTGTGCATAATAGGGTGTGGAATTAACAAGGCTAATTCCAAATTCTGCTACAAAGGACTTCACCATTTTCCCATCGAACACAGTCCCATTATCTACAGTAATGGTTTGTGGGATGCCAAATCTATGGATCAAGTCTTTAATGAACCCAATGACCTCTGTTTGGTCTACAGCCTTATATGGTTTGGCTTCGACCCATTTAGTGAAGTAGTCAGTGGCCACTAGAATGAAACAATGATGTTTCGAAGAAGGTGGGTGTATTTTTCCCATCATATCCATGGCCCACCCTCTGAATGGCCAAGGTTTCACTACTGCATGTAGGTCAGTTATGGGCACATGCCTTATTGTACCATGCTTTTGACATGCCTGGCAACCCTTTGCATATTCTATGCAGTCTTTAAGGATAGTTGGCCAATAATAGGAATGTCTTCGAAGCAACCATCTCATCTTTACACCAGGCTGATGAGCACCACAGATGCCTTCATGAACCTCAGCCATAGCTGTTAATGCTTCTTTTGGGCCTAAACATTCCAGCAATAAGCCATCTCCTCCCCTTTTGTAGAGAGCGTTGCCATATATCATATATTGCATAGACTGCAATTTGATTTTCCTGCTGGCCTTCGAAGATGGACCAGCCAAGTACTGCATTATTGGATGCCTCCAATCTTGTTCTTGTAAGTCATTATGATTAACTTCCAAGACCATATTCCTTTTATTCAAAGGTTGTATTAATCTTTGATATGTTGTCTGACTGATGTCCCTTTGGGTATTATCCCTTCTCTTGAAGTTCGAAGCTTTCTGAGCCACATCATTAGCTCTATTATTCAAGAATCTTGGAACATGGGTTACATTTGCTATTTGAAACTGAGAAAGCAGATGTAATGCAACAACATAATATGGTAGGATGCTTATGCTTTGACACTTGAAAATCCCTTTTACTTGGTTAACCACCAATTGAGAGTCCCCAAATATGTCAACTGCATGTACTTGTAACCCAATGAGGATTTCTAGCCCTACTATTAAGGCTTCATATTCAGCCTGATTATTGGAACAAGTGGCTTCATCCACTCTGAAACCATGTGTGGTTTCTACCCCTTGTGGAGACTTAATCACAATACCAATTCCAGTTAAACCATTGGCTTTCGATCCATCGAACCACATCTGCCATGGCTCAACACTAGCCATACCAAGCTCCATTATCTCTTGGCTCTCTGTTTGAGATGGATGGTCTGCCAGAAAATTGGCTAAGACTTGCCCTTTTACTGCCCTTTGAGGGACATATTCTAGATGAAATTCTGATAAGGCTAGTATCCACTTGCCAATTCTTCCCCTCAACATAGGTCTGGATAACATGTACTTAACCAAATCTGTGGTTGCAATTACCAAGACAGTTGTAGGTAAAAGATAATATCTTAATTTCATTGCAGCAAAATACAAAGCAAGACACAGCTTTTCAACAGCTGAATATTTACATTCACAAGAATTTAAAAACCTACTAAGGTAATAAATAGCTTGCTCCTTGCCTTCTTCATTGTCTTGGGCCAAAAAAGCTCCCAATGAATCTTCTGCTGCAGCTATGTACAACTTCAAGGGCTTGTTTCCCTTTGGTGGCATCAGCACTGGAGGGTTGGCCAAGTAGGCTTTAATACCTTCGAAAGCACTTTGATGCTCTGCTGTCCACACAAATTCTTCTTCATCTTTCAGCCTTAACAAGGAAGAAAATACTTTAGTTTTCCCTGCAGTGTTAGAAATAAACCTTCGAAGAAAGTTAACCTGCCCCAGGAACCTTTGTAATTCTTTCTTACTTGATGGAGGCCTAGCTTCAATGATGGCTTTAGCTTTATTCTGATCAATCTGTATTCCTTTCTTGTGCACTACATAACCCAAGAAGTTTCCAGATGATACACCAAAAGCACACTTAAGAGGATTAAGTTTCAACTTGAACTTCCTCATTCTTTCGAAAGCTGCTTCTAAATGAAACAAATGCTCCTCCATGGACTGGGATTTCACTACAATGTCATCAATGTAGCATTCTAGATACCCTCCAATGAGATCATGAAAGATAGTGTTCATAGCCCTCTGATATGTAGCCCCAGCATTCTTCAGACCAAATGGCATTTTAACCCATTCGAAGGTGCCAATATTCCCAGGACATCTGAATGCTGTCTTGTGGATATCTTCCTCTGCAATGCATATTTGGTTATAACCAGAGTGGCCATCCATCATCGATAAAACTTGATGTCCTGCTGAACTGTCTACCAGCAGATCCACTATAGGCATAGGGTACTCATCTTTAGGAGTTGCTAGGTTTAAGTTTCTGAAATCGATGCATACCCTCATTTTGCCATTCTTCTTAACTACAGGCACAATATTAGATAGCCATTCAACATACCTGGCTGTCCTAATAAAGTCTGCCTTGAGTAGTCTAAGAATTTCTTCCTTGACCTTCTGAATTACTTCTGGACTCATCCTTCTTGGTTTCTGCTTGTATGGCTTGAAATTGGGCTTCATAGGGAGCCTATGTTCCACCAAAGATCTATCCAATCCTGGTAGTTCATTATAAGACCATGCAAAGCAATCTTTGTATTTCTTTAAAACAACCAATAACTGGTCTCTGTCCAGAACATTCAAGCAAGTACTTATATAGTGGGCTGCTGCACAGAACCCTCCCCTAAATTCACCTCTTCTAAGGGGTCTTGCGTCTGAGGACTTATCGAAGCTTCTTCTCTGGTTTCTTCAACCTTCGAAGCAAGCTGTTCGCCTTGTTTTGCTCCTAGGTTCTTTAATTCGACATCTCTGCCCTCTTCCTCATAGACAAAATCTGTCCATAAGGCGTCTTCTTCCTGTATCTCCTGGACTTTTGTTTCAATGTCCAATGCACAGTATTTATCAAGGGTCAAACTTCTGACCTGTTGCTGTTCTTGTTTACAGCCAATTATCATGGCCTCTCTCTCTTGCTCTGTACTTTCTGGACTATTGCTTTTACGTCCAATGATGAGAATTTAATCAAAGCCAAGGACTTGGCTTCTCGTTCTTCACTTTTTTGCCTATAACCAGGCATCATTGTCATCTTTCACGACAACCTCTTCATCAGCACTTTCTTGGACTAAGTGCTTCAGGTGTGTACTTCCTCATCAGCCGTCACTTCGGCTGAGCCATCAGCTTTCCTCAGTATACTGAGTGGTGTTACTCCCTCAATATACAATTTGGCCTCTGCAAAGTCTGCACAGGCTATGAAGGTTGAGGATCTGCATCAATCTCCTCTGTCTCTCCATTGCCCAGGGCCATCATGATCTTCTGATGCAAAGAGGAAGGCACACATTTGTTGGTGTGGATCCAATCTCTCCCAAGTAAGGCATTATATTTGGCATTGCTGTCGATGACGAAGAAAGCTGTCATACAATCCCTGGTCCCCACACTCAAATTAATAGGCAGAATCCCTTGAGCCATCTGCTTATCTCCAGCAAAGCCAGCAATGGTTGTGCTGGTTGGGATCAACCTGGGATTCTTCTTCCCTAGTTTCTTCAAAGAAGATTTCGGTAATAAGTTTACCGCTGCCCCATTGTCTATTAGGACTCGGTTTAGCTGTATCCCATCAAAGAAAGCCTTGATGTACAAAGGCTTGACATGTTGGGTCATGGAATTTGAGGGGTATTCAAAAGGATATGAGAGGTTGATGCTCACCTCTTCCTCGCTTTCACACTCAGTTTCCATTGGAGTAGCCATTTCAGGAGCATCCTGTACCATACTCACTTGTGACTCCTCGCTAGAGACAGGAATTGGATCCATGTCTTGGTCACCTGATCCTCATTTTCAGCCTGGAATTCATGAGGTAGTATGTGTACCATGTTGACTGATACAGGGGGAAATGAGCCAAACTGGATGGCTGGCTGTACCTTTTTCCCTCTTGGCTACCTTGCTCAGTGTCTTCAGCAGCATCCTCCATGCTGCATTCTGGTATTTCATTGATAACTGATCCCTTCGAAGGATCCTTCTCAACTGGTTCTTCAGTCAAAATGTTTGTTCAGCCATGAAGGCTTCGAACATTCTTCTTCTGCCATTTCCTTCTCTTGGCTCATGCCAATCTCTTCTTCCGTTTCACTGTCACTTTCCATCAGAGCCTTCTCCAGCCCTGCCAAACTAGACTTCTCCCTGGCCCTTAATTCAGAATGAACTTGGGCCAATTGTTCTCTGCTACAAACCACTTTACTTTGTAAAGTCGGTTTTGGAGCATGGTCTGACTTCGAAGTTTTCTTTTCTTCTGTCTTGTCCTGTGAAGAACTCTCTCCACCTTCTTTCAGATCTTGCTGGTACTGGGTGTACCTACGCTGAATCTTCCTCCTTGTGATCTGGAGATAACTGGAACCATATTTGGTTCCTTTGTCTTTGGGTGTTTCAGCAATACCCAGTTGTTCGGAGCCACCAAAGGAGGTTTGACCATCCTTCCTGTGATTCCAACTTCTCTCTGGCAGACAATTCCCTAGGTTTGTTTTGCATTACAAACCAATCTGGAACTCCAGGCACCCAAGAGCTTACTGATTCAGATGTCGAATCACCCTTTTCCACCTTCGAAGCCATCTTCGAAACTGGCCGTGGAGGTAAGTGCTTGGTTCTGATCGCATGCCTTGAGCTTGATTCTGGCCTTTGATGGAGGTGGCCATTTTCTGTTCTGTGTGAGGTTGGGGGGCCAATCTCTGGCTTTAGTCCCATAACCTGAACTCCTCTCCAATCTTCTTTCGGAATGGCTACTCTCCATTCTGTAGTAGTTAGGTGGCCTGGATTCATGCAAGGGCCTCTTGCCTTTATCACGCATTCTGTCTACTGCAGGCTCAACCACTAAAGGTCGCTGCCTATCACTAGCCGGATACGGCCTTTTGTTGTAAGCATTGGTTGACTTAGGGCGTCTCTGAACATCCCTATAGTATTGCTTCCCATCAATTGGAAGCCCCTTCAACCATTTGTAGCTTAGTCTGCATCTGGGACACATCCTCTGCATTACAGCTGCTTCCAAGGAATCGTCATCCAGTACTTCTTCATCAGAGTTCCTTCTGATGTGAGAAACCTTGTCCAACAACTGGCGGGTTTCTAGTCTCCTTCTTGGCAGCTGTCTGGTTGGCAATATGCATTTGCACATTGACCTTCCAATTCCTGCAGAGATAGATTCTGAAAGTTTGGTACAACCACATTAGCCGCGCTTTCTCCAACTTCTGGAAACGGGTTACTGTCAATTCCCATGGCTTTCTCTGTTTTGGCTGGGAACTTCAGACTTCCTTTCCGGATTTGCTCTTGGATCCTGTCTCGAAAAACAATGCAGTTTTTAGTCGAGTGAGACCAAGAATTATGCCATTTACAGTATGCTTTTCCTTTAAGTTCATCAAGAGACGGCAGTTTTACCCCTTTTGGTAACTTAAGGAAATTGGCTGCAAGCAAATGATCAAAAATGTCATCTGCTTTTGTTAATCGAAAGATACTTTCTGTGAAAGTCTTTCTTTTTAAACTGCTGGTCGATGGTTGTGTCCTTATGAATTAATGCTTCACAGATTACGGGTTCTTTGCCCACAATCTCTGCTGCATCGATTTCATAATTGGGATCTCTATAATATGTCTTATACGAAGCATTGTTTCGATCTTGTTCTTCTTCTAGTAATGCTTCATATCGAGACACCTTATAGGTTAGTTCGACCAAATCCCTGAATTCAGTTGAATCAAACTTCTTTCGAAGCCTGAACTCTAAACCGTTTTGAGCCAATCTTACAAATTCTGGCTCTGGAAGGATGACTCTACATTTATTTCGAGCCCTTTTAAATCTGGCAATGAACTGAGTAGCCTTTTCTTCAGGCCTTTGACTCAATCTTGCCAAGTCTGCCATGGACACTTCTGGCTCTGATTGGAAGAATTGGGCATGAAATGCCTCTTCCATTTGTTGCCAATTTTGAATGGAGCCAGGTGTAAGGTTGATATACCATACAAATGCTCCCCCAGTTAAAGAGTTTGGAAACAATCTCAGTTTTATGTATCATGATTAGTGAATTCACCACATTGAGCAGCGAATCTGGCAATATGCTCTACTGTCGATTGATTTCCAGTTCCATAGAATAGGGTAAAGTCTGGTATTCTGAATCCTCTTGGGTATTCATGTACCCTATCTACCCACTCTGGGTATGGTTTTCTGTATACAGGAGTCTGGACCCCCCGAGCCATCGGTCCACACATCTCCCTAACAATATCAGCAATTTGGTCCCTAGGGACCATATTTTGGGCTTGCTGAGCCACTACTGGAGGGACAAACACAGGGTTTGGTGGACAAACTTGTGCCTGTGGTCCTCTTGGTCCAAAAAGTGGTATATTTGGGACTGGTTGCCCCTGTGGTGCAGGTTGCTGTTGAGGGTATGGGTAACCCCTTTGAGCCTGTCCTGCGAAAGGACCTGTGAAAGGTGCTGGAACAGGTATTGTGTCCCTTCCATTTGTGGGAAAACCTTCCAACCCCCCGGGTATAAATTCGAATAAGGGGTTATTTATACCCCCTAGTGCCAGGTATGGCTTCGAACATGGGATTTGCCACCATTCTTATGCCATTTTCTTGTACTTGGCCAGATCCACCACCTTGTGTGGCTTCACTGTTGAGTACTGAGGCATTTTGGCCTACTACAGGCCTTGAAATGGGTTCATACCAAGACTGAGGCGATGGTCTTTCATAGTTCTGAGTACTAGTCTGACCATTAAATTGTCCATTAACTTGCATAGGCTGTTTTTCTCTAGCCAATCTTTGCTGAGGGACATTTAAAATTTCCTCTGTGTGTCTTGTATTTGTTGGTTGGTGATTATTCATTCGATCCAAAAAGGATGTTGCCCACCTTTCCATTGTGTTCATTAATTGTTGTCCCATAGCATCTACCAAGCCATCCCATGGGTTTGTTGGCTGGGTAGATGGAACGGTGGATGGTCCAATTCCTTGGTTTCGTCCAATATTATGAACATATGGTTCTTGTCCAGAAGTACTGGTCTGTTCGACCAAAGGTTCTGATAGCATAGGAGTCTCCACAGGATGTGTTACCACATTCTCCTCTGGATTAGGTATCTCTACCTCTCCTTCTACGCCTTCTTCCAGGCGTTCATTTTCTCCTTGTCGTCTTCGTCTAGCCATTTTAACAAGTCCCACGGGCGTGCCAAAAATATATGTTGGCTTTTTGGCTTTTCGAAGGGTAATTTTGTAAATGCGAGCGTGCCAGCAAGGATCAATCAGTCCTTACAGAAATTATAATTGCCAACCAATTATCAGACGATTGTGTTTTAGTTCTTTCAGCCTCAATGAAGAGGACTTTTACTGGTGGCTTGACTTAGGAGAATTTAAGAGAAATAACAGTTAATATGAAGAACAATCGAAGTATTTCATTAAAATGAACACTTACAATAGTTCAAACTCAGCCTCGAAGAGGTTTACAGCAACAGTCTACTTGAATCTACTTGAAACTACTCCTATGAATCGAAGTGCAGTGCTGGTATTAAAGTGCAGGTATTTAAAGAACAAGAAATGTAAAACTGGAAAGGAAAATATGAAAGTAAAGACTGGTTTGTATGATCTGAGTCTGGGGGTTTTTCTGAGGGCTTCCCTGCTATTTATACTTGTCAAAGATGACCTTCGAACTGCACTTCGAACCGTCGAACTGCTCCTCCATGATCTGATCATGCTGCCTTAGAAGTAGCCCCACTACGCCATCTCTTGCAGTTGAGCTTCCCTCCTGTATTTGAATTTGAATATGAGTAACGTTGAAGCCACGTCACTTTGTATCTCTTTACTGATCTAGTGCTACTCAGATCAGTAAGAACCAATGTTCATTGCCACGTGTTCGATCAGGATCGAGACTTGAATTATCTTCCCATAATACCCTTATCTGCCACGTGTCAAACTATGATTTGGCTTTACAAAATATGTAGCCAACAGTGAGGTATTGAAGTTAAGGTGAGTTATATTATATCTTGAGTCACCAAAATATATTTTACGTTTGTTTTGGCTTACCATATTTATTTTATAGAAGTTATGTTTTATAAATTATTATAAACTATATTATTATTTCAGTTACGTGGATTTATTTCTGAACCCTATTTGTTAAAAGGAAACCCATGGATATGTTTGTTTCACTTTTAAAGAATATTTGATTATAACCTTATAAACAATTATGTTTTGTAAGTATTACCACGGGAGTCCCACGCCGTGGGGAACTTAAATAACCATTGGCCTCTGTTTGATCATTTTGTGGCCCTCTGATCTATTGACCTCTGTTCTGTGCAGAGCAAAGTGCTGTGCGGAGCTAAGTGCTACGCGGAGCTAAGTGCTACACTATTGTGGGAGCCACCTCTAGAATCCGTACGAGCCACCTCTTGAATCCGTACCTCTGTTCTGACTGTCATTTTTGTGACCTCTGTTCCATTCTGTTTAGTACCGTGGTTATGGCTATATATTTATATAATTTTTGTATTTCAGTTCCGCTACTTAAAGGATTATTTGTTCCGACTAAGTTATCTTAAATATTTTGGCCTAACTAACTATCCATGGTTATTTCGTGTCCCTTGTACTCTTGGTATAATATTTCTCACTCTGCCATGTACTTATAGTTGTTTACCAATTTTCAGGAAATAATGCAATTCATAAATAGCTTTTGAAAAGTCTTAAATGCGGGGCTGCGAAATAGACACACACAGCACTTTTATTAATATTTTTATATGTAAATATCGGCATTTTTGGTCAATACATTTTGTAATAAAAATAGAAGCTCCAATGATTATTTTAGTACCCTCATTTAAATATTTCTTCCGCTCACATTTATTGATTTGTTTAAGAATTGGCCGGAGGTAACTTCAGTTACTGGCCATCACGATGCTTAACCCTTAGGTACGGGGAGCGGGTCGTGACAACTACAAAGAAAGATGGTGGAATAACAAAGTAGCGTTGGTAGCGGTGGTGGAATAGTAGAGATGTGGTGGTGGAGTTTGTATAGAAACAATGTTATACAGTTGTTGTAATTTTGATATTTCATCTAAGGCAAACAAAGGAAATGATACATAAACGATCTACATGAAAAAATTGACAATGGTGATGATAAAGCTGTCATTTGCAATTGGCGACGGCGCAACTGCTCCAATAGATAGAGAGAGAGAGAGAGAGAGAAGAGAGAATGTTAAAAGAAAAAGAACGTAGAGAGAAAAATAAATTAAATTTTTTTGAAAAAGAGTTATTTTAGGGTTGAAAGGTTATTTTTGACAATTTGTATCATAATTTTCTTTTTATTCTTTTAGAATTTGAAATCTCAAAAGCCTCAACTAACAAGCAATAATTTTATTTATTTATATTTATTTTATTTTAATTTTTTGTAGATTAGAAATTTTATAGAAAGTTGTAAAGAGATGTGTACCTAAACATTAATCAATAACTAATTATCCAATAACTTAGAGCACTTTTTATTCAATAACTTAGAGCATTATTAAAGAGATGTGTACCTAATTATTCAATAACTTAGATTACTTTTCATTTCTTTTCATTTTATAATACTCGTAAAGACATTAAATAAACCCCCAAATTAATAATATATTTAAGTTGATATTTAAATAGGGGTCCGGACCGTCTCTAGTCCAGATGTGAAATAGTCCGGTCCAGTTTGGTCTAGTAGGCCCACTTTTGAGTTCTTTTTCAATAATCAGAATCGTTCACATTTTAAGGTTTGTTTAGTACATTATTTCTGTAAAAAATCATATCGATCGAACAACAGATACTATGTATTTGGATCACTTTTATCTAGAAAAAAATGGACGGTCAGAAAACGAACGAATACATAGTATCCGTTATCTGATTGACATGAATTTTTACAAGAATACTATACTCAACAAACTCTATAATATGAACGGTTCGAATTATAAAAAATGAGTCCAAAAGTGGGCCTAATGGGCTAAACTGGACCCTCCGGTCCACATGGTGGACTAGAGGCAAGCCCCAGCCTTTAAATATTGTATTAAAAATCTTCTATTTAGATTTCGTTTTAGGCCCGTCGCATTTTCGTTAATTTTTTTTTATCCCTTACACTTTGTTTGGATTGAGAGATTTAGTGAAAAAAGAAAAGAGATGGAGAAATTGAGTTTTCTCATGACTTGTTTAGATGATTAATGAGATGAGAAATAGAGACAAATGAAGAAAAATGGTGAGAAAGTCAAATCACGCTAAACTTAAGCTTTGTTTATCATCAAAAGTTGTGAGATTTGATGAGAAATTAAAATTACTTTTTTAATCATAGTCCATCCAAATAAGAAAGTAAAAAATCACAATAATTTTTCCTTTTTCTCATCTAACTAAAAAACTCTAATTGTTTATTTTCTCATCTCTCAAATTGAGGTTTGAGAGTGTGTTCGCTCTAAATCTTAGGTTCAGTATTCACTAATTGTAATAAGATCTTTGTAGCCAGTTCATACAAGGCATTTGTTTGGACTTTAAATGGAGTCTTCACAAGTGGATGGTAGGGGTGAGTAGCGGATATACCGATTTGCCAAAACAGACCGAACCGAACCGAACCGATCCGCCGCATGTTGGACGGATGCGTGATGACGAGCGGACGGTTGCAGATTGATTTTCTCCAATCCGCCAATCTGGCGGACGGATGGCGGATTTGAGATTCCTTTGGCCGCAACCGAACTGTCAAACCGCGAACACCCCTAGTAATTTATAAGACTTTATGTTTTCAGTTTGTTTATATTCTATTTGTATTTTCAATTAAAAAAGAGTTTAAATATTCTGTTGAAAAAATGTTATCAACTTGAATATCTTTTTTGAATTGAAAAAAATAAACGTATTATTTATCTATTTTTTTTATTTTTAAATTTATCTCTAAAAATAATAAATAGAAAATATGATATATGCTGGTTGATTTTTGTTTTCAAAAACAGATATAGATGTAACAATACAGAGACATACAATCTCTACTACTGTTTTGTTCATGGTTTTAGTGGTTTGAATTGTTTTTATATTTTAAGAACCACATATTGTAATACTTTATGTGGATGAGGCATGTTGTGATTATAGTATGTAGATGAGACATGAAGTGATTGTGATATTCTAAGTTTTAAATTTTCTTATTTTGGATGAGGCATGATTGCAATATTTTTTTAAGTCATTAACTGTAATACTTTCTTTTTTTTTTTTTTTTTGAGGAAGTGTACAAGTTGAATTATGTTGAAAATTTATAAAATTTTAAACCGCCAAACCGATTCACATCCATCCGCCAAACTGCCAATCCGCTCAATTCACATCCGTCGGATTGACGGACGAATGCGGATTGATTTTCTCCAATCCGCCAAGCTGGCAGACGGATGGCGGATTGAAGGTTCCGTGGCCGCAACCGACCCGCGCCCACTCCTAGTGGATGGTGTGATTGATTTCTCAAAATTAGTTGATGTATGTGTAAATTGATAGGAACACCCCGTTATTAAAAAAAAAATAATAATAATAAATAAATAAATGACTCTCTTCGTCTTAAAATATTAATCATTTTTGAAAGATCTAACTTTTTTTAGTAATACAATTATTACACTTAAAAAATATTAATTTTTAAAAACTACCCTTTGGTAGTACAATTATTACCATTCAAATGTAAGGTTAATGAATTTGAAAGGAGAGTAAAATAAGATATTTATGTTATTTTAATTTTTAATTTTTTAAAATAAGTTAATATTTTAAAACAATAAAAAATAAAATAAGGGTACTAATATCTTTTGGAGGTAGGGATAATCAGTGAAAAGAGCTCTGAACGTGCCATACCAAAAACGTTTTCTTTTATTTGAGATTCAAGTGCGTTGGGAAATTAGTTAACAATTAATTTTTTTGTTTTTTGGTAAATAAAAAACATAAGAAATGATGTGACTCAAAATAAGTTAAAAAGTTAACTTTTAACCTATTTCTCAAATGAGTTCATAAAAATAAGTAATACTTTTTATATGTGGCTAGGATATATGTTATGTGATATGTTTTATTATTATAATTGATTTTGATAATAAAATTTACTATATTTATATTAAATATTTAAAAAATAATAAAAATAATGTCACTTAATACTCATTAAGATACAAAAATTTATTAAAAAAAGTGATTTCAAAAAGATATTTTGAGAAGATAATTAAAAATAACTTTTTAATCTTTTTTTCTGACCTTTTTATAAGAATGAGAAATGAATTAAAAATTAAAAAATAACTTTTAACTAACTTCAAAAAATAGTCCAAAGAACCGTAAACGCAAAGTTGCACGCCAAGTTTGACTCAATTATTATTAGCTGGACGTTCATTCCCGCCCACCCAATCAATCAAAATTCGCCACGTCTGATGAACATTTGAGTGACGGCACCGATATCCCCGGGAAGTTTATGAGTTAGTTACAAACGCAACGAAGCGATCGCTATTAACACCAAAAATAGAAAAATAAAAAGAAATCTCTCAAATTGTTTTCCTTCGTTGCCACCCCCTCTGCTCTGCCTCTGCAATCTCTCCGTAGGTAAAGTCTCAGAAACTCCATTCCTTTTCCTTCCAAATCGCACGCTTCTATGTTTAATTGTGTATATGAATACACAGATGTGTTCTAGCTTTGTTGGATAATCTTGATTTGAGGTTCTGTTTCTGTGAATCCAAAACTGCAATTACTTTTGCTAGGGTTTCCTTTTATTTATTTTTTGTTAATTGCATTTTATGAAGGATGTTAGGTAGTTTTATTACGATTTGTCATACTAATTTGTATTTGCATTGCAGGATATAGGGTTAAGATCTAGGGTTTCAGTTTTCTTTTTAATTTGTTTTGTTTCTAGTCTGCATTGTTTGTGCAAGGCAAAGTAATCTTCCATAAGTTTGTATTAAATCTACTAGTGGGCGGCACATGCGATGCGTGTGCAATTCAGATAACTAATAATAAAAATAAATAATAAAGAATTTAATATCGTAATATGTATGTTGCTTAAGTGATAAGTATGTTGTTAATGAAACCCAAGGTATTGAGTTCAAAACTTGCTTACGTTGTGGATAATAATTTTTTTATTTTAGCATATATAAAGTTGCCACATGGCATCAGGAGAATAAGGCTTCACTAAACTAATTTAGGCCTTCACTTAATAATAGTATAGATAGATATGAAATACTGTGGTAAATACAAAAACACTAGAAAATTTGGATGATGGCTCAAGTTAGGGAACACAAATCAAAGAAATTAAGGTACATATGTCAAGCATAATGTGGCCTAAGGTCTATGTCTACCAAGAGAATCTTAAAAAAAAAAAAAAACAGAAAAAAAAAACTTACCACAAAGACTTCATTTTGATGTTAGTGAGGTATCAAAAAAACCTTGGGCCGATAAACATTAAGGATTATTTATCGAAGCAACACATAAAAATATATATATATATATATATAAAAACAATTTGAGGGATTCACATTCCGAAAGTTTTCCATTGTTTGCCAAGCATTTACAACTTCTATGGAGTCTAGAGTTTCCAGAACATTTGCAAATATTTTCCCTTAAATTTTTTGGGAATTTCTCTCTCTCTCTCTCTCTCTCTCTCTAATTTTTTTATTTATATATTCAAATCATACACTTCCAACATTGTCACATACCTAATCAAATATGAAAATTATTTTCCACTGATTAAGCTTTTTATTTTTTATTTATCAGAATGGTATGCACACTAAACATTGACTAAGAAAATAGGACAAGATAGATTATTAAACAAAATATTGGAATCATCATAATATTACCCTTTCTACCTTGATGCCTGATCAAACATTTGATACTGCTTGATGCATGTATAAACACTAAGACAAAGGCATTTATAACTTAAAATAATCTGATCCAACTACCAAATTGGGTTAGGTAAGTCTCTATTTGTGGTGAAGTTAATAATAGAATGAGCTACAGAGTATCACTTCAATATTGGACTGTCTTGTCCAGCATGAAATGCAACTAAGTGATACTAATAGTGAACAATTTTGATATGTTATTGCGGATGGTGGATGGTGAGGTGGTTGGGGAATAGCTTTTCAGGAAAATGGTAGACACTGAGATGGCACCGGATCATTGGAAGTAAAGGAAGTGAGAGCCCAGACAACCTTAGATTACAGAAAGAGTATGTCAATGAATATCTTGCTCTTGCTGGAGAAACTGAAGGATGGTTTAGAATGTTTCAACGTATGCATGGAGATCCTAATGCAGGGGAATTGAACCATGATGGACATCTCAGTCATGGACAGGTGGCTCAACCCTTCTATGTTTGGCAATCTGGAGGTATCTTACCTATTTTTTATGCCCATGGCAGATCATGGGGTTTGCACTGTAGCATTTCAGTGATTGCCTGTAGGTATGACACTAGTTGGAGAGTCATATGTTTTGGTCTAAACCTCTCCCTATAAGATTGCTCAAGTTGCAGCCCCCGTCTTTGAGGAAGGAAGTGTTAAGGCACCTTGATGGAACTTTAACTGTGAGTGATCCAAAGCGGAGTTTCTGGCCCTTGCTCCTGGCCTAGGCAATCAGAAGGGGGTGAGGAGATGCCTTCAATATACAAAAGAGAAACCATTGAGGAGAGGAATGAAGCATAATGGGTCATACCCTGATGGAGAATCACCTGGCTGTCACGGGTTGCCTTGCAAGGTCAACTCCGTGACGTTTCGCATGTGGTGGTGTGACTATTTTAGTGCTCAAGAGTGGCCCTTGGAAGTGCTTAGGTGATGGGCATTGAGATTCCAAGTCGGTGGTTCGGTGCCTCAACGTGGCCCCAAGGTTGGCCCCAAACAGCCCAAGGTGAACATGTCATTATGCAGCCGGCAGCATGCCCAAGTAGTGTGGCCGTAGCCCAGCCGCCAGCCCAAGACAGACCAGGTCGCGGCTCAGGCCGTGTGCAGGCCGCGCCCGCCCACCCACCCACCTTGCCAGCCTTGCTGCCCGCAGCCCAGGCCACAACTCAGCAGCAGGACCAGCGCCAGCAGCCAACTGGCAGATTGTTTGGGGCTTTGTTTGAGGGTCCAAATGAAGGAGTTTTGGGCTGAAATTTTAACTGGAAAGAGGTCTTGGGAGAATTGTTTTCCTGACCAAGTTTTGTGATTTTTCTCCATTTGTGGAATTCTTGAAAAATCATTGTGACTCTTCAAGCATAAGGCATGTTTCCTCTTGCTAGTTTGTCAAAGGCTTAAGAAGTGTGTGCTACCTACCTGCCTCCTCGCCCAAACCGGGCTTGAAGCGAGCAACCTTGGGGCTACGCAAGGGTGGGCTTTAGGCATCCAAAGAGATGTCTAGAGTCTCCATTTGTGTTTGAGAGCCCCATGGATGGTGCAAAAATGTAAGCACTGCGCGTGCCTCCCAGGCGCGAGGCTTGGGATGTTGCTTCCATTATGCCACGTGTTATGGCATCTTGGGGATCGTTCTAGACCAAATGGGCTATCAAGGCACCACTAAAGGCCTCATGCGCCAACTCATGTGCATGGTTTGGGTTCAACCTTGGATGTGGGGATCCCGTGGCTTAAGCTAAGCGGTTGGAAGGCAACGCCGCATATGTGGGCTATCGAATGAAGGCAACAAGCTATATATTTAATAAATCTGTTGATGGATGACAGTATGCTATAAGCGAGCTATGGATTGACATGTTGCCTTACTTGAGCGACACATTGGTGCAACTCTAAGGTGCGCAATGGCCTTAGGCAGAATCTAACACATGTGTAATGGCAGAGCTAGAAATTTAATATAAAAAGAGGGGGGGGGGGGCACCTATTAATTATAATCTCAAAATTTTTCTCCCCCAATTAATAACAATTACATAATAATAATTTTTCAAGCTAATATTAAACACAAAAATTAAACTAATATTTTTAATTTTAGCCCAAATCAAATCCCTAATTTTTAACACAAACAACAACAAACCAAAATTCCTAATTTTAATATAAATCACCACCAATTAAGATTTATAATTTTAACTATCAAAATCTCTTATTTTAATATAAATAATAACAAATAATTTTTTTAAAAAAATCAAAACTTAACAAATAACTATAAATTTATACTCATAATTTTTATTTAAAAGTAAAAAAAAATAAATAAAGTTACTTGTAAACAATGAAGAGAAGACACCAAGGTTGTAATGTGGTCCCAAATTTGTGTTGTGTGATTCCAATCTGGTGAATCACGAGTTGGTAAATTGCAAAGCAACAAAGGGAGACAAAGAAAATACAGAGACACTTAACAAATACTGTGAATAAATAAAAAAAATAACGAACTTCATACACTTTTAGAGTTTTAGAGATCCTGTCCGCTGCCGCTGAAAGCCTTGCCCAACAAGTTTTTTTTTTAGATTGACCCTTGCCTAGCAGTTAATAATTAAAAAAAATAAAATTGGGACTTTGGAAATTGGAGGGGGGAGAGGGGGAAGGGGTTGTATCAGTGTTTGTGTGTGTCAGTGTTTAGTTAGGAGTCTAGGACCTAAAAAAAAAAAAAAATTTGAAATATCAGTGTTTGTGTGTTAGTGTTTAGCTAAGGAGTCTAGGACCCAAAAAAAAAAAAAAAAAAAATTTTGAAAAGTCAACACAATGTTTGGTTTGGGGCTGTGTGTCAGTGTTTAGCTAAGACCAAAAAATAAATAAATAAATAAAATTTTGACATGTCAGGGGGCACGTGACCCCCCTGGTCTGTTAGTGCCTCTGCTATTGCACATGTGTAGGCACGAGGACTATGCTGTGGGCAAGTTATTGACTCTCGGTGTCTTATGGGCTTTGCATGACAATGTGGCTACCCGGTATGCATCAATTGAGGCATGCTTGACCCTATGACACTTTGAGATGCTATCAAAGACCCAACATGCTATGTTTGCTTGTCGGCTAAGTCGAGGGCCTTTGCTAGCACATTGTTGTGTGGCTAGGCACCTTGATGACATGAACGTAAGTTGGGTGAGCTCCTTGCTTAAAATAAGCTTGGCGCTTGTTGGCACATAAATTTCAACAAAATTTATGTTCAAATTCAAATTTCAAATATGGTCAATCAGCTAATGACACACATAGAGTCTATGGTAGGATTGTTGTAGGTAATCACTTTCTAAAATGATCAACTTGATCCGTTAAAGTGCATAAATAAAACAACATCGTATCTCAGTGATGTTATTTAAGATACTCAAATGACACGTGGAGCCAACGAAAGATGACACCTGTAGAGCCTAGAGTAAGGACACCACATGGGATGAAATCCAAAGGATTAATCAGATATGATTACGCCTAAATTCAAATAAACAAATACCCCATGTGTTCATAAAATTAGATAGATGGTTAATCAGATATGATTATTCAAACGACGCTATCAATAAAAATTCAAATGGCGTTATTATTGTATTTGAAATTCAAATTGAGGATGAGACCCTCTTATTACTTGGATGACCCTCTATAAATATGAGGGATCATCACACAAAAAGGGGGTGAAAAAATCAGAAGTCAGAAGATCAGAGAGAGAGAGAGAGAGAAAGAAATTAAGAGCTAATTACACTACACTACGAGCATCTGATACGATGGCAAGCGTTAGGTAAAGGGTTTCAAACCCAACTATTGTATTTTGTATCTAAGGGTTCTAAATCCCTACAATTTCAATAAAGTATTTCTTTTCCTTAATTTGTCTTTTGTTAATTTTTTTTAGTTCTTCATTAATCGGAGGTTTTATTTAAATAAAATGTGTAATTGACGATCTGAAATGTGGATTGAAAATAGGAACTTGCTATTCAAATAATCAAATACTGTTTAGTCCAAAAACTAAATAGTGGACATTTGTGACATGAATTTTGAAATGTGTTGAAACACTTCACGTTTCAAAATTTGTGTCTACAGTGCTATGCGGCGACTTGTGCCGTGCTTGGTGCACTTGAGGTGTTAGGCCTACTTGTGGCATCCGGGTGAAAACAAAGCTTCCGTTGGGAGTTGTTCTACTCGACAAAGTATTGGGGCCTAATGTTCCAAATGGGTGAGATCATCAACACTTGATTTGTCAATGAGCTATGGTGGGCTTAAACTTGGTGGAGTTTAAGCGCCACACAGGCAAAAAATTGTTCTGTTGTGACTCTAAAGGAGTCGGCCCATGACATTCAGCCAAGGAGATGCCATGCCATATTGGGGTTGTGGGTGAGCGGAGAATCATCGGCCTAGTTGAGAGGTGCTTTGGCCATACCTTGGAGTTGGAGATACCTTGGGATGCCCCATGCTGTGTCCATGTGGAGATAAAATAGAGACTTGAGATGCTATGGGCTCTTTCCTTGGCTCCATGGTTTGATACTAAGATGCTAAGTGTGTTAGCTGACCAAGCTCTTGGTGGTTTATGTGCCCCTGATTAAGCCCAATAACCAATCTGGACATGACGTAGCGCCAAGCTGGCTCACCACTTCGAAATCCTTACCACATGGTGGTGATTATACAGATACCAACAGTTATAACTCAGTTCAATTAATCCACATGTATGATGAGTTGGGTTTGTTGGTAGTTACCAATGAAGTATAGGAATGAGTCAGTAGCTCTGTTTGATTTAGTGACTGGCATGCTGCATTTGCAACAAGACAACCTGCCTGTATGTATCTGACTTGTGATTCCGTTGGTGGGGGAATCCATCATTCTTGGGTATGTGCAAAACAGCTATTCCAGTGCTAGGTCAAACTGTGTGTGTTGTGAGATAAAGTTTTAAGTGTAGATTATAGGGGCATCCTTACATAGAAGCCTTTTCTACTCTTGCTACATGTTCTGCGTCTGAAATTAGATGTGTTTCTCTTGTGTCCAAGCAATAGACTTATACATCCCATAAATATTTGAATTGTGTCTGATTTTAAGAAAATTAATAATAATAATAATAATAGGACAGATGAGTGCTGGTTTCAGCCTTGGACACAACACCCTAAGATGTGTTTCTGTGCTTCCTATGGTTTATTTTGTGGCTTTTTTTCTTTTCTTTCTTATTTTGTTATCTCTTAAAAAAAGGATTTTTTTTTTTTTTTTTAAAGCATACTCTTTGTTCTTTGAGTGTGAAGTTTTTCCCATTTATTGTCCCCTCCAACCGTAAGTTTCTCTTATTCTTAGTATATGTATTTCTCAACATTTTACAGATTTCACTGTAGGACATATTTTGACTTTGCATGTTTGATATGAACTAACGGTGTTTCTGTCCTGAACTACAGCTCTGACTGTCTGATCTTCATGAATTCAAGAAGCACCATTGCATCCACCGTTTCCTGTGAAGCGGGAAACAAGAACAACTTCCTTTTCTGGATTTTGGTTTGCTTATTTCCAAGGTTTCTTGGAACTCCTATTATTTACGTGAATTTCCTGTTGTTCAAGGCCGTTGTCAGGTGTCCATCAGTTTGTATCCTGGAGCTTTTAGGGTATATTCATCCATAGAAGTGGCAATTTTAACATCCATTTGCTGTTCTCCCATCTCATTTGACGTTTAACATGGTCTCCTCTCAGTTCTCAAATTTTAAGGGGAGTGCCATGCGAGAGCTGTTCCAGAACCAGGTGCTTCTTCCAATGGGACCCCCTGACATTCTTTCAACGGATCAGCTTGAGTTAGAATTTTCTGATATATTTGGTCCTACACCAGGTCAAGTACCTGTAGATTTCAGCAGTGAAAAATCCAGAAATTTGGTTGCTCCAACTGATATAGATGAATTCATCTATGATGATCCAGCAGTAATTTACAGCCTCTCCCATTCTCTGGTGGGCCCCACAACTTTTGTTAGTCAATCAGTGAAGCTTAGCAAGCTTACCTTACGTGAGACAGAGGATTCACTGGAACTAGTGGAGGCAGACAGCGGAGAGGAACTGGAAAAACTTCAGGATGTATCTCTTGATAGTCCTGCTTTGGGGATATCTATTGGTCACGTTGATTATAATCTTGCCAAGAATAAGAGTGTAGGATTAGAAGATTTTGAAATTTTGAAGGTTGTTGGTCAAGGAGCATTTGGAAGAGTATATCAGGTGAGAATGCATGGTTCTTCGGAAATATTTGCAATGAAGGTTATGCGCAAGGATAAGATCATGGAGAAAAATCATGCTGAATATATGAAAACTGAGAGGGATATATTAACAAAAGTTGATCACCCCTTCATTGTGCAGCTCAGATACTCATTCCAGGTAATGACTTGCACAGTTGCCCTCAACATAAAGATATGTTTGATCCTTTTAGATTTCTTATGTTCAAAATTTACCAATGTTTAAGTTGAGAATACAAAATAATGCCTATTGATCTTGCCTTAGAGTTTGACCAATAAATCAATGTTATGATTGACTTGTGTCTGTTATGCAGACCAAATATAGATTGTACCTCGTGCTTGACTTTGTTAATGGGGGTCACCTTTTCTTTCAACTTTATCACCAAGGTTTATTCAGGTGCATGGTGTTTCTTTTCTTTACAGTTTTCAGAATGCCTGCTGCGCAAAGCTGTTAAAACAATTTTCATTTGTTTCAGAGAGGATTTGGCACGTCTATATGCTGCTGAGATTGTTTCTGCTGTTTCTCATCTCCATGCAAATGGTGTAATGCACAGAGATCTTAAACCTGAAAATATTCTTTTGGATGCAGATGGGCATGTAAGACCTCATTCACTCTGTGTGTGTGCGTGCGTGCGTGCTTGGGTGTGGGTGGATGGCAAATTTTGAAGGGTGTGCTTGTGTGTTACTCTTTTTAGTTCAATTCAACAAAGCTTTAACCCCAACTAAAACTCCACTAACAAAATTCATGAAACATCAATCCCATCTATTACTACATTATATTATATCTAGATTAGTATTCCCCATCTAGGCAATTATATCTTCTCTCACTGGCTCGGCCCATTTCTTTTTGGTGTTATTTGTCCTTCCGATACCTTTAATTTGAAGTGGATCAGTCCTCCGTACTGGAAGCACTGGGGTATTCTCTGCACATCTACACCTAACCATTTTAGATGACTTCTTGTATTGTCTTGCTACATATCCACATAATAAACTTGTTTTTGTATGTATATGTATCTTATGACAAATATCATAACTGCCCCTTATTCCACTTCATGATGATATGGTTCATTCCAGGTAATGTTGACTGATTTTGGACTGGCAAAGCGATTCAACGAGAATACAAGGTCGAACTCTATGTGTGGAACACTAGAATACATGGCACCTGAAATTATTCTTGGGAAAGGCCATGATAAGGCTGCAGACTGGTGGAGTGTGGGAATTCTCCTGTTTGAGATGCTTACTGGGAAGGTTAGTATCTCTCTATTATTGACCCATTTGAATTGATTTTCTTATGCAAGTTTTTCTTTTTTGGGTTTTACTCTTTTGATCATTGAGTATGCCTTGGCAAGGATTTGAGTTTGTTTTATATGGAGGAACTAAAAAACTGTGATAATTAGTATTTTTAATCTGAAGTTACTGACTGACTTATGAACTAACTTGGCCATCTTATTGGATGCCAAGGGTGGAAAAATCTTGTATGCGGGAGAATTAAGGGAAGTGTAGTTGAGTGGCTCTTTCAATGTTTGTTACATTATGAAACCCTGGCAATTGGCAATGGTGAACCGTGATATATATGCACCTGCTTTCATGTTTTATGAATTATGATATCTTCTGTGTGTTTGTAGCCACTTGTAATTGAGCGTCCCCTTTCTTAATTTACTTTCAGATGTACTGAAGTATGTGAAAGTTTATAACAAATAAGCTTTTCTTTGATGCTGTAAATGTTTGTGCCTGTTGAATGAACCTTGAGGATTTTCTTAAACATACTTCTGTCTTTTTTGCTTCCTTGATTTCTGAGGACATGTGAAATGAAGTGAGATTGAATTTCGAGTAAAGAGATAATAAAACTTAGCTTCAAACAAGATTTGTACAGTAACTAGTAACCAGAATTACCAAATAATAATAATGAACTAGTAACTGTGTGTTTACACTCAAGCTCAACAATAGTGCTGGAGAAAACAGTACATTTTTTTCCTTCCAGAAAGCTTTTGCTATGGTGCAGAACATCATGTAGCTTGGAAACTATATTTGAACCGATGTTCAGTTGCAATGAGGCAGACTCGTATCATATTGTTTGAAGGTGTTACCAATTGAAACATAATTTTTCTCGGAGGAAATACCTATAATTTGAATGAAAGGACCTCTATGGATGATAGCCGAGTTGCTAAGTAGCTCGTGTCAAGAAGCATATGCAGAATAACAAGCCTCTTTAAGTAGCACTAGAAGATGGTCATTGAAAGTTAATTAAACAAACAATCTGATTTCAAAGAATCATTCAAGGTTCAGTTAGTTGCATAATCTAAATATAACTTTACCTATGATTGATTGGATGAAATGATGATGGAGATCTTTGAACTCATGAAGAGTTTTCTGTCAATAATCTGATAAATCAGTATACCTTGCTTCTCTCTCTTCTTATTTATTTATTTATTTTATTTTTAGATTAAGCATTTTAGGTGTCTTTCAATAGTCACTTTCAAAACACAATGTTTAATATTTTCTTTTGATTACTGCCTTTGCAGCCACCTTTCACGGGTGGAAATCGACAGAAGATCCAGCAGAAAATAATAAAGGATAAGATGAAGCTACCAGCATTTTTGTCTAGTGAAGCACATTCATTGTTGAGAGGGGTAATCTACTTCGCTTGTATCTGTATATCTTTATTTTCTCAGTGAGCATAACTATTAGTATTGAGATTTAATTGACGATAGTTACTCAGACCATGCACATTTGGGATCCCCATCTAAATATATTCAAGATTCAGCTGGCTGGTTGCAAGTGCCAAGGCCAGATAGATGATATCAATTCAGAAACAGTGTACTCTTGAATTTAAACCATTGGTTGTTTTTAAAGTAGGATTGTAGTTTTTTTCAAAAGAATGCATCAATTGTGTAAGTTGCAACTTTAATTCTCATTTGTAGGTTGCTTATAAAATAAAAAAAAAGGGTCTCATATGTAGGCTATGGCATTTTACTGTTAGCTACACCCATATAATTTTTTTTTTTATATAAGCATATGTGCCTTCCATAGTCTACCAAAGATGGATGGCATGTGCCATACATCATAAAGTATTGTAATTTTCTTTCTTCTTTCTTTGCTTTGGTTGTTATTCATGGTGCAAATGAGAATACGGCTTTGTTTGGATTGATCAATTTCAAATGAAGATTTGAAAAATAATTTCATAAAAATATAATGGACTAAGCTCTTATGGATGTATTGAGAAATTAAAGGGGAAGAAATTAGAGATAGAAAAGTAGTCAGTGCGTTTGGTATGAGTTTTCTGGATTAAGTTTTTTGAAAATTGAGTTTTTTGGTTTTCGTATTCTTTTGTTTTTAGTGAATATTTTTTAAATTTTAAACATTTTTTTTACTTTTTTAGATGCACCTTAGTTAGATGTATCTAAAAAGTAAAAAATTTGTGAAAAAATATTTTAAAAAATTAATAAATACATAAAAATAAAAAAATGTATTGAATTCTTGTATTTTTTTTTTGTATTTTTGGTATTTAGTGAATTTTTAAAAGATTTTTTTTACAATTTTTTTACTTTTTAGGTGTATTTATGTTAGGTGTGTCTAAAAAGTAAAAAAATTACTTAAAATATTAAAAAAATTCAGTAAAAACAAAAAAACACGGAAAATAAGAATGTAGAATTTTTTGAAAAGTGTTTTCTAAAAAATGAAAACAAGCAAACTGAGTGGTATTTTCAAAAGATTAGCATGAAGGATTCCAAATGACTACTGTTACATTGTTATTTCAAATCAGACATGACAAAAGTCTCGAATTCAATCTTCAAATCTATATATAAACTATCAAATCTAAATTTGAGTTATTCTTCTTGGACAAATAGCGCCAAATCATTTCATTGGAAATTCATAAATCCAAACACAACCTAAGGGAATATATTTTGTTCTTCAGCTGCTGCAGAAAGAAGCAAGTAAGCGTATTGGCAGCGGACCGGGTGGCAGTGAAGAGATAAAAAGCCACAAGTGGTTCAAGTCAATCAACTGGAAGAAATTGGATGCTCGGCAGATTCAGCCAAGCTTTCTCCCAGAAGTTGCTGGAAAGCACTGCGTTGCCAATTTCGAGGAGCGTTGGACCAAAATGCCAGTATTGGATTCTCCCGCTGCTAGTCCAAAAAGTAGTGACAATCCCTTCAAAGGGTTCACTTATGTGAGACCGGCATCTCCTTTACTCCACAGGAATGATCCATTCTGTTAAATTATGTGTTAAACTATGGATTGCAAGGTTGAGATATCTTGGTTGCTTGGTTTTTTTTAGCCTAACTGAACATTATGAGGGGTTGGTCAATTCAGCTTAAGTTTCTATATATTCCACACAGTGGATAAAGGATGTATACTGATTGATTTCTCTACAATCAAGAAACCATTTGAATCACGGAGTTGTATCTCAAATATTAACAATTCAGCATCTTTTGTTTTCTGTACCTTACTGTTAGCTTACGAACATACTATGCGAAATGTTAGGTCTATATCCTATTTACCCCTCCCAAAACCCTTTATTTTGGGGGACCAACGCTGGTCAATAGTTTACTATAGTCTTATGATAGTTTACTCTTATTCTTTTATGTCTGTTTGAGTGTGTTTCCTCTCTTTTTTTATTTTATTTTTTGTGAGGGGGTCTCACAAATTATAAAGCTGCAGATTGTTCACAAGGTCCACAAAGCCTAGTCATACATTTTTCTCTTTACAATTGTTTGGGAAATGGATACGAGTTTGTAGGAATCGACCGTGCAAAGAAAGCCTATTACAAGGCATAATGGGTTCACCTACCAACAATTTGTCTGCATATGATTCCAGTTTAAATACTCCCCGCTGTGCTTGTGTAACAGAACACGATCTTTACTTGGACACAGGTTCTGTTTCATTGACGTGAGTTTTCTGTTTCTCAAATCTTGCCTTTGAATATTTTGAGATTGTGAATTGCTGTCTATCTCTTAGAATTTTAGTATATCTTTTTATTTATATATTAGGAAAGAAATGTCTCAATTTCAGTATGAAAATGAGGAATTCCCTCAGACAGAAATTTGAAATGGGAACACAAATCACATCCATTGAAGTACTTATTTCCATAGAGATTGTTACTTTATATCTGTTGTGGATCGGAGACACACCAGGGAACTCAAACAAGCAATAACACACAAGATTTAACGTGGTTCGGCAAGTCGTCTACGTCCACGGGCAGCGGATTTACTATAATGAGAAAAATGGTAAGAATTACAACACTCTGAAAGTAATTCTCTCTCTCTGTTTTTCTCTCTACAACTCACTTCACTCTGCTGTGATTAACTCTCTCTCAATGCATCTATTTATACAACATATAGAGGAGGTAGGTGAAGAGCTTTGGCAAGGTGGCTGGCTTGGTTTGTCAACAATGGCTTGCTGAGGTTGGTGAGGTTGGTGGCCAAACTTGGGTTGGTGAGCCGCCAAGTATGTTCCCATTACCAAGTGTGTTCACACATGGGGTGACTCCACAAATCACCCCCTCAACCCATGTGAGATGAACCACTACACACACTGCTGCTCATCTTGTTGCGCCCAAATTCAACATAGTCTTCATCTCTTCACTGAGACACTGCATCCCCTGAAGCTAGAGATAATACACCAGAGATACAAGAGGAGGAGGGCATCTTACATCCTCAACTCAACTCACACCACTCTCTGATTTGGAGAGAGCCTCTGCTCCTATCTCCCACAGAACTCTTCCATGCTTCCTGTCTCGAATGTCTTTATCTGCTATACTTGAACTTGTGCGAAACCAAGATATCCTGCACCCCCTGATTAGATGTCCTGCACCCCCTGCTGAGATGCCCTTGACTGTCATGCCTTTGCCCTCTGTTCATCGTGATCGATCAACACTGCCTTGCACCCGAAGGTGCTCAATTCCGAGAGATATTGACCAAGTCCAAACAATGTTGGAACTTTATCCCAGAAACCACCTTTGTGAGCATATCGGCCGGATTATCTGCAGTACCAATCTTTTGAAGCAGAATATCCCCTTCATTCACAATTTCTCGGATGAAATGGAAACGGACGTCAATGTGCTTGGTGCGGGCATGATGAACCTGGTTCTTTGCCAAACAAATGGCACTCTGACTGTCACAAAACACCTCAACGTGCTTCTGAACAATACCCAAGTCTTCAATCAACCCGTGTAGCCAAATAGCTTCCTTAAAGGCTTCTGTCACTGCCATATACTCTGCCTCTGTAGTAGACAAAGCCACCGTTGACTGAAGCGTTGACCTCCAACTCACTGGTCCTTTAGCAAGCGTAAATAAATACCCTGTTGTTGACCGGCGTTTGTCTAAGTCACCAGCATAATCTGAGTCCACATATCCTTCCAAATTCTGTCCAAGTCGGTTATCTCTCTCGAACTTCAATCCCAGATTGACTGTGCCATGTATGTACCTTAGGATCCATTTCACTGCCTGCCAGTGATCTTTTCCTGGATCATGCATATACCTGCTTACCATACTCACAGCATGCGAGATGTCAGGCCTTGTACAAACCATAGCATACATTAATGCACCAACTGCATTTGCATATGGAACCTGTGCCATATGCTTCCGTTCTTCTTCTGTGCGCGGAGACATTGAAGCACTAAGCTTGAAATGAGGGGCCAATGGTGTACTCACAGCTTTGGTTTTCCCAGATATGCCAAATCTGTCTAACACCTTTTTCAGATACTGGGTTTGTGTCAGACAAACCGTGCCCTTCTTCCTGTCTCTCTTGATCTCCATGCCAAGAATTTTCTTGGCTTCTCCCAAATCCTTCATTTCAAACTCTCTTGCCAACTGTGCCTTGAGTTTGTCAATCTCCACCTTGCTCTTAGATGCAATCAGCATATCATATATAAGAGCAAATAGATGAAGGAACCATCGGGAAGCTTACGGAAATATACACAATGATCAAATTGACTTCTTGTGTATTCTTTCTCCATCATGAACCGATCAAATCGCTTGTACCACTGTCTCGAGGATTGCTTCAACCCGTACAACGATTTGTTCAGCTTACAGGCCCAATCCTCTTTTCCAGCAACTTTAAAACCATCTGGCTGGGACATGTATATCTCCTCATCAAGATCTCCATGTAAGAAGGCAGTTTTGACGTCGAGTTGGGCGAGCTCGAGATCAAGCTGTGCAACCAAAGCTAACAAGATGCGAATAGACGTGTGCTTCACAACAGGTGAGAATATCTCATTGTAGTCTATTCCTTCCTTCTGAGCATAGCCTTTAGCTACCAATCTAGCTTTGAATCTGATGTTGTCTCTGCCTGGAATGCCTTCCTTCTTGGTGTAAACCCACTTACACCTAATTGCTTTCTTTCCCTTTGGAAGTTGCACCAACTCCCAAGTCTGATTCTTGTGAAGTGACCCGATCTCTTCATCCATAGCCTCCTGCCATTTGACACTTTCTGCATTCTGCACGGCTTCTTTGAAAGTGCAAGGAACATTGTCTTCAATGATTGGAAGTGCATAGGCTACCATATCGGTCATCCAACCAGGTTTCCTAGTAACCCTTTGTCCTTTCCTGATTGCAATGGGTTCTGATTGTTGCGGAGCCTCTGGATCTTCATTTTCATCTGAACTCTCTTCAGAGCTATCCTCTGAGACTTCTTCAGGATGGTTGATTAGCTGACTAGTCTTTGTTGGAGTCTCAAACTCCACCTGCACTGACTTCTTCAATGCTTCCACATTCTGTTGAGGGTCTGGTTGCTTCACCATTGCAGACTCATCAAAGGTAACATCTCTTCTGATGAGAACTTTCTTTGATTCAGGGCACCAAAGTCTGTATCCTTTGACACCGTCACCGAAGCCCAAGAAGATGGCTTTCTTGGCTCTTGGATCCAACTTCGATTCTGTAACATGAAAATAAGCTGGACATCCAAAGATACGTAACTGATCATAATCAGTAGCTGGGACTCCTGACCATACCTCCATGGGAGTCTTCCCATTTAGTGCTGCAGTAGGTAGTCTGTTGACAAGATGACGAGCATAGTTCAATGCCTCGCCCCAAAATGTCTTGCTCATCCCTGAATGTGACAGCATACACCGGACTTTCTCTACCAAAGTGCGGTTCATGCGTTCTGCAACTCCATTCTGCTGCGGTGTTCCAGGAACTGTGAAATGTCTCACTATCCCTGCATTCTGGCAAACCTCAAAGAAAGGATCTGATGTGTATTCTCCACCATTGTCAGATCGGAGCTTCTTGATCTTTTTGCCTGTCTGGGTCTCTATCATCTTCTTCCACATAAGAAAGATGTCTAAGACTTCATCTTTGTGCTTCATTGTGTAAATCCAAACTCTTCTGGAGAAATCATCAATGAACGACACAAAGTAGTGTTTACCTCCCAACGAAGCATTCTTGGAAGGACCCCATACGTCGGTGTGAACGTAGTCTAGAATCCCTTTGGTACGATGAATAGCAGTACCAAACTTGATTCTTGTTTGCTTGCCCAATACACAATGCTCACAGAACTCAAGCTTCCATGTCTTGGCGCCTTTCAACAGGCTTTGCTTTACCAACCCTTGTAAAGCCTTCTCACCGACATGCCCTAGGCGCATGTGCCAAAGTCTGGAAGTGTCTGATGCATCATCTTCTGAGCTGGAACTGGTGGAGACAGCCACTCTCCCTGTGACTGTAGAGCCGTCTAGGAAATATAAATTTCCCCGTCGAGTACCCTTCATTGCAACCAATGCTCCTCGAACAACTTTGAGGACTCCACCTTCCATGGTTACTCTGTAACCTTTGGAGTCTAAAACTCCCACTGAGATGAGATTCTTGGTTAGATCTGGTACATACCGTACATCTTCAAGAATTCTGATTGTTCCATCATGGACCTTCAGTCGAACTGTTCCAATCCCCTTTGTCTGGCAAGCTTGGTCGTTGCCCATCAGCACAACTCCTCCATCGAACTCTCGTAAGCTCGAGAACCACTGCTTGTTAGGACACATATGGAATGAACATCCGGAATCTATTATCCATTCATCAGACTGGCCATATGATGAAACTGTGAAGGCTGCTCCTTCACCATTATCTCCATCTCGTGCAACGTTCACTTTTTCTTCTGTCTTGTCTTTATTGGGACAATCTTTTGCCCAATGCCCCTTCTGGCGACAAGCAGCACACTCGTCTTTTGCAAGACGCCTTCTGTCTACAGATTTCCCTCTGGATTTTGAGCGAGACTTTCCTCGCCCTGCATATCTTCTGTTAGTTGTTCTGCCTCTGACTGTCAATGCCTCGGATGTTGAGTCCCTGTTTGCAGACTTATCTTTCCTTCTGAACTCATTGTTCACCAAGGCGTTTGCAACATCAACATACTTGATCTTCTCTTTACCGTACAGTAAAGTAGTAGTGAGATGATCATACGAGTCAGGCAAAGAATTCAACAATAACAGTGCTTTATCTTCATCACCAATGTGATCATCCAAATTCTTCAAATCCGTAAGAATTTTGTTGAAGTTATTTAGGTGTTCGTTCATCGAAATACCTTTCTTGTAGTCGAAACGAAACAACCTTTTCTTCAAGTAGAGCCGATTCTCAATGCTCTTTGTCATGAACTTATCTTCCAGCGCCTTCCAAAGGTCCTTCGCAATATCATACTCTGTGAAGGCGTACTTCTCCTCTTTTGCAAGGCAAAGTCGGATGGAACTGCAGGCCAGGAGATTCACCCTCTCCCATTCTATCCCGTCCATGTCATCTGGTTTGTCTCCCAGAGTGAAGTGCAGGTTCATCTGGACAAGCATATCTTTCACTTCGCATCTCCACATGCCGAAGTTGCTGCTTCCATCAAACTTCTCTACCTCGAACTTAGCATGGGACACCGGGGTCCAATGCCTAGAGTTACTTGTACTCGCTGGATTACTTACGGATTCGGTTGCTCTGGACTCTGTAGATTCTGCCATTTTTTAGAAACTTTAATTCAAAAAACTGACCGTACAGATGTGTCCGGAATACTCCAAATAGTTGGGAAGCACTATTGGATCGTCAAAAACGGACTCCGAATGCCTCAGATCAAGCTAAAATATTTTGAACAGCTCTGATTCAAAAACTAACCGTACGGATGTGTCCGAAATATCCCAAATAGTTGGAAAACACTATTGGATCGTCGAAAACGGACTCCGAATGGCTCTGATCTGGCAAAAACAGTTTGGACGGTTCAGATCTGCAGAATCTGGTGCGCCGAGATGCACCGGATAATTCCTCGGTCAACGGCTGGTCAACGGCTCGGTCAACGGCGCAGGCGGCGCGGTCAACGGAGGATCGGCGGCGCGGTCAACGGCTTGTCGGCTGGTCAATGCGGCTTGGTCAGCGGCTCAAGCTGACTGGGCAGGACACGTGGCGTGACGTGGCGCTGACGTGTGCTGACGTGTCGCCACGTGGGTCGTCTTCTTCCCTGAAGAGCGCGTGGAGCGCGTGTAAGGCGCGTGGTCTGACGCGCCGAGAGGCAGCCGGCGCGTGTAAGCGCGTGCCGAGAGTGTGATTCACTCTCTTCCTTCAGAACGCGCGTGAGAGCGCGTGAGGGTCGTCTTGGGCTTGTCTTTACTGTTATGGACTCCTCTCTGGGAGATCTTGCTCCTGGTATGCTCAAAAGTTGATTTCGAGCACTTCGAAATCTGGGCACTTTTGGAAAAAATTCGATTTTTCACCACCCGAGTTCTGATACCAATTGTTGTGGATCGGAGACACACCAGGGAACTCAAACAAGCAATAACACACAAGATTTAACGTGGTTCGGCAAGTCGCCTACGTCCACGGGCAGCGGATTTACTATAATGAGAAAAATGGTAAGAATTACAACACTCTGAAAGTAATTCTCTCTCTCTGTTTTTCTCTCTACAACTCACTTCACTCTGCTGTGATTAACTCTCTCTCAATGCATCTATTTATACAACATATAGAGGAGGTAGGTGAAGAGCTTTGGCAAGGTGGCTGGCTTGGTTTGTCAACAATGGCTTGCTGAGGTTGGTGGCCAAACTTGGGTTGGTGAGCCGCCAAGTATGTTCCCATTACCAAGTGTGTTCACACATGGGGTGACTCCACAATATCTTTTATTTGCAATCCCTTACGAGTATGAATAGTTTACTGTAGAACTAAACCATGACAGCATTTGAAGCGTTCTTAATATCCTTGTTCTCTGCCTCCTCCTTTCCATCATGTCCATTAGCTTCAGTTGCACCACCACCACCACCACCACCACCACCAAGATACCTGTCTTCTCCAGAGATTTCCTCGAGTGACCGGCCCATCGTCTCCGGCACCAAGAAAGAGAAGAAGAATCCAAGCAAATTCACCACAGCAAGTGCTATAATAGCCAGCCTGATACCACTTACCTTTTGAGTATGCTGCTGCACCACGAACGCACCGATGATTGCTCCAGCTTTTCCGGCCGCTGCCGAAATCCCATGACAAGTTGATCGGAACCTCGCCGGGAAAAGCTCAGCCGGAACTATAAAAGTTGTGCTGTTTGGCCCAAAATTCGTGAAGAAGAAGGTCAGCCCGTAGAACACTGCAAATAGTATCGGCTTACCTCCACAGTAATCTTTCTTTGGGTCTGTTGTACACTTGTAACCTTTAAATTCTTCATATTTAATTCCCAATATCGCCATGAAAATGGACATGAATAGGAATCCACCAAGCTGGATTATGAACCGGCCAATTCTATCGATGAGGAAGACAGTAAACCAGTACCCGGGCACTGTGGCAACCAGTGCAACTAAGAACATCGCTTTTGAGAGCAAGAACACCTCTTCTATTGCATTCATTTTCGAGGCCTTTGGTACAAGCCCTATTGCCGGGTAAATGTCTTTTTGAGTCAGTTGTAGACTATAGAAGGCAATGTCGAGCAAGAACCATGTGCTAGTAGTCCCGAGAAGGTGCATCCCATGTCGTTTCATAAACTCGTTGGAGAAGAGTCCGTGGTTAGACTTGGAGCTAACCAGAGCCCTAGACTTCGGTTCTGCGACAGTCATGTCCGTTTCGAGGACTTTTGCCATATCCAAAGCCGCCTTGGAGTGGTTGCCTTCGACTAAGGCAGTGTACCTAGCAGTTTCTGGCATTTGCAATCGCCAATAGTAGGTGAGAGCAGCTGGAACTGCACCGAACATTAGCACAATTCGCCAGACAAAATCGCCCTGTAGCTGAGTTGATAGCACATGGCTGTCAGGAGGGTTGGCACCAAACTGAGGAGCAGGAAAAGCACTCATGAAGGCCTTGGAAACAATCATAGACACCAACCCTGCCACCAGAATCCCCATTCCTTGCATCGCAAACACTGCTGCAATAAATGCTCCTCGGGTTTTTTCGTTGGCGTATTCTGACATAATCACGGCAGAGAGTGGATAGTCACCTCCAATGCCAAACCCTAGCCAGAACCGGAAGAAGCATAGGCTAGTGACCACGCTTTGAGCGGTGGAGCCAAAGGAAAGGCCCGAAGCCATAGCACATCCTACCATGGTGACAAGAGTGATCCCATAAACCTTCTTCCTCCCAAGTTTGTCCCCGAGCCAGCCAAAGAAGAGTTGCCCTGCCAGGGTCCCACACAAAGCGACTCCAGTTATGGCATCGGTGACATGTGGTGGGAGAGTTCCGGGGCCTGGACTTTTAGGGTCATAGTAGTATAGCCGGCCTATCAGTTTAGTCACTGCACTGATGCAAAAGAGATCGTAGGCGTCAGTGAAAAATCCCATCCCGGCAATGACAATCGCCTTGAAATGGTAGAGTTGAGTCTTGGCATTGTCTAGAGCTGAGAAGACAGCTCGGGTTTGATCAGCCATGGCTAGAAAACTGTGGTATGTGAGATTAGGAGATTTATGAATGAAAGTGGGTTGATATATATAGGCTGCTTATGAGCCAGCTTGGTGGTTGTTTTGTGCTTTGGTACACAAGAAATTCCCTTTGCGACTAACGACCGATTTCGAAAGGTCGTTAACACCAAGGATTTGAAAATTACTGTGAGATATAAGTTTATGATTAGGCAAGAACAAGACAGTCTTGGCCCAGTTTGTCCTTGGATAATTTAGAATCAACTGGCATCGTTCTTTTGGCCATAAATCTATACGTTGGATTATCCGTTCGAATGCTCTTCTGTGTTTTTTGGCTGTTTAGGTTTTTCTTGGAAAAGTTTTCTTTGGGCTTTCTTGGAAATTGGTATGTAGTGGAAATCAATGAACTACATAGGTTTCTTCACATATTAGTCTCTTTTATATTTGAGTTTCTGAAGAGATTTTAGGGTTAGTTTACTATGAAAAATTTATCAGCAAAATTATTTTAACTGTTTTTTTTTTTGTAAGTTAAAGAGTTGCATTTTGCTGGGAGAAGGAGAAATCCAGATCTTCTGGAGGAAGAATTTGGTTTCTCTGCAGCGTTCTTGGAACGGTTTTCGCACTTTGTTGCAGTGCCAATGCAGCTCTCTCTCTCTCTCTCTCTCTCCCCTTATGTCAAATTAATTTTTATTTTTTTAATTTTTAAAATTTTTTGTTGAGAAGACTGATTATTTATGTTATATATTGTTGGAATATTTGTTTTTGGAATCAAGGAAGTCACAGACCCCACAGGAAATGTGAATTTGAGCCCATTTGCCCAATGGAGAAGTGCCTATGAGTGTTTGTTAAATGTAATAGTCTATAACTCTTCACTCGTTTTTTAATTTTTGTTTTGGAGGAATGATAGATAGCTGTGATATATCATGTATGCTAGATCACAATTACCACTTTTGCAATAATGTTCTTTGTATATCTCCTTGTTGATGGCAACAGCTAAAAAAATCACTTTTTTTTTTTTATTTAAATTTTTTTTTGTTGTCTTTTGTAATTTTTAAAAAATTTGTGTCAAATATTTTTATTTTTCAGATTTTTCTAGTTTAGAAAATCTGAAAAGTAAAAAGTTTTTGGAAAAATTTAAAAGTTAAATTAAAAAAAAAAAACCCAAAAAAATCAACTTTTTTTTAGCTTCATAGTTGTTCTTTTTATGATGATTTTTTTAAAATTATATTTATTATTTATTTATACTTTTCATGTCCGTCTAACCTAGTAGGACGTAAAAGTGAATATTTTAAATTTTTTTTTACCAAAAGACGAAAAATGTCAGAAAAAAATTGCTAAAAAACAATTGTCAAACTCAGTCTAATGTGAATGCAAGCTGAAAATTTGTAAAATTAGTCACATACAGAAGACCTAAACAGTTTTGTGTCACAGATTTTTTGTATCTTATGATAGACGTCGGATAGTTGTTGGAGCGAGCACTGGCTGAGAGAAGCCGGTTGGATCAATGTGACCCAAGCCGACGGGGAGGTTTACTGTACAGGAGGATGTTCAGAACATACACAGGCCGTGCTTGTGCATCCATCTAGTGAAACACGACTACATGTTTGTCAACAAGGCCTCGTGCAAGATCTGAATCAAACTATTACAAATGGATGTGATTATGGTATAATTGTCTCTTTTACTTGATCACAAAATGTTCAAATAGACATTGATGTGAATCTGTTTTACAAAACAAAAACATATTAATGTGTTTACTGTTTTTTTTTACAGGTTTTACTGGATTGACTATGATATCGAGTGGCATGAAGATCTATGAAAGCAGATTTGCGCTTTTTTTCTCTGTACTAGCTGCTTTTAGTGACCTACTTCAACATGTAAATCGGTTAGGAAAAAAAAAAAAAAAAAAAAAAATTACTAATAAAACCATAATTGAGACTATTGTATTTGTAGACCATATGTGTTCAGTTGCTGCAGATTTTAAGATTGCAAGTAGAGACTAGAGTTTATTAATTGACGTGGTTAGGCCCACAAAGGTCATAGCCCACTATGAACAACCCAAGTCCATCACTTAGAGCCCAACACATAACTTAACTGATGAGATCCTGAACATCTAGAAGCCAACATGGCACGAAGAACCAATGATATTCAGACATGTGGCAGGTAAAGGACAAGCCACATTAGCAGACAAAGATCTGCAAAGTTATTGCCACTGCACATCGCCATTAATGCAGCCCATCACAGTATTTATTACGACAACATCTCTCCGTCGGAACAGCACCCCCTCACCCTGAACAAGGTAAGCTACAGCATAGACTTTCGGCCAAGGTGGCAGGTCGGAAGGGACGGCAAAATGATTACCAAAGGATATAAGCAGACGTTGAAGACAAGAAGAAGGTTAAACTTTCTATCTCCAATCTCTCTCTACACTCTACTTCTCTTTCTAACTTACTCGTCGGAGGATTCACTGGGGGACTCCCCGTTCCCCGTTGAACTTGTCTGCAGGTTCATTGGTGGGTTTGACCACTCGGATATTGGCACGAGAAGCGTGGATCATTCCGACCCGTTCTGCCAGGTACCCATTGTATATTAATTGTATCATCAGTTGGCGCCGTCTGTGGGAAGGCCTTGCTCCGTGCGCCAGTTGTGCTCATTGTCGCCGGAGACCTTGTCCCAACAACCTTTTCCCACTACCAATCAAAGTGTATGGTCACGACTAGATCCATGGCTTCTCACCATAATGCTGCCGACCATCAAACCGACCCTCCCAATCCAAACAATCCACCGCAGTATTTCATCGAGCTTACCAACAGCATGAACCGCATGGCCGAGCAAAACCAAGCCCTGATAAATGCTTTACTCTAGAGAAACCTTCCTATATCTCCTCCACCACCTCCAGATATTCCCCCTAACTAAGAATGAGCCCCGAGCCATACTATCCCGCAGCCCTATCCACCCAACTTGGAAGGCTTGCAACCTCCACCCCCACATATAAATCCACCACCTCCACCCCTGCATCTGTCGATCCTAGCACCAACTCTTGAAGGGGAAGCCAGTAGTGTCCAGCCCCCGCTGCCCTCCGGTGGTGACAACATCCCTCTCTGGGACGCAGAACTCCGAGCTATGAAGCTCTAACTCCAAGGGGTCATGCAGAACATCCAGCATAAACCCTCTACCACGGTCAACTCACCATTTGTTGCCTCCATCCGGGACAAACCCCTACCCCCCAAGTTCAAAATGCCCACCATTGACTCTTTTGACGGTACGACGGACCCAGTTGACCATCTAGAGACCTACCGAACCCTCATGATCCTCCATGCCTTCCCTAACGAGATCATGTGTCGAGTTTTCCCCGTGACACTGAAGGGATCAGCTCGACTGTGGTTCAGCCAGTTACCAGCAGACTCCGTCTCCACTTTCCAGCACCTCAGCGACTTCTTCCTCAGCCATTTTATTGGAGCCCAGTGCCAACGCCGCCCGGCAACCCAACTCCTCAACATCCGTCAGACCGAGGGGGAGTCCCTGCGCAGCTTCGTTACCCGCTTCAACACCGAAGCCTTGCAGGTGGCGGAAAACGATGACAAGGTCATCCTTACAGCTTTCATGGCCGGTCTGCGGTCGTCTGACTTCCTCTTCTTCCTCTCCAAAAACCCCCCGACTTCCATGGCAGCCCTACTCTCCAAAGCCCAAAAATACATGAACGCTGAAGATTCCTTAGCTGCCCGGCAAGATCCAACAACCAAAAACCCGACCCCCAGAGAAAAGCGAAAAGACTTAGAACCCAGAAACACCCAGTATAATAGCCAAACACTCCACTATACCGACCGACCCCCCGAGCTGACCGGTCGGCAGCCCGACCGCCCGTCGGTTCGAGTACACACCCCTTAATTCCCCATGGAAAAGTCCTCAATCAGATTCAACGGAACTACCCCCTCAAATGGCCCCTACCTTCACGAACCCCTTCAAATCGGAAGGACCAGTCCAAATATTGCCGTTTTCACCAGGACCACGGCCATAACACCGATGAATGCGTTAACCTCAAAGATCAGGTCGAGACCCTAATACGTCAGGACGTCTTAGCCGGTTCACGGACACCCGCCTTCAGCAGAGGCAAAGAACCGAGCCCTTCAGAAACAATTGCCGGCCCACCCCACCCCGACGGCCGGCCCAACCTAACTAGGGCCATGATCGCCCTCCGCAACAGCCTCTGTCGCCAGGTAATCCCCCTCCACCAGTTGGAGAAATCCGAGTTATTTCAGGTGGCCTTGCTTGTGGGGGACCATCCCGCTCGGCTCAGAGGGCAGAACTCAGAAAGATAAGGCAGGGCTCAGACAAAGCAGTGGCAACGGTGGACCGACCCTCTAAACAGCCCAAACAGTGGACCGAGCTTATCACCTTCACGGACGCTGACTGTATAGGCATCCGTTACCCACATGATGACCCTCTCGTTATTTCTGCCGTCCTCTCCAACTACAAGGTCCGACGAGTTCTCATCGACAATGGCAATTCCTCAGACATCATATTCCTCAACTGCTTCTGCCAGCTCAAGATTGGGGAGGAAAGTCTGTCTCCCCTCCAAACCCCTTTGGTCGGTTTCACTGGCGACCGGGTGACCTCCATTGGCTCCATCGATCTCCCCATCACCATCGGCGAGTACCCACGGCAGACCACAAAGTTGCTCACATTCCTTGTTGTCGACTGTCCCTCTGCCTACAACATCATCCTTGGTCGCACTGCCCTCAATGCTTTCCAAGCTATCACATTAACCTACCACCTCGCCATAAAGTTTCCCACCGACCTGGGCGTCGAGACAGTAAGGGGAGAGCAGACCGTGGCCAGGGAGTGTTATGTCGCCTCACTCAAGGAAGTCAAGCTGAAGGAGGCTATGATCATTGAAGGGCTTGACGTCCGAGATGAGGACGAGTTGGTCAGAGGAGAACCTGTGGAGGAGCTCGTTGAAGTTCCCATCGACCCCACCAACCCAACCAAAACTGCCAAAATCGGGAGCCAACTATCCTCCTAAGCCAAGGCCGACCTTACTGCCCTCCTGACCGAGCACAATGATGTATTTGCTTGGACCCATTCAGACATGTCGGGTATTGACCCCTCCTTCATAACCCTTCGCTTCAGCATTGAACCCCATTTCTGACCTTACCGCCAGAAGCAGCGCATCTTTCATCCGGAGCGTAATACTCTTATTGCTGCAGAGGTTGATAAGCTCCTTGAGGCCCAATTCATAAAAAACGTGGACTACCCTAGATGGTTATCAAACGTGGTCCTAGTCCGCAAGAACAATGGCAAATGGCGACTCTGTGTCGACTACTCCGACCTTAACCGAGCCTGCCCCAAAGATAGCTATCCTCTTCCCCACATAGACCTGCTGGTCGACGCCACGGCCGGTCATCAAATGCTCAGCTTCATGGATGCTTTCTCTGGGTACAACCAAATTCTGATGCACCCGTCTGATCGAGAACACACCTCCTTCATTACCGACCGAGGTACCTACCACTACCGTGTAATGCCATTTGGACTGAAAAATGCTGGGGCCACCTACCAACGGTTGGTCAATGCTGTTTTCCATCATCAGATAGGTCGGAATATGAAAGTATATGTCGACGACATGCTCGTCAAGAGCAAACTCTCTGCTGACCATCTGACCGACCTGCGAGAGCCCTTCGCCACCCTACGTAAGTACCAAATGAAGCTCAACCCGGAGAAGTGCGCTTTCGGCGTAGGATCTGGGAAGTTTTTGGGTTTCATGGTCAGTCAGCGCGACATTGAAGCTAACCCTGAAAAGATCAAGGCCTTGATTGAAATGCAGTCACCCAGAACGGTTAAGGAGGTTCAGAGACTCACTGGCCGAGTAGCCGCCCTCAACCGTTTCATTTCCCGCGCAACGGATAAGTGCCTTCCCTTCTTTAAAGTTCTTCGACAAACTTTTGAATGGACGACCGAATCCGAAGAGTTGAAGCAATGTATGGCTAACCCCCCCTAATTTCTCAGGCAATCACGGGCGAACCCCTCTTCCTCTACTTAGCCGTTTCAAGCACCGCAGTCAGTGCAGCTCTTATCAGGGAAGACGGCTCTGTCCAGCGGCCGGTCTACTACATCAGTCGGGCTCTCAGGGGAGCGGAGCAGAATTACCCACTGTTAGAAAAATTGTCCTTGGCCTTGGTCACCGCCTCCAGACGACTCCGTCCTTACTTCCAAGCCCATTCCATAGTGGTCCTCACCGACCAACCTTTGAAGAAGGTAATGCAGCAACCAGAGCTCTTTGGCAGACTCATGCAATGGTTAGTGGAACTCAGCTAGTTTGACATCTCCTATCGACCTTGGACATCAATTAAGGGGCACGCTGTCGCCGATTTCATCCTGGAGTTCACTAATCCTACCCCAACCACGGCCTCTCCACCACCAATCCCTACCGAGCCAGAAGACCCTCATTCTTTGACTTTCAACGTCGACGAATCATCCCGCAAAGAAGGCAGTGGGGCTAGTCTCATCCTCACCGCCCCTGAGGGTGGTTATTTCAAATGTGCTCTCCGTTTCTTGTTCGATGCCAGTAACAATGAGGCCGAATATGAGGCATTGATAGCAGGTCTCCGCCTAGCCAAAACATTAGTGTCAGCCACATCCGGGTGTTCAGCGACTCCCAGCTCATTGTCGGACAAATTACGGGGGAATTCGATGCAAAGGAGGACACAATGCGGGCTTATAGGGATATTGCACTTCCTCATGTTCGCCTCTTCAATACTTTTCACATCCAGCACATTCCTCGGGCAGAAAACTCTAAGGCGGATGAGATGGCTCAGTTGGCTTCCGCAGACCAGTCCGACCTCAGCCGTGGTGTCCGTCTCGAGTACCTAGCCCACCCTGCCATTTCTCTCGATCAGCAAGAAGTACAGTTCCTCCAGAATGAGCCCATCCCTTGGGCGTCGGACATCTTCCTATTTTTGACAACGGGGGAACTTCCTGATGACCAACAACAAGCCGCCAAGGTTAGGGCCCGGTCGTCCAATTACATCCTCATCAGTGGTGTCTTGTACAAACGTGGCTTTTCACGCCCGTATTTGCGATGCCTCAATCCGGCTTAAGCAACCTATGTGATGCGAGAAATCCATGAGGGTATTTGCGGTAATCATTCAGGCGGCAGGTCCCTAGCCCACAAAATACTTCGCACTGGCTATTTCTGGCCTACTCTCAACCAAGATGCGACTGACTTCGTCCTCAAATGTGATAAGTGTCAACGCTTTGCCAACATCCCCCATGCTCCTCCTACAGAACTGATCACACTTTGCAGTCCCTATCTGTTCGCCAAATGGGGGATTGACTTAGTTGGTCCATTTCCCATCGGCCGAGGCCAGACCAAGTTCGCAATTGTCGCCATTGATTATTTCACCAAGTGGGTAAAGGTAGAACCCCTTGCCACCATTACCGAGCAGAACACAACCAAATTCATCTGGCAGTCGATCGTATGCAGGTTTGACATCCCTCAAGCCATCGTCTCTGACAACGGCAAACAATTCGACAACGCCAAGTACAGCAAGTTATGTGCAGACCTCCAGATCCAGCTCTGTTTCTCCTCCCCAGGTCATCCCCAAGCCAATGGCCAAGTCGAGGTTACCAATCGTTCTCTTCTGAAGATCATCAAAACTAAGTTAGAAGCTGCTAAAGGACTTTGGGCTGAGGAACTACCGAATGTACTCTGGGCTTACCGTACTACTGCCCGGACTCCCACTGGGGAGACCCCATTTCGCTTAACATACGGCGCTGAGGCGGTCATCCCAGTGGAAGTCGGTCTGTCTACCCCAAGGGTTTTACACCCAAACCCAGAACTAACTGAAGAGCTCCGTCGGGCTGACCTTGACCTAATCGAAGAGCTCAGAGAAACCACTGCAGTCAGACTGGCCTCCTACCAATAGAAAAATGAGAACACACTACAACCGTAGAGTCCGACCAAGGGAGTTCGCCGTAGGGGACCTTGTCTTATGCGAAGCAACCCTCGCCACCAAGAATTCGGCTGAGGGTAAGCTGGCAACCAAATGGGAAGGACCTTATGTTGTTCAAGCCATACCTCGCCCAGGCACTTACCGACTTCAGGACATGGAGGGTCGAGACCTCCCCCATCCTTGGAATGCCGAGCATTTGAAGCGCTATTTTCAATAAAAGTTGTATTTTTGTATTTTCCAATTCATGTATGTTCTTTTTGACAATCTGCAAACCTGAATGTTCTCATTTTCTCCACATATGGGGTAAATTTATGATCTAATGGGCTACACTTTAATGACAACAAGCTTATATCTCAAATATCTGTATGATCTTTCAAATAACACTTTGATTGCAGCCTCAGCCAGACTGAGCATGACGAGCCTCGGCCAGACCGAGCATACAAAGCCTTAGCCAGACTAAGCACAACAAGTCTCAACCAGACTGAACATGACGAGCCTCGGCCAGACCGAGCATGCAAAGCCTCAGCCAGACTGAGCATACAAAGCCTCAGCCAGACTGAGCACGACAAGCCTCAGCCAGACTGAGGATGACGAGCCTCGGCCAGACCGAGCATGCAAAGCCTCAGCCAGACCGAGCACGACAAGCCTCAGCCAGACTGAGCATGACGAGCCTCGGCCAGACCGAGCATACAAAGCCTCAGCCAGACTGAGCACGACAAGCCTCAGCCTGACTGAGCATGACGAGCCTCTGCCAGACCGAGCATCCAAAGCCTCAGCCAGACTGAGCATAAAAGCCTCGGCCAGACCGGGCATGCAAAGTCTCAGCCAGACTGAGCATGACAAGCCTCAGTTAGACTACGCGCGACAAACCTCCGCCAGACCGAGCGTGACGAGCACGAAGAGCTCAGCTTGAGTTACTTCAAGGCCATTCACGCCAACTTCACGCTTGTGGCATTAGTAGCCACACTTGGTCAAAATCCCAGGTCCATGTTGTTCCAACACTCTTTACTTAGTCAAATTCCTTAGTCAACTTCCAAACTACCTTTTTATTTACCAACACTCTTACAACATGACTTACAACTCCATTTTGTGGGCGTAATTTGGCACTTTACATCTTTGATGCTTTTACAAGATTCCTTTACAAGTCAGATTATTCTCTTACTCATCAACTTTTGCAAGTCACCCTCATTCACTTCAGACTCACCAAAATAAAGACAACAGTATGGCAAACACAAATTTATAATTTTATTACATTTTCAACTTCACTTTGCATGGAGTTTGTATTACAAGTTCAACTCCACTTTGCATTGAGTTTTTCTTAATTTTACTCTGCATCCAGTTTTTCTTACATTGCCAGGCGCACAAGCAAACACAATGGAATGAAAACACAACTCCCATTTTATTTATTCACAAACTTGTACATAAGTTCATTACAGCAATTCAAAAAAAAAAAAACATCACTCTTCTTCACTTGAAGCAAGGTCTTCTTCTTCAACCCCCTCATCTAAGGGGGTCTGGGCCACGTCGTCTTCACCAATTGTTACAGCGCTAAGGTCTAAGTCTGGGAACAATTCTTTTGTCCTCCGCTTGCACATCTTCCAGCCATTGTCCCAGAACTCAGCCATTTCGTGTTTGTAGAAGTCCGACCGCTGGAAGCTCTCAATAACTTCTGCTTCAGTCCTGCCCCCAACAGTCGTTTTCGACGGGCCCGCCCCCCCAGACACCTCCCTTGCTAAGTTGCTGGCGACCGCGGCATCGACTGCCATCTGAAATTCAGCAGACCCCTTGAATTGTTCTATTGCTGTGACATACAGATCGGGGTATGTTGCCTTTTTAGAGGCTGCCTTGGTCCTCTCTTCCTCCAACTCCTTCTGCAGGCTCGCCTTTTCAGAGGCCGTCTTGGCCCTCTCTTCCTCCAACTCCTTCTGCAGGCTCGCCCTCTCCTCCATTGCCTTAGCACGCTCGTCTTCCAGCTCCTTCTGCAGCCCAGCAATCTTCACATCTGCTTCATCATTTTCTTTGATTTGCTGGGCGTGCAGTTCTTCATTGTTGGTCATAGCTTCTTCATGCCGCTCAATGGCGACCGCGCAGGCCCTTTGAGCACCCCCCAGCTTCTTCTGCTCGCCAGCCAGCTGGAACTCGAGCGACACAACCTGGCAGCGTTCGACTTCTAACTCCAACTTGACCGCGATCAGCTCAGCTTGGGCTCGGTCGGCAACATTGCAGTGAACCATGGCCAACACTTGCATCTTTTTAGCTTTTTCAGCTTCCTGCCAACCCCTGGAGCACGCGCTTCGCGCAGCCTTCTTCCACCCTGCACTCTCCCTTTTGAAGTTTGCAAGTTGAGCCTTGGCCTCATCCGACTTGACCTTTGCAGCCGCCGCCTTTCTCAGCAGAGCTCCAGCTAAGGTGGTTACCTTCATTTGGGCAGAGCACAACCCCCTTAGCAGCTCAGCCTCATTGAACCTGGCTACCGAGCGCACAGCCGCCTCGTCCACGATCCAACAAGGCGATCTGCAGCTGCCCTGGCTAGGCCTTCTTCTTCCCTCCAGTCGCCCAGACACTGCGCGGGCGTGGTAGATCGCAGTCGTTAGCCTGACCCCTCCTCCTTGGGCACAGGACCCCCTAGGCTGTTCCTCTCCCCTTAGCTCAGGGCCAGTTGCCTCACATTCTACTTGAATTTCTTGGGCGATCTCCGCCACTACTGGGACGACTTCCACGACCTCTAAGGCGACCTCCACCACTTCTGGGGCAACCACCCTTCCTGGGATCTCCCCCACCCCCTCCTCCCCTGCCTCTTTGGCCATGGGGGTCACCTCTGCCGTCATCTCCTTCCTCCTCTTCAAGGCAGGCTCTTCTTCACTCCTCCTCCCTCTCATTTTCTTCTTTACCACACCCTCCACCTCCATCTCCTTGTAGGCCCTCTTCTTCAAAGGATCAACTGGGGGCGGTCGTGGCTCAAATCCACCTAAGTCTTTTTTCCCCAGGGGTTTGGGGCGAGATCGGATCCTCTCCCTCGCGATCGGTTTTGGCGGTTGGTCTGCCTGGGACTCTTTGAACTTACTAGCTTTGGCGAGGATGGCCATATCCTCAGCCTCTTGCGCTTTCCTCCTCGCCTCTAGTTCAGCCCGTCCCAAATCTCCAACGCTCGGCTGAGGGCCCAATCCCGTTGCCAACAAGGCAGAAGGTTGAACGAGTTCGTCCTACCTGACTCCCTCCTTCTCCCTCCATGCCTTCACCTTTTTTATCCTCTCCTCTGCTGTCGCCCCTAGTTTTGGCTCCACAGATTTGGTGGGCACTCTCCACACCGTACGCACCCCAACCCCTCCATTCGTGGACACGTAAAACCACCGCGGCCTTCAACCCTTAATGGATGACGGCAGCCCCGTCACCAGACCCCTCCCTGCCGCCGCCTGCAACGTCACCCAAGTCTCTTGTTGTCCTGAGGCCTTATAACATGCGAAAAATTCATCCACCGTCATAGCTGCCCCTTCAGTCGCCTTCGGCCACGCGCTTGCACAAGCTAACACAATCTTCCACGCGTTGGGCATTAGTTGCCCCGGCGCTACCTCTAACCAGTTTAGGACATCAACCACCACTTGCGGAAGCGGTAGCCTCAGTCCTCCTTTCAATACTTCCTTGTACAGGGCAAACTCCCTCGGCCGGGCGTCGGATGGCCTCTCCGTTGATAACGGCAACAGTAACTCTATTTCAGCGGGAACCTGGTATTTTTCGCGCATAACCTCCAAGTCCGCCGCAGTAACCGTTGATTTGTCAGCCTTCGTATGCCAGTGATCTGGTTCCGCCTGGCTGATTGGCTTCGGAGCCACTATCATGGTGGAAGAATGGGATTGTACCACCGGCTCCCCTAGCCTCTCCACTTGTCTCTCTGTCCGGTACTGCTCCGCCAGCTCCACTGCGTCGTCATCCCCAAACGGATCAACCCTGGCAGTTCCAGCTTCTTCTTGAGCCATCTCTGTGGTGTGCCTACGAATAGCTTCGGAAGAGGGTGTAAGAAAATTCAAGAAATGTTGCAGAGGTGTATCGTCAGCAACAAAGGAGTTAACACTTGGAATGTTTTGATTTTTTGCAAAGAAGTAGGTAAATCGAATAATACCAAAAGCCCAAGGCTTGCCCGTATTCCAAGGGTCACAATTAATTTTCGCCAGTTTGAAAACTTTTCAAAACATCCGCCAAAACTGTCTTTTCAACACCCATCATAACATTTCATTTCATTTCTGGCCCAACGCCTAATCTCACTCCCCACGAGAGGCTGCCACGTGTACGATCACGATTCACTGCCACCTCCCTTTACCTTGTCTTTTTCACTTCAAGTCATCACGTGACACGCCGCCTCTTAAACCCCGCGCCCCCCCACCTCAACCTTCACGGTCGGTCCTCCTCATGGTCGGCCCATCCACTCGGCCACCCTTCGCGATCGGTCCTCCTTATGGTCGGCCCATCCACTCGGCCACCCTTTGCGGTCGGTCCTCCTCATGGTCGGCCCTCCCACTTGGCCACCCTTCGCGGTCGGCCCTCCTCATGGTCGGTCCTCCCACTCGGCCACCCTTCGCGGTCGGTTCTCCTCATCTTCTCCATTAATATTCCCTTCGTTAGGCTAAAGCTGCACTTGGGAATGGGGGATTACTGACGTGGTTAGGCCCACAAAGGTCATAACCCACTATGAACAACCCAAGCCCATCACTTAGAGCCCAACACATAACCCAACTGATGAGATCCTGAACAGTTGGAAGCCAACATGGCACGAAGAACCAATGATATTCAGACATGTGGCAGGTAAAGGATAAGCCACATCAGCAGACAAAGATCTGCAAAGTTATTACCACTGCACATCGCCATTAATGCAGCCCATCATAGCATTTATTACGACAACACCTCTCCGTCGGAACAACACCCCCTCACTCTGAACAAGGTAAGCTACAGCATAGACTTTCGGCCAAGGTGGCAGGTCGGAAGGGACAGCGAAATGATTACCAAAGGATATAAGCAGACGTTGAAAACAAGAAGAAGGTTAAGCTTTCTATCTCTAATCTCTCTCTACACTCTACTTCTCTTTCTAACTTACTCGTCGGAGGGTTCACTGGGGGACTCCTCGTTCCCCGTTGAACTTGTCTGCAGGTTCATTGGTGGGTTTGACCACTCGGATATTAGCACGAGAAGCGTTGATCATTCCGACCCGTTTTGCCAGGTACCCATTGTATATTAATTGTATCATCATTAATAAAAGCCACAAAAGTGAAAAATTCTTCAAATCTTCCTTTCTTTAACCTTCTACTGAAGAAAGAAATAAACAAAATGAGAAGTTTTTCAAACTAGTTTGTTTTGAACGGCCAATGCCCTTGATCGTGATGTATTATGTATCAAGATTTTCAAAAATTACAAAATAATGACATTGTAGGCATGGTCAAAAAATGACCATCAACACTACAAGACAGTTTGAAGGATGAATGCTGGAGGGACGTTGTTTAGAGCGCTTGCTCCAATGGCATACAAAATGTCACCCAAAAAAAAAAAAGTGATGATTTTTCATTTTTGTAATGGGCTCACTAAAAATTCGTAATAATTTAAAAATAAAAAAAATAAAAAAAATAAGACAGCTTAAAATATCTAGGGAAAATTAGTCTAACATTCCTTTTTAACTTTGGGTAGTAGGAGAGGTTCGCAATTTTTATTTATATTTATTTTTTCTATTAGATAATGTCCCTCACATTTTTTACTTCTATTTTATTCAAAAAATATACCAACTTTACCTTCACTCTTATCTCTTCTCTCTTTACATATTTGGGTCTTTCGTTTCTCTCTTATCTGTCTCTCTGATCTCTCTCTCCCCAAACCTAAAATCCAAATCCACTATCTCTTCACTCTCCGACATCGCCACCAGTTGTTTCCACTCTAACATCGTATAGATTTGGATCTCTCCACCACCTCACAATCTTCTCTTCCCAACCCCTAGAACCCAAATCCACCATCTCCTCATTCTCCAACACTGCTACCTCTGCCTCTTTCCGCTCTTATGACCGCTTTGTCATTGTCGGCCTTGTCTATGTCTTCAATGCTAAGTTTCAAACCCCCTCCGCCACGTTGTTTACCTTGTCCACTACTATGAGGATGGGTCCTTGATCTATTTGCTGAAGAATAAGAAGTGGGTCCCTGTTGGAGGCGATTAAACAAGTATCCTTTTGTGCAAAATTTTTGAAGGACTTATGTATGCAAAAGCGTAAATCTATGACACACGTGTCCCAAAAGGTCGTACTCACGAAGCAAGTAAGCTCCATTTTATTGAATGACACCCCCCCAAGCTTAAAGACTCGGGTTCCCCAACCATTGCATGCATTATAGTGGATCATTTCTGAAAAATCTAGAAATCCCCTAGATATTGATTTGTGATTATGTATCAATTTTAACTAGTAAATAACAATCATAATCAAACAATCAAGATAAATCAACACAATGATTTTAACATGAAAAAACCACAATTGAAGCGCCTCCAATTGTGATAAAAAACCACGGGCCAAAGTTATAAAACAATCCATTAAGAAGACAAAAGGAATTACACAAGTGTACTCTTAATTATCCAGCGAATCCATACTCGAATTGAACCGACTCCTATATGCCTTTTCCACCACGGTCTTCACCTCGGAATTGTCTTGCCTAATGTTAAATCCATAACGTCAATGTCGATGATGAGCCACTCCAGAATCCACCAAAGCTTCAGGCCCAAATTCCACGGAATCCATTGAAGAACAACTCTCTCTTTTGTATTGAATAAATAAAACAAACAAACCTTGTGATATGATCTACTCAATTCATGATTAATCTCTCACAGATATCAAAGGAAAACAAGCAAAGAAGCTCCAGATAAAAACCCTAATACCCAAGAACAAGATCTAGAAGCCGTACCCTAAAATCAGATTGAAACACGTATTTATAGAAAACAGATCCGCGATCTCTGTTTGAGCGCAAGATTGGCCACTCGAGTGGATCTACGCTTGAGCGCAAGAATGGCCACTTGAGCGGAAAAAAACAATTCCTAGTACTTTTGCAAGTGAGTGAACTTTTGAAAGGTCGCGATCTCCGCTCGAGCGCAGGAATGACCGCTCGAGCAGATAAACAACTTCGACTGCAATTTTGCTTTTTTGCTTCGGGGGCGCTGCCCCGGACCCGCCAAGGGGCGTTGCCATCTGGACCTCCGCGAGCTAACCGGATAGCTCAATTTTGGACATAGTCAGCAAAGTGGCAAACATGATAGGATTAAGATCACAAACTCCTCTGCATAGGCATAATTCGGGTTGGATTTGCATCTAAAACTCATAGCCTCAATGAAATAAAAGATCGAATACAATTACAACTAAAAGGAGTGTTGTCAAATGGGATTGCCAATAACAAAAACCTAACAATTTCATTAATAGGGCCTTGTTAGATTTAGGGGCTAGTGTCAATTTGTTGTCGTACTTTGTGTACGAGGAATTCAAGCTTGGCGAGTTAAAGCCCATTACTGTCACACTTTAGTTGGATGACCGGTCCCTCAAAGTGCCACGTGGCATGATTGAGGATGTGCTAGTAAAGGTTGATAGGTTTTATTTTCCTGTTAATTTTGTGGTTTTAGATATGGAACCAGTAGTCAGCTCTAGGAAACAAATCCTGGTGATCTTAGGTCGACCTTTCTTGGCTACGGCTAATGCATGTATAAATTGTGATACCAAGGTTATAGATGTTTCATTTGGGAATATGCAAGTGAAACTCAATGTTTTCCAAGCATCCCAACAACCCCCTAAAAGAGAGGAGTACTTATTTGTGGATGTTGTGGGTGAGATAGGAGAGGAGGCTTAACTCTCCATTCTAATAGAGGACCCTTTAGAGGCTTGTTTAGCTTATTTTGGGTTTGAAGATTTTGATATTGATAGGTTAGTTGATGAAGTGAATGCTTTACTTGATTCTTCTTCTACATCGGATTTTCTTTCATGGAAAGCCTGGTTTGAGTCCCTTCCTCCTCTGTCTAGAGAGCCCGCCATACTATCCTTAGTCACACCACCTACACTTGAGTTGAAGGCACTCCCGGCCACACTCAAGTATGCATTTTTAGGGCCTCAAGATACTTTACCAGTCATCATTGCATCTAACTTAACTGCAAAGTAAGAGAGTTAATTAATAAGTTTCTCGTGGCACATCGGACTACTATAGGGTGGTCGGTGGCCGATTTGAGAGGGATAGATCCATTCGTATGCATGCATCATATACATTTAGAGGAGGACGCCAAGCCTTCTCGTGAAATGCAACAGAGGCTCAATCCTAATATGAAAAAGGTAATGAAAAATGAGGTTTTGAAGTTGTTGGATACGGGTATTATATACCCTATCTCGGATAGTAAGTGGGTGAGTATCACACAAGTGGTGTCCAAGAAATCGGGCATCACTGTTGTTGAGAATGAGCAAGGAGAGTTAGTCCCAATACGAACCACCACCGGGTGGCTAGTGTGCATTGATTATAGGAGACTGAATTCCTTAACTAGAAAGGACCATTTTTTATTGCCATTCATTGACCAAATCCTTGAGAGCTTAACGGGCAGGGTTTCTAATGTTTTCTTGATGGTTACTTGGGGTATAATCTAGTTCCGGTGTACCCTGTTGACCAAGAAAAGACCACATTCACTTGTCATTTTGGCACTTTTGCTTATAGGCGCATGTCCTTTGGGCTATGCAATGCACCGACGACTGATGGCCATTTTCTCTGATATGGTGGTGAATTTTTTAGAGGTTTTCATGGATGATTTCTTGGTGTTTGGACCATCTTTTGAGGAATGCCTCAGCGATTTAACTAGAGTGTTAGAGCGATGTATTAAGGCAAACTTGGTTTTGAGTAGGGAGAAAAGCCATTTTATGGTTCGTGAGGGTATAGTGCTGGGACACATTGTGTCCCCTCGTGGAATAGAAGTAGACAAAGCTAAGGTTGACCTCATTACAGGCCTTCCTCTACCCACTTTTGTGCATCAAGTCCGTTCTTTCCTAGGACATGCGAGTTTTTACCGTCGGTTTATCAAAGACTTTAGCAAAATATCCCATCCTTTGAGTAGTTTACTTGCTAAGGACGTACCTTTTATCTTTAATGATGCATGTTTGAAAGCTTTCAAAACACTTCGAGCGGCCCTTACTTCCACCCCAATCATGAAATCACTGTATTGGTGGCTCCTTTTTGAAATCATGTGTGATGTCTCGTACTATGCTGTCGGGGCAGTTTTGGGCCAAAAGGATAAATAGAGCACCCTATGCTATTTATTATGCTAGTCGCACTCTCTCGGATGTGCAATTGAACTACACTATCACTGAGAAAGAGTTACTAGCCGTGGTGTTTGCTTTAGATAAATTTCGGTCCTATCTCCTAGTTTCCAAGGTCATAGTCTTCACTGATCACGTTGCTTTGCGGTACCTACTATCAAAGAAAGAGACCAAACCTAGGTTGATTAGATGGATTTTATAGCTACAAGAATTTGATCTAGAGATCCAAGACAAGAAGGGATCTGAGAATGTGGTGGCAGATCACCTTTCCTGAGTCCTTGTTGAGCACACCAGTAACCCTTTAACTTTGCATGATTCATTCCCGGACGAACAACTTCTTGTGGTGTCACGAGCAAACCCCCCGTGGTTTGCTCATATTGTGAATTACTTGGCCATTGGGAAAATTCCTAAAAATTGGTCTAAGCAAGACAAAGACCGATTCTTTTCACAAGTCAAGTATTATTTTTGGGAGGATCTGGAGTTGTTTAAATATTGTCTTGATCAAGTGATTCGACAGTGTGTGCCGGAGAGTGAGGAGCATAGCATTCTTACATTTTGTCATTCTTCTACATGTGGCGATCATTTTAGTGGGTATAAAACAACTGCCAAGGTTTTGCAAAGCGGGCTTTATTGGCCCATCATTTTTAAAGATGCCTATCAATTGTATAGAACTTGTTTGCGCTGTCAGCAAATGGTTTCAGTGTCTCGACGTGATATGATGCCAATGTCTCCTATTCTAGTGGTAGAGATTTTTGATATATGGGGTATTGATTTCATGGGCCCTTTCTCATCATTGTTCGGGTTTGAGTACATTTTCTTGGCAGTAGATTATGTTTCTAAATAGGTGGAGGCTATAGCTACTTGAACAAATGACCATAAAGTAGTGATAAAATTTTTGCACGAAAACATCTTTAGTCATTTTGGGTTTCCTAGGGCTATAATAAGTGATCAGAGTACACACTTTTATAATTGGTTCTTTGAATCGGTAGTCAAAAAATAATCCATGACTCATAAAGTTGGCACTCCATACCACCCTCAAATTAGTGGCCAAGTAGAGGTATCCAATAGGAAGATGAAGCACATAGTAGAGAAAACAGTTAGGTCGGATATAAAAGATTGGTCAAAACGTTTGATTGATGATTTATGGGCCTACTGCACTGCTTATAAGACACTCATTGGGATGTTACCATAAAGGGTGGTGTTTGGCAAAGCTTGTCTCCACCCGGTTGAACTTGAGCATCGAGCGTTGTGGGCCATAAAGAAGTTTAACTTCGATATGGCCGTAGCTGGACTTAACTGGAAATTGTAACTCAATGAGTTGGAGGAGATTAGGAATGATGCATATGAGAGTTTGAAAATTTTTAAGGCTCGGACTAAGAAATTTCATGATACGCATATCAATCGAAATTCATTTGAGCCTAGCCAAAAAGTTTGGCTTTTTAATTCAAAATTAAGACTCTTTCCGGATAAGCTTAGATCAAGATGGGATGGCCCCTTTATGGTCGTCGAGGCATTTATTCATGGCGTCGTTGAGGTGCAAGATCCACAGAATGGCCATACTTTCAAAGTGAATGGCCAAAGATTGAAACCGTATATAGAGGGCATTGGGAATGATAATATGATTGAGTCCATTACTTTAATAGACCCATTTTATTCTGATTGAGACATGGATTTCCTATTCTCTTTTCGTTCCTTTCTATTTTAATTTTTATTCTTGCTATTCTATATTTGATGTCTAGGAAACTTTAAATCCTCTAAAGGTGTAATTCCTTTGGTATTAGCCGTGCCCAAATGGCATCTGATGGTCTGGTATAGCCACCTAACTGTGTTTGTAGTGAGTTCTTAGGAGACCAACTGAGACAATGAAAACTAGAGTTCGAATGGAAAAGCCTAGAACACAAATGTTTGGAATTTTCGAAAGTCTGGTTTAAATACCCAGGGGTGTAGAGATTCCTTCAAAATCACCTCGGCTAGAACTCTGTATGGCAGCTCCATAGGTCGAGTTAGCTTTAGGTGCCTCGATTCTGAATACCAAATCAACCTAGTCTGTCACCCTATTGAAGAATAAGGAAAGTTACAAATATGGTTAGGGAGAAAAGTAATACCCGTGGTTTTCACGTGAAGATTATACCTTTGTTGAGCATTTAGATGTTTTCGAAGTGCTATACTTATTTCAGATGTGAAATGAAGGTAGAAATGGTTTGAAATATTTTTGGGTTGTACTTGAGTTAAGAAATGGTATAATCTCTTCAAGAAATTTTTTTTTTCTTGCACGTGCGACACAACCCACTGCATATGTGGCACAAATTCAGGTCCCCTATTAGCTACTACTTTTATTGCAGGTGCGAGAAATGGTACTGCACAACAGCCGCACTTGCGGACTGGGTCCCGCACGTGTGGTAGAATTTTTTAAAATGTTTGGGTACTGCTTTATATGCACAAGTAAGGGCTGGTGCGCACGTGTCGTCGCACGTGCGGCGTGTTCTCCTACACTTGTGGCACGTCAAAATTTCCCAAAAGGAAAAAACAAAAACAAAAACAAATGACTTCTTTATCTGTAACCCTAGACCCACTTTGACCATCACTATCACAGATTCTTTCTCGACCTCTCATTCTCTCTCTCTCTCTATATATATATACCTTATCATCTTCTTCCTTCTCTCTCACTCAAACCCCACCATCACCAACCCTACTTCCTTCAACCTTCACCCAACCTCTTCTCACCACCACCTTACCATCAGAGCCTCACCGTTGGCGCCCTACCTTCTCTCTGTCCGACAAATCTTTGGCGACCACCATTTTTTTTTCTAGCAGATCTCCATTTTTTCTCTTTTTTTTCACTTTTTCAAGGTAACCACCTCTTTTTGTTTAGATTTTTTCAATCCTCATTTGTAGTATAGTTCATTGGTAGTGTAATAGTAGTTTTGATCATTGTTCATCATCATTAAAAAATAAAAAAACAGAGCTGTTGGGTTGCAAGAAATTGACTGGCGCACGTGCGGCCATCTCCGGCACACTTGCGGCCCACCCAAACAAAAAAGACAACTTGTGGTTGCCTATTTCTTTTAATGTAGTTGTTTAGTTTAGTGGTTTCTTATTTCTTTAACTTTAATTTAATTGTCTAGTTTAGTTGGTTAGTGGTTTAGTTTTTATTTTTTATTTTTATTTTTTTTCTTTTTCTCTTCTAACTTATTTATTTATTTCTTTTATTTCATATTTTTGTTTCTCTATTTTTCTTTATTTAGTTATTTATTTTATTTTATTTACTTTCTTTCTTTATTTTTGTTTCCTTTAATTTATTATGTTACTTCATCTAATTTAACTCATTTGTCTCATGCTAGTTTAGTCTAACTAATTTAGGGTAGGGAAAAAAATGATGAGAATTGCATGTGGTGAAACAAGTGGGCAGACTTGTGCTTTGATATTCTATTTGATTCTCATGCTAGTTCCACGGGTATGTGTGTATATGTTTTTCATGTGTGCAAGACATGAGTAGACTGATATCCACCCGGGTCTCCAAAAAGGCTAGAGGTTCATCCTCCTCGGCACCACCGTCACTGCCGTCACCACCATCCTTGCCATCACCACCGGTTGAGTCGCCAAAACCGGAGTGGGCTTCTCGTCCGCTTCACAAGCTCACTTATTTCAACATCCCGTATTTTCAGAATGACCCAGCCACCTTTTGGACAGTTCAGTAGCTTCAACTCCAGCAATAGTTGAGCATTTGCACTGTTACTGCGCCAACCTATCCTCTTCTGGCCCTCCTCTTCTACCAGAACATGTACGAGGAGCCCATGGTATCATCTCCTCACCTTCTATCCACTATAGATGGCCACATCATCAATATCATGCAACCCATAATTGCTAGGGTGTTTAGGTCTTTATAACGAGCGTGAATGTTATCCATTTCCTGAAGTTGCAGATAATCAACCCATATCCCACATCATCCAAGAATTGTTTCCGGGGGCCCATGGTGATCCTAACTTCATGTGTTTGCGCTGAAGAAAACTGACTGTTCGCTTGTTATTCCTGAACTCAATATTATATAAGAATGCCTTTCCACTTGGGCACAAAGCTGAGCACTGAAAAGAGTTTGTACGGGTCCTACATTGTTACCAGCATGGTTACCTGGTAAACCTTCAACATGTGATTTGGGTGCACATGCGGAAATTTATGCGGGAAGCCATTCAGCCTCAATCATTGCAGAACACAACTTGGCCCTTGCCGTTTGCCAACCTGCTCACACTCCTCTTCCAGCTGAATGATCTTCCGATTGATCTGGCTGAGGAGATCGACCCTGTCTACCTGACTTTCAGCTAGCGTGAATGTAGCATAGTTTATCTCGAATACCACTACAGGGTGGTGTCCCAGTTTCTAAGGAAGATGATCCCATGCATGGCCCATCTCCTCATGCCCCTCCCGTGCCTCCCCAAGGGGAGCCCATGTACACGACTCGAGATGAGTACTTGCATCTTTAGCACTCTGTGGATCAGGTCCACATTACTCTTCAGGATCACCGCTAACTTCTCATAGGATTGCGCACGGATTATCAAGCGTATCGGGATCATTCACATGCGGCATTCGACCAAATTAACGTCCGACAGGTCGACTATCAACAGTCAGTTGCATCCATGCAAACTGAATTTTATGTGTATCGGAAGTCGAGCCAGCAACGTTTTGACTAGCTCGGCGCTCGGGTTCATGATGAAGTGCTCGAGAATCGGACATTGATGCATGCCTTGTTTGAGCAGCATTTTCCACCACCACCACTGCTAGATCCTCATTAGTAACAGACTATCTTTTTCTTTGTTTCTTTATTTATTTATTTTTATTTCTCTTTCTCTAATAAAAAAAAAAAAATGGGACGTGTGTGTGTGTGTTGTGTTCGTATCTACCTAGCTGGATGTGCACCTACAATGTCTGGTAATATTCTATCTCTTCATTATTTACTTCGCATTTGTTTCCATTGATGGCAATGTCATATTCAAGTTGGGAGATGAGGATATTTTCTTTTGTGTACTTCTACTTGGTTCATAATTCATAATTCATGTTTATACTTGCTTCACTTGATTGCACCACTTCACTTTGTGTTGACTTGTTGCTAGTAAGGTGGTGATATAGCATATGTTAATTGGGGAACATAGTAGACTTGTATGACAAGGGTTTATTGGGTAAATACTCTCATGTGATATTTGTACTAGGATAGTTGTTTATATTTGTGGTATTAGTAGACTTGTCATGAATTCACATGAACACACTATCATAGCGATGACCTCTTTATTATAATTCCTGGTGTACATCATTATCATAGCGGTGACCTCTTTATTATAATTCTTGTTGTACATCATTAATAATTGCCAGTGTTGCAGAAAAAGAATAAATGAGTAGCCTTGATTCTCACACAAAAAAAAAAAAAAAAAAAAACTTTAGTTGTTTGGGTTTGTAGCCTTTTTAACTCGAGTTGTTAAGCCTATAGGCTTGTCTCTACACCTAGTGCCCTAAAACTGTCTGGTTTGGGAGTCATTAACCCAATACTTGCTATATGGGTTAATTAGAAAGCTTTAGGGATCTAGACATTGCATAGTTAAGGAAAAATAAGGAAAATGACTTGTTCAGATCTGTAACTTTTTCAACTCGAGTTATTAAACCCGTAGGGATGTCTTCACACCTAGTGTCCTAAAACCGTCTGGTTTGGAAGTCATTGACCCATTGCTTGTTACATGGGTGATTAGAAAGCTTAATAGCTCAGGACATTGGACAGTCTTTCAAAAAAAAAAAAAAAAAAAAAAGAAAATTCTTGAGAATCTTGGTTGCAAAAGTTTAGTTTTTCTGTATATGTTAGATGTTATTGTGAGTTACACTAGGCTATTAGAGTGGACAGTTAACTAGTTATGGGAATTGCACTTTACACCGAGGGTACTGATGATGTGTTTTACTAACATTCACAAGTACAAGAAACTTAACTTTTGTAATATTGAATTGTAGTTTTTGCTCAATAGGTTCCTTCATGCTTGTCCATTGTGCCTTCAATGACTCATCATTTCTTAATATTGCACTATACTGACACATAAGTTAATTCTTGAGTGGAGTAGTGTGGTTAATTGTTGTTGGACAGATGTGATTATGTTAATGTTTGTGGATATCATTTCTGGAAACCTTCACAAGACTATATTCATCCACTTGTGGTAACTTTGTGGTTTAAAGGTTTGTTGCATATGCTAAATGTAATTATTATTCCCACGAAAAAGGAGGTAACTAGATTTTGTTTAATTTATTTTTCTTTCTTTATTCCTTACTTAAGGACTAGCAAGTTGTAAGTTAAGGGATGTGATTGAGACCGAATTGTACAACATTGAGGCTGATAACTAGGATCTTTTAACCTTACTTGCTAGTCAAATTGTATGTTTTATATATGTTTAATGCCAATCAGGTTAGATGCAGTAGGAGCATAAAATGAGCAAAAATTAGTACTTTTAGCAGAAAATGCCTCCCGCACGTGCAGAGGACCATTTCTGTATGTGCGGCCCATTTATTGCAGCCAAACAAGGGCCCAAGAAAATCACTCGTGCAGAGGCCCATTCCCATAAGTGCGGAACCCTAGCCACACGTGCGGTGGAATTTCCCGCATATGCTGCCGTACCTCGGCAAACGTGCCCGTTGTTTCGAATTGTTTGAAAGAGCTGAAGGTATAAAAGATAGAAAAAAATGCTGGATTTGGGTTCCAAAATATTTCAAAAGAGATGAGGGGCTAAGGTTTGGAAATGAGGGTTCTCAAGCTTCAAGAACATCTTTCATGGGGGTTTCTTCTTCTTCTTCTACCTCTTTTCACTCCTCCATGAGTGACTAGGCTTCTATTTCTAGGGTTTTGATGAAACCTTAGCTAAGTAAATAAAGTTTTCTTTTTGATTTTTGATTATGTAATGGTTTGAACAAGTTATATGGTATTTAAGAAGTTTTTAAATATATTTTCTATTATTTCTTCAAGTATCATTCTTTCTATTATTGTTGGATATTTTCCATGCAATGGTTTTCTATTCTTTCATATTCAAGGTATGAGACGAGCCATACTACGAGGGACTAGTCGTTTTGCTACCCTAGTTTTGAGTAAACGACTCATGCTACTTGAGATGGTTCGTGCCTATATATTGAACGTGATAATTCTCTTGATCAATACTTCGGACTTGTAGTTGTAAAGTATTATTTGGTTCGAACCATAACATAATTGATTCTCAAATTGAGACCTTATTTATGTAACTAGTGGTGAATTCATTATCCTAAGTTTTTCTCAAAATCAGTAACTTCATCTTTTCTTTTAATTGTTAGTTTAATCTCTTAGTTATTTTAATTATCGTTAGTTTATGAACATTATCTCTTTGATCAAAATGAATATAGGAATTTAACAATTAAATTAGTTTAATTTCATATTTGTCCCTGTGGATCGATACATGGACTGACCATTATTCTAAGAAATTTGGTATAGATTAGTGTTTATTTTTGGTATGTAAAATGACCCATCTTCAATCCTTCTTCTTCTATGGCGGCAGTAAGGATCTTTATGCTTCCAAGCTCATAGTCCCCTAACATTTCCAAAGAAGCTAATCTAAACCTAAAAAGGAAACATATCTGTTTAAATCATCATTTATTTGTCTCTTTCTCTCTTCTTCATCTCTTCTCTTGTTGAGTTTGGTTTTGATTTTTGATATTCCTATACAAATTCTTAGATCCGTTCACTATGTAAATACATGTAAAAATGAGAAAAAAAAAAAAATTGTTGTTATGAACAGATTTGTTCAAATTAGATCTGTTGTGTTTTGTGTTTTGTGTTTTTTTTTTAATCTATTTTTTAGATTCTTAGATCTATTTTTTATCTGTTCAATAGATAAAGAATTAACATATAGAGGTTTGGAAAATTTTAATCAGATAGAGAACGAACCCACAGATCAAATTCAGATAAAAAAAAATTGAACAGATAATAAACTCTAAAAAAATATTTGAACAGATAAGGGGAAAATTTTGAATAAATAGCTAAAAAAATTGAATATATAGTTAAAAAATTTGAACAGATAAATAAAAATTTGAATGAATAAACAAAAAATTTGGATAGATAGAAAATAATTTGAATAGATAGATGAAAAATTTGAAAAAATAAAAAATAATTTGAACAGATAGTCAAAAAAGTTAATAGATAAATTAAGGGGTAAAATTTGAAAGAAAATATCCTGCAAAATGTCTTTTAAAACAAGTAAAAAGACCTCTCATCAAGCTATTTCACAAATGGTGGATCTTTCACTAATAAAAAAAAATACATTGGACCTAATGCCTTAGACACCTTCTAAATTGGATTTATCACCAATTTTCTCAACTCCTAATTGCATTTAATTTGGTAAAAAAAATATTTTATCAATATTTTAAAATTATTCCAATATCATATCATAACAATAAAAATATAAAATGGTAATACAATACGCATAATAAAATGAGATTTTTTTTTATAGATTTCCACCAAAAGCAAGTAAAGATTCAATCTAGGCCCATTTTCTAGTTGATGCTGTGTTAAATTCGTTAGAAAAAGAATGGGGGAAAATCTTATTAATTCAAACAATTAATCTATTATTCAACATCTCAAAAAATAAAATAATTTTTTGGTTTTAATTGAATAGACAAGTACAGAATTTTATAATAATGCATGTGATATATATAAAGGAATCTTATAGCAAAATAAAAATTGAAGAACAAATTGTTAGAGTTTTATTGAAAAAGATTTAAAGAAAAAATAAACAACAAACAAATTTAGAGGTATATATATCATTTTAGAGGGGGCAAATTGAAAGACTTTTTCAAAATTTTAGACTAAAACGTAGTTTTTGAAAAATTGAGTAAGGAAAATTTGTATTATTATATGTAATGTCTTGGTTTCTTCTTTGCTAATTGCAAAGATGGCCTTCCCTCTCAATTTTTTATTTTTATTTTTTAATTCTCACTACAATTAATTAAAGAAAAAATTACCAGTAAATCCTATGTGGTAGAAAGTTAAACCATTTAGTCCTACAAATTTTCTTATGCACCATTTAGTCCCACTATTTACATCAGCAACATCAACAACATCATTAACATCATCAAAACCCCAAGAACACTTCACGGTTTGAATCTGGTTTTGAATCTAGGTTTGAACCTTTGGATTAAGAACACTTCACGACGGGCGAGATCGTCTACGACATCATCATCGGCGTCTCCCACGGCCTCACCGTCCACTTCGCTCTCACCGCTGGTCTCTCCGGTGCCAACGCTTCCTCCTCCATCGTCCTCACCGCCGGCATCGCCGAGGTCGCCGGCGAAGATCTCTTTGTCCACCAGTCATTCATCAAATCCGACGGCTTTCGCATCCTCGGCGACGGCGAGGCCGTCGAGTTCGTCATCAATTCAGGCGACAATTAAATCTCACTTTAATGTTAGATCCATAGTCTGAACCTCTCGATTCTCGTTTCGTTCGATCTAAAGTCTGATTTTTAGGCTTCGATTCGATTCTGTTCTCAAGTACGCTCTCTTGTATACGATGCGTTACTGAATGATTTTTTTAATTATGAATCAGGCTTTTTTATGGTTGATTCGTTGGAGATTCTGTGATTCGATGTTGTTAAACTGTGGAAATTTTGAAGGTAGTTCTGAGAACAAGATTGCTTTGGAAGATAGGAAGTATGGGAAGCAGTTCGTACGGAAGCAATGAAGCAGGAAGAGAATTGGGGAGAGGCAAGCAGCGAACGTTCTTGCAAGCCATGGCAACAGAACAAGATGTTTTGGAAGATGAATTTGGCGGAGTGTATTGTCGGCGTGGTGATGGGGGGGGGGGTCGAATTCGATCTGAGATGTTTTTGATGTTATGATGATGTTTGATAAAAAAATTATTATGATGATGTTTGATAAAAAAAAATTGTTATGATGATGATGTTTGATCAGAAAAAATTGTTTAATTGTATTTTGATGTTTGATGTTATTTTAATCGTTATTTTGATGTTTAATCGTTATATACAAAATTGTTTAATCGTTATTTTGATGTTGTTTTGATGATGATGTTGTGATGTTTGATGTTGTTTTGATGATGATGTTTGATGTTGTTTCGATGATGTTACTCATAAATTTGATGTTTGACGAATAATGTTTGATGTTTGATGAATAATGTTTGATAAATCTGATGTTTGATGTTTGATAAATCTGATGTTTGATGAATAATGTTTGATTTTTGGTCATTAACATTGGGTTGGGACCTATTAGTTCATAAGAAAAACAATAGGACCAACTGGATCACAAGATACAAATTTGGGATTTATTGGTGCATCCCCCTTAATTAAATTAAGAACGTTTGGTTAATAATTTATAATTGTGCTTGAGTATAATTGGTAGTGGTTGTTTTTATTTATAAATTTAGTGAGGTAAGATTATGATATAGTGGTGATGGTTATGAAGCAAATAAATAGTGCAAATTCAATTTTCAAATATTTTATGGTTAGAATCATTTCCTAAATTTTATATTTTAAAACGAAATTAACAATCATGTTTTTACAAGAAAAATGATCTATTATTACAATTTTTATATAGAGTTTACTTTCAAAATAATAAAACAGTGACAAAAATTATGTTCATATGTTGTGCGGAGAGTCTCGAAAAAACTCAACCACATCAAGATAGTTGATGGTTTCGAATATGGAGCAGAAGAACTATATAAATCCAAGAGAAAGAACAATCACAAACTAATAAGACACCAAAATTTACGTGGTTTGGCCTAAATTTATGTCCATGGACAAATCACAAAGAAAAAGATTACACTAGTAAAGAAAAAAATGCTATGAAGAGCTACAATGGTGACAAAGTAATCTCTCACAAATAACTAAGCTCATCGAGTCCAAACTATAAGTTCTCTCACTAAAATGTAATTCCTCTCTACACAATTCTTACGTAATAGAAGTTCCAACCAAGAGACGCCAAGTGACCAAAAGTCACACCAAAGACTTGAAGGCTTTCCAATAAAAACCCCTCATGGGGTTCCAAGGAACTAAAAAGTCCAACTGAATAAATGAGATTCTCCACTTATCTATTTATAATCAAAGAATGTTGGGGAATTTTCAGACACTACAAGAAAAAGTAGATTTCGCGACTAAAAATGGATTTTTCGTCGCTGAAAGTAGTAGAATTGGTGACTAAAATGGAATTAGTCGCCAAAAGTGAACACTAAAATAGTTTAGTAGCCAAATGTAGGGGTTTTAGCGACTAAAAGTCAGTTTAGTCGCCGAATATAGGGGTTTTAGCGACTAAAAAAATTTTAGTAGCCAAAAGAGAAGGTTTTTGGCGACTAAAAACATTTAGTAACCAAAAGTATAGGTTTTGGCGACTAAAAAATAGTTTGGTCGCCGATTATATGTGTTTTACCGACAAAAATCAATTTCGTAGCCAAAAGTGAAGCTTTTTGGCTACTAAAAAAAATTTAGTAGCTAAAAGTCAAGAATTGCCGACTAAAATGCAATTTAGTCACCCAAAGTAGAGGTTTTGGCGACTAAATTTCAGTTTTGTCGCCAAAAGTGGAGGTTTTTCGGCGGGAATGAATTTTTTTAGCGACTAAAATATAGTTAGTAGCCAAAACTATACAATTGGCGACTAAAAAATAGATTTAGTCGCCAAAAGTGATCTAATTTTTTTTTTAGTAAATAATTTATTTTTTATATAAATTATATTGAATAAAAATAATTATTTATATATATATAGCTAGATATTAATACGGGTCAATATGGTATATAAATAATATACTCCCTCCGTCCCAAAATAATGGTCCCTTTTGGGGAATCTAACCTTTTTTGGTAGTACAATTATTGCTTTTGAAAAAAGTTGATTTTCCAAAATTATCCTTTTGATAGTACATTTTTGGGAAATATCAATGTCATAATTGTACTTTTTATATTGTTTATTAATTTAAAAGAAGGGCAAAATAAGAAATTTATATTATTTTTGTACTTGATTTTTGAAGAGGGACTAATATTTTGGGACAATAAAAAATGGAATAAGGGACTAATATTTTGGGACGGAGGGAGTATGTTGCATATATATTCATGTGATGTTGTAGTGGTATAGTGGAGAGAGTGTGTTGCTAAAGGTTTTGAATGTAGGAGAGGTTGGCGGTTTGAATCTCAGAAAAAGCAAAAAAGTTGGTTTTTTTTTTTTTTCACGGAAGCACCTTTGGCGACTAAAATTTTAGTCGCCAAAAGTGTTTATTTTGGGCGACTAAACGGTTTAGTCGGCGATTCATGGACTATTGGCGACTAAAATATTAGTCGCTAAATGTGTGATTTTAAAAAGTGTAAATCACTATTGGCGACTAAATCGTTGGTCGCTAAAGAGCTATTTTTTGCCGACTAAAAAAATTTTAGTTGCCAATACCTCCGGCGACCATATATACGCGACAAAACGGGCAACTAAAAAAATTAGTCGCTGAAAGTAAAAACTTGACTTTCGGCGACTAAAAACAGACTTTTGGCGACTAAAAATTTAGTCGCCAAAGGTGCTTTTTCTTGTAGTGAGAAGTGTTTTAAAAAATAATAGTTTAAATTTTTTGGTGTTTTTAAAACCTTCCTTATGTTTTTTTAGAAAGCTAGAAACAAGTTTGGGGACTTGTCTCACATTAAGAAGAGAGAAAAACATGAAACGCTTAATAAAGAGTCATATAAAATATTCCTTGGGCAAATTACATTAACAATTCCTGTAGTTTGGGATTTGCGTCACTTTGGTTTCTGACTTTTCAATTGTGATACATTTGACAATTTTAAATCTTGTTCCAAACTAGGACAATCAAAGATATTTCGTTTGCAAACGGTTCATTTTAAGGGCAAAGTTGTCACTCAACTTATTTTGTGTTGGTTAACTTGTATGTTATTTGAAATGTAATGGAATTTTTTTTAATGACTAATGTTAAAACTTTTTTGGTTATAAAGTTTAGTTTTGTTTGGTTTGGATTTTAGAAATTTTTTCTAAGAAACTAAAAATTAAATTGTTGAAAAAAAATTAAAAACACATCATTTTTGTACAATTCTATCTTTTGAGAGGGTATGAATAATTTTTTAAAATAATTTTTTTGATATTTATTTTTTCAAAAATTAAACATGGCGACAATTTTGATATCATTATTAAACCAATCCATTAAATCAAAAAATTCAAAACTAAAAATATTTCATATATGTAACACATTGATTACACATTAAAAGCTTAATAACCGTCTATTACATGATAACCATCCAAAAATATATGTTAACAATAAATACAATCATCTATTATATGATAACTATAAAAAAATATCAATAAAAACAACCACCCATTACATGATCATCATCCAAACACATACTAAAAAATAATTTGGTAAAAAAAAAATAAAAATGTAAAAGACTTATCATTTTTATATAATTTTATTTTTGGTGGGTATAAATAATTTTTTGACATTTATTTTTGTCAAACTAGTTTATATTTTATCAAATTAACGACTTTACCCTTGAAATGGAGTAACAGTATCTTCAATTGTCCTTGTTTGGAACGAGATTCAAAACCTAAGGTCAAATGTATCACAATTGAAAGGTCAATGACCAAAGTGATACAAACTCCAAACTACAGGGACCGTTAATGTAATTCGCCCATATTTCTTTGAATGTGAAATTGTGAAATAGATGTTAGTATGCATGCACTCACACGACATGGATGGTGTCGTGGACCATTCACACACGTGCGTGGCATGGGTTGTGTGAGGCTTTGATGGCGCACTTTGCATGAATGCATTAGTGCCATAAAGGCGTTTTTCTATTTGTTTCAAACAGATTGGAGCGATGATGTGGAACACAACTCTGCATGGTAGATCGATAATTCAACGGTTAGATCTGATCAGATGCGATTAAGGGACATGACCATCCGATCAGATGCATCGAGACCTATAAATAGGCTGTGAATCCTGCCATTTCCATCATCCAAAATTGAGAAGCATTCCTATTACTCTCTCTCTCTCTCTCTCTCTTTGTGTGTGTGTGTGTGCAGTGGCGGAAGGAGGTAGGGACTAGGGGGGTCACGTGCCCTCCTAAAATTTTGGTTTTTTTTTTTTTTTTTTGGGAAATATAAAGAAAATATTTTAGATAAAAAAATTACAAAAATATTATTAGAGTGAAATGTTAATGTCATTTTAAAATTATGAGAACAATAATGGTTGTTTTGATTAAAAATGAAGAGACTACTATAAACCATATTATCTATAAAAATTTTATGAAATTTTTTGAATGTAACAGTGATGTCATTATTATTGACATGCAAGTATAAGTAATTTCACTATAAAGATATAAAATTTATTGGATTGTTAGTTACATTTGACATGTGAGGTTCACTTTCTATATGTTTATTTACTATTAATTGGTGATATCACATACTAATGATGATATGATATTACCATTATATTAAATTTTTAATCAAATTTTGTATAAAAAAATAATTTATCATTATATAATTTATTTTAAGACTTATATCCATATATTTTTTTTTATATTATCCATGATACACTAATTATAAATAACATTATTTTTTTGATATTTCTCGAAATTAATCGTAAAAACTTACGAAAAATATTTTTGTAAAAATTTTCAATATTGTACTTAATAAGTGACCCCCTCTAATTTAATTTTCTGGCTCCGCCACGGTGTGTGTGTGTGTGTGTTGATTTTGAGTTTTCAATCAAGAGTTTCTTAAAAAGTTTCTGCTTTCTATTACTGGTAATAATTTTTTGCAAATTTGATTATCAATGTCTTGGTTCTCTCAATCATATCAAGAGTATTCTGATCTGCTGTCGTCAGTACAGATACTAGTAGACTTGATCTTTAGATCAGGTTTCATTCTATCTTGGAGGTTAATTTGCTGTAAATCCCCTGCACAACTTTTGGTGGGTGCAAATATTGTATTTAAGAAAGTGACTAAGTAACGCGACTTGAAGCAACCAATTTTCTGTTGACATAGACATTTTGATTGCCAATTTTCAAAGACCTGATGACCAGCAAGTGAAGAATTCAAGAAGAATTTCTCCAAAAATAAAAAAAAATTCTAAAACAAAATAGGTTTCCTTCCCGTCCAATCCAAAATCAATTAGGAAATACTAAATCCAAAACTTTAGAAAGTTTAAACCAAGTTAAATAGGTCTCTCACAAATCCAAACCAATATGGGAGAAAAAACAACTCCAAGTTTGACTAATTAAGACTATCCATAAATCCTATTCCAATAGGAAAATATAATACCAAACCAAATTAATTTGAGAATGGACATTGAGCCGATAATCTAATAAATCTTCACTTTGCCAAAATGTCCAACTGCAACGAGCCAATCAACCAACATCTTATAACACTAGTTCTGTTTGTATAGCACTACTCCTTCTGTATAATTTTTATTTTTCTATTGCACTACTTGTCGTATAATATGAGAAAAGTATCCATATAAGGTTTTCCTATGTGGATTGCACACCATATACACTCTTACCAGAGAATGTGTAATTTTACCATAAAATTTTGTAACATTGATCACAAAATCGTAACCTCGCCACAAATTGTCGTAACAAAATGTCTAAAATTTTGTGATTAATGTTGCAAAAATTTGTGACTTAGTTATGATATTTTATGTTATGCCAATTCATGGTGATGTTACGCATTTTGTGATTGATATTACAAAATTTTAAAGTAAAATTACATATTTTATGGTAGGATTCATATGGTATGAACTCCTAAAACGATGGACACCATAGCATTTTTCATATAATACAATTTTATTTTATTTTATTTTATTTTTTTAACGCCTGTACATCCATTTAATATTCACTCAGAAATTTATTTGCGAATTTAATGATATTTTTTTAAAAATTTTATAATTATAATAATATATCTTCTAGTATAATTTATGTATAACATTTTTGTTATAAATAAAATAATTACAATTTAGCTGTCAATTTTAAATAAATAATTTAATTGGCGGAATGTTTGCTGGAGATAGAGGACGTGAGGATAGAGTTTTCGCGGATGAAACCCACAGAAGAAATCAATAAAATGGAGCATGATCATTTTGTCTCTAACAGAGATGGAGAAAGCAACGAGATTAATTGTAAGTAATGCTGAGAGTTAACCCAAACTCTTTAGAATCTTCCACTATATGTTATGTTGGGAGAACATAAAAGAGTTCGAAAATTTCTAGAGAAATTTGAAAAGTTCTATATAGTATAGAGCATTCTAAAATACTATGGACTAGAAAGACTAATTGTAGCGCTTGGATCTAATAGATCATAGTCATCTATTGAGGTAGATGATAACTATAAAATGGAGATGTTCATTTGTAGAGGATATAGTGTGTATGTAAAAAAATAGAGAGGTGTGGTATTTGGTGGGGTTGTGATAAGAAAATCACCAACCCAACTCTACTCTAGTATCTGATGTGTGTACGTGATGTTATAACTCTCATGTGGTGGTTGTGTTTATGTGTTTATTGCACATGCTTTTGATTGATAGCATATTGTTGGCTACATATTTTGTACAAGCCAATTACAATTCGATGCGTAGCAAAATAAGGACAATATAGGAAGACTATTCAAGTCTTCAATCCTGATCGTACACGTGGCAGTTAGTATTGGTTATTACGAGATCTAAGTAGCAGTGGATCAACAAAGAGATGCAAGGTGATGTGACTTCAACGGTTACTCACAGTTCAAATTCAAATTTAGGAGGGAAGCCTAACTGCAAGTAATGGCGTAATGGAGCTAATCTTGAGGCAACATGATCAGCGATCATGGAGGAGCAGTTCGACGGTTAGAAATGCAGTTCGATGGTCATCCTTGAGCAGTATAAATAGCAAAGAAGGCCCCAGAAAAAGCCTCCAGACTCAGATCCAAAAAACCAGTCTTATTCTACTTTGTTTCCTTTCCAGTTTTTTCCCAGTTTTACATTTACAGTCTTACGTTTCCAGTTCTTTACGTTTCTGTACTTTAAAATTTCTGCACTGCACTTCATTCATAGGAGTAGTTTCAAGTAGATTGTCGCTGTAAACCTCTATGAGGCTGAGTTTGGATCATTGTAAGTTTTTTCATCTTCATGAAATGCTTCAACTGTTCTTCATTTAAATGTTATTTGTTTAATTCTCCTAAGTTAAGCCACCTCTAAAAGTCCTCTTCATTGAGGCTAAAAGAACTAAAACACAATCGTCTGATAATTGGTTGGCAATTAATTTTCTGTAAGGACTGATTGATCCTTGTTGGCACGCTCGCAATTACAAAAATAACCTTCGAAAGCCAAAAAGCCAACATATATTTTTGGCACGCCCGGTGGGACTAATTGAAATGGCTAGACGTAGGAGACAGGGAGAAAATAAACGCTTGGAAGAAGGCGTAGAAGGAGAGGTAGAGATACCTAATCCGGAGGATAATGTGATAACACAACCTGTGGAAACTCTCATTTTATCAGAACCTATGGTCGAACAAACCAGCACTTCAGAACAAGTACCACATGTTCATAATATTGGACGAGACCAAGGAATTGGACCATCCACTGTTCCATCTACTCAGCCAATGAATCCATGGGGTGGCCTAGTAGATGCTATGGGACAACAATTAATGAACACAATGGAAAGGTGGGCAACATTCTTTTTGGATCGAATGAATAACCACCAACTAACAAACGTAAGACACATGGGGGAAGTTTCGAATGTCCCTCAGCAAAGATTGGCTAGAGATAAACAGCCTATGCAAGTTAATGGACATTCTAATGGTCAAACTAGTAATCAGAACTATGAAAGACCATCACCTCAGTCTTGGTACGAACCTATTCCGAGGCCTATAGCAAGTCAAAATGCCTCAGTACTTAATAGTGAAGCCATGCAATTTGGTGGATCTGGCCCAGTACAAGAAAATGGCATAAGAATGGTTCCAAATCCCATGTTCGAAGCCATACCTGGCACAAGGGGGTTTACTAATCCCTTATTCGAATTTATACCCGGGGGGTTGGAAGGTTTTCCTACAAATGGAAGAGACACAACACCAGTTCCAGCACCTTTCGCAGGTCCTTTTGCAGGACAGGCTCAAAGGGGTTACCCACACCCCTAACAGCAACCTACACCACAGGGACAACCAGTCCCAAATATACCACCTTATGGACCAAGAGAACCATAGGCACAAGTTTGCCCACCAAATCCTATGTTTGCCCCTCCAGTAGTGGTTCAGCAGGCACAAAATATGGTCCATAAGGACCAAATTGCAGATATTGTTAGAGAAATATGTGGACCGATGGCTCGGGGGGTCCTGACTCCTGTGTACAGGAAACCATATCTAGAATGGGTAGACAGGGTATATGAATACCCAAGAGGTTTCAGGATACCAGATTTTGCCCTTTTTTATGGGAATGGAAACCAATCAACAGTAGAGCATATTGCTAGGTTTGCTGCTCAATGCGACGAATTTACCAATAATGACTATATGAAGTTAAGGTTATTCCCAATTTCCCTAACTGGGGGAGCATTTGTATGGTATATTAACCTTACACTTGGCTCTATCCACACTTGGCAATAGATGGAAGAGGCATTTCATGCCCAATTCTTCCAATCAGAGCCACAGGTTTCCATGGCAGACTTGGCAAGATTGAGTCAAAGGCATAATGAGAAAGCTACTCAGTTTATTGCCAGATTTAAAAGGGCTCGAAATAAATGTAGAGTCATCTTACCAGAGCCAGAATTCGTGAGATTGGCTCAAAATGGTTTAGAGTTTAGGCTTCGAAAGAAGTTTGACTCAACTGAGTTCAGAGACTTAGTAGAACTCACTTATAAGGTGTCTAGGTACGAAGCATTACTAGAGGAGGAACAAGATTGAAATAATGCCTCGTACAAGACATATTATAGAGATCCTAATTATGAGATCGATGCAGCAGAGATTGTGGGGAAAGAACTTGTAATCTGTGAAGCATTAATTCATAAGGATACAACAATTGACCAACAGTTTAAAAAGAAAGACCTTCATAGGAAATACTCTTTCGATTTAACTAAGGCAGATGACATTTTTGATCATTTGCTTGCGGCCAACTTCCTTAAGTTACCGAAAGGAGTCAAAATTCCATCTCCTAATGAACTTAAAGGAAAAATATACTGTAACTGGCATAATTCTTGGTCTCACTCGACTAAGAACTGTATTGTTTTTCGAGACAGGATCCAAGAACAAATTCGGAAAGGAAGTTTGAAATTCCCAGCCAAAGTAGAAAAGGCCATGGGGATTGACAGTAATCCATTTCCAGAGATTGGAGAGGTGGCAGCCAATGTCATAATGCCAGACTTTCGAAGCTTGTCCTTGAAAGAATTGGGAGAAGTCAATGTGCAGATGCATGTTGCCAACCAGACAACTATCAAGAAGGACACAGGAAATCTACCAGCTATTGGACAAGGTTTCTCACACCAGAGGGAAGACTCTGATGAAGAAGCACTGGATGACGACTCCTTAGAAGCAGCTGTAATGCAAAGGATGTGTCCCAAGTGCAGACTGAGCTACAAATAGTTAAAAGGGCTTCCAATTGATGGGAAGCAATATTACAGGGATGTGCAGAGACGTCCCAAACCAACCAATGCTTACAATAAAAGGCCATATCCATCTGGTGTTAGGCAGCAGCCATTGATGGTTGAACCAACAATTGATAGAATGCATTCCAAAGGCAAGAGGCCTTTATATGAGTCCAGGTCACCTAATTATTACAGAATAGAGAGCAGTCATTCTGAGAGGAGACTGGAGAGAGGTTCAGTTTATGGGATCAAAGCCAGAGATTGGCCCCCTAGACCAGCCTCACGCAGGACAGAAAGTGGACACCTTCATCAAAGCCCTGAGTTAGGCCCAAAGCATGAAGTCAGGGCCAAACAGTGGCGTTCACAGCCAGCTTCGAAGGTGACTTCGAAGGAAGAAAGAAGTAGTTCAATAGCCGAGTCAGTAAGTTCGTGGGTACCTGGGGTCCCAGATTGGTTTGTGATGCAGAACAAACCTAGGGAAGTGTTTACCCAAAGAGATGTAATTGGAAACCAAGGCAGGATGGTCAAGCCTCCTTTGGTGGCTCCAAACAATTGGGTATTGCTTAAGTACCCAAAAACAAAGGAACCAGATATGGTCCCTGTAATTTCTAGATCACAAAGGAGGAAAATTCAGCGTAGGTACACTCAGTACCAGCAAGACCTAAAAGAGAGTGGAGAGAGTTCTTCATTGGTACAGACAGAAGGAAAGAAGAATCCAAAGTCAGACCATACTCCAAAACCAACTCTACAAGGCAAGATGGGTTGCAGCAAAGAACAGTTGGCCAAAGTTCACTCTGAACTAAAAGCCAGAGAGAAGTCCAGTTTAGCAGGATTGGAGAAGGCGTTGATGGAGAGTGACAGCGAGGCAGAGAAAGAAATTGGCTTAGGCCAAAAGAAAGAAATGGTTGAGGAAGAAATGTTCGAAGCCTTCATGGCTGAACAAACATTTTTGGTTGAAAAACCAGTCAGAAAAGACCATTTGAAAGAGCTTGTTAATAAGGAAGTGCCAAAATGCAGTATGGAGGATGCTTCTGAAGTAACTGAACAAGGTGGCCAAAAGGAGAAACAGGCATAGCCAGCCATCCAATTTGGCTCAGTATCAGTGAATATGGTACACATACTACCGCATGAATTCCAAGCTGGAGATGAGAACCAATAGGGGCAAGAAATGGACCCAATTCCAGTCTCTAGTGAAGACTCACAAGTGAGTATGGTGCAAGATGATTCCGGAATGGCTACCCCAATGGAAACTGAATATGAGACTGAAGAAGAGGTGAGCATTAACCTCTCATATCCTTTTGAATATCCCTCGAACTCTATGACACAACATGTCAAGCCTTTGTATATCAAGGCCTTTTTCGATGGGATACAATTGAACCGAGTCTTGATAGATAATGGGGCAGCGGTGAACTTACTACCGAAATCTTCCTTGAAGAAACTAGGGAAAAGGAACCCCAGGTTAATCCCAACCAGCACAACCATTGCTGGTTTCGCCGGAGACAAACAGATGGCTCAGGGAATTCTGCCTATCAACCTGAGTGTGGGAACCAGGGACTGCATGACAGCATTCTTCGTCATCGACAGTAATGCTAAGTACAATGCTTTACTTGGTAGAGATTGGATTCACACTAACAAGTGTGTGCCTTCCTCTTTGCATCAGAAAATAATGATGGCCTTGGGCAATGGGAGACAGAGGAAATTGATGCAGATCCTCAACCCTTCATAGCCTGTGCAGACTTCGCAGAGGCCAAATTGTATATTGAGGGAGTGACACCACTCAGTATACTGAGGAAACTTGATGGCTCAGCCGAAGTGACGGCTGATGAGGAAGTGACACACCTGAAGCACTTAGTCCAGGAGAGTGCTGATGAAGAGGTTGTCGTTAAGGATGACATTGATGCCTGGTTGTAGGCAAAGAAATGAAGTCCAAGAAGCCAAGTCTTTGGCTCTAATTAAGTTCTCAATATTGGATGTAAAATCAATAGTCCAGAGAGTACAAGAGCAAGAGAAAGAAGCCATGATAATTGGCTGCAAGCAGAAGCCACAACAGGCCAGAGTTTTGGTCCTTGACAAATACTATGCATTGGACATTGAAACAAAAGTCCAAGAGATACAGGAGGAAGAAGCCTTATGGACAGACTTTGTCTATGAGGAGGAGGGTAAAGATGTTGAATTAAAGAACCTGGGAGCAGAACAAAGCAAGAAGATTGCTTCGAAGGCAGAAGGGATCAAAGAAGAAGCTTCAGTAAGTTCTCAGACACAAGATCCCTTAGAAGAAGTAAATTTAGGGGAAGGTTCTATACAACAGCCCACCTATATAAGTGCTTGTTTGAATGCTCTGGACAGGGACCAGTTGTTGGTTGTTCTGAAGAAATATAAAGATTGTTTTGCATGGTCTTATAATGAACTACCAGGATTTGATAGGTCATTAGTGGAACATAGGCTCCCTATGAGGCCTAATTTCAAGCCATACAAGCAAAAGCCAAGAAGAATAAGTCCAGAAGTGATTCAGAAAGTTAAGGAAGAAATTCTTACACTACTCAAGGCAGGCTTTATCAAGACAACCAGGTATGCTGAATGGCTATCCACTATTGTGCCTGTAGTTAAGAAGAATGGTAAAATGAGGGTATGCATTGATTTCAGAAACTTAAATCTAGCAACTCCAAAAGATGAATATCCTATGCCTATAGTAGACTTGTTGGTAGACAGTTCAGCAGGGCATCAAATTTTATCAATGATGGATGGGTACTCTGGTTATAACCAAATCTGCATTGCAGAGGAGGATGTTCACAAGACAGCATTCAGATGTCCTGGGAATATTGGGACCTTCGAATGGGTTAAAATGTCATTTGGCCTGAAGAATGCTGGGGCTACATATCAGAGGGCTATGAACACTATCTTTCATGACCTCATTGGAGGGTATTTAGAGTGTTATATTGATGACATTATAGTTAAATCACAATCCATGGAGGAGCATCTGTTTCACTTAGAAGCAGCCTTTGAAAGAATGAGAAAGTTCAAGTTGAAACTCAATCCTCTTAAGTGTGCTTTTGGCGTATCATCTGGAAACTTCTTGGGCTATGTAGTACACAAGAGAGAAATACAGATTGACCAGAATAAAGCCAAGGCCATCATTGAAGCCAGACCTCCATCAAGTAAGAAAGAATTACAAAAGTTCCTTGGACAGGTTAATTTTCTTCGAAGATTCATTTCTAACACTGCAGGGAAAATTAAAGTATTTTCTTCCTTATTAAGGCTAAAGATGAAGAGGAATTTGTGTGGATAGCAGAGCATCAAATTGCTTTCGAAGGTATCAAAGCCTACTTGGCCAACCCTCCAGTGCTGATGCCACCAAAGGGTGATAAGCCCTTGAAGTTGTATATAGCTGCAGCAGAAGATTCATTGGGAGCTTTCTTAGTCCAAGACAATGAAGAAGGCAAGGAGTACGCTGTTTATTACCTTAGTAGGTTTTTAAATTCTTGTGAATGTAAATACTCAGCTGTAGAAAAGCTGTGCCTTGCATTGTATTTTGCTGCAATGAAATTGAGATACTATCTTTTGCCTACAACTGTCTTGGTAATTGCAACCACAGATTTGGTTAAGTATATGTTATCTAGACCTATGTTGAGGGGAAGAATTGGCAAATGGATATTAGCCTTATTAGAATTTCATTTAGAATATGTTCCCCAAAAGGCAGTAAAAGGACAAGTTTTAGCCAATTTTTTGGCAGACCATCCATCTCAAACAGAAAGCCAAGAGATAATGGAACTTGGTATGGCTAGTGTTGAGCTATGGCAAATGTGGTTTGATGGATCGAAAGCCAATGGCCTAACTGGAATTGGTATAGTGATTAAGTCACCACAAGGAATAGAAACCACACATGGTTTCAGAGTGGATGAAATTACTTGTTCTAATAATCAAGCTGAATATGAAGCCCTAATAGTGGGATTGGAAATTCTTATTGGACTACAAGTTCATGCAGTTGACATATTTGGAGATTCTCAATTGGTGGTTAACCAAGTGAAAAGGATTTTCAAATGTCAAAGTATAAGCATGTTGCCATACTATGTTGTTGCATTACATCTGCTTTCTCAATTTCAAATAGCAAATGTAACTCATGTCCCAAGATTCTTGAATAATAGAGCTAATGATGTGGCTCAGAAAGCTTCGAATTTCAAGAGAAGGGATAATACTCAAAGGGACATAAGCCAAACAACATACCAGAAATCTATACCACCCTTAAATAAAAGGAATGTAGTCCTGAAAGTCAATCATAATGACTTACAGGAACAAGATTGGAGGTATCCAATAATGCAGTACTTGGCTGGCCCATCCTCAAAGGCCAGCAGAAAAATTAAATTGCAATCTATGCAATACATCATATACGGTAATGCTCTCTACAAAAGGGGGGGGGGGAGATGGTTTATTACTGGAATGTTTAGGCCCAAAAGAAGCATTGACAGCTATGGCTGAGGTTCATGAAGGCATCTGTGGTGCTCATCAGCCTGGTGTGAAAATGAGGTGGTTGCTTCGAAGGCATTCCTACTATTGGCCAACTATCCTTAAAGACTGCATAGAATATGCAAGGGATTGCTAGGCATGTCAAAAGCATGGCACGATCAAGCATGTGCCCATAACTGACCTGCATGCAGTAGTAAAGACTTGGCCATTTAGAGGATGGGCCATGGATATAATGGGGAAAATACACCCACCTTCTTCGAAGCATCATTGTTTCATCTTAGTGGCCACTGATTATTTCACTAAATGGGTCGAAGCTAAGCCATACAAGACTGTAGACCAAGCTGAGGTTATTGGATTCATTAAGGATTTAATCCACAGATTTGGTATCCCACAGACTATAACTGTTGATAATGGGACTGTGTTTGATGGGAAAATGGTAAAGTCTTTTGTGGCAGAATTTGGAATTAGCCTTGTTAATTCCACCCCCTATTATGCACAAGCCAATGGTCAAGCTGAATCATCCTATAAGTCCTTAAAAAAGGGAATACAAAAAGTTGTGGAGGCAATCCTAGAGATTGGCATAACTTGTTGTTGGATGTATTGTGGGCTTATAGAACTTCCCTAAGGTCCAGCACAGGAGTCACTCCTTATGCCTTAGTATACGGGCATGATGCAGTGTTACCTATGGAAATTAATGTTAAGTCCTTGAGGGTAAAATGCCAAGACCAGTTAAATCCTGAGCAATACCATCAGAGTATGTGCTTGGAATTAGAAAGCATAGATGAAGCTATAATTCTGGCATTAAATAGCATTCTTTTCCAAAAGAAGAAAGCAGCCAAAAACTATAATAAAAAAGTCAAGGGTTAATTACACTAATAGTCCCTATAGTTTGGGACTTGTATCACTTTGGTCCCTGACTTTTCAATTGTGACACATTTGACCCTAAATTTTGAATCTTGTTCCAAATAAGGACAATTGAAAATATTATTAGATTTTTCAAGGGTAAAATCGTCAATTTGATAAAATATAAACTATTTGACAAAAATAAATGTCAAAAAAATATTTTTAATTTTTTAAAAATTATTTTTATCCACCAATGATAAAATCATGTAAAATTAATAAAAATTACATTATTAATTTTTTGAAATTAATTTTACATGATCATCATCCAAATACATAATAAAAATTAATTTGGTAAAAAAAAAATATCTAAAAGATTTATCAATTTTACATAATTTTATTTTTAGTAGGTAGAAATAATTTTTACAAATTCAAAAATATTTGTTTGACATTTATTTTTGTCAAATTAGTTTATATTTTATCAAATTGACAATTTTACTCTTGAAAAATCTAATTATATATTCAATTGTCCTTATTTGGAACAAGATTTAAAATTCAGGGTCAAATATGACACAATTGAAAAGTCAGGGACCAAAGTGACACAAGCCCCAAACTATAGGGACTATTTGTGTAATTTGCCCAAAAGTCAAACACATTGGCTTTGATGAAGGTGATTTGGTGTGGAAAACCATACTCCCAATAGGGATTAAAAGCCATAAGTTTGGCAAATGGTCACCTAAATGGGAGGGACCATACCAAGTCTATAGAGTCCTTCCTTTTGGAGCATACCATTTGAGAAATTTGAATGGATATGTACATCTCAAAAAGATTAATGGTAGGTATTTGAAGCCTTATTTTCCAACTATATGGGAAACACAAGGAGTAAAATAAATGCCAAGTATAAGAACACAAAAATACTCAAATGATAAATAAGAATTTGTCTTTCATAAAGAGCTGAATACATTCTGCCATAAATTGGCCCAAAAATCATTACAACGCCTCAGTTGTTCTTTTACAATGGATGCTCTATTATTAAAAGATGAAAACAACTGAATGACTGTGGTCATTTCCTGCTTTTGGTCAGCCAGTCCTTGGTTGGTGATCTGCAGTTTGGTGTCAGTTCGGATTAGGGCCTGGTTCACTGCAGATAGCTCCTCCTCAAGTTGAGCTTTTCTCTCCAGTAATTGAGTTCGAAAATGGGAGACAGAGGAATGTTGTTCCTTTAGCCCTGAGACTTCAGCATGTACTGTGGAAACAAAGCCCTGGTCTCTCACTAATTTCTCCTCTGCAGCCCTGGCAGCATGACAAATGTTGATGTAAAAGTCAATAGTAGCTGCTGTCTGAGATAGATGACTTGAGACAGTTATACTGGATTGCTCAGTAACTTTACAGCACTGAAGGAAGCCATTTCTTATTATAGGCCTTTGTAAAGCCTCGAAAGGAATCCTTGAAAAAGATGTCAATAACTCCAGACAGCTGTCTAAGTCCATCAGAGGTGCAGAAGGCTTACTACTGGAGGAAGAGGAGCTCTCAAGAATTTCTAACAAGGAATCAGCCAGAACTAATGGCTCAGCCTCATCATTAGCTATTGGAGAGGTAGAGGGCATGTCGAAGAGACTGGCTAGTCTTGCTTCGAATACCTCATCTGTGGACATGAGGGGTGCAGAAAGAACAGTGGTGGAAGGCACAAAGGACTGCATAGGGATAAGAGAAATGTGTGGAGCATCTTCAGCAATCTCTATGGTCCTAGCCACCAATAGGTCAAGGGAAGAAGGGTTGGAAGTAGGTAAAGGTAATAAACCATGGGTTGGAGAGCTGCCAGCACTCTCTGTAGGGGAATCAGCTACCATCAGAAATGGAGCAGTAGTTGGAATTTTCTTAGGAGGAGGGGGAAGAGCAAGGCTCGAAAGAGAACTGAATTGAGGTAGATCCAAAGATAAGTAAGGAAAATACGGATTTAATCCAAAGGAAAGAGATGCAGGAATGCTTGGCCTCAAGGAAGGTACATTGAATGTAGGCCTAGGAAGTGGGAGTATTATCTGAATAGTCCTCACATTTTGCATCTAATCAACTTCAACTGAAACTGAGGGAGTCCTTATTGAAAGAATAGGCTCAGTAGTTGTTGCTGCAAAAGAAAAGATGTAAAGTAATGTTAAGTTTTAATACCAAAAATTTGATAAGGCAGAAACAATAGAAGCATGAAAGAAATTACTTGTTTCAGAAGTGATAGCAACAATAGGAGAGCTTCGAAGGGAATAGTGCTCAACAATATGTTGCCTTCTTGTAGTTTCCCTTTGGATTGCATCAGCAGCAGCTGCTTCATCTCTTAAGAATTGCTGCTGCCGTCTCTTCTCAGCTCTCTTAAAGACAATTATGGCCTTAAAATGCTCTTGTTCTACTGCCTTAGTAGCTGCTTCATGAATAGGGTCTTCGACCAAATCAGAAGGAGTGACAGTCATCTTCCTTCTCTTTGCTCTTTGTATTGGTATTGCCTGTTCCTTCTCAATTTCTTTCTCTCCAATTTGGGATTCGGATTCTTCAGAAGTGAGTTCCTCTTCCACTACTCTAGCAGTTGTCTCATGAGTGGGATCTTGAACCAAGTCAGAAGAAGGGACGATCACTCTTTTCCTTCTTTTCAGGGGTGACTCTTGCTCTTGAGTTACCTCTTCTTCTTCTTCTTCTGCTTGAACCTCAGGTACTTCCTTTTCAGGCTCAAGTAAAAGTCTCCTTTTTCTTTTGTTGCCGTTTGCTTTTGAGAAGATTTAGAGCTTGGGTCTTCTGAGGAGAATCTCCCTGTGAGGCACCCGCACCACCTTCATAAAAGAAGAACTAAAGATAAGGCTAAAAGCATTATAAAGAAGGCAAAAGGAGAAGAGACAAGGGTATATACCTTTCTTCGAGGCGGCCCGAGTAACTCTAGGAGGAGTTGAGGCAGCAGGAGCAGACTCTGTGGTAGCAGGTACAGGAACTGAAGTGGTAAGGACAGTGGAAGAAGTAACAACTCCAGCTCCTTTGGGCTTGAGCACATCCAACACCATCAGTAGGTCTTGAGGAGAAATGGCCAGGTATACTTCCATATTGGTCACCCACCAGTTGTGGTACCTCTTCAACGTGTTACCTTGAGGAAGAAAATAGATGTACTCAAATTCGACCAAGTCCTGTATAAACTTAGAAGTTGCCTCTTCTAGTCTGGACCTTCGAACTTTCAAGTCCCTGGTGGTATGACTTAGATTGGTGTTACTGCAGAGAGGTATTGGGACCCCTTGTGAGAAGCCAAATTGTCTAGCAAATTGAGCAGGACAATAGGGCTCAGCAATGCATTTGTAAGCTCTAGGGTTCATGGTTCCAATGAATAATTCTCTAGGGAGCATAATAGAAGCCCATATATCTTTATGAACAGGTGAAGCACATAACCTATCACTTAGGAAGTTCTTCAACCAAGATGGGCCAATGGTAATGGGTTCGAAGGGACGGAAGCTGTAAGAAGGAGGAGAAGCTGGAAGCTGGTGGAAGAAAGAGAAGTAAAAAGCAAAGGTAGAAGGATAAAGTGAAGCATTAGCTAGCCTCATGCCATGAGTAGGAGGGTTTGGCTCAAAAAATTTAAGGCATTTGGATTGTAACTCAGTGAAATAAGCAAAAAGCCAAAGCTGGAGAATCCAAAATGGCCTCCCTTGATTGGCATCTAAGGGTTTCTCACAGAAGAGAGAACAGGCTCTATATACGTGACCTAGGATGTATGGAGCTAAAGCCACCTTCTTCTGTAAAACAAGGGCTTTGGCAAGAGGGGCAAATTCAGGCATGATTCTTTGAGAGGAAGTGTAGAAAAGGAACTTGCAAAGCCAATATAGCAGGAAAGAAAAGAATTCCCTATCAGTCACAGGACCCTCTCTTTTATTCTCAGCCTTGACGAAGTCACTATAGGATGAGTTAAGAGAGGGGAGGGAAAAGGGGACTGCTAGGTCAGGATAATCTGGTCCAATGGGGTTTCCAATGGGGGATAATCCTAATAGGTGACAAATGTCAAGAACAGTAGGGGCCATCATCCCACATCTAAACTGAAAGAAATTAAAAGCAGAATTCCAAAAGCACAGGGCAGCAGGAATTAAGAAAGGATCCTCTGAGATGGTTAACCTGGATAGTCGGAGGGCGTCGAGAAGGCAGAGTTCTTGAAGGTCCAGGGTCCTATTAGGGACAACTCGATCATACCATTCTTGCCACTTCGGTCTCACCGTGGGCCAGCATCGGTGGGGGCGGTTTGTCCTCCAGTTCCTCCAGTCAAGGCCACCTTCGTAAAGGAGACAATGGTCTTCCAGACGAGGATATAGAGCTGGAAGCTCAGTAAGAATCTCCTTGAATATGGGCCCAAGCACATAGTCTTGTTGCACATGACGACGAGGGATGAAGATGTGTCCATCGATGGCACTTTTTTCCCCAGCCTTGTACTTTTCACATTTTGTGTCAATGAGCCTTTTCAGGGCTACAGACGGGCTCGCACGCTCCACAACTGGCACTTTCAATGAAGAGGAAGTGTAGACGTCCCCGAACGCCCCGGGAGGATGAGTCCCGTTCTGTTCATTTTGGGCTCACTACAGTTCGGACTCAAATTGTCACGGTTCTTAATCTGAACCAAAGAGTCTAAATCCGGCAAATCGTTTTTTTGAAAACAGATTTTTTGAAAGAAGTGCCAAACATGGACTGCTTTGCCAGATACAGAGTCGCCACCTAAATATTTTATTTTTGGGGAAATTTAGGAAACCCTGACTCGTTTGCCTAAGGCCACGTGTCCGTCATCACCAAAGTTGCCTCGGCTCGGGAACTTGGGTACGATTGGGGAAGGTCACTTCGTGAGCACCCCCGCTCGCCCGATCAAAGATCGGCCTCTACTAACCATGATATCGAGTTTTGAAAACCTTATGCATTCTTATTCCGGTTATTAGCCTAGATTTACTATGTGATGCGCACAGCATACAAGTATAGACTGGGTCGCCTGAATTGGAATGAAACATCTCATGTTTGTTTTGAAAACAGTTTGCTACTCGCAAGTAGGCTAAAATGTGGATTTGCCACCCTCAGGTGGGCTTAGAAAAGATGGTTTTGCCACTATCTAGTGGGCTTAAAACTCACAGTCGATGAATCATTCCAATTCAGATAATCCAACCTTCACCCACAAGCATTCAGGCAGATATATCACATAAGCAAATAGCCTCATGGTAAGCATGCTATCATGGCAGTCACTCACACTCATGCAAGGATGCTAAAGCGTAAAAACTTACCGAGTACTCCAAGCCAAAACAGAAACTATGTTAGAAATCCATGCATGATCCTAACTATACAGAAATGCCTAATGTAACACATGCAGGAATGCAACTAAGATAGGCTCGGCTATTCTAAACATGGCATATGGAATGCTACAGCTAACATGTATTCAACTCGGAATTGAAATATAATGCAGTGAGTATGATGTGCCGAGCCCGGTACATGCAAAACAGATGAATGAATGCAAACATGCTATCATACTGTATGCTAATTGAAACATGCCCTAATCTAACCATCATAAGCTGGTAAATAAAAGGAAGAAAGACGTGGGGTTGGAAGACATACATCGCACACACGCACACTTATTACAATTGCGCCCTCACTCGGAGGGTCCGAATAAATAATATACAGTCCCGAATAAATAACTACAGTCCGAATAAATACAAAATCCTAATTAATTAATAAATTAATCTAGGAAAGCAGTAAATTAGCATGCAAGCTAGGGACTGCCTCAACTCTGCTCCGGATGATGAATGATGCATGTTCGGGTTGCCTTGCGCGGAAATCCATTGCGATGCCCCAATTAGCCTCTGTTTACAATTAAGCCCGGAATATTGTGCAAAGCTCTGAAAGGCTATTGATTCTTGATTTGCTGCAACAGAGAGCAAGAAAGGGGCATGGCAAAGTATTTTCACATATGTATGCACGCCTTGATCCTCGTGCCACCAATCACGCATCTCGATGCATGATGGCCGAGGAGTCGAATTGCACGACTCAATATGAAATGAATGTACATATAAACACAACAAGACTTAGACTCCATCATGGATAATCCGGAGTGTCGGCGACTGGGAATTGAGACACGTTCCGTCACTCGGAGTACGAAACGTCTCTCGTTTCCCGTGCTCGGGCTAACTCCTATCCCAAACACAATGCAATATGCATGACATGCATGAATGCAATCCTAACATGCAACCTAGCATACACAATGCTATGAAATGGCAAACACAATGCTCTAATATACAACCTAACATATGCAATGCTGAGGACTAAGATGACATACACAATGCATGATGGACTTACACCAACATGAGTGGACCTTAGCCACACTCATATCAGTAGCCATAAGATAAAAATGAGACACTCGAGATGCGTGCACACATGAGCGCAAACTGAGGACCGATCCTAAGGCACAAATGCCACTCTAACAAGGCATGGCAAGGCACGAAATATGGCATACAAACATGCAAGTTCCAGCACTGAAATGTGATGCAAAATGATCTCGAAACATGGAAACATGGCACCCGATGCATGAGATGAGCCCCGAAACTCAAAACTAGGCACATGTATTGACTTATAGCTATACAAAGCATGCATTATTTGACTATGAAGCACAAAGACAGAGCCAAGGTAGTCCCAAAATATGAACATTTCTAGTTCAAAGCATGACCAAAAGATGCTAGCATGATGGACTAAAATAGCATGCAACTTTGACTAGCAAACATGGTTTACATAGCATGTGCATGAAGCGTATGAGAACTCATCAAACCAGCAAAAATCAGTGAACAAAACATGCCAAAATATACCCAAATAATCACTGAAATGCAGCCAACATGTGTAAAAATGATGAGCTCTTTTAGAGGGCCATACAATGGTTTATTAAGCACATACAAGATAGACATGAAGCATAGCAAAACCACCTCTGGAAATGGACTATGACAACCCTAAAACCCACCAAATAGGCCCTGGAAAGTGACTTCAATGTGTGCAAAATAGGGTCCCTTTGGAAGGTCCAAAAGACCATCAAACAAGACAAGGAGAGGGGGGCACCCCCCCTCTGATTTTGGCCTTCAAGAAAACACCTAAGCCACTAAAAATCCGCTGGATTTCAGTGACTAAGAGGCCATGCCATGGCCAATGCAAGAGCTCTAATGCATAGCCCTAATCGTGGAGAGATGAAGCATGCATAGGGGGAAGATGGCCCCAAACGGAAAATAGACCTTAATCAAACATGAATATAATGTCAAAACAAGACTTTTTTCAGTTTAGGTCGAGGTCCAAAAAGGCTCACAAACAAGGCTAATATATCATGCAAAATAAGCCCTAAAAGAGAGATTGAACAAACAGGGTAGTAAAAGGCCTCAAACAGCAAAGATCCCTTCAACAAAGTTGAAGAGGGGCTCAAAATAAGACTAGTTTCAGTTTATGGAAAATCTCGAATATATTCACAAGTAAGGATAAAATATGATGGAAAAATAGCCCTAAAAGAGAGATAAAGCGAAAGGGGCAGTAGATGGCCTCAAACAGTGAAGAGCCCTTCAACAAAGTTGAAGAGGGGCTCAAAATAAGATACTTTACCCTTTACCTCGAAGCCCAGAAATGCTCACAAGAATGGCTAATATATCATGCAAGAATAGCCCTAAAAGAGAGATAAAGGGAAAGGGGCAGAAGATAGCCTCAAACAGAGGAAAGTCCTTGATCAAACATGAAGATGAGCTCAAAATAAGACTATTTTCAGTTCAGGTCGAAGCCCAAAAATGCTAGCAAAAGGGAATAAGAGATGAAGCAAAATAGGGCTATAAAAAGGGAAAAGAGGACTTACCCTTGTAGCACAGCAATGCAGCAGCTTTTGGTCCAAGAAGATGAGCTCCTAACCTCTGAAAATCAGCCTCAAGGTGTTGGGATGGAGGATGGAGGTGGTGGGCTATGAGTTGGTGTGTAAATGGTGCAAGAACAAGGGTGTTTTGAGGCTTGGATGAGGGAGATATGGAGGTTTGTATGCAAAGGCTCCAGCTGGTTTTCTAACCCTTAGAAATGGAGGTGGGGTGCTGGTTATATAGAGGGAGAGGAGTGAAAGAAAATGGGGGAAAAACAATTCAAATTTCTCCCCCAAAAGACAGACCCTCGGGCAGAGGATCTGGTGCAACACAGCTGGCACAGCTGGAATGCACCAGGAGAGAGAAACTTGGCTGGCCAGGTGCAAAAGGTTCAGGTGGCCGGCCGGCTAGGGGTCAAAGAGGTCAAGAAAATTGCTGGCCGGCCACCTCAGAAAGGTGGCCTCCCATGTGTGTACAACACAGCTGTATGGTCAAAAACTGGAAAAAGTGAACCAGGAGAGAGAAAAACCAGCTTTTTAGAGGGGTTCAAAAGGATCAAGGACAATTGCTGGCCGGCTTACCTATATTGGTGGCCTCCCAGGTGTGTACAACACAATGGTGTGGTGGAAAGTCAGAAAAAGTGGCCCGGGAATGGGAAAAATCAGCTTCCTAGTGAAGAAAACGGGCGATGAAGAGCGATGAAGGAATAAAGCACGTTTTTCAGAACAATTGCTGGCCTCCCACCCTTCTACAACCTTCCTAACAATGAAAATAAGGTCTCCGCCAAAAATGAACCCAAACCGATGCAAAACGAAGGTTCGGAGGCCAAAACGCGCGGCCTGGGGCCCCGAAAACTGACTATTAGGCACCGGAAGTGGCGTATGATTACGAAGGTGATCTCTCGGGCCACAGTGTCCCTCAAAAGAGAGGAAACAAGGTATGTGCCAAAAATCGGAGCAAACGGAGGTAGTTAAGCGGTCCCGAGCCGAGGCACACGACCGACGGCTCCGAAAATCGGAAACCGGGCTCCAAACGGGAAAGATGGCCTACGACCACGAAACGTAGCCTACGGCCACTGAGAGATGGTCTACGAGACCTCTCCCTCCCTTCGGGAAGAGAAAACGGAGAAAACGGGACCTGGTTCGCAAACCGAGGCAAAGCACAAAAGAGTCCGGAAGTCCGGAGGCAAGGCTCGCGGCCAAGATTCCGCAACTTCAGAACGAGCACAATATGCAACATCACTGAGCGCTCAGTTGGTGACGTCTGAGTCTTAAGGTCGGTCAAAAATGGGGTGTCTACAGTTGCCCCTCTTTGACAGAACTCGAAAGTCATAAGTGACGGGAGTGAATGTCAAAGCCCAGAGACGACCCATTTTTGACAAGGCCGAAGACTCAGACAAACAGGCGAGATAAACAAAAAGATGTGCCCGCAGGCATGCCCGCAGGCAGGGAGCAAAATGCAAAGCGTTATGCACAAAGCCGGATGTAACTCAATGATCATGCGAAGCAGCAAGCTGTAATGAAGCAAATATTCACAATAGATGCAACAGTTTTAAGCAAGAATGCAAAGCAATACTACATTTCATGCAGTTAAGAATGCGGAGAATTGTTCAATTCTCGTCACGTCTCACACGGAGAAGGTACAATACCTGTGCGGCTCGTCTAGTCGCACCAGCCTCAAATGAACCGTACATACAATATCGCGCCTGCAAAAGAAATAAACTCAACAAGCACAACATATTTAACAACATATGTTCAACGTGACATCGAATGCAGACAAACGTGGTGTCGATGGGTGAGTGCATCGCAATGCGAGAAGCAACGCGCGTGACAACGCAAGTTTAAGCATGGGGGCATGACAATATCAAGGAAACTTGCATAACAATGCAAGTGACGTGCATGGCAATCCAGAACAAGTGTAAACTCGGATGCATATTTGTCACAAAACAACGATCAAAGAAATGCAGGTTTTTGACGAGGGCGACTCAATCGCGGCCTCTGGTTCACCTCCCGGAAGGGTCACAACAAATTCTAAAAGGATACACTTCACTCACGATGAGTAACGATGAGACACGCATCGAAAGTTGGAGTTGAAGTTCCCGCAGAGGAATTTCGCGACGAAAAGTGCACTTTCCTTGTACTTTCTTGGGTGCCGGGGACTCCAATCATCACCAAAATTTGCAGAGACCTTGGAGACCACCTTGGGAATGCTGCCGGCCAGGTTTAGTCCAAGGGGGAGGCCACCGGCCAGGTTTGAGGGAGGGGGGTGGCCGGCTTGCCAGAAACACCTAGCCCAAATCCGGGGCAGTTTGGTCTTTTTGCTCTCATTTCTTTAAATGTGCTTATCCAAAGCACTTTTCCTCACAACTCCAGCTCCGAAATTGTCTCCTCTACCTTCCCAAACCATTTTCTTCCTCAGATCTGCGCTCTATACGCGTTTTCCAACGCCCCACGTCAAGTTGTTCCCGAAAACTTTCAGTTCTCTTCACTTTGAACCGATTAAATTTTGATTTCGGAGCTTCTTTTCTCATTTCCGCCACTTGAGGTGAGTTTGTCTCAATATTTGGAAGATTTTCTCGGGAGTTGACTTTTGTTGACTTTTTCATTTTCCGAGAGTTGACTTTTGTTGACTTTTTCCAATTTTGGCTCATTTTGCTCGTTTTTGCTCCTTTTTGCAGATTTTTCGAAATGGTTGGTCATTTCCCTCATGGTGGAGGTCCTCCGGGTGCTGGAGATGATCCCGATATTATGGCTCTGCCTCCGAGGGTCCAACCATTCATATCCGAGAGGTACGTCCCTCCGACACATTCTCCGCAGGCTGTTTTCTATCATTTTACTGATTTCGACGAGTGAGTGCCCGTGGATCTACTTTTGCGAGAGCCGGAGTCCCATCTCTCCATCAGGCACGAGAGGTATTTACTTCACTTTTACATTTTCTGCAATGTATCCTGCATTTTCCGTGCATTTCGTGCTTTCGCTATGTTTATCTGCTCACTCAAGTACACAGCTTGTTTAGAATGTTTAGGCTATAACACCATATTCTGTTTGCATCTTGAACACACAGTTCAATTACTTGAATTTCTGAACACGCAGCCCATAAATTGATTGGGAACACACAGCACACACTTGTTGAGAGTAGAACACGCAGCCCAAACTCTGAATTTCTGAACACACAGCCCAAATTGAAGGTGAACACGTAGCACACACTTGTTGAGAGTTAAGCACGTAGCCCAAACTTTGATGATGAACACACAGCCCGTTGTTGGGGTGAACACACAGCATACACTGATTGAGAGTTGAACACACAGCCCAAGCACTTGAATTCTGAACACACGGCTCATTGTTGGGGTGAACACACAGCACACACTGATTGAGAGTTGAACACGCAGCCCAAGCACTTGAATTCTGAACACACGGCTCGTTGTTGAGGTGAACACATAGCACACACTAATTGAGAGTAGAACACGCAGCCCAAACTCTAAATTTCTGAACACACAGCCCAAATTGAAGGTGAACACGCAGCACACACTTGTTGAGAGTAGAACACGCAGCCCAAACTTTGATGATGAACACACAGCCCGTTGTTGGGGTGAACACACAGCACACACTGATTGAGAGTTGAACACGCAGCCCAAACACTTGATGTCGAACACACAACTCGAACTTTGAGATAAACACACAGCCCGTTGATTTTGAAATCTGAACACACAGCTCATTGTTGAGGTGAACACACAGCACACACTGATTGAGAGTTGAACACGCAGCCCAAACACTTGATGTCAAACACACAGCTCGTTGTTGAGGTGAACACACAGCACACACTTTGTAGAAGGTTGAACATGCAGCCCAAACTCTTGAATTCTGAACACACGGCTCATACTTTGAATTTTCTGAACACACAGCCCAGATTCTGTATCTGATTTGATTTTGCACATAGCTCATACATTTCGTTTGCACGCAGCTTATTCATTTCATTTGCACGCAGCTTATACATTTCATTCTGAAATTGAATACATGTGTTCATCCTGAATGCAGGTGACTTCTCGTACTGCACGAGGATATGGCTCCATCGCGGCGAGAGAGTGGTACGCAGAGCTCCCGGAGGCTGTCCGGGATTTGGTTGATGTGGCAGGGTTTGGGCCCTTTTGCACTGGGATATCTCGCTGTCCTGCTAGTAGGACGCTGATGGGTGCCTTGGTAGAGAGATGGTGGGACACCACCAACTCCTTCCATTTCTCTGCTACCGGGGACATGACTATGACCCCGTTTGACTTCACGGTATTGACTGGCCTTGATATGGGAGGCTGGGCGATCCCATATGACGAGGACATGGGCCAGTGGGAGGCCGCTTGGATCTACTTATTGGGAGCTCGCCCGCCAGTTGACAGATCTTCGGGTAGAGTCCGATATACTTGATTTTCTTCACATTTCAGGAGGGTGGAGATGGAGCCTGAGACTCCTGAGGAGGTAGCACAGTACACCCGCGGATTTCTGATGTTCCTCTTCGGGACCACTCTGTTCGCCAATAGGGGGAACACTGTCGGGCTCTACCTGTTGAGCGCTTTTGTGGACCTATCACAGGTCAGCCGATATGATTGGGGTGGCGCCAGCCTGGCCACTCTCTATTGCTATATGAGCGCGACCTCCCGCGGACGGGGGAACATGGTTGGCGACTACTGGAGGACCTGGGAGGTACTTTCTGTCTTCTTGATTTACATTTCTGCTTTTTTATTATTTGTACATTGCACTCGCGGCGCACTTTACATTCTGTACCTGGCACTTTGCTCTCAGCATTTTGTATTTACATCATGCACTCAGCATTCTGTATTCTGATGGCTACTGCTTTGTTTTTCATAGCTATGGATCTACGCGTACTTCCCGACGCTAGCCCCAGAGCTTGAGGTGGAGGTGCCCCTCGTGACCCCTTATTCACTCGTATTCGAGGGCTAGTACCGGCCGAGACCTCGGGAGTCTTTCCTCTACCTACGGCAGTACTTTGATACAGTGCAGCCGTCAGAGGTATTTCAGAACTCTCAGTTCTTCATGTTTCTGATCTTTGATTTATCTTACACATTCACAATTTCTGACCAGCTTATGCATCGGTTCCGTAGATCTCGTGGCAGCCCTGGGCGCCTTTAGGCAGAGACCTCTGATTTCAGTTTGCCGGAGCATGGGGAGCCTCTCAGTATAGGATCCTATTCGAGGGGCCAGTTGGTAGGGCCTGGTTTTTGGGGGATCGCTTCTTGCGCCAGGTATGGGGCTACCCTGCTCAGGACATCCCTTCACCACCTCCAGACGATATGCGGACCGCTGATAGGCTCCTTCCCCAGGATGTCGTCAGTGCTATGCAAGGTACCGACGCATTACTTCATTTGGAGCAGGGGGAGTACGCGACTTACCGTCACACATACTTGATGCCTCCACTGACGGGAGTCCGTACCCCGACGAGGAGGTCTGCTGGTATGTCCTCATCGAGCCGGGCTCGGACTGCAGATGTTCCTTCCACCAGCAGGGCTGGCACATCCAGAGGTGGGGGTGGATTGGTTCCTCCGATTCCTCCGACTTATCTTCATGCTGGGTGGCCAGATATCCCGACTGAGCTGACGAGATGGAGATATAGGACTTCCTACCCGATCCTGATAGAGCCTCCGATGCCTGATCACCGATATGTCAGTGACCCTGACTCACCACCGGTACGTTCCACTGTCTTCCATTTATCATACAGATACTTTGGCGTTTGTTTATTCATTGATGACTTGAGCTTGTATCTGCAGCCACCCAGGGAGTACATGGACGATATGCTCGGGTTGGTAGCCTCACTCGAGGGCATGGTCCTGCGGAGAGAGGCGCAGTTGTCCATAATGGGTGTCCAGGTACTCTTTAGTTTTCTTGCATTTATCACACTTCTGATGACATGCTGATCTTGAACATTTTACTGCATTGATAGACTGCCTGTGTGGAGCACATCTGACACACACCACATTCATGTACTATATCTGCATACATCCACTCTGTGTAGTTTGCTTGTATCTGCATCTGATATGCATGTTTTAGCTGATGTACTCAAATTGCACTCTTTATTTTCAGATGCCTCCGGTGTATACTGAGCCACAGACCAGGCCATCTAGGCTTTCCCGAGGAACTGGGCCATCTGGGCCTTCTCGAGGAGCTGGACCATCTAGGCCTTCTCAAGGAGTCAGGGGAGGGGAGTCGTCTCGCAGACGCAGAGCGCACATTATACAAGAGGAGGCCAGTGAGGAGGAGGAGGAGGCTGCAGATCGTCAGTCAGAGACATTTGCTGACAGGGAGGAGGGTTCCGACCCTGGTTCCGGTAGTGGAAATGAGGCCGAGGGGGGTTCCGAGGATGGCAGCTCCGACTCAGACGATGATGATGATGGCGCAGAGGCTGTTCCGCAGAAGAGGACGAAGAGAGCCTCTTATTCCTGCTCTTGAGAGCATAGATGCATCCGTTTCCTACTTTATTTTCTTTTTTACTAGTAGTTGTAGCACATTGTACATTGTTAGGCAGTTTTATTTTCTGTAAAACTTGTACCCTTGTTGTAAAATGTTGTAACAAAGGAAACATGATGGAATGAAACAGCTTTTGTTCAAAAAGTGTTGTATTTTATGTTCTTAGCATCGCATCGCATCATTTTGCACAAAAATGAGATTGAATGGGAATGTGCATTGTGCATTTGCCAAGGCAGGTAGTGAACCGACACAACAAACTAAACAACTTAACTCACTAAGAAACAACAAAACCTTAGTAAGTTTACAACTCGATAAGCAAAACACAATAATGTTAATAAACAAAGAGTAACGACTCAAAGCACGAAACTTGATGACTTGATAAACAAGACTCGATGAATAAAATAGCTCGACAAACACAAACAACAACTCGATAAGCAAAACAACAACTCGATAAGCAAAACTTAACAACAACTTTATAAACAAAGTGTATTTCGGACGATCTGGGTGACGGAATGCATCCGAAACAGAGGGAAATGGAGGCCTTCGACACTCCCGATGCATGGAAATGCTAGGAACTTTCTTCTAGAGGGTAGAACAGGACCAAAGACACACTTTGCAGCATGGCCGGCCACCTTTGGGAGCTGGCCGACCAGTTTTTTGCATTGGAGGGGAGAGGGGTGGCCGGCCTACCAGAAAAGGTGGCCGGCCGGCCACCTAGCTTGGTAGCCACCAATTTTTCGACACGTGTCCTTCCGAACAGTGCCTTATCCTCTTTAAAAGTCCTAGCTCCATAGTTGATTCATTTCATCTCAGTTTTGCACCAAAATGGAGGCGTTTCTCGTCGAAAATCTCACAGCTTGGATCGCTTCTCTAGATGGCTGGAAAAGTTGAACTTCCGGGGCTTTGGCTTGAATGCACTATTCATGCTGAGCCGTACTCCGCTACACCTTCCTTTCCTCCATGCCGTGGCGAGGTTTTGGAACCCGGTAACGCACGTCTTTAGCTTTGGCAGGCAAGAGGTATGTCTAACTTTCGAAGATTTTCAAGTTTTGATGGAATCTGAACGTTATGAAGAGATCTTGCCTCAGTTTCGCTTTGGCCACGCCCAAGCTTTACGGCGGATGTGTGGACTCACCATGCATGACGCTCGGTCTCTGATCTGTAATGGGGAACTGGACATCCTCGGCTTGATTCATCGCTTTTTTGAGGCCGGTGACCGCGGCGACCATCATTGGCAAGGTTTTCGACAACATGCCCTCTGCTTGTGCATGCTGTCTCACTTTCTGCTTGCCCCCGGGCTTCGGTGGATCTAGCATTAGTCTGATTGAAGTTGCTCAAGGCTTGAAGGAAGGAAAGAGCTGCATCGCCATGACATTGGCCGAGACACTGATGGGCTTGGACGCTTTCTATCGCCAAGAGGGGACCAGATTTGCGGGGAGCCCACTACTGCTACAGGTAATGTTTCCCACCCAATCTCGCATATGTATTGCTTACATCACTCGGCCCTCAGGCTCGTTTTTTCTCACAAAGCCCTTTTCTTACTTTTCTCTCATCGTACATCTCTCTATTCTTTATTCTCTCATTTTTCATCCCTCCCCAGGTATGGTTGATGGATAAATTGCAGGTTGTGGACTCTTGCCCAGCCTACTCAGCTCGCGGCTACTTCTTTTGACAACGCCTAGTCGATGCCCTTGATGAGGGATGGTGGTTCGACTGGATGTGCAATTTGTCTACAGATCATATTGCTGGGCGCTGTCCTTGGCTCAATCTCCCGGCAATGAGCTATAGCATGTCCCGGCAGACCGGGATCCAGTTGATTGGTCTGACTCACTGTGTGTTCTACTTTCTGTTCCGGTTCCAGCGCCAGTTCGATCATGATCAGACTTGCCCGCTAGAGGGGATAGAGTATCCTGCCGCATTTCCAGTCCGAGGCGCACAGCTTGCCCGGTATGCCACAGCATGGAGGACTAAAGAGCTCCTGGCCCCCGCTCCCACTTTCAGTTGCACTTTGTCTGACGAGTGCTTGGATTGGCTCAATGAAGAGGCACAGATTGGACCCAGCTTGGCATCAGAGGCTTCGACCAGCTCTGGGAGAGGGCGCAGGGACACCTGACTTGACTATGCCCCGGATTTATTGCTTTATTAGTACTTTCAAGTTTTCTTTATAAATGTAATAACAAGCAACTTCAATTTGTATGCAAGAGCAGGAGAACTCTGTTTTGAAATCAATGAAATTGAAGGTTGTGGGTACTGAAAATTTTCCGCTTTGGTCCAAAAATGGTCTAAGTTGTAAAAAGATTAATTTTGAACAAAGTCAACTTTTATTAAAACTTTTCAAAACCATTTTCGATATGGATCAGAACTGGACACGCCTGAGATCTGTCACTGAGATGCACAACCCCGGATCCTAGCAACTGGAAAGTTGCCCCTAGTCTGAATGGTACCGCGACACTTCCTGGCAACGGAAAGTTGCCCCTAGTCTGAATAGCACTGCACCGGAGATTACAATCAAAGCTCCTGAATGCTGAATAGATAAAGATGATCGAGATGATCAAATGGACAAAGTTGATCGGGGAAAAGATTATGGCTGAACTCCGAGACGAAGTTGCCTACGTATCCTAAAGATGGGAATCAAGCCTTACGTAGTTCAGGCTCAGGTTCACTCGAGTATTTTCACTCTCCTTTTACGCTCTAACTTTTGCCAAGGCCGCCCTTTACGGGTTTTCAACCTTGCGAGCTCAGTTTTTATAATTTCGAATTTTTTTTTTTTGTGCTCTAAGTTTTGCCTAGGTCACCCTTTCGGGTTTTCGGCCTAGCGAGCCTCTCAAGGGTAATATTTCTTCAACTTGCCCATATTGATCGGCTGTAAAAACTCCAAGCCATCTAGATCCATCAAAACTACAGCTCCACCTGACCAGATAGACTTAATGATGTAGGGGCCAGTCCAATTAGGTCTGAACTTGCCCCTTGGGTCGTGGATGAGAGCTCGGTTATCCTTGAGTACCAAATCTCCTTCCTTTAAATTCCTGGACTTAACTTTCTTGTTAAAAGCCCAGGCAATTCTGCGCTGATAACCTTGAACATGGTACAGTGCTTTCAGTCTTCTCTCATCAAAGAGCATGAGTTCCTCAAACCTGCTCTGCTGCCAATCTGCTTTGGCTATTTGACACTCAGCCAATACTCGCAATGACGGAACCTCAATCTCGATAGGTAGAACGGCCTCCATCCCATAGACTAATGAATACGGAGTCGCCCCAGTAGAAGTTCTGATTGAAGTCCGGTAGCCCCACAGAGCAAACGGTAGCTTATCTGGCCAATCTCAGTAGGTTTCCACCATCTTCTGCAATATGTGTTTGATATTCTTGTTGGCGACCTCAACCGCTCCGTTGGTTTGCGGCCGATAGGTAGATGACTTATGAAAAGCCACGTTGTATTTTTCCAACAAGTCAATCACTTCCTTCTTGAAGTGGGAACCGTTATCTGAAATTATCTCGTTTGGGACTCCGTAGCGACAGATGATGTTGTTTCTGATAAACTTCGCAACATGTGAAGCTTTGAACACCGCATAGGATTGGGCCTCAACCCACTTCGTGAAGTAATCTATCGCGACCAGAATGAACTCATGCCCATTTGACCCCTTTGGAGTGACAACCCCAATCACATCAATTCCCCAGACTGAAAATGGCCATGGCGAAGTCATATTGTACAGCTTCGACGGCGGAATGTTCATGCGATTTGCATGAATTTGACATTTGTGGCATCGCCGAACAAAACTGATACAATCCTCCTCCATGGTGGACCAGTAGTAACCCTGTCTGAGGATTTTCTGTGCTAACATTACTCCGTTCATATGCGCACCACATTCCCCTCCATGGATGGCCTCCATTTGACGCTTCGATTCTTCGGCATCGACACACAGTTTATGCATTCCCAGATGACCTCTCTTATACAGCTTACCCCCACAGATGATGAACTGAACGGCCATTCTTCTGATTGCCCTTTTATCCTTGGCATTTACCCCTGGCGGGTATGCTTCCTTCTCCAAGAAATTCCAAATGTCGTAATACCAGGGGTTTTCATCCTGAGCCTCATCTATAGCAGCAATCGACTCGTAGGCTGGCGCAAATTTCTGGTCAATGATGACTGGACGCATCCGGACTCCGAACGGGATGTCTATCATGGAAGATAGAGTTGCTAAAGAATCTGCGAACCTGTTGTTCTCTCTTAGTAGATGAGCAAAGTTTAGCTTCTCAAACCGAGGAATTAACAAATCCAAGGTCTGGTGATACATCATCATCTTCTCTTCTTTGACCTTCCAGTTTCCTTTTGCTTGAGACACAACAAGGTTCGAGTCCCCGATGACGTCCAACCGTCTTGCCCCTAGTTCCAGGGCTGCTTCTAGACCGACAATGCATGCCTCCTATTCTGCTTCGTTGTTAGAGACTTTGAAACGGAGTTTGAAGGCTAGAGGGATACGGGAATTGTCGGGTGCTATCAGCAACACCCCTATCCCATACCCGTGCTGGTTTGACACTCCGTCAAAGTACATCGTCCAAAATTCGTCGTTGATATGCAAAATGGCCTCATCTGGAAATAAGTACTCAACTGCTTCACCCCCTTCCACTGGATGATCGGCTAAGAATTCTGCTACTGCTTTTCCCTTGACTGACTTGCGCGTTACATATTTCAGATCGAATTCGGAGAGCAACAGCAACCAACGAGCTAGCCTACCCTTAAGTGCTGATTTCTCGAAAAGATATTTGATGGGATCGAGTCGTGAAACCAACATTACGGAGTGAGCTAACAGGTAGTGCCGCAGCTTCCTGGTAGCCCATACCAAAGCTAAGCAAGCCTTCTCCAACGGTGTGTAGCAAGTCTCATACTCTAGCATCTTCTTGCTCAGATAGTAGATGGCTCTCTCCACTTTGTCCTCTGATTCTTGCGCGAGCATACAACCCATTGTAGTCTCAGTCACTGAAAGGTACAATATCAACGGTTTCCCCGGCTCTGGTGGTGACAACACGGGCGGGTTCTGTAAGTATTCCTTGATCTGTTCAAAAGCAGCTTGGCATCGGCCGTCCCATTGGAATTTCTTTCCTTTCTTCAGGAGACCAAAAAGTGGTTCACAAGTCAAGGTTAATTTTGAGATAAACCGTCTTATGAATTGCACCTTACCCAGAAAGCCTCGCACCTCCTTTTCAGTCCTTGGTGGTGGCATTTCTAAGATGGCCTTGTTTTTGGAAGGGTCGACTTCGATGCCCTTTTGTGTAATCAGAAACCCCAGCATTTTTCCCGCTATAACACCAAATGTACACTTCTGAGGATTCAGCCGCAACCGAAATTTCCTGATCCTTTGGAAGAACTTTTGCAAGACGGTGTAGTGGCCCTCTCTTTCTTTGGACTTGACAATCATGTCGTCCACGTACACCTCAACCTCTTTGTGGATCATGTCGTGCAATATTGTGGTCGCGGCTCGTTGATAAGTAGCTCCAGCGTTCTTCAACTCAAACGGCATCACTCTGTAGCAGTATGTCCCCCACGAGGTGGTGAATGCAGTCTTTTCCTGGTCTTCCGGTGCCATTACTATCTGGTTGTACCCTGAGAAGCCATCCATGAATGAAAGCAAAGCGTGCCTGTAACAAGCCCGCGGGGGACCTCGTTACAGCTCGGACTCGATTGTGTGTCACGGTTCTTAATCTTGAACCAAAGAGTCCAAATCCGGCAAATCGTTTTGAGAAAACAGATTTTTTGAAAGAAGTGCCAAACATGGACTGCTTTGCCAGATACAGAGTCGCCACCTAAATATTTTATTTTTGGGAAATTTAGGAAACCCTGACTCAGTGCCAAAAGGCCACGTGTCCGTCATCACCAAAGTTGCCTCGGCTCGGGAACTTGGGTACGATTGGGGAAGGTCACTTCGTGAGCACCCCCGCTCGCCCGATCAAAGATCGGCCTCTACTAACCATGATATCTATTTCTGAAAACATTATGTGTTCTTATTCCGGTTATTAGCCTAGATTTACTATGTGATGCGCACAGCATACAAGTATAGACCGGGTCGCTTGAATTGGAACAAAACATTTCATGTTTGTTTGTTTGAAAATGGTTTGATGGTGCTACCCGCAAGTAGGCTAAGACGTGGATTTACCACCCTCGGGTGGGCTTACAAAACATGATTTTGCCACTATCTAGTGGGCTTAAAACTCATAGTCGATGATTTGTTCCAATCCAAATAACCCAACCTTCACCCACAGGCATTCAGGCAGATATATCACATAAGCACATAGCCTCATGGTAAGCATGCTATTCATGGCAGTCACTCACACACATGCAAGGATGCTAAAGCATAAAACTTACCGAGTACTCCAAGCCAAAACAGAAACTGATTAGAAATCATGCATGATCCTAATTATACAGAAATGCCTAATGCAACACACGCAATAATGCAACTATAGCAGGCTCGGCTATTCTAAAGATGACATATGAAATGCTACAGCTAACATGTATTCAACTTGGAATTGAAATACAAATGCAGTTAGTATGATGCGCCGAGCCCGGTGCATGCAAGACAGATGAATGAATGCAAACATGCTATCATACTGTATGCTAATTGAAACATGCCCTAATCTAACCATCATAAGCTGGTAAATAAAAGGGAAGAAAGACGTGGGGTTGGAAGACATACATCACACTCACGCACACTTATTACAATTATGCCCTCGCGCAGAGGGTCCGAATAAATAATATACAGTCCTGAATAGTACAGTCCAAATGAATAATACAGTCCAAATATGTACAAAGATCCTAACTAATTACCAAATTAACTAAGAAAATAATAAACTGGCATGCAAGCCAGGGACTGCCTTGACTCTTCTTCAGATGATGAATGATGCATATCCGGGTTGCCTTTGTGCGGAAATCCACTGTGATGCCCCAATTAGCCTCTGTTTCGCAATAATTTTTGGAAAGCGCGCCAAGCCCCGAAAGACTGCTGATTTTTGATTTGCTGCAACAGAGAGCAAGAAAGGAGCATGGCAATGTATTTTCACAAATGTATGCATGCCTCGATCCTCGTGCTACCAATCACGCATTTCGATGCATGATGGCCGAGGAATCGAATTGCACTACTCAATATAGAATGAATGCACATGAAAACTCAACTAAAACCTAACTCCATCATGGATAATCCGGAGTGTCGGTGACTGGGGAATTGAGACACGTTCCGTCACTTGAAGTACGAAACGTACCTCGTTTCCCGTGCTCGGGCTAACTCCTATCCCGAACACAATGCGATATGCATGATATGCATGAAATGCAACTAAGATACAACCTAACATGCAACATGCTATGAAATGGCATACACGATGCACGAGGTAACATGGCATACACAATGCACTAACATACAACCTAGCATACACAATGCTATGGAATGAAATGGCATACACAATGCAATATGGACTTACACTAACACAAGTGGACCTCAGCCACACTCACATAAGAGGCCATCAGATGAAAATGAGACACTCAAAATGCGTGCACACGTGCACGCAAACCGAGGACCGACCCCAAGGCACGGAATGCCACTCTAACAAGACATGGCAAAACATGGAATATGGTATACTAGCATGCAAATTTCAGAGGCAATAAGTGATGCAAAACAGCCCCGAAAGATGGCAAAACAACACCCGATGCATGGAATAGGTCCCGAAACATGAAATTAGGCATACCGAATGACCTATGACTATGCAATGCATGCATTATATGAATATGGAATGTGAAGACAGAATCAAGACAGCCCAAAAATAAGCATATTTACAGTTCTAAGCAAGGCTAAACAGCGAACGCAAGTGGGGCTAAACTAGCATGCAAAAACAGCCCCGAAAGCAAGATAATGAAGCAAGTGGCAGCTGTTGTCCCTAAACAGAGAAGGGACCTTCTACAATGTTGAATAGGGGCCCGAAATATGGTGTTTTACAGTTTACCACAAACCACAAAAACAGACACAAATATGGCAAAACTCTCATGCAAAAAGTGGGCCTAAAGGAGGACAAAGAAGTAAGTGATGCATGCTGGCCCCAAACAGATGAAGGTCCTTCAACAAAGTTGAAGAGAGACCTAAAATATGACCTTTTACAGTTTATGATCAAACTCAAAACAGTGTACAAGTATGCTCAAAACACTATGCAAGATAAGGTCAAAAAGAGGGCTATAACACAAACTATAAAAAGCATGCCTCGAACAGTAGAAGACCCTTAATGAAACATGAAGAGGGGGTCAAAATAGGACTCTTTTCAGTTCGGACCAGAGTCCAAAAATAGAAGCACAATAGGCTAATAAATCATGCAAAAATGGGACCAAAAGATGGATATCAAAGCAAGTGGAACATGGAGGATTCAAACAGTGATGAGCCCTTCTACAATGTTGAAGAAAGGCTCAAAATAAGCCTATTTACAGTTTACATCATGCTTCAAAACAGATTATACACGGGCCTAAAATGTTACACAAGAAATAGGCATACAAGAGGGATAATGAAGCAAGTGCAAAATGGGGGCCTCAAACAGTGAGAGGCCCTTAATGAAACATGAAAAATAGCTCAAAACAAGCCTATCTCCAATTAGGGTCGGAGCCCAAATATGCAAGCCTAAGGAGCTAAAATATAGACCAAGAAAAAGTAAAAAGAGGGAAAATGAGACTCACCCTTGAAGACTAGTTTTTCATCAACTCTTGGTCCAAAATCTAGCTTTCAACCTCTTCAAAAGAGTCCCAAAGTGCTAGAATGGAGGATGGAGGTCTTGTGCTATGAGTTGGTGTGTAAAAATGGTGTAAGAATCAAAGGGTTTTGATGGTTAGAATGTAGAGAGAGAGAGATTTAATGTGAGAGCTCCACAACAAAATTTTCTAACCCCTAAAACACAGCTGGGGGGTCTGTTATATAAACACAAGAGGGTGGAAAAGAGGGGGAAAAATTTTGGGGGGGGGGGGAAATGAAATTCAAATTTCCCCCCAAAATGGCCAAAAAGTGAGATATAAAGGCAAGTGGTAGCTTCTGGTCCTAAACGGCCGAGAGCCCTTCAACAAAGTTGAAGAGGGGCTCAAAAAAAGACACTTTGTAGTTTACAACCAAGTCCGAAACAGCTCACAAGTAAGCCTAAAATACCGTGCAAAAATAGGCCTAAAAGAGAGTTTAAACACAAAGTGTAAAAAGGGAGTTTCAAACAGAAAAAGGTCCTTAATCAAACGTGAAAAAGAGCTCAAAATATGACTATTTCTAGTTTGGGTCGGAGCCCAACAATGCTTGCAAGCAAGGCTCGGGGGCCAAAACGCGCAGTCCGAGGCCCCGAAAACTGACTGTTAGGCACCGGAAGTGGTGTTCGACCACGAAGTCGGTCTCTCGGACCACAGTGTCCCTCAAAAGGGAGGAAATAAGGTATGTGCCAAAAACTGGAGCAAACGGAGGTGGTTAGGCGGTCCCGAACCGAGGCACACGGCCTGACGGCCCCGAAAACCGAGAACCGGGCTCCGAAATGGAAAAATGGCGTACGACCACGAAACGTAGCCTACGGCCACTGAGAGATGATCTACGAGACCTCTCCCTCCCTTCAGGAAGAGAAAACAGAGAAAATAGAGCCTGGTTCGCAAACCGAGGTAAAGTACAAAAGAGTCCGGAAGTCCGGAGGCAAGGCTCGCAGCCGAGACTCTGAAACCTCTGAACGAGCACGATATGCAATATCACCAAGCGCTCAATCGGTGACGTCTGAGTCTTAAGGTCGGTCAAAAATGGGGTGTCTACAGTGCCCCGCTGTAAAGTCCACTAACTCATCAATATGCGGCAAGGGAAAGTCGTCCTTCGGGCTGGCTCTATTCAGATCCCTGAAATCCACGCATACTCGGATCCTGCTATCCTTCTTCGGCACTGGAACGATGTTGGCCAACCAAGTCGGGTATTCGGATACCAGCAGGAAGCCTGCGTCGATTTGCTTGGTGACCTCTTCCTTAATCTTGAGAGCCCAATCCGGGCGGATCCTCCTGAGTTTCTGCTTGACGGGTCGGGCCTCGGGGTCAAGGGGGATCTGATGCTGTACAATCTCAGGATCGATTCCAGGCATGTCTTCGTAGGACCACGCGAAAACATCTTTGAAATCTTTTAATAAAGCGACTAAGCGCTTGCGTTTCTCCGAAGACAACGTGGACCCGATCTGGACCAGCCGCGGGTCCTCCTCAGTACCAATATTCACAGTAATGATTTCATCCATTAAAGGTTTAACAAATCTCTCCTGCTCTTGTTCAATTAAGCGTTGCAAAACTGGAGGAATTTCGTCCTCGTCGTTTTCATCAAAGTTTTGAAAGTCTGAGTTAATGCAATAAATCAAGGGCACAGAAAAGTACTCAGAAACCACAGTTACTTGATTCTCATTAGGCACATCCAAATCGTCCGATTCCTCGGTTACAACAGAATCAAATGAGAAAGAAAAAGACGACCTGGACAAGACTGTGGCATCTGGGTTATCATCCCCAGGATTACCAGACTCAGACTCAGTTGAGCTGGAACCTAATTCCGACTCACAAGACTCGGTGAAATCAGATTCCGGCTCACTACCTGACCCGGTGCTGCTGGACAAAAACCCCTCTTCGTATTGCCAAGTGAGAGAGGGTGCGATAGATGCATCCAAAATAGTTGATGGTAGGCCCACAGCCGTTTCATTCCCGATCATGGAAACCGAGAAGTTATCCCCCAAGCACTTATGGTCAATCGGAGGATCTGAAAGTAGACATGCCAGTGCTACCCCCATTTCAATTTCAGCGCCCTCGGAGTCTACTTCCTTACACTGCTCAAACTCAGCTAATGGGTCTGTCTGCTCTTCGGCAACGTCATCCCCGGATATTTGCAGGTCGAAGAAGATCTCGAAACCTGGCACATGCTTCTTCTCCGCGTTCAGCCAGGCTCTGGGAAGCCACAAAACGGAAAGTCCTCCTCCTCCCGGACGAAGCGTCCGTTTAGGGTACCCTGAATGGGCCGGTGCATTAAGTCAAAAGGCTTCCCAGCCTGCTTTGCTTTGGCTCTTCCAGCCATTTCCTTTCCCTTTCGCATCCAATCCTCTTTGGTGAGCAGATAACCCAAGCCAAAGGTATGAGGGTTGTGTGGCACTTAGGCCAATGCTGCGACGCCCTTCCGGCCGCTCCTTCCTAATCCCATCCCGGGGATGTATTGTAGCTTGTTCATGAGGTATACAGATTGAGCACTGACGTACACTCCCTCATTAACAGCCATGATATTCTGCACAACCCGAGCCTCAGCCAGAGTAAACCCTGATAAGAACACATCCTCCGTGCCGTACTCGATTTCCAAGACTGGTGTAGACACTTCTGGCGGTGGATGGATTGACAAATTCCCAAAAACAATGGCCACCCCCTTCCCGTGAGGGTACTTCAACATCTGATGCAAAGTGGAAGAGACTGCCTTCACTTGGTGCAACCACGGTCGCCCCAAGAGTAGATTAAAGGTTGCAGGAACGTCCAAGACATGGAATTCAACGTTGTGTTGTCCTGGACCAACCTGGGTCTGAATTTTGACAGTCCCCATCATCTCCCTGCTGGTGTTATCATAGGCTCTGATCACTTGAGTAGTCGGCACGAAGTCCGCGGGCTTTAACCCGATTGCATATGCCGTCCTTGACGGGCACACATTAATGGCGGATCCCGTGTCGACAAGAACCACTGGCACCCACTTGTCTCTACATTCCACAGAGATGTAGAGGGGTTTGTTATGATTTGCGCCCTCAGGCGGCAGTTCTTTGTCCGAAAAGGTTAATGTCGGGGAACCTCCTCCCGGAAAGACCAGTCCAACTAGCTGCTCTGGTGTGGTATCTATAGAGAGTTTAGCCTTGTCCATAGCAGATAGGACAGCCTGTCTGTGCACTCGTGACGCCATAAGCAGTCCCTAGATGGAGATGTCTGCTTGTATTTTTTTTAACTGCTTCAGTACAGCTTCTTCTTCGATTTGCTTCTCCTTCTGTCTCTCAGCTTCCTTATCCTTCCCCGACGCCTCTGGCTGGTCTAGGTGCGGGGGCTTGAAATACCGCCCGCTTCTTGTCATGTGATCAACCTCATCGAGATACCAGGTGTCGTCTGGTTGATTGCTCCCCTAATCTTCATCTGTGCAGGCAAGACATAAATCATCATCTTCCCACCACATTCCGCTGGCATTCAAAAGGCACCTGTCTGGCTTCGGCATGATTGTACTTGCAGTACTTTCCGCCCATATGCTCGCAGCATCTTCTGTCCTTGTGCCCACAGCACTTTCAATCCCTTCATGGGCTTTGGCTTTCTGGATTCTCTCAGAATCCCAAATCTTTTCTTGTTCCACCTGCGTTAGCGCAGTTTGTTGTTCAGCTTTCCCTGCATTCACAATACTCCTGTTCTGAGCGAAATTCTTCATACCGGCGCTCTCCGGCAATGTATTCTGACTTTCGGCCCTTCCGGCCACAACTGATACCCTCGCCCCTGCCGGGCCCTGTTGGAATTCTACAACATCCGGTTGATCATCCAGCCATCCGGTAGCCTCTGCCGATTCCTCATACTCAAACCAGTTGACTGCCACATCCCCTGATTCTTGGTCATTGAAGAACTGGAGGTTGGCAAAGTCTTCTTCTACAGCCGTCAAATCCTCTATCCCCTGCTCAACTCTATCCCCCTGGATCATACACAGTTCTGTTCTCTCTGGCAATTCTACACTTGACTCAGACTGGCTTGCCAACAGAATGTAGTTGCTCGGATCGTAGGCTTCCCCAGCAAAATTCCCAGACTGCTCAAACCCTGACTCAACCATTCCATCCTCCTCTGCAATCTCCCCTGCACCGTCTTTAACGGCCACCACCATTGGCTCAGGTTGGGTTGTAGAGATGTCCAGCATGCACAAAAAGTCAGTGCAGTCGGGAAGGAGCACCTCCGGCTTAGGTAAATGGGAAGGAGTGATATAGATGCTAGGATCATAAGACACGACCCCAGTCTGGATAAAGTTGATTCTTTTGGGAGGTGGAGCTTGGTTGTTTGTAGGGAGTGGGTTGGTTGTGACATTGGGTCTTTCTGGTAGCAAAATCACTTGTTTGTCAACGAGATCCTGAATCTCGTGACGCAATCTGAAATATTGGTCGGTGTCATGACCGTGTTGCTGGTGATATGCACAGTATTTGGCTGGGTTGTGAGTGGGGGGAAGTGGATTTGGCAACGACCTTGGCTCTAAGGGTTTTAGATGCCTTTTTCTGATTAAGACCCCTAGAGCCTTGGACAAGGGCATGTACAATGGGGTGAAGGTTCTTTGGCCTCTGGGTTGGTATTTAGTGGTCTGTGTATTGCTTCCGGATGCACCGAAGAAGGGTGTGGCTGCCATGGGCCTTGGAAGGGGAGGGGGAATGGTGGCGACCATCCTTACCTCCGAAGTTCTTGCAGTTGCAGCGCCACTCGGGCCTGCATTGTTGTTGCGGTTAAAGGTTCTCCGAGGTTGCTCCCTATCTTAGTCAATCAGACCCTGTTTCATCGCATCTTCAATTTGTACCCCCATCTCGTGCAGATCCGAAAAGGTGGGGAAGGGGAGCACAATCATTTTTTGCATTAGTTTTGGCTGGAGATTGCGCACAATCATCCTGATCTGGTCCTTATCGGTGGGCCTTAAAGTCATCATCGAGGCCTTTGCCCTCCACCGGGTCACGAAATCCGAGAAACTCTCTTTGGGCTCCTGCCTTGTTGTTTCGAGATCACGCGTTGTAATCTCAATTTGGGTGTTGTAAGAGTATTGCGCAACAAAGGCCTCGGCCATTTCATCCCAACTCGCTTGACATCATCCTCCAAATTCGCATACCAGATAGCGGCCACACCCGATAGGGTCCGGCCGAATAACGAAAGCTTATGGGGTCTGGTGAGGCCCATTGGCCGTAATATATCTGAGAATAGCCGGAGATGGACCATGGGATCACCAGATCCGTCGAAGCGATCGATCTACGGCATTTTGAATCTATCCGGCAACGTTACAGCCACATCGGTATATCCGTCCTCGATATCCGGGATAGCCTTTACCCCATGGGATTTTTTGAATAGCTTCTCGAGCTTACTCAATTTCAGTGCTGTAGGGTCTACTTCGAACTCGAAGGGAGAGTCCGGGTGGTTGACGGGTATGTACTTTGGATAATTTAGGTGGAAGCGGGGGTGGAGCCGGCCCTGTTGGGATGTCTGTATCCTCCTGAATGGCATGGACATTTGGCAAAATGTTCTGGGGACTTGGCAGGACATTCTGGGTAGTTGGTGTCTGCTCGGGTATTGGGACCCCTGGTGGGGGAGAAGTTGGGTGTGAGGTTGATGCTCCGGCTTGCTGCTGTAGCCGGGTATCAGCTCCGTCTGTTGGGCCATAATTGCGGCCTGCTGTTTAGAGAACTCTGCTTGGCGGACAGCATCCTCCTGCATCTGCTTCATACTCTCTTGGAGTTGACGCATCATTTCTTCCATTCCGGCCATGTTCCGCTGATCCTACTGACTGACTGGTATGTGTATCTCTATGGCAGAAACCGAGACCTCAGCCCGACTGTTCACTGCTAGGGTAGACCACTGCTCTGGTAACCTCTGCTCAGACACACTGCGCTTTCTCGGCCTTCTTCTGACAACCGGGGGTAGAGAATGGAACACTGGCTGTCCATCAACCAGATCCTCAGATCGATTGAGCCGACGACCTCTTGTCCAAAGTGCTTGGGGAATATCTGCTGGGTCGGAAGCAATTGTGCTAAAACTGTCCTAGCAAAAAGATAAATAAAGCAATAAGGAAATAAATAACCAGATAAACGAACAGCATAACAGCGTAAAATAAATACACAACACACAGCTAGGCATAACAATACACGGTCGATAAGCTGAATACACACTGTCCTCGAACACTGACCACTATCCCTGAATCACTGTTCCCCAAGACTGAATCCTGATACTCGCAGATAACTGATTCTCAAACACTGACTGATGCCCGCAGGCTTGATGCCCAAACTCATAAACTGATACATGCATTTCCCTGTAGAGACGCACTCTAGCAGCACATAACAGATAAGTGAGAGCCAAAACACCCCTATGTTGGGGTAGGGTTTCCCTGTCCTATTTTGTCAGGAGCTAGGGTTTCACTACGCACGCAGCGGTTTCAAACAACCTATATCGGGTAAGCAACCTGTCCTAGTTTGGAATGGTCACTATGGATTCCGAATATACACTAGGTCGAATGGTCAAAAGGGTGCCCCGGTAAAACCGGGGTTTGTGTTTCCATACTGGCAGAGCCCGTAACCGGTAAGCCTTATGGCACGCAGCCTCTGGCAAACCGCTTAGGAATAGCAGATGGCAAACACTGTGTCCTAGGTGCACCAATGCACATGCAATGCAAAGAAACACATAAGTGTAATCAAAACAAGATATCATGAGTTCGAGTCAAGCTCTCTAAATCCCCAGCAGAGTCGCCAGAAACTGTAGACGTCCCCGAACGCCCCGGGAGGATGAGTCCCGTTCTGTTCATTTTGGGCTCACTACAGTTCGGACTCAAATTGTCACGGTTCTTAATTTGAACCAAAGAGTCCAAATCTGGCAAATCGTTTTTTTGAAAACAGATTTTTTGAAAGAAGTGCCAAACATGGACTGCTTTGCCAGATACAGAGTCGCCACCTAAATATTTCATTTTTGGGAAAATTTAGGAAACCCTGACTCGTTTGCCTAAGGCCACGTGTTCGTCATCACCAAAGTTGCCTCGGCTCGGGAACTTGGGTACGATTGGGGAAGGTCACTTCGTGAGCACCCCCGCTCGCCCCGATCAAAGATCGGCCTCTACTAACCATGATATCGAGTTTTGAAAACCTTATGCATTCTTATTCCGGTTATTAGCCTAGATTTACTATGTGATGCGCACAGCATACAAGTATAGACTGGGTCGCCTGAATTGGAACGAAACATCTCATGTTTGTTTTGAAAACAGTTTGCTACTCGCAAGTAGGCTAAAATGTGGATTTGCCACCCTCAGGTGGGCTTAGAAAAGATGGTTTTGCCACTATCTAGTGGGCTTAAAACTCACAGTCGATGAATCATTCCAATTCAGATAATCCAACCTTCACCCACAAGCATTCAGGCAGATATATCACATAAGCAAATAGCCTCATGGTAAGTATGCTATCATGGCAGTCACTCACACTCATGCAAGGATGCTAAAGCGTAAAAACTTACCGAGTACTCCAAGCCAAAACAGAAACTATGTTAGAAATCCATGCATGATCCTAACTATACAGAAATGCCTAATGCAACACATGCAGGAATGCAACTAAGATAGGCTCGGCTATTCTAAACATGGCATATGGAATACTACAGCTAACATGTATTCAACTCGGAATTGAAATACAATGCAGTGAGTATGATGTGCCGAGCCCGGTGCATGCAAAATAGATGAATGAATGCAAACATGCTATCATACTGTATGCTAATTGAAACATGCCCTAATCTAACCATCATAAGCTGGTAAATAAAAGGGAGAAAGACGTGGGGTTGGAAGACATACATCGCACACACGCACACTTACTACAATTGCGCCCTCGCTCGGAGGGTCCGAATAAATAATATACAGTCCCGAATAAATAACTACAGTCCGAATAAATACAAAATCCTAATTAATTAACAAATTAATCTAGGAAAGCAGTAAATTAGCATGCAAGCTAGGGACTGCCTCAACTCTGCTCCGGATGATGAATGATGCATGTTCGGGTTGCCTTGCGCGGAAATCCATTGCGATGCCCCAATTAGCCTCTGTTTACAATTAAGCCCGGAATATTGTGCAAAGCTCTGAAAGGCTGTTGATTCTTGATTTGCTGTAACAGAGAGCAAGAAAGGGGCATGGCAAAGTATTTTCACATATGTATGCACGCCTCGATCCTCGTGCCACCAATCACGCATCTCGATGCATGATGGTCGAGGAGTTGAATTACACGACTCAATATGAAATGAATGTACATATAAACACAACAAGACCTAGACTCCATCATGGATAATCCGGAGTGTCGGCGACTGGGAATTGAGACACGTTCCGTCACTCGGAGTACGAAACGTCCCTCGTTTCCCGTGCTCGGGCTAACTCCTATCCCAAACACAATGCAATATGCATGACATGCATGAATGCAATCCTAACATGCAACCTAGCATACACAATGCTATGAAATGGCATACACAATGCACGATATAACATGGCATACACAATGCTCTAATATACAACCTAGCATATGCAATGCTGAGGACTAAGATGACATACACAATGCATAATGGACTTACACCAACATGAGTGGACCTCAGCCACACTCATATCAGTAGCCATAAGATGAAAATGAGACACTTGAGATGCGTGCACACATGCGCGCAAACCGAGGACCGATCCTAAGGCACAAATGCCACTCTAACAAGGCATGGCAAGGCACGAAATATGGCATACAAACATGCAAGTTCCAACACTGAAATGTGATGCAAAATGATCCCGAAACATGGAAACATGGCACCCGATGCATGAGATGAGCCCCGAAACTCAAAACTAGGCACATGTATTGACTTATAGCTATACAAAGCATGCATTATTTGACTATGAAGCACAAAGACAGAGCTAAGGCAGTTCCAAAACATGAACATTTCTAGTTCAAAGCATGACCAAAAGATGCTAGCATGATGGACTAAAATAGCATGCAACTTTGACTAGCAAACATGGTTTACATAGCATGTGCATGAAGCGTATGAGAACTCATCAAACCAGAAAAAATCAGTGAACAAAACATGCCAAAATATACCCAAATAATCACTAAAATGCAGCCAACATGTGTAAAAATGATGAGCTCCTTTAGAGGGCCATACAATGGTTTATTAAGCACATACAAGATAGACATGAAGCATAGAAAAATCACCTCTGGAAATGGACTATGACAACCCTAAAACCCACCAAATAGGCCCTGGAAAGTGACTTCAATGTGTGCAAAATAGGGTCCCTTTGGAAGGTCCAAAAGACCATCAAACAAGACAAGGAGAGGGGGGGGCACCCCCCCCTCTGATTTTGGCCTTCAAGAAAACACCTAAGCCATTGAAAATCCGTTGGATTTCAGTGGCTAAGAGGCCATGCCATGGCCAATGCAAGAGCTCTAATGCATAGCCCTAATCATGGAGAGATGAAGCATGCATAGGGGGAAGATGGCCCCAAACATAAAATAGACCTTAATCAAACATGAAGATGATATCAAAACAAGACTTTTTTCAGTTTAGGTCGAGGTCCAAAAAGGCTCACAAACAAGGCTAATATATCATGCAAAACAAGTCCTAAAAGAGAGATTGAACAAACAGGGAAGTAAAAGGCCTCAAACAGCAAAGATCCCTTCAACAAAGTTGAAGAGGGGCTCAAAATAAGACTATTTTCAGTTTATGAAAAATCTCGAATATGTTCACAAGTAAGGCTAAAATATGATGCAAAAATAGCCCTAAAAGAGAGATAAAGGGAAAGGGGCAGTAGATGGCCTCAAACAGTGAAGAGTCCTCAACAAAGTTGAAGAGGGGCTCAAAATAAGATATTTTACTGTTTGCCTTGAAGCCCAGAAATGCTCACAAGCAAGGCTAATATATTATGCAATAATAGCCCTAAAAGAGAGATAAAGGGAAAGGGGCAGCAGATGGCCTCAAACAGAGGAAAGTCCTTGATCAAACATGAAGATGAGCTCAAAATAAGACTATTTTCAGTTCAGGTCGAAGCCCAAAAATGCTAGCAAAAGGGACTAAGAGATGCAGCAAAATAGGGCTAGAAAAAGGGAAAAGAGGACTTACCCTTGTAGCACAGCAATGCAGCAGCTTTTGGTCCAAGAAGATGAGCTCCTAACCTCTGAAAATCAGCCTCAAGGTGTTGGGATGGAGGATGGAGGTGGTGGGCTATGAGTTGGTGTGTAAATGGTGCAAGAACAAGGGTGTTTTGAGGCTTGGATGAGGGAGATATGGAGGTTTGTATGCAAAGGCTCTAGCTGGTTTTCTAACCCTTACAAATGGAGGTGGGGTGCTGGTTATATAGAGAGAGAGGAGTGAAAGAAAAGGGGGGAAAAACAATTCAAATTTCCCCCCCAAAAGACAGACCCTCGGGCAGAGGATCTAGTGCAACACAGTTGGCACAGCTGGAATGCACCAGAAGAGAGAAACTTGGCCGGCCAGGTGCAAAAGGTTCAGGTGGCTGGCCGGCCAGGGGTCAAAGAGGTCAAGAAAATTGCTGGCCGGCCACCCCAGAAAGGTGGCCTCCCATGTGTGTACAACACAGCTGTATGGTCAAAAACTGGAAAAGGTGAACCAGGAGAGAGAAAAACCAGCTTTTTAGAGGGGTTCAAAAGGGTCAAGGACAATTGCTGGCTGGCCTACCCATATTGGTGGCCTCCCAGGTGTGTACAACACAATGGTGTGGTGGAAAGTCAGAAAAAGTGGCCCGGGAATGGGAAAAATCAGCTTTCTAGTGAAGAAAACGGGCGATGAAGAGCGATGAAGGAATAAAGCTGGTTTTTCAGAACAATTGCTGGCCTCCCACCCTTCTACAACCTTACTAACAATGAAAATAAGGTCTCCGCCAAAAATGAACCCAAACCGATGCAAAACGAAGGTTCGGAGGCCAAAACGCGCGGCCTGGGGCCCCGAAAACTGACTATTAGGCACCGGAAGTGGCGTATGATTATGAAGGTGATCTCTTGGGCCACAGTGTCCCTCAAAAGGGAGGAAACAAGGTATGTGCCGAAAACCGGAGCAAACGGAGGTAGTTAAGCGGTCCCGAACTGAGGCACACGGCCGACGGCTCCGAAAACCGGAAACCGGGCTCCAAACGGGAAAGATGGCCTACGACCACGAAACGTAGCCTACGGCCACTGAGAGATGGTCTACGAGACCTCTCCCTCCCTTCGGGAAGAGAAAATGAAGAAAACGGGACCTGGTTCGCAAACCGAGGCAAAGCACAAAAGAGTCCGGAAGTCTGGAGGCAAGGCTCGCGGCCAAGATTCCGCAACTGCAGAATGAGCACAATATGCAACATCACCGAGCGCTCAGTTGGTGACGTCTGAGTCTTAAGGTTGGTCAAAAATGGGGTGTCTACAGGAAGCCATTGATAAAACGCTTTCTCAGAAGACGAAGTTGGGAAATGGAGTAGAAAGAAATGGAAGATCGGTAGAGATAAAGGGTTTGTGTGTTGAGCGAGCAAGTGATTTCAGAGCACGAAATAAAAGGGTTTTAAAAGCCTTTGTATCTGAAAGAAATATCGCGTAATTCGTTAAGTACTAAAAGTACGAATACGAAGAGTTTCCTTCAACATTGATACTTTTGAAGGGAAAAACACATCCCAGATGTTGATACCAGCGTCAAAGTAAAATATTTGGCTTCGAAGCCAGATTTTGACGCCAAAAGTCAAATAACAACGGCTTCGAAGTAGAGAAGCCGGCTTCGAAGCAAATTCCATACTTAAAGATGTAAGAATACTCAAGTATTTGTTTACTTCAAAGGGCTTAAAGACCTGTTTTAAGTTTCTTAATGAAAGTAATGTCCTTCGAAGTGAAACTTGAGACCCCTTAAGGATGGGAATTGGTGTTCGAAATATAAAAAAACCAGATTTTAGCGCCAAAAGTCAAATAATAAACGGCTTCGAAATTAAGAAGCCAGCTTCGAAGTACATTTCATACTTATGGATGTAAGAATGCTCAAGTATTCGTTTACTTCGAAGGGATTAAAGACCTGTTTTAGGTTTCTCAATGAAAGTAATGTCTTTCGAAGTAAAACTTGAGACCCCTTAAGGATGGGAATTGGTATTCGAAATATCAAAACCAATAGTTGGTTTGTATACATACAGACAGAGATTGTCTTTTGAACTAAAAACAGCATGGACTGTTCTTCGAAGCAAAAATGGTCAATTTAAAATTGGTTGATCATACTAACCATGACCATATGTTGGTTATGATTAAAATAAGCTTTAAGGGGTAAGATTGTTAAATTCGAAGCACTAATTCTAAATGAAAATCAGCAAAAAATTGTTAACTATATTCCATAAATTGGAAAGGTTCATTGTTGGTTCTTTTTAGTGTTTCATTTAAAACGATTGAGTCCAAATTCGAAGGATAAGATTATTCAGTTCGAAGCCCTGAATTTGCTTTAAAGACAAATGGGGACAAGATCAAACCATACCAAACAAAGAAAAAGTCTTAGTGGTATTAAAGCAAGAGCAATTACATCGAATGGCCCTATTTGGGTACAAACTCAAGCTCATAAAAATAGGGAATGGAATAAATAACAAGATCATGAAATTTAGTCTAACTATGATCAATGAATTTCTGTTCTTTCTTTATTCTATCCTCTATTTCTTCTAACATTGGCTGCATGAGTTGATGTGCTCTCACTTCGTAAAAGAGCTTTTCAGCCTTTATTTCGAATGATGTTTCTCTCAATCCTTGTTCCAATTTGTCTATATCCAAGTTATCCCAGTACGCAGAATCTTTATTCTTGAAATCATCGAATTCTTCAATGAAGTTCTCTGCTTCGTATTGGGCATGAACTCAAAGGGACGAGAGTTGGTCTAAAGATTGTGTAGTGGCCATAGAGGTCCGATGCCAGTGGAGAAGTGTAGACACCCCATTTTGACCAGCCCTAAGACTTGGGCACTTTGTTTTGACCACCCTCACCAAAAAAATTAAATTGAAATTTTAATCCCAAACCTCACCTATTTTGGCCAAATTAGTTTATATCATATAGTTTATTACTTTGCAGTATTTTATAATTTTATATGTTTTTATATAATTTGATGTGTATGTATATATTTTGAGGTGGTGTATTTTAGAAATAAAAAAATAACAAAAACAAAACAAAAAAAAATAGAAAAATAGAAAATAAAATAAAAAAAAGAAAAAGAAGAAAATAGTGGGGCGGTTTTAAACAAAAAAAAAAAAAAGAAAAGAAAGATGAGTGGAATAGGTGGAGAGTGTTTTATTGAGAGATAACATTGAGAAAGAAAAAAGTGGGGTCGGTGTTTGTTTTCGGTGGAAGATAAGAGGAGAGGGCAGGTGAAGATTGAAAAAAAAAAGGGGAGCAGCAATGATAAAAAAGACACAAGGTACATGGGCTGATGGATCTCTCTCTTGGGTGGAGTATTGAGGGGAGGATTAACACAGACTGATTTTCTCTCTTCTCTCTCTCGACAAACCCAGCACACATAGAGAGGGACTGAACACACCATTCACAACACACCCACACGGCACACAACACACCATTCACAACACAGACACACACTGAGCTCCTTCCACACCACGGCACACACCCATACCCACACACTCTCTCTACATCTCACTCTCACTCCTCTCCAGCCATGAGAGGCTGATCAAATTGTTTTGTTTCACCTACACACTCAACACACAACCCAGATACACTCACACACATACACAACACACTCACACAACACACATGTACACACACACAGGGCACACTCACGCAGCACACATGCACACACTCACACGGCACACTCATCACACACATGCATGACAACACGCACGATCTCTCTCTCTCTCTCGGTGTGCTTGGGGGGCTGAGCAAAAAAAAAAAGATAATCAAAGAGATACACACACATGGGTTGAGGGAGCTAGACAAATACATCTATCTATAAATCTCTCTCTCCATGCATAACCAATCTCTCTCTGATCCAGCTTTTCCTTTGCCGCCATGACTACAACCGCAGGCACCACTGGCGCATCCGTAAGCGGAGGGTAACAACTGCTCGTCACCATCGCAACGTGAATCCAACACCACCTCGCCGCTGATGTCTCTCTCGCCACCTGGCCAACGCCGTTGAGATTGCTTATCAGAAACTTGTTTGCCGCTTGTGGGTTTGGTCTATCTTTGGAAATTCCGGCCTATATTTGCTGGGGTTGTGTTGCTATGTGTTGGTAATGGCCATCAGTGGTGCGATTACGGAAGGCGTGGTTGCATGGATATCAAGTTCATACTGGAGGAAAAACAAGAGAGGGACTGATGATAATAATGATGATGCTAATGATGATGTGTCCAACACCTATAATCACACCAAGAGAATGAACAAGGTCTGTGTATAGATAATGCAGCAACAATTACTTTCTTCACCCAACCCAATGCTGCACCAAGTTTGTACTGAACTCAAAGTTGTAGCTGATGCATGGGATCTGTTGCAATGGTGGCTCAAGAGCTTGGAGCAATATGCTTGAAGAAGAAAGCAGATTGTTGCATAAAACAATTGAATTGCAATGTCATACTCGTAGATCATGTGATTGCACATATTCTCAGCAACAAATCACAACCGTTAAGTAAGGTCTCGAACTTTGACATCGAAGCCAGTGCCACTGACAAGAAAACCAGAAGCTACAGCGGTGTTTTGAAGACTAGAAGTGATGTAATAATAGAGTCAAAGAAATGGTTTTTTCAATGGTTGGAAGCAGAACCAAATGGGTTTGAGAATAATAAGGGTTTTGAGTATTGGGCTTAAGTTAGTTTTGCATGGGCTTCACGTAAGTGGGATTTTGTATGGACTTCAAGCACGTGGTTGGTCTGCAAGGTTTGAGTTGGTTTTACATGGGCTTCAAGTAAGTGGGCTCAATTTGTGGGCTTAATTTGGGTTTTATCAATGGGTGCTTAGTCACACAGGGTGTGTCCCTGCTTCATTTTCTTATTTTATTTTATTTTTATTTTGAGTGTTTGTGAGGATTTTATTTTATTTATCTCCCTCGGATCTGTAATAATTCAAGTATTGTAATAATCCCCCCACCCCGCTTCTTTCTATCCCATTCTTTAATCGCTTTCCCTAACTGTGCATATGTATATATCTGACATGCCATGCATATCCATGCTTTACATTCATGTCTCATGCATTAAGATTCGACTACATTTACATGTGTGGATTTAATCAATTCTTCTGTGATTCTATGCGCTACCTTATGTTATTGAGATGATTCACATGCCATATTTTAGAAGCCGAATCTTTAGTGCATCTCATGAGTGAATTGCATTAGAAATTTGTATATAAGATCATGCATATTTTACTAACTTTGTTTTGTAGCTGTTCGCGGGACGTCAGTAAATATGTGAGTTTTTATGCTTTAGCATCCCGCTTGTACATAATTTTCTTACTATGTGTTAGTATTCTACCATGAGGCTACTTGCTTACTTGATATAATTGTATGAATGCCTGTGGATGAAGGCTTGTTGTTTGAATTGGAATAATTCAATAAATGTACGTTTTAAGCCCACTTTGCGGTGGCAAATTCACAAACTTTAAGCCCATTTTCAAACATGAAATTGAATTGTTCCAATTTGAGCAAACTAGTCTATACTTGTATGCTTCACATAGTAAATTTTAGGATTTATTCAATAATCAGAACATGAACATATAAAGAAAATAAAAAAGTCATATCATGGTTTAGTAGAGGCCGATCTTTTGATCGGGTGAGTGGGGGTGCTCATTATTGACCTTCCCCTCTCATACCTAAGGTTCCGAGCCAAGCATCCTTGGTTACGACGAACAGTGGCCTTGGTACGAGTCATGGGTTTCCTAATTTCCCAAAATATTAGGTGGCGACTCTGAGATCTGATGACGCAGTCCATTTTTGACAAAATTGCAATAAAATAGATTTTTAATAAAAGTTTCCAAATCTAGACTCTCATCTACGTTTCACATTGCACTTGTGAGACTAGATCAAAGAGATCTCGGGAGTCCGAACTGTTTAACGCGCGCTGGTACCCCCCCGGGCATGTTACGGTTTCTGGCGACTCTGCTGGGGATTTATGAAACCTTGACTCGAACTCCATGATATGACTTTTATTTTCAATTATATGTTTATTGCATTGCATGCATTGGTGCACTTAAAGTCCCTGTGTTGCCTAAATGCTGGTGGGAGCACAGGCACACTTTTTGTAACACTACACCTATCTCTACGTTACTTTGGAAGCCTTGTGTTATAATCTTTTGAGATCTGAAAGTTCTCAGACCTTGAAGAGAGGCTAATATTGACTCTTCTGAGTTCCTAAGATCTTCATTGGTTATGACCCAAAGGACTCTTTGGTAACGTCACCTTGACTTTAACCCTTAGAGTAGAGTCAACCTTGTACATATAGTGAGCTATAGTACCTTTCAAACTTAGGACAGGATGCTCTCCTATTTCTAGGATGTGTGATACCACTTGTCTGAATAGTGAAACCCTAGATCATTTCAAGCTAGGACAGGATAACCCTACCCTCTATAGGGGTGTTTGTTCTCTTTCCTGCTATGTGTTATGTGCAATGTATTGGATCTATACAGGGGTTCTCAAATTCAAGTGAGTGGTTCAGGCATTTCAGTTTGTGGGGTTCAGTGTGTTTTTAGTGAGGGCATAATTGGAAGTTCCATTTTGTTTCTGTAATTGGGGAGTGACCACCAGTTGATTGCACGAGCTTTATTTTGAATGTTGTCGATGGCCTACACTTTGACTGGCAATTTGAGAATGGTTTTATTCTGAGTTCTGAATTGAGTATTGTATTCCGAGCTTTATTCTGAGTTCCAATTTGAGCAAACTAGTCTATACTTGTATGCTTCACATAGTAAATTTTAGGATTTATTCAATAATCAGAACATGAACATATAAAGAAAATAAAAAAGTCATATCATGGTTTAGTAGAGGCCGATCTTTTGATCGGGTGAACGGGGGTGCTCATTATTGACCTTCCCCTCTCATACCTAAGGTTCCGAGCCAAGCATCCTTGGTTACGACGAACAGTGGCCTTGGCACGAGTCATGGGTTTCCTAATTTCCCAAAATATTAGGTGGCGACTCTGAGATCTGATGGCGCAGTCCATTTTTGACAAAATTGCAATAAAATGGATTTTCAATAAAAGTTTCCAAATCTAGACTCTCATCTACGTTTCACATTGCACTTGTGAGACTAGATCAAAGAGATCTTAGGAGTCCGAACTGTTTAACGTGCACTGGTACCCCCTCGGGCATGTTACAAGAAGCAATAGAAGTTGGTCCAAAAACATGTGAAGCTCTGCTTGGGCGAGGGGATTGAGGACATGACCCCGAGTCAGAATATCACAAGCCCATCGAAGGTTCTTGAGAGGGACTTCGTCCTCAAGAATATTGAAGGGCAAGTGAGAGAAAGCCGCGAGCAGAAGTTGAGCTTGCTTCCGCTCGACTGGATTAGGGAAAGGTGGAGGCTTGTAAGGTGAAAGACCTTATCCGCGGAGAGGGAAAGCCTCAGTCTCTCTATCCAACAAGGATTTGGCGGAGGAGAAGGTGTGGATGCTTCTATTTCAGGAGATGGAGCAAGGGCAGAAGGAACAAGGACATTAATATAATCGAGCCAGTCAGAAGAACAAATCTTCGCCTTCTGGGCTAAGAATGATGGATTGTACCCAGCCTCTTCTAGGCGTCGGGCAGCATGCACTATCTTTGTAGGCATAGAGGATGTATACCATGCTACAAGCAGATTTTCCTCCAAACTGCGTCGATGATCGATGGGCACGTAAGGATAGACTACCGAGCTTCGCGCATAGGAAGGGAACTCTAAAGGGTCAGTAAACTCGACAAAGTGATGGTTGATTCGCTCCTTTAAATCACAGGCCTTAGGTTTTAACCAGTGTGTCCAATTAGAAGTCCCAGAGGAAGAAGAAGCTGCAGCCTTATCCCATGCAGAGGGTTGTGAAGAAGAACTTCCCATGTTTATATTTGCAACTTTCTGAATCAAAGGATTGAGAGCAGTTCGTTCGTAGTCCAAGGGTGAGTCAGAAGAAGAATTTCCCATGTCCATATTTGTAAGTTTCTGAAGCAAAGGATTAAGGGCAATGTGTTCGTAGTCCAAGGGTTGATAATTTACAAAGGCATCTGTAGACACCCCATTTTTGACCGACCTTAAGACTCAGATGTCACCGATTGAGCGCTCGGTGATGTTGCATATTGTGCTCGTTCAGAAGTCTAAGAGTCGCGGCCGTGCGCCCTGCCTCCGGACTTCCGAACCCTCTTCTGTGCCTGCCTCAGTTTGCGAACCAGACTCGGTTTTCTCTGTTTTCTTTCCTGAGGGGAGGGAGAGGTCCCGTAGACCGTCTCCCAGTGGCCGTGGGCTACATTTCGTGGCCGTAGGCCATTTTGCCCATTTCGGAGCCCGGTTCCCGGTTTTCGGAGCCGTCAGGCCGTGTGCCTCGGTTCGGGACCGCCTAACCATCTCCGACTGCTCCGGTTTTTGGCATGCATCTCATTTAATCCCTTTCAAGGGACACTGGGGTCTTAGATACCCACTTCGTGGCCAAACACCACTTTCGGTGCTTAACGGCCGGTTTTCGGGACCCAAAACTGCGTGTTTTGGTCCCCGAGCATTCGTTTTGCATCGGTTTTCGTTCATTTTTGGCAGGTACCTCTGTTTTATCATAACGAGGGACACTGGGGTCTTAGATACCCACTTCGTGGCCGAATGCCACTTTCGGTGCTTAACAGCCTATTTTCGGGACCCCGAACTGCGTGTTTTGGCCCCCGAGCATTCGTTTTGCATCGGTTTTTGTTCATTTTTGGCAGGTACCTCTGTTTTATCCCCAGGAAGATCACTGGAGGGTGGGAGGCCAGCAATTGTCTCAGCAACCAGTTATGCTCCTCCGGCGCCCCCCGGCGCCCGTTTTTTCTCACTTCCGGGCTAATGTTGACCACCCTAGGGCCATTTTCTTCGAGCCAAAACCACATATTCGTGTTGTACACACATGGGAGGACACTAAAAACCCATGGCCGGCCAGTAATTCTCATTGAACCTTTTGAACCCCTCTTTGAATTGGCCTATTCTCTCTCCTGTTTCAGAGTTGCAAGATTTGAACCACAGGGTTGTGTTGAGGAAACCTGGGAGGACACCATCATCTGGTGGCCGGCCAGCAATTCTCAGTTGACCATTTTGCCCCTGGCCGGCCGGCTAGGGGGGGTGGCCGGCCGGCCACCTCCAATAAAGGTGGCTAGCCGGCCATGCTCCTTGGGAAGTGTGTTTCACAGCTGTATAGCTGTATCCCCCAAAAGATCTGATTTCGGGGGATATTTTTTGGTGCAAGGGAACTTAATCCCTTAAGGCTACACTTTTTCCTTGACTTAGATACACAATTCTTGCATGCATACACTTCTCTCCCTCTCCCTCAAGAGTAGAAACCCTTGCCTCAAGCTCAAGAACAAAAATACACCCTCATCTCTTTGATCTTCTTAAGTTTGGTTCCATTTTCTTGATCATCATCAAGCCCCACCATCACCACTCAATTTCCAGCAACAAGGAAGGGTTCTTGGAGGCTTAGAAGCAACATTTCTCAAGTCAAGAAGCAAAGAAAGAAAGGTCTTCAAGGGTAAGTCTCAATCCCTCTCTTTTACACCATTTTCTTGCCTCTTTTCTTAACCCTACTTGCACACTGTTTTGAGCTCTGACCAATACTGAAAGTGGTCCTCTTTTGAGCTCATTTTCATCTTTGTTCAAGGGCTTAACCCTGTTTGATCCCTCCATCTTACACTTCTTTCAATATCCTCTTATATGCCTTTATTTTGCATTGAATATTTGGCCTATGTGTGATCTGATTTGGAGCATCTCATGAACTGATATTGTGCTTATTTTGAGGCCCTCTTCAACATTGAAGAAGGGCTCAACCTTGTTTTCATGCTCCATGTACAAGTTGCTTTGAATCCATGTTTTGCCTTTGTTTTTGCATGCTTTTTCTAGCTTATGAGTGATCTATTTTCGAGCATGAGGTAAACTGTGAGTGGGCCTATTTTGAACCCCTATTCAACATTGAAGAAGGGCTCAACCCTGTTTTGCCTCTCTATCATGCACTTGCTTCACAATTCCTTCAATTTACCGTAAACTTGCATGATTTGTTTGACCTACATGCAGTCTGTTTTGGAACATGTCATGAACTGTGAGTGAGCTTATTTTGTATCCCTCTACAATATTGTAGAAGGGATCAATCTTTTTTGGGGTCTCCATATTATACTTGCCTTTATATCTCTCTTTGACCCCATTTTGCATGCTTTTTTAAGCTTATTTAGCTTCTGTTTTCGGCCATCATCAGTACTGAAAATATCCATATTTTGGCCTTCTTGTCATACCTCATTGAGGGTCTTTGTTGGTTTGATGAATGTTTGGGGTACTTCATGTTATAGCCTCATATATCCTCATTCTTGCATAGCATTTTTACCATGTTTGCATACTGAGTTGGGGGATGTCATCTACTTTAAATGTTCATATTTTTAGTCCCTCATCAATGTTGTAGAAGGGTACTTTTCCATTTGAGCGTTGCATACATCACTTGCTTCAATACCCCTCTCTTGGCCCGTATTCTTGCATGCTATTGTTGTCCTATCTATGCTCATTATTCCGCCATGTTTTATACTGTAAAGAATGCTATTTTGGGGCTGCCTTGCTACTGTTTTTCATGTCATGTACCAATTACGCATGTTTAGTATGGCTATAGGCCATTCCGGGTGCCTATTATCGCATTTCGGGACCATTCCGCGCATTTGGTATCATTTCCCCACCTTTCGGGACTGTTTTGCATCATTTGTAAGTGCTGAAAATTCCATTTGCATGTTTGCATATCATTTTCCATGTCATTTTATGCTTAAACGCATTGCCTCGGTTTGCGCGCCCGTGTGCGCGCATTTCGAGGCACCTCATTTTCGTCTCCGGCCTCTTATGTGAGTGTGGCTGAGGCTCACTCATGTTAGTGTAAGTCCATTTTGCATTTTTCATATCATTTTAGTCTCATTGCATTGCGTATGCCATCGCCTCGGTTTGCGTGCCCGTGGGCACGCATTTCAAGGCACTTCTTTTTTATCCGACGGCCTCCCGTGTGAGTGTGGCTGAGGCTCTCCCATGTTGGTATAAGTCCATTTTGCATTGTGCATATCATTTTAGCTTCATTGCATTCCATATGCCATTTTCTCGGTTTGCGTGCCCGTGGGCACGCATTTCGAGACATCTCATTTTAGTCTCATTACATATCATATTTCATGCCATTTCATGCCTTAGGGCCATCGCCTCGGTTTGCATGCCCGTGGGCACGCATTTCGAGGCATCTCATTGTCATAGCATTGTGTATGTTAGGATTGCATATTAGTTACATTTCATGCATATCATGCATATTGCATCGTGTTCGGGATAGGAGTTAGCCCAGGCACGGGAAACGAGGCACGTTTCGTACTCCGAGTGACGGATCGGGTCTCAATTCCCCAGTCACCGACACTCCGGATTACCCATGATGGAGTTAGGTTTTTGTTGTAGCATTCATCTGCATTGCACCCTATATTGAGTTGTGCAATCCGATTCCTCGGCCATCATGCATAGATATGCGTGATTGGTGGCACGAGAATCGAGGCATGCATATATCTGTGAAATACATTGCTATGCCCTTTTCCTGCTCTCTGTTGCAGCAAAATGAGGAATCAGCAACTTTTCGGAGTCTGGCGCGCATTTCGAGAAACATTGCAAACAGAGGCTAAATTGGGCATCCTAGTGGATTTCTGCGCAAAGGCAGTCCGGCATACATCATTCATCAGAAGCGAGGCAGCCCCTGGCTTGCATGCCAGTTTAAAGCTTTCTTAGTTTAATTTGTTAATTAATTAGAAGTCTGTATTATTTGGACTGTATATTTCGGACTGTAATATTCTTTTATTCGGACTGTATATTTATTCGGACCCTCTGCGCGAGGGCATAATTGTAATAAGTGTGCGTGAGTGTGATGTATGTCTTCCAACCCCCATTTCTTTCTCCCTTTTATTTACCCGCTTACGATGGTTAGATATAGGGCATATTTCAATTAGCATACAGTATGACAGCATGTTTGCATCATTCATCTGTTTTGCATGCACCGGGCTCGGCACATCATACAAACTGCATTTGTATTTCAATTCCAAATTGAATACGTGTTAGTTGTAGCATTCCATATGCCATGTTTAGAATAGCCGAGCCTGCTATAATTGCATTATTGCATGTGTTGAATTAGGCATTTCTGTATAATTAGGATCATGCATGGTTTTTAATCAGTTTTCTGTCTTGGCTCGGAGTACTCGGTGAGTTTTATGCTTTAGCATCCTTGCATGCATGTGAGTGTTGCCATGATAGCATGCTTACCATGAGGCTAACTGCTTATGTGATATAACTGCCTTGAATGCCTGTGGGTGGAGGTTGAGTTACTTGAATTGGGACAATTCATCAACTGTTTGTTTTAAGCCCACTAGATAGTGGCAAAATCATGTTTTTCTAAGCCCACCTGAGGGTGGCAAATCCGCGTCTTAGCCTACCTGCGGGTAGCACCATCAAACCATTCTCAAACAAACAACCATGAAATGTTTTGTTCCAATTCAGGCGGCCCAGTCTATACTTGTTTGCTGCGAGCATCACATAGTAACCTAGGCTAATAACCGGAATAAGAGCTCACAATGTTTTCAAAATAAGATATCATGGTTAGTAGAGGCCGGTCTTTGACCGGGCGAGCGGGGGTGCTCACGAAGTGACCTTCCCCAATCGTACCCAAGTTCCCGAGCCGAGGCAACTTTAGTGATGACGGACACGTGGCCTTTGGCACCGAGTCAGGGTTTCCTAAATTTCCCATTTAAAAAACATTTAGGTGGCGACTCTGTATCTGGCGAAGCAGTCCATGTTTGGCACTTCTTTCAAAAAATCTGTTTTCAAAACGATTTGCCGGATTTGGACTCTTTGGTTCAAGATTAAGAACCGTGACATTTGAGTCCTTGAACTGTAGTGACCCCAATATGAACGGAACGGGACTTAACCCTCCCGGGGCGTTCGGGGACGTCTACAGCATCCATGACCTGAATATAGAAAGGTGGGTAAAGGTGGCTAATTAATGCATGGAGGTTCTTTCGAGGAGGAACAGCATTATCAGATGACTCTTCTTGTGCTCGATCAATGGAGGAGGAAATTGATTCGGCCATAAAAATGTATCAGTCTGTTCGAATACTAAGGTGGTGGGGGTGTTCAAAAGGTTGAAGGGAGTTAATGCAGATGACGAATGACAGTTGCATTTCTACAAGAATGCAAAGCCCATGCACGTTCTAAGACGTGGGTAAAAGACCTTGATCCGCTAATATCACCAAGTATTGGGTATATTAGTGCGGGGGGTAATGTTGGCTACATATTTTGTACAAACCAATTACAATTCGACGCGTGGCAAAATGAGGATAATATAGGAAGATTATTCAAGTCTTCGATCTTGATCGTACATGTGGCAGTTAGTATTGGTTATTACGAGATCTGAGTAGCAATGGATCAACAAAGAGATGCAAGGTGATGTGGCTTCAACGGTTACTCACATTTCAAATTCAAATTTAAGAGGGAAGCCTAACTGCAAGTAATGGCGTAATGGAGCTAATCTTGAGGCGACATGATCAGCGATCATGGAGGAGCAGTTCGACGGTTAGAAATGCAGTTCGATGGTCATCCTTGAGCAGTATAAATAGCAGAGAAGGCCCTAGAAAAAGCCCCCAGACTCAGATCCAAAAAACTAGTCTTATTCTACTTTGTTTCCTTTCCAGTTTTTTCCCAGTTTTACATTTACAGTCTTACATTTCCAGTTCTTTACGTTTCTGTACTTTAAAATTCCTACACTGCACTTCATTCATAGGAGTAGTTTCAAGTAGATTGTCGCTGTAAACCTCTACGAGGCTGAGTTTGGATCATTGTAAGTTTTTTCATCTTAATGAAATGCTTCAATTGTTCTTTGTTTAAATGTTATTTGTTTAATTCTCCTAAGTCAAGCCACCTGTAAAAGTCCTCTTCATTGAGGCTGAAAGAACTAAAACACAATCGTCTGATAATTGGTTGGCAATTAATTTTCTGTAAGGACTGATTGATCTTTGTTGGCACGCTCGCAATTACAAAAATAACCTTCGAAAGCCAAAAAGCCAACACATATACTATAAGACCCTAATCTTGGAATGTCTATTGATTGTGATATCTTCCATCAGATCCACCATAAAGATTCGGCCTTTGCAAAAAAAAAAAAAAAAAAAAAATTCATTATCGAATAATAGATTAATTTAATAGCTTGCTAATTTATTGTGCCAATTTTAGTTTGCAAAATCTTATTGTTTTAATAGTTGTCTTTTTTTTAAGTGAATTTGTGAAGTTCTTAGAAAACCGTATCACATTCCTAGAGTTAGACTATCTCATCAGCCAATAGGACTGTACCGATGTATGTTGGACATTGAGGCTACAAAGGATGCATTTAACCGCGTTGGTTGTGTATTGGAATTCTTGTTCTAGTCATAAGTGAAGTGTTTTTTTTTTTTTTTTTTTTTTTTTGCAGCTATTCAGTTTACTAATCTTTGTGTGTTTTCAAATAACAAATCATAAACTGTCTTTAAGCATCAATTCTCTTTTTATTGTGACCTACAAACAAAGCCTAAGTTATATTTGATTGTGCATGCGGCAATTATTTTGTCCTATTTTTTATGAAGAAACCTAATCTTGCAAGGATGGATAGATACTCCAAAGCTCTTGGGACGCAAAAATACACAGCATCACCTACCTTGTTAATTTTCATAATTTTTGTTGGCTTTTGATGTGGTAGTTAGATAGTTTTAGATTTAACTCAATTATGCCATCCAACCTTGTAGCATGAACTTGCATCTGCAATACGAAATGTTTGCCACAATAGAAGAGAGAGGAGTTGAATTGTGTGAGAAGACTGATTGTTTATGTTATTTGTTGAAAATATTTCTTTTGATGGAGTGATCATCTAAGTCTCAGACTACACAAGAACATACTCATGTTACAATTTGATATATTATAGAGAGACAAATCTACCATAACTAGTCATACATTTAAAGCCAAGAAACATAAAATTTCCTTACAATCTTCCATTCATTAACCTTCTACTGAAGAAAGAACAAACAAAACAGGAAGCTTTTAAAACTTCTTTGTTTTGAATGGCCAATGCCCTTGATCTTGATGTCTTACATATCAAAATTTTCAAAAATTACAAAATAATTACATTGCAGGCATCAGTACAATTTCAGCTGCTTTGTATGATTCGACACAACAACATAGAATTACTTGGTCTTGATTAAAGAATCAACAATGGCCGTAATCTTCTTCTGGAGCTCTTGCTTGTTGGCACCTACAAGCTTATCTATTTGTCGCCCATCTTTAACCAAGAAGAAGGTTGGAGTAGCTTTAATATCCCATGAGGTACTAAACTCCTACACCATGCCACATAACAAACTCATTTATCAATAATATTAAAGACATTAAGGACATACTAAATGTCCACCAAAATGGATGCATTATATGTCAGAATTTGAATGTACAAATTCATCAACTTACCTAGCACCACCATTTACAAAAAAAAAAAAAAAAAAAAAAAAACAAAGGAAAGGTAGTTTGAAGTATGAATGCTGGAGGACCACAAATGTCATGAAAAGGTGACGGTTCAAGTTTCCTAAATCATTCAGGATGTAGCTCCTATTTTCGTAATGGGCTCACTAATAATGAGAGATCTACCTAAATTCTTTACATGAAAACTAATTATAATTTAATAAATGACTAAACAAAAGAAACTATGGGACAGCTTAATTTCCATGCGAGGGGACACAAATGCTCTAAGCCTCTAACTCTTGTTGTTGAACAAATTAGAAAATCTGCACAATAATCCAATAATGTTAGGAGCACTAACAAACATACCAACTAGACACAATGATAGGTGGGCCCCACGTCAAATGGTGGAAGTCACATGCATGTCTTGTGTCTTAGTTGATATGTTTGTTGGTATATTAGTTAGTGTTTCTAGCATTATTGACAATAATCAGAAGTGCTAATCAGAAGTGCTTGTCATGTTTACAGAGTTCAACTATTAGGAACATCTCCCTTGAACTAGAATGAAGCAGCTACAAGTTTTAGCCAAACTCCAGCAAATGTAGTTATTTTTTTAAGAGTAAATTAGAAGTATCATTCTTACAGGTAGCTCATCAACGTCCACAGTTAAGAATAAGATAGAGGAATGTTTATCAGCAAGCTCGCAATAGGCTGGTGCTATTGCCTTACAAGGACTACACCACGACGCACTGAAATTTGCCACAATCTGTTGGAGAGTAAGGAAAAAAATTGTAAGAGATTAGGATAGGGTAGGTTGGAATAGCATATCAATACTTCTGTATTCATTATCACCTCTGTGTCCCACTTTATAGATAAAGCAAAATTGAGAAATAAAAAATCAGTAACTAATGAAGTACGATTTGATGGACAAAAAAGTCATTTCAAAATTTGAACAATTTAACAATACAACCAAACACCCGTCAAATTGGTTGTGGGGTGTAGTTTGTTCAAAAAATTAAGAAAAATAAGGGCTTGGTTTCCAACTGCTATATCCCAAAATGCTTAGGAATGTAATATTTCCCTAAAAATATTGCTTCCGAGACCTTCAATAAAATTTATGTTCCATCAATATTGGTGGCACTTTTGGACATGCCAAACATTCCTTATTTTGGTTTTACATGGTTTCTATGTATGTTTCTATTCGACTTTACCAATCATTCACCGAACTAGTCCCTGTCAAAATTTCTTCATGTTATTTTAAATTGCTTTTCCATGTTCTTTATTACCATTTTTACTATTTTAAATTTCAAAGAAGTAAGAGTAACTCAGGCGACTATAGATAGTCTATCATTTTAAACTGATTAACTGCATGAAAAGGTAACCAAATATTGAGTTGTTGATAATTTTTAAGAAAAAAAATGGCATATTTCCTAACATAAATAAAGTAGTGACACTGATCTGAAGGTGTCCCCACATATCCATAATTCAGTTTTGACAATTGCAGACACAAATGTATCGCTACTTGGTTGTGTACAATTCATGATGCTACATGATGAATAAAAATCAAAGTATTGGAGCTCATCTTAAAGGGTCATTCATTCCTTGTGGAATTTTATTTTTTCCATTTTTACAAGAAAAAAACAGTAAATAACTTACTATCTTGCCATTCCTGCTTGCTTCTGACAGCTTCTCTTCCCAACTCTGAATGGTAGTAATGTGGTGAACATTTCCACTGGCAGGCTCTGTTGTGCTACTCTGCTCTTTATTATCAGTTTCACTTCCGCATAACTGTAAAATTCATGTAATTTTTCATTGAATAGTGAAACTGAAAAGAAGTATAGTTTCTACACTAAGCATAACTACTGGTCAATAAAATCAAATAGTCATCAGACTCAGCACTGTAGAAATAAAGTAGTAAGGCTAACTAACAAAAATAGTGGCATTCCTACTCCGTTAAATGTTGTTAATGGAGCATTCATGCCTATTGCAATATCTTGGAGATAATAAAATGGGTTTTTGGCTTATTTCTGTGAGTATTTTCCATGGGACACTTGCACTTGGATCTTGGGGTTTTGGTGGGAAAAGATTAAGGGAAAAGAAAGAAAAAACCAAGCCTCCGCATAATTTTTTTTTCCCTCCAGAAATCGAAGATCCAAACACAACCTTAGGGACATGTGAAGAAAAAACTGGAAGCACAAAAAGTTGCAGCAGTTAAAATCAGAAAACCTCTTCAGGATGTTATTAGGGGAGTTTCTTTTAATCCATAGCAATGGAGTCTAGGGACAAAACAAGCGAACAATCTCAATGTTGAGGCTGCATTGGAGGAAATGTTTCTACAATTTGTCATATCTTAAAAAATCCAGCTTGCCAGAGCTTTTTACTTGCCTAATAGTTGATGCACAGAACTCTCACTAGGGCTTGAAAAATGAGAGAAAATTAAAATTTTTGCAAGATGCAAATTCATTGTGTTAGTGCACCTCAAAAAGATCAACTATAAGATCAAGAAACAGTATGAAAGAAATTACAGTAATAATAGCGAGTTAGTGAAGTAAAGCAAAGACCTCTTATATTAGAACCTGATAAAAAAGAAAGAGAACTATCATTGCTTTGCAATACAACTTGATTAGAAAGACTCACCTTAGTCCAGCACTGTCCCATTGAGTGTGGACAACAAAACCCTGATGATAAGTCAAAGCAGTACCCTAAAAGTAAATATCCATCAGATCAATTATATGAATGCAAATGCATCTGAGTTATAGATATGTTCAAAAGGACAATTTACATTTGGGGGCAAGAATTTAAACTCAAGCACTATCTTTTATTCAACTGAAAATTTGAAAGAAAATGCCAAAAGTAAATTGTTTTGTGTACAAGGCTTAGATTGTACAACAACTGAATTGAGCTAGATTTTTTTGAGAAAAATTTCCTAAATATTAGCAAAATTTCTGATTCCTCATTTTGGAAAGGCTAGACCTATGAACCACCGACACTTCAAAACAAGTGCCGTATCCATGTCGGACACACGGATACTTCAGGGACACGTACGGGACACCATATGGTGTGTCCCTTATTTAATTAATTTACTTTCCAGGGATACACTGGAGACACTTCGATGACACACTAAGGACATGCTAAGTTGTCTTTTCTCCCATTTTATTTAGTGCTTTTGATGAATGATAAATGTTGAATGTTTATTATTTTTTTCTTAGATTTAAATACTTAATAGATCATCCATAAAAAATGATATAAACTGTAAGTGTTCATTTAAAAGTACTTTTTTTAATAAAAAAAAAATAGAATTAGAGTTAGTTTTTGTTAATATTGATTGTTTGTGGATGTAATATTAATCTAGGTATCAAATAAAAATATACGAAAACATATTTTATTTCTGTGTCCCCGCCGTGTCCGTGCCCATGTCCCCATTTTTTTGAAATCACCGTGTCCCATATCCGCATTCATGTCTGTGTCCACATCTGTATCTTTGTCTGTGCTTCTTAGGGCTAGACTTAAAAAGTTCATTACATATATAAATATAGATACACTTTCTTTCTGTCTGAAGACACACCTAGCTTTATGAAATGGATGAATGCAAGTCACTGGAACTGAAATCCATTTCCTTACCAAAGAGAAAAAAATGGGGAAAAAGGAAAACACACAACAAAGAAATGTCTAAAAAAAAAAAAAATCCACTTGCTTCAATGTCCTTACAAAGTGAATACATACAAGCTAAACAAATTTAGGAAACTGGTCTAAATAGAATATATGACAAGCTATGTTACATGCTTTGAATTTTCTTTTTGCTGTGAAAATGGGATCATTTTCAAGTTTCTTTGCTCCTTGCATTACAGATTATGTTATTTTTGAGCCAAAGCATCCACACCTTCCAAAAAAGGGCTCATGGTTGGTTATATTATTCTTGGTATGCCTAAGATTATGGTCCAGAGCATCTTTCCAATACTCCATTAGAACAACAAACATCCAGAACTAGTCTTAGTAATCATTATTCATAAGAAACATTATTTGGATAATCTCCAGCCTGTTCTTGCTCTGTGTTTCCATCTCAGGGCTTTCTCTTGGTCTAAGTCTATGCCCTAGTATTAGGATACAATTCCCTAGACAGTTGCAGCAAATGGACTTTCGAATTAGCCGCTTTATGTGTGATATGTTTTCCCTTTCACATGCAGTTCTACTCCAAGTTAGCAGACGAACAACGTGACCCGAACCTTCATATATATATATGTTATTCCGTACAAGGCCTGCTCATGTATAAAGCCACCAAATTAGTGGCTTTAGGACCCATTTTTTAAAAAACCCAAATCCCTAAGCATGAATATAATACAGATTTTTTTAATAACTCTATTTTTATAAGGCCCATATTGAAAAGGGCCCCCCAAAATTTCAAAACATGGGCATAATCTAATTCTTTTGTAATAGCACCTCTGTTTTTTAAGAAGATGGTGATAATTGTTGGGTGATATTGTATTCTAAACTTCCAGTGTTAAGTAAAAAAAAGTTTTACTAGTAAATTTTATTTAAATTGAGGTTGTGTACATCTTACTCTTCATGTCATGATTAATGTCTCACTTGAACTCTAGCACTACAATGCTTCTCATAATTTGATCAAACTCCATGGCTACAATCTTCCAAGCATGTGGAAGATTGTAAGTAAATAAAACACAACATGGCTCTTCTACAATGCGGCAAGATATTATAAATTGTGATCCATAGTCACACCAATTCAAATATTGACTCATGGTTAAAAAAGAGGTCAACCTAAAAAAGAATTGGACCAATGTAAGTGTGCTCAATAGTATGTTACCAAACTTTGTCCCAACATTGATCATGCAGTCAACTTTTCTACTTCATACAAACTCCCACATTTATCGACTTCTCTGATCAAAATTCATCACAAAACAATCTCGTAGTTGTTGTGAACAGATGCTTATTGTGCGACACCTCCTCAACTTGCACAGATAATAGGTCAAAGAGAATCAAACACCGCTTTCACTTCAAGACCTAATGGTTATTAATCTACTGTGCATCTTCCATGTAACTGTATGTTTATGCTTTACAACGGTAACAAAAGAACTACTAATATGATTTACACACTACTGCAAAGCACATTGTGGCCAAAAGTTGACTGGCATAAAGATTTAGATATTAAGGGTTCTCTTTTAGACAAATTGGTTTGGCTCCCATAAAACAACTTGTGGCAATCTGTACTGAAGGGGCTGTAGGGACCTTGATTTTCCCCCTGCACGTGCAAAGCTCATGAGAGTTACAACAGACACCCTAATAGACTCCTTCATATATTGTTGCTCCTTAATTCGTTAGCCAGTAGTAGCAGACAGCAAGACTAATTAGTAAAATCATTGTCATGATAACATCTTTCTTGGTAGAAAATGGTACATTCAAAGCCGTCTTTCAATTTTCCATCATGGTACATCCATTTGTTTCTTTTCAATGCTTATGTGGTCTATTCACTTGCCTTTTTCGTCGTTCTAAGTCACAATTATATTAAATTGCTTCCAAAGCATGCTTCTCATGTACCTATTCATAGACTCACCCATCTCAATTAAAGTACCTATAGTTTAGTAATAATATAACTTATGTGTAGGGGTGAAGGGGAGGTTACCACTTTACAATGGAAAACAAATGAGTTGTTTAAATAGTTCTATTTAACCAATGGGATAGTCCGTAGGCTAGAAACCCTACATCTCATTAAGAGGTCAAGGGTTCGAATCTTCTCACTTGCATGTGAGTCTTTTTTCCCCTTGTATGTTTGGGTTTCTCAATTCCATGTCGGGAGTTTTTTTTTTTAACAAGCATATATTGTAATCAAATAAATAAAATAAAATAAAGAAAAAAGTTCTATTTGTAATTCTAATTAGTAAAGCAAAAACTTCTCTAATCATTTTCACATAGGGACTCAAGAGACCTCCCAATTTTCTTAAAAACCACTCCACTTGAGATTTCTGTGTTCTTGTTTTCTTTATGTTGGTCCTAATGAAAGAGGCATTAAAATCAATTGGGCTTTAACCACCTAAAATTTCTGATGGAAAATTCTTCAAATAAAATTCTATATGAAAAACATACAGTTTTTCGTTTTGGTTGTACATACAAAAGATTCAAACAAAGAAAAAAGAGGGTCATCACCCACCCATATTTCCTTTCCAGAAATATCATACCTTCAACACATGACCTTTTAAAAGAAAAAAAAAATACAAAACAGAAAAATAGAATGAGAAGGAAAGATATAATTACCTATGGATTGAAAGGATTAAGAGAAAAGCATGGTGATTCAACATTTTGGCAAACAGAAGAGCGTGCCAGAGGAGGAGACCACCACCATAACGTACCCCGAGGGATCTGGGAAGATGAAGAAAAGGCTGTTATTTGGAACGTTGATTAATTTGAAACAGAGGAGAAGAAGAAGAGGCTGTGAAAGAGAGAGAAACCAAAGTGTCCCCTAATGCCAATTTTGGTGTTAACTAACTTGGGCAAATGCTGGGTGGCATAAACTGCCCTTTGTCCTTCCCCGCCATTATCAATATGATGGGTAGAGCATGGTTTTTTCTTTAGTTTTCACACTTGGTTGTTACTTGTATTTCGAAATTTTACTTATGGGTAATTTTAATTTTAATTGCACATCATATTTCATTGGGTAAATTATATGGGTAGTTTTTATATTTTGTTACTGTATCATTTTAGTTATTACAGTTTTAATTGGTTCAATTTTAATCTTTAATTTTAAATTTTGCTTCAATTTAGTCAAATTAATAATGTCATTAGAGTTTTTGACAATTTTTTTTAATGAATTGGTCAAAATTAAGTCACCAAATTAATCAAGTTTACAATTTTCCTTATAAAAATATGACACATATGGCTCAAGTCCACATTTGTCATAACAAATATAACAATTGGAAGTAATTGTAAACAAAATCAGAAGTTCACGAGTCAAAATTGATCCAATCAAAATTATAGAGACCGAAATGACATGAGTCAAAATACAAAAACTAACAGTGTAATTTGCCCTATTTTATATTAGTATGTATTATTTGTATTGTTTGGATATTAATTTTTGAATAAAATCAAAATATTTGAACAAAACTAAATTATTCGAACAAAAATCATGTTTAATAGTTGATATCCTGACAATTGTATTTTGTTTAGTAGTAGATATCCAAACACTTGTATTTTGTTTAGAAGTTGATATCCGAAAATTACAAATGGTGTGTACTGAGATAAAATGTGATGTGCAAATAGAATCAAACTTTGTCTTAGAATACACCATTTGCATCGTTTGGATATCAACTTCCAAATAAAATACAAATGTTTAGTTATCAACTATTAAACGAGATTTTTGTTTGAACAATTGATTTTTATTTAGAAGTTAACATTTGAACATTTTATTTTTGTTCGAAAATTAATATCCGAATGATATAAATAACGTGTACTAAAATAAATTATGGCATGCGCATAGAATTATCCTTTACTTATTATTGCAAGAGGTTAATTATACCAAAATTCCATATTTATTACTAAGTATCACTTACACATTCATAAATCAATTCATACAAATTGATTCACTCAACTGTAAAAATTGTTCATAAATACCCCTTTTGGAGTTAGTCTAAAAGAGGTGAGAGTGATATATTTTCATAGTTGAGGGGGTCAAAATATATAAGTTCATAGATAAACAGGATAATTTGATAATCACTAATAGTTGAGGAGGTCTCGATGTAATTAACCTTAATCGCAAATGCAAAATAGTTTTTCTAGAACGTTTTTTAATATTGGAATTAAGATTTAAAAAAAAATTAAAAATAGGTAAATATATTAAAAAATATTAATCTTAATAAACTATGCATTGAATTTAATAAATAGTATCATATATTTTTAACTTTTATATATATATATATATGTATATATATATTTATAAGGACAATTGTGAGTAAGACTCACTTCTTACAATTGTTGTGACTCTTACTGTTGTTGCACGGCTATGACTACCACTTTGTATTTATTAATCTATTAAAATAAACATAAAAGAATGTTTATATATAGGTGTACAAATAAATAAATAAATTTAAATTAAAACTCATTAATTGAAGTAATATTTTTATAGTATGATATAACTAAATTTGTTATTTTACATTATAAATTTTGTAGGATAAGTTATAAATATACCTCCTAAGGTCAAAGATATAGATTTTTCCTCACGTTTTGAAAGTTATAATTACCCTCTTGTCATACTTTCTCCGTCCCAAATTCATGGTCCATTTTGGGAAATTTAACTTTTTTGGTAGTATAATTATTGCACTTTTAAAAAATTAAATTTCCAAAATTACCCTTTGATGGTACATTTTTTAGGAAATATTAATATCGTAATTGTACTTTTTATGTTGTTAATGAATTTAAAAGAAGGGCAAAATATGAAATTTATATAGTTTTTGTACTAGATTTTTAAAAAGGGACTAATATTTTGGGATAATAAAAAATGGAATAAGGGATTAATATTTTAGGACAGAGGGAGTATATATATATATTTTTTGGCAATTGGCCTAAAAAAAAAAAAAAAAAAAACCCCAAAATACTCTCTAATACCAAAATAAAAAGGAGTTTTTTTTATAAATCCACTTTCTAAGAGTTTTATTCCATCTAACCCATATTCTTTTTGACTATTCCATTAGGTCCTATTTGAGATAAGAAGACCAAAATACCCTTTTCATCTACTTATGTTCCTTTTAGTTAACATTATTTTCTTATGTTTCAATAAGTCCTATGGGTGACATAATTACCAAAATACCCCTAATGTGAATGTTCACACCGTCAATGTGAATATTCATATCGTCAATGTGTAGGGGCCCGGCCCATGTCGATCCTCGTGGGTGCACGGAAAATTCGAGTCAGGCCAGGGCGGGCCCGGCCCATTGACAATGTGAATATTCACATTGACATGTTAACATTCACATTAATAGGAATGTAAAATTGGCCCGCGTCCCGTGGCGGAGCGAAACCCGCCCGCGGCCCATGAGCGGCCCGGGGCGGGCCCGGTTCGGCCCGTTGATAATGTGAATATTCACATTAACATGTTAACATTCACATTGATAAGAGTATAAAATTGGCCCGTGGCCCATGGGCGCCCAAAAGCCCGCCCGTGGCCCGGTCCGTTGACAATGTGAATATTCACATTGACATGTTAACATTCACATTGATAGGAGTGTAAAATTAGCCCGCACCTCGTGGCTGCCTGAAACCCGCCTACGGCCCGTGGGCGGCCCGGGGCGGGCCCGGCCCGGCCTGTTGACAATGTGAATATTCACATTGACATGTTAACATTAACATTGATAAGAGTATAAAATTGGCCAGCGGCCCAGGGCTGGCCCGACCCGGTCCGTTGACAATGTGAATATTCACATTGACATGTTAACATTCACATTGATAGGAGTGTAAAATTAGCCCGTGTCTCGTGGTTGCCCGAAACCCGCCTACGGCCTGTGGGCGGCCCGGGGCGAGCCTGACCATTTTTTTTTAATTCTTTTTAATTTTTTCTATCAAAATTTTATTATTTTCCATAAAAAAAGACACTAGGCCTCGGCACGGGCCGGGCCTCTAACCGAGCCTTGAATGAGCCTTAACCGGGCCGATGGGCCGGGCTGGGCTTCAAACTGATGGCCCAGGCCCTAGCTTAGGGTCTCGGACTAGGCTCGAGCTTGGGCCCAAATGAGCCTTTCTCAGGCCGGGTCGGGCTGGCCCACGGGCCAAAAAATTAGGCCCAGGCCCTAGCCTTGGCACAAGGGTATTCAGGCTTTAGATGGGCCGATGGATCGAGCCTCGGGGTGGGCCGGTGGGCCTGGGCCTAGCCTCGAGCTTGGACGGGCCTGGCCATTTTTTTTTAATTCTTTTTAATTTTTTCTACCAAAATTTTATTATTTTTCACAAAAAAATACATTGCGCCTCGGGCGGGCTGGGCCCTTATATCGAGCGTTGAATGGGCCTTAAGCGGGCCGATGGGCCGAGCCGGGCTTCAAAGTGATGACCTAGGCCCTAACCTAGGGTCTCGGACATGCTCGGGCTCGGACCCAAACGAGCCTGCCCCGGGCCGTGGGCGGGCTTCGGGCAACCCACGGGCCGCGGGCCAATTCTACATTCCTATCAATGTGCATTTTAACATGTCAATGTAAATATTCACATTGTCAATAGGCCGGGCCGGGCCTACCCCGGGCCGCAGGCAAGCTTCGGGCAGCGGATAAATTTTATACTCTTATCAATGTTAATGTTAACATATCAATGTGAATATTCACATTGTCACGGGTCAGGCCAAGCCCGCCTCGGGCTGCGGTCGGGCTTCGGGCCGCCCACGGGTTGCGGGCCAATTTTACACTCTTATCAATGTGAATGTTAACATGTCAATGTGAATATTCACATTGTCAACGGGCCGGGTCGGACCCGCCCCGAGCCAATAGCCAATTTTATACTCTTATCAATGTAAATGTTAACATGTCAATGTGAATATTCACATTGTCAACAGGCCGGGCCGGGCCGGCCTCGGCGCCATTGGCCGTGGGCGGGTTTCGGGCAGCCACAAGGCGTGGGCTAATTTTACACTCCTATCAATGTGAATGTTAACATGTCAATGTGAATATTCACATTGTTAACAGGCTGGGCCGGGCTTGCCCCGGGCCGCCCACGGGCCGTGGGCGGGTTTCGGGTAGCCACGGGGTGCAGGCTAATTTTACACTCCTATCAATGTGAATGTTAACATGTCAATGTGAATATTCACATTGTCAACGGGCCGGGCCTACCCGGGCCGCGGGTGGGCTTTTGGCTGCCCATGGGCCGCGGGCCAATTTTATACTTTTATTAATGTGAATGTTAACATGTCAATGTGAATATTCACATTGTCAACGGGCCGGACCTGGCCCGCTCCGCCCTGGGCCGCCCATAGGCCGCGGGCGGGTTTCGCGCTGCCATGGGACGCGGGCCAATTTTACACTTCTATTAATGTGAATGTTAACATGTCAATGTGAATATTCACATTGTCAACGGGCCGAGCCCGCCCAGGCTCGCGGGCAGGTTTCGGGCCGCCCACGGGCCAATTTTACATTCTCACCAATGTGAATTTTAAAATATGAATATTCACATCATAAAATTGCTAATCGTTCAAAAAATATTTATAAAGGTATCAAAATTAAATATAAGGACATAAGTGTCCAAGAAAATAGTGTAAATCAAGAAAAAGGACTTCATGGAATAAAACTATACATACATGGGACTAAATGGGTTAAAAAATTCGTTCATGGACTTCTTAAGTTAAAACACTTCTAAATGAGATTTATCAATAATTTTTTCAAAATAAAATTATCATACTATCCTAATTTTTATCCACCCACTACCAAATTTCTCTCTCCACATCACAATATCTTTCAGCTCTACTTGGCGATGCACCAAATGCTCGCAAACAATAATGACAGTGGTGTTGGTTGAGTTGGAGTTGGCGATGCAATGGTTGACCAAAGTAGTGTCACTAGTTGAAAGAAAATAAGGAACAAGGAATGTGAGATAGAAAAGGAAAATTAAGTGGTTGACTTCATAAATGTTAATATAGGTGTTTCTAAGCAAAAAATTATTACTTACTTCATAAACATTGTTAGTTTAACTTAATGATTGATTGATAGAGGAAATCATTTGTTATGTGATTGAAAATCTCAGGGCATGGGATGAAATTTCCTAAACGTGACAGAGAAGTTTTATTTTTTTATATTTGTAATTTATCCATAATTCAATATGTATGTTTATAGAAATACACATAACTAATTTAATTAATATTAATACATATATTTATTTAAGGATGTGCCTATGATCTTTTTGCAAAATGTTAAGAGTGTTTGTATATTCTTACTAAATGACATGAGTGTCTTTGATTTAACTGAATATTAAAAGGTGTTTGGGATACAACTTTCAAATGTCAAGGCTGTCGATAATATATTGAAATGTTAGAAGGTGTCCGTTTACTTTCATCCAATGTTAAGATGTGTTTGTATACCTTTTTTTTTATTTTGATTTAGTAGATTAACTCTAAAATAATAAATAAAAAGATTACATTATTTCAATTGAAAAACCAAAAATATCATGTTGAGATTGAAATTTTATTTTACATATTTTTTATTCAATTGAATGAAATTACATAAATTTTAAAAAATAAACCGATCATCACATTCTTGAATTAAAATAACCTTAAAAAATAATAATTTTGTTTTTCTAAATGAAAAATTAAAAAGATTTCTTTTAAATAAAAAGAGGGAAAAAGAAAAGAAAAGAGTAAACCGGTGTTGTTTGAGGCGCAGCAAGAAGGACAGAAGCAGGAGTCAAAGTAGTGACCCACATCCTCACAGCACAAGTCCAGATCATCTGCTGCCCTTTCCTGCGGCCCTCGCGAAAACGACGTCGTTTTGGCGAAAACGATGTCGTTTTACTTAGTGTTTTTTTATTATTATAATTTAAATTTCAAAAAATCTGAGTTTCCCCTCCCCCCCCCCCTTTTACTTTCGTCTCTTTCTATTGTTAGAAAAATAGTACCAAATTATATGGAAAATATAATTTAAAAATATGTATACGGTTTTTGAGCAAAACCAAAACTGAAATAAAACGACATAATAACGTGATAAAACTTACAATACATAAATAGATAAAACCTAATCGAATCGAGTGTGTGACACTCTCTCCTTAAGACAGATCCGTCCTCCCATCGGTACTTAGGATTCAATGGACGTCTATTTCCCAAGATACAACGATCAATGTCTTGCACTAGCAGCACTACTATTGCAAGCCTAGTGAACTTTGCTGTGCATGTACTCTCTTAATAAGAAAATTAGACTTCGGAAATATGAAGAATAATGCAAAGTGAAGAAAAAAATGACAATTCACCATCCAAAATGAAGTGAGGGAGATAGAATATATAGACTTCTATGTGACTCTTCAGGTTGTGATCCTTCAAAAGGACACACCATTTCATCTCAAGAGACACAACCATTGGAGTAAATTTAATTCAAATTTTCCAACAATCTCCCACATGAATGAAATTTACGGAAAGGACATGCAACAACATGCAGACAAAGAGGGAGTACATTTAGGAAATATCCTGCATCGGGATAGGTAGCTTTCGGCTTTGAACCTTCCCTAGTGAAAGTCTATCGGACTTACTAGCTAATTAGTGGACGTGATGCTTTGAACTATTCAGCCGTTTGTGTAAGCCAGGACAATAGAATTCGCACAGAATATCTCTAGACACAGTTTAGTTCTCACGGTTGTGCCCATTTTGGCCTTGGGCAAGTCCTGGTGTTTCATGAGTGCTTTAGAAAATTTAGCCTTATCAATTCTCATAGAAGCGGCCCCTTCACACTCATATAGGTGACCCTTATTTCGAGTCTCTTAAATACTCCTTTTAAAAAATACCCCTCTAGGTTTTTCAAGATATAATGATCATTAAAAGCATAGCTTACCCTAAATCCTCTACATACAATACATGTTGCAGATATCACTCTCATCATAGGAATGGATAGGAGATAGACTCCTTTAGTGATTTCTGGCAAGCCACACATAACTTAGTTGTCCCGTTAAACTTAGTTCTTGGGATTTCCAGTCGTCTAAGTAGGGTTACCATTATGATGACTCTAGTATAATAGACTTTAATCACATTCCCCTCGATGAACTTTCCCTCATTTGCTCTTTGGTCAAACTTTTTGTTTAGCGGCCGCTATTTTTCGTTTGACCTTCTCAGTTTTATATCATTGAATAGTTCATGATCCACTATATTATCTTTAGACAATATGCACAATTGAAAGCAAATTTCCTACGGTATTAAGTCTTTGATTACATTGAGACTTACCGTTACTCTATGTCACTCCCATAGAGTTGTTCCTTTAGGAGTTAATGAAATCATATTTGCTTCTACTCCAACTTTGTCCTATAAAAAAAATTGAGATTCTTTGTGGACCTACAATCAGAACCGTTACTTTGGTAAGATCCTCCAAGCACCCCCACATTTTAAGCATTCCAAGGAAACTTAATTTCTCTTGATGGTGTATAATTACACAAAAATATTAATACACCCACACAATCCTGAGGTAAATCAGAATCTATCATTAATTGGCTTACTTGAACTAAATAACAAGATGTAAATTGTTTTGTGAATATAATCACAATACTAATTTGTCTAAAATATAATTAGACTTCATAACTTGCTTTTGCAGTACAAGAAAGAAATGACTAATACCGGTTGTGGCCACAACACTTTGTCAAATAACATTTCTTTCGCCATGCATAATTTGTTTTGTTTACTGCAACCTTTAATTCCAATTTCAACATGGAATATAAACATTACTGTATAATTACATTTACATCTTATTTGACTTATCCAATATTGGTGACAATGTCGACAATTACCAAAGCGTCTTTCACTCTTGAAATATTTAAATTCATGTAATATTTCATTACGGAGTTATTAGTCATCACACTAATTTCAATCATTATTTCAAAGAATAATTAGAATTTCTCCTTATGTCAAAACACATAAGTTCACATTTTTATCAACACTTTGATAAAAAAATTGACATCCAAATATAATATACCACATACCAAATCGATATATCAAATATATCAATTAATGACATCATAAAATAATAAATAAATAAATAAATGATGCTATTAATTGTCAACTCTACAACATATGTAGACATGGACAAGATTAACAAGCCAATCATAATCATAAATTCCCATTAATCTCGCTTCCCCCACATTTGTGATAATACATAAATTAGCATAAACAACATGATGCATATCCAGAAAAGGGGCACTGTCACAAATAATAATTCATTCAAAAATATTTGGGACAAAAATGGAATTATCTCTTCTAATTCAAAAGATAAATCCCATATTAAGAACATGATTCATGGTTAAACTAAGTCTACCACACAAGTGAAATAAAGATTGAAGACACACAAGTAAAATAATGTGTGATGACAATTCATGTCACAAAACTCAAAGTTACTTTAAAATAACTTTTAACAAAATAATAATCAACACAAAAGATTCCTTAATCTACTTCCAATTAAATGGAATGACACCATTATTGAAATCATCATGTTTAAACTTTTCTGGTGTTAACGAGCATTAATACTACCATTACACATGAAATATACTTTTCAAATAATACCCCACAAGAGATCCATTGGTATGTCATTATCATAATCACAAATTAATTAAAATTTCACAAACTTTCAAATAAACCTTTATCTAATTCTTGACATAAAACCGAATTAAAACAGTCAAAAAATAACACATAAAAAAAAAAAAATATGATGACAACATAATGTCATACAAGCTTATTCCAAAAGTAATTGGAAATACTAAAATTAAAGTGTTTATGTAAATGATATCAATGAGTATATCAGAAACGAATTTTCCAAACAAGTTGTCTAAATAGAATAGACTTGAGCATAAAGTATTGTAGAAACGAATTCTGTACAAACTATTAAGTCTGAGTATATCAGAAAAACTTTATTTACTAAAAGCAAAACTATTCTAATTAAATAAAATCACAAAAATGCCAACTCATAATTTGTTGAAAATATTTGTAGAAATATAAAACATATTTCCGAATAGTGAAAGTTCTAGAGAAAGATGGCCATCTTATTCATCTGAACCAACGTGACTATTCAAACAAAAAAAAAAAAAACAATTTGTGGGAAACAACCGATTCTTTCTCCATCAAACAGCGAAATCTAAAACCCCTCTCCCAAATCGATCAATCGATCGATTTCAAATTACGAATCGAACTCGCAATTCGCAACTAATCTTTCTTTCTTTCTTTCTTACTTTGCATTCATGTTCTTCCATCGATTTATTTTCATCGGTTACACATACCGCTCTTCTCTCTATTTATTTCTCCACTGAAACACCACGCCACACAACACAAAACAAAATTGAAATCGAATAATTCGAACGTTGCAGAGCCGCCACAAAGAGAGAAAAGTATTCTAACAATTCAAATCAATCAAGAACTCTTTTTTTCTCTCACTCACACTCACAATCATCACACAAAACCCTACTTTCCTCTCCTCAAATACAAGGCTTTAACAAGTTCGACTTTCTTTTTGTGGGGTTCGATTCAGTTTCTTTGAATTTCATAAGCCAATGTTTGCTGAAGATGGTAGTTAATAGATGGGTCAGCGCTGTTGTTGTTTACTTCTAGGATTTAGAAATTCTGGGTCGAATCAATGGGTGCCCTAATGAGCAATCGAAGGCGGCGTGACAAATACCACAACTCGAATTTCAAATTCCCATCTTTGTATTCGCCCAATTTGGATAATCGAATCGATACCCACATTTCCAAAAAACCCAAAACTTCATCTTTCTTATTCTGATGTGAAACTGAATATTCAAGTTACTTAATTGTGGGTTATATCACTATACTTAACAACCCACGCTACACATTTTTGGCCAAAAAGCCATCATCCCAAGATATTTGAAACGTTCAATGTCCCAAACATACTTTCAACATTTGGGTTATGGAAATTCACCATAACCATAAAATGGTTGACAGGAAAGGTACAAATCAGAATTTTCCATATCCAATTTCTAAAAAGATCAAAGTTAAGTTACCTTTTATGAGGAGAGGAAAAACAAACAAAAGTATTTTTCTGTTTCTATAACAGTTACTAACTGCCTTTAACAAAACAAAAATACCACAAAAGTCACAATTCAAATGATTCCCAAAATAAATGGAATTCTGATCGATTCAAAAGCACATATAAGTTATAACCAAAAATGATAAATCTAATTAACAACAGTTCTGAATCACAAAAAAATATTTGCCCAAAAATCATAAACATGTACGAATCTGTCTTAAGATTGTTAGAAAAATAGTACCAAATTATATGAAAAATATAATTTAAAAATATGTATACGGTTTTTGGGCAAAACCAAAACTGAAATAAAACGACATAATAACGTGATAAAACTTACAATACATAAATAGATAAAACCTGATCGAGTCGAGTGTGTGACACTCTTTGCTTAAGACAGATTCGTCCTCCCACAGGTGCATAGGATTCAATGGACGTCTATCTCCCAGGATACAACGATCAATGTCTTGCACTAGCAGCACTACTATTGCAAGCCTAGCGAACTTTGTTGTGCATGTACTCTCTTAATAGGAAAATTAGACTTAGGAAATATGAAGAATAATGTAAAGTGAAGAAGAAAATGACAATTCACCATCCAAAATGAAGTGAGGGAGATGGAATATATAGACTTCTATGTGACTCTTCAGAAAGGTTGTGATCCTTCAAAAGGACATACCCTTTCATCTCAAGAGACACAACCATTGGAGTAAATTTAATTCAAATTTTCCAACATCTATATCATCTGTGTTTAGCCCTAATAGATGATCTAGACGCGAGAGAGAGAGAGAGAGAGAGAGAGAGAGAAAGAAAGAGAGATATAGCGGCGGAAAGGCGAACACGACGGAGGAACATGGCGGAGAGAGAAACGAACTGAGAGAGACGGTAGAGGGATGCGACGGCGAAGGAGAAAGGATGGCGGGTGATGCTAAGTCCGGTGGCAACACGACGGTGGCAAGGCGAGATTGCAGCCATAACGAGGTCTATTTCATCATCATTGTCATTTCTTACTGTTATATACATATATGTATATATATATATATGATTGTTTCTACACAGTTCTGTTGTTGAGTTCTTGTTGTTATATATGATTTTTCTATTAGATCTGGTATGAGCTATTTTGTGTATATATATATATATATGATTATTGGGTAAACTAAGGCAAATGTGTTGTTAGAAAATATAAATGTTCTGTTAGAAAATGTGCCAATTGGATTATTGGGTGAACTGTGGCAATTGGATTTTTTTTGAAGATTGAGGAGGGGCTCTTGATTTCTGATTGTTACAAGCTAAATTTGTTACTTCATTGGTTGAAATTCCAATGGTCCATGTACTGTGTTTATGATTTTGGTGCTTGAACTTGGTCACCCCCTGGGCCTGGGAACTGGGACATGTCTAAAGTATTTAGAACTTTCGGCACATACACCCTACTACTATGTCATGTGGCTTGAATTTTCTACGACAAATTCACATAATAGAAACACTGTGCATAGATAGCAAAGTCCTAAATGACCACTGTTGTCCATGGTTGGGATTGGATATCAAACAAACTAACCTTGTCATATTTATTTGGTATAAATACCATGAAGTTGTCATAGTGACATATTCTTCCTCATTGCACTTATAAATTGAATTGCAAGTAATGGAAGAAAATAATGTTGTTGATGAGTTGGTCAGTTGTGGTTGCAAGCCAAAATTGAGCATGTCATTTGACTCTGAACAAGCTGCGTATGACTTTTACAATACCTATGGCGAAAAGGTGGGCTTTAGTATTAGGAAGGCGTATGCACACAAGAACAAACATACTAAGGAAATAATTTCACGGACTTTTGTATGTTAAAAAAAGGGGATGTCGGGGTATTGACAAGCGAGATCCACTAGTAAAATTTCCGAGACAAGAGGTGAGATGTGGTTGTGGTGCCCGATTTAGTATCAAGTTAGATAGAAATTTATGAAAATATGTTGCTTGTGATTTTGTTGAACATCATAATCATGACCTTGTGCCTCAAGAGTGTATTCATATGTTGCCATCCCAAAGAAAAATATCTACCACCCAAGCAATTGAAATAAAATTGGCTTCAGAATTTGGAATTCCTCTTAGGTTTGCTTATGAGTTATTTGGTAGGGAATCTAATGGAAGAGCATCACTTGGCTTCACAAAATTGGACCAAAAAAATAACTTGAGATCGAAAAGACAAAAAGATTTGGAATATGGAGAAGCGGGTAGTGTGTTGTAGTACTTTCATAAGAAAACTGTGAAAAATCTATCCTTTTATTATGCAGTCCAATTAGATTGTGAAGAGCATATAAGTACTATATTTTGGGCCGATGCTCAAATGATAATGGACTATGGTCAATTTGGTGATGTAGTGACCTTTGACACTACTTACAAATTAAATAACAAGCATAGACCTTTTGGAACATTTGTTGGATTTAATCATCATCAAGAAATAGTTATATTCGGTGTAGTGTTGATCTATGATGAGACTGCCAAATCATTTACGTGGTTGTTTTAAATTTTTCAGGAGGCAATGTCAAACAAAGCTCCGAAAATTATTTTCACAGATCAAAATGCTACGATAGCTAAGGCTATTCCAATTGTCATGCTTGATACAAACCACCGACTTTGCACATGGCATTTGATGCAAAATGCTGTCAAACATGTAAGTTCTCTTTTCAAAGATGTAAGAGTGAAGGGAGTGTTTTCAAAATTAATGCATGACATTGATGACGAAGAAGAATTCAGATTACAATGGGTCCAAATGCTTGATAAGTATAATGCACACAACAATCATCGGTTGAAACAGACTTTTGGAGTGAAGGAGAAATTGGGATGGCCATATATTATGAATTCTTGGACAGTTGGAATGAGTACTACTCAACTTAGTGAATCCTTTAATGCATTTTTGAAGGATTATCTCAATTGCGATCATAACTTGATGGAATTTTTCATGCATTTTGAGAGGGTGTTCTATGAGAAGAGATATAAAGAATTGGAAGCCGAGTATAATTTATCCAAAAAATTTCCAAGGGTTTCAATTCCAACTTTAATGTTAAAGCAAGTGGCAGAGATTTACATCAAAATAATTTTTGAGGAATTCCAAAATGAGTACGTGTAGTCCATTGAAGCGTCAATTGTAGGCACTATTAATGATGATGAGAGTACCATATTCACAATTAGAATGGTGGTAGATGGAAAAAAAATATAAGAATGCGACAATGGATAGAGATGGTTCTTTGAGTTGTAGTTGTAAGAAATTTGAAGTGAAGGGCATATTGTGTTATCTTTGAAAGCCTTGCATTGAATGATGATGTTGTTATCTTTTCAGATTTTGGTCTCTTTTTTTTTTAATTATGTTTTTCGGTCTTTTTTTATGTTATTTTTTTGTAGTGGGAACAATGTTTAGAAAGGAAAATGGGTATATACTATGTTAAGTTTGTTATGGCTAACATTATTATCATGGATTGATTGATAATGGGAATAGGTTGTATGTATGGTTGTGTAGCTCGACTTTTCATACTTCTTTCGGAAGACGATAAGCCCTACAGTTCGGACTCTCACGGTTTTGAATCTAATCTCGCAAGTGTGATATGAAATAGAAAACACAAAAGAGTCCAAATCCGGCAAATATTTTGAAAAATCGATTTTGAATCAAAATACCAAAAATGAACTGCTTTGCCAGATATAGAGTCACCACCTAAATATTTTTGAAAAATTTAAAAAACCCATGACTCGTGCCAAAGGCCACGTATCCGTCATCACCAAGATTGTCTCAGCTTAGAAACTTAGGTATGAGAGGGGAAGGTCATGAATTGAGTACCCCCGCTCGCCCGATCAAAGATCGGCCTCTACTAATCATGATGTGATTCTTATTTACATTATATGCTCTTGGTTCGTTAATTAGGCTAACATTACTATGTGATGCGCACACAAGTGTAGACTAATTTACCAAAATTGGAACATTTGATTTCATGTTTGTTTTTGAAAAGAGTTTGTGAATGTGCCACTTGAAAAAGTGGGCTCAAATGTACATTAATCAAACTATCCCAATTCAAGCAACTAGCCTTTATCCACAGTCATTTAAATAGTTTATCACTTGAGCACTTAGCCTCATGGTAAACATGCTTTGACATGATAACAACCACACTCATGCGATATGCTAAAGCAAATAAAAGCTCACCTAGTACTTCAAGCCAAAAAAAGATGACAGAGTTAGAATAATGCATGATCCTAACTATGCAATATGACTCATGCAGCACATGTGATATACAATTACTAGGCTCGGCTACTAATATGGCATATGAATCAATTTGATAGCATGCTGTCTAAGCACGTATTCAAAGAAATATTAACTAACAATGCAAGTTAGAATGATGCGCCGAGCTCAATGCATGCAAAACAATGAATGCAGGGCATGAGAGACGCTAAATGAAACATGATGCCCTAAACTAACCATCATAAGCAGATAAATAAAAATGAGAAAGACGTGGGATTAGAAGACATATACATTATTACATTTGCTTGCCCTCGCGCAGGAGGGTCCGAATAAACTAACTAGCTAAGCTAATTAACTAGCTATTACAAAAATGAATTAACTAATTATTACAAACCGAATAAACTAACTACATTAGTTAGTTATTACAACATCACAATTAATGAACTACTCTAGCTAATTAGTACACTAATTAGAACTAACGAAGTAAGTACACTAATTAATTAATTACAAATTCTAATTGGCTAACTATTACAACATGAATACAACCAAAAGTAGGCTAACGGAAGTGAGGAATGTTTATGCGTACAAGCAAATTTTCACCCGAAAAGCCCACTGATTTGCTGCCAGAATGCCTCTGTTGCACAGTTAGAACATCTTTTCACCTCAATCTCTGCTATATTCTGTTCCAAAAAGTTGCTACTCAATTTGAAAAAAGTGGCCGGTAGGCCAGAAGTGATGGCCAGCAAGCCATAAATGGTAGTCTGCCGTCCAGAAAAAGTGGTCTACCGGCCACTAAAGCCTGGTTCCTCCTGCTGCAACAAAAAGCATACAGAGCACAAACAAGGTATTCTCAAGGTATGTTTGTACACCTTATCCCTCATTGTCATCAAACAACTCAAATGAATGGCAAGCTCAATTCGCAAGCCATCAATTGATGCAATTTCATTGTATGATGGCCTATGAATCAAGGGGTACAATTTCAATAAATGCAACATAAAAGACTCTCAAACCTCCTCCCTATCATGGCTTGATCAAGAGAAGTGGTTGACATTGACTCTTGAATCGTTTACATTACTAACAAGTATGAAATGACTTAGGACTCAATGGGTTCAATTAACGTCCGATTGAACCCAAGTTGATTTTATTATCTTGCATCACTTTTAGTCCTAATTTTATTAATTCATTTTAATTACCATCCATTCCTTAGTCAATTGAGTCTAAAAATGAGCTTCAAATCCTCTAATGGAAAGGAGCACCAAACCAAGTGTTGTTTTAGGCGTGAGAAAAGTGTCATGCCGTTGGTAATCAACCCCCAAAGGGATTAAACCATTAAGCACAATACCTCAATCTCATGCTTAAACAAACAAGTAGTTTGAAACAACTTTCAAAGCAAAGAAAAGGCCAAGAAAGGATGGAAGTTGCAGAGGTGATTAGAGGTGATCACAAGTATGGAAAATAAGAAATAAATGCTATCAACTCAAATAGGTTGGTGGCTAAGGCCTAAACCACTAAACCTATGAGGACTATTGTACTACAAGCATGCTATACAAAGCTCAAATTTAATGAATAACTAAAAACAGTCCTAAAACATGCTGGAATTAAGACAAAAATAGCTAGAATAATAAGCTAAAACATGGAGCAAGTTAAGCTAGTAAATAAGCACAAGGAGGGGAGGCTACCCCCTCCATTTTTGAGACTTCAAAACATGGTTTTAGCCACTGAAAAAGCTCTAAGATTCAATATTAAAAAGCTCAAAAAAAGTTGACAAAAAGGTGGGAAACAGAAGAGCAAAGACTTGAGAAGTGAGGTGTAAAGAAGGGTGATCCACCCCTCCACCCCTAATGGCCTTAAACCACAAGTTTCAGCCCAAAAATACAGAGTATAAGAAGTCCAAAAATAGTCCAAAAATAGTAGGAAAAATAGCAAATAAAGCAAAGAAATAAGCCAAGACTTATATCTCTTGAAGCGGAGAACCCTTTCTAGGTGACAAACTAACACTTACACACCCTCAAAAACTCAAAGTAAGCTCAAAAGTGCCTCAGCTCATATACCATAAGGTTTGGTTTAGAGTGTATAGGCAAAGGCTTAAGAATTTGCAAGAGAGAGAGGGAATTGTAAAGAGAGATATTTTTGCTCCAAAATTTTCAACCCTCAAAAATGGAAGGGGAGGTCTTCTATATATAGAAAAACATGAAACTCTCTCAGAAATAGCCATACATACATGTGTAGGCAGATGCATGCATCTGTGGAAACAGCTGGCGCAGCTGGCCAAAATATCTGCAAAAACACACAAGTGGCCGACAAGCCACTAATGTTGGCCGGCAGGCCACACAAATGGCCGGCAGGTCCCAAGGTCTTTAGGTTTGAAAAATTACTTTTTTTTTTTGTCCAAAAACAAGTCACAAGGTGTGTAGGTTTTGAAGGCTCAAAGCTGTGACATTTTGCTGAGGACTTCGAGACAAGCATATACAAATTCATCACTGAGTGCACAAGCGGTGGCGCCCAAGTCATAAGGGCAGTCAAAAATAGGGTGCCTACAGGTTGACATTACATATGGTTGACATTATTATCAGGTTGTATTTTGGTGGATTAGTTCTACTATTTTCAAAGTCATGCAATATTGGGGGTTATCATTTCTGATAGAATTGTGGTTTGAGTTTTTACAATGCACAATGTATTAGGCTATGAGACATTATATATCTATAATAGCAGGTCAAGGGAACTGGAGAAGAGAAACACTACTTCAATTGATGAAGTACGTTGTAGAGGATTTAACAGTATTGGATTTGTAGAGTATGTTACAATACTTCAATTGATTTCTTTGAAAAAAACCATAATGAATGAATGACCATACATGCAGGCATGGAAATCTATGTTCTATGGGGTTGATCTTGATCTTCATTCCTAGGCAAAATATGCTTTATGATGTCCTGCAAATAATTGTATGATAGTTCATACTCCTATTTTTTTTGCCTATGGCATTTTGATTTTGTTGCCTAATGATAGTGCAAGTTTGGAACACATCTAGAACTTACCCAATATGCTAACATAATGTCACAATATGCTAGTACCCATTCAATAATTCTAATTCTCATTAATTCTACTAATTATAAATAACACCCAATTTGATCCAGATTTTGTTAGGAATCTACAATTCTCAAATAACTAAGATTTAGAATCAACACAATTGACATAGCATATGTAACTTCATTAATTAAGCATTGTTTGGAATTTACATGCACATATCAAAACCCATAGTTTAAGCTTCACAATCCAAATACAAGTTCTACAATCAGTGGTTACATTCACTTGAGCAACACCATTAGCATGGTAAAACCAACCGTCACTATGGTTGTAAACATAATGAATTTCATAGCTCCTTCGTTTGCCTCAAGTGGCTCCAATCTATTCATAACTTCATTGTTTTTCTCAAAATCATAATCATATCCTCTCTCATCTTCATTCTTCATATGAATAACTTTACTTCTCCTTTGGATATTTGATGCATTCCTAGTAGGAGCCGCTCCCCATGCATAATAGTCACAAATTTTACACTACAACAAATTTAGGATTTAAAGACGAAACAAATTTGTGCCAAAATGTACACATTTCACCCCCTAAACTAATTTCGACGAAAAGTTTTCGTCACCCGTTTTGTCTCCAAAACGTTGTCACTAAAAGGTCTTGGAGACGAAAAAATTAATTCGTCATTGAAAATGATAAATTTGTGACGATTTTTTTTTGATCTCCAATACACATTGCTGGGAACATACTTGTAAGTAATTAGTGACAAAATATTTTGTCATTAAAAGTAAGAAATTAGAGACAACTATTTTTTCATAAATATAAGAAATATAGACAAAATAATTTTGTTGCATTTAATATAAACAAATACGAAAAAAATTGTCAAAGCTACCAATACAGACAAAAACAAATTCATTATTAAAAATGATAAAATAATGTCAAAAAACATTCGTCACACATTGAGGGTAATAGTAACAAAATTTGATTATTTTTCGTCATGATAAATGCATTTAGCGACAAAATAAAGAACTCGTGACAAAATTAGTCATCCACCTAGGCCAAATAAGGGACAAAAAAGCCTTCTTTAGGGATGAAAATTTATGTCAGTAATTCCATTTTTTTTCCCCACATTATATACGTTTTTTTTATTATCAAAATCTAAATTTTAATTCAGCAAATATAACTCTATTCATTTTGAAACCTGTTTAATATAACAATTCCATCACAATTTAACTTAACCTTCTATAAATCAACACATTTACGAATTAACAAAATAAAAATTCACTCGTTACAAATAATTTCATCCTAATAACACAAAATAGTGCAATATCCACAAAATATCCAACAATTATAACTAGTGCAATTCCACAAAACATCCAACAATAACTAGTGAAACTCTACAAAGTATGTGTCATTATCAAACAAACATGAACATTCTAGCAAATTAGATCATTGTTGCAAGTAAAAAAGCCACCCCAATCCAATCTACAAAAAAATAAATTAAAAGCTTTATTAACTAATCAATTATACTAAAGATTAAAAATATTAGTAACTAATCAATTCACAATTAGATCAATTATACAATTTATCTCTCTAACGGACTTTTTTCAAGATTATGGGAACAAAAAAAAAATAATTTTAAGGCTAATTCACAAATGGTGTATCCCATTAATGTGTCGTAAGTTCATACAACTTATATTGGTCCCTCCCAAGGTGTTTTTGTTGGTTCCTATACAAATCCGTGGCTGTGTGATAATTTAGCCTTTCGACGGTCTTTTTTGAAGCTTTAAGTATGGAGAAAAAAGTATTTTTTAGGCTAATTGACAATTTATACATCCCATGCACGTGTCGTAAGTTTCTACAACTTATATTGGTCCCTCCCAAGGTGTTTGTATCAGTTTCAGGACACATTTGTGGCTGTTTAACAATTTAGCAATCTGAGGGGCTTTTTTTAATCACAAGTACGAAAATAAACAATATATATATATATATATATATTTGTGTCTAATACACAACCAGTGCATCCCATGCATGTGTCGTAAGTTCCTACAAGTAAAATTGGTCCTTCTCGAGTTGTTTAAGCCAAATCATGAGAACTTTCATGGCTATTTGACGATTTGGCCTCCGATGACCTTCTTTCAAGCCTAATTATTTAAAAACCGATTTTCTAATCTAATTCACAAACGATGCATCCCGTGCAAATTCCGTAAGTTTTTACAAGTTATATTGGTTACTCTTGTGGTGTGTGTGCTGGTTCTGATGACATTTGAGACTATTTGAAAATTTTTCCCTTCATTGGGCATTTTTCAAGCCTAAGTACAGGAAAAAAGTATTTTTTAGGCTAATTCACAAATTGTGCATAGTGCCATAAGTTCCTACAAGTTAAATTGGTCCCTCGTAAGGTTTCTATGTCAATTCTCATGCTCATTCGTGGTTGTTTGATAATATACTCCTCCAATGGACTTTTTCCAATATTATGGAAAAAAAAGGGTTTTTTTAGGCAAATTCACAAATGGTACATCTCATTCATGTGCCATAGCTTCTTACAAGTTATATTGGTCCCTTCCTATGTGTTTGTGTTGATTCCCATGCACATTCCTAGTTGTGTGATGATTTAGCCCTTCAATTTATCCACAAAAAAAAAAAAAAAAAAAAAAAAAAATCAGCCCTTCAACAGCCTTTTTTGAAGCTTAAGTATGAAAAAAAATCGTTTTTGTCTACTACACAAATAGTGCATCTCGTGCATGTGCCGTAAGTTCCTACCAATTATAATGGTCCCTCCCAAGTTGGTTGTTCTTGTTTTCAGTCACTTCCATAGTTGTTTTATTATTTGGCCCTCCAATAGCTTTTTTTTAAACTAGTTCCCAAATTGGGTGTCCTATGCATATTTCCAATACTTCCTAATTCTTCAAACATATGTTCTTTTATAAAAATTATTATATTAAAGTTAATATACTTTACCAAGAAGTATGTCCACTTGGGGAATTCCCCTATAACAGAATCAATTCTCTCTTTGTTATGAAACTTTCTATACAATAATCTCTTTATTCTGCAAATTATACTTTTCATCTCAATGGATACCTGTGGAACACTTCTTGGATGTGCAAATTGTAAAGTTTTGAGATATTTATGAATTATGAATTTTGATTTTCTAATGCACTCTGATGAAAATGTTATACTAAGTATTTTCTGATTCTAGTATCTGTGTTGATACGTATGTATTCGTCATAAAATAAATAGGATTCCATAATGAAAAGGTTATTGATCTTGAGTCCTTATGCCTCAATGATGTAGAGGTTTCTTTTTCTTTTTTGTGGTTCAAAATCTTAGTCAGTTAAATTTCCTAAATAGAATTATGGATTGTTAGCTTGTAATCATCAGCCCCTGTGGCTCTGCTATTTGCATCACATTAATTTCAAGTTCTAAGATTGTGATGTCTCAAGCAATCGGAGCCTAAATGCATATGTACTACAGTCCTCCATAAATATCTAAATGAAACACAAATTTATTGTTTTAAACTTGACATTCATGTTTGGACAATTCATGTTTGGATTTTTTTTTTTTTTTAATTTTTTGTTTGATTAGTGATAATTCATGTTTTGATTTTGCTGCAAAAAGAAGAAAGTTCAAATAAAAATCAAACTTGCATCATCCAGCAGCATACTGTTGCAATAAGAACCAATGTAAGATGGAACCTGCATCACATAATGCACATTAGCCGTATGGGGAAAAAAAATAATAATAAAATAAAATAGAAAAAAAAAGAGAGGACTAAAAGAAAATCAAATAAGACGTCTTCCTAAACATTAGTAGCAAGCTTAGTGAACTACATGAATCTAGATGTTCTTTTGACTCTTATGAAACAATCAATCTGAGTACATCCCAAATTCATAAATGCACTAATTCCATAAACAAAATTGAAAAGATTTGTATTTGAAAGATAAATCCAAAACTGTTTACTATCCAATCCAATTATGATAGACTATGAACAGAGATTTATGAAACTGATGAGAGGACCATGCGACAAGGGTTTGTTAAAAAATAAAAAGAGAAAACAGAGCTGCAATGTATATATATAATTTAATAAGTAATCAGAAACTAAGGGGGGAATAGGCATCTTTGCTAGGACACTAAAATAGAGTTGAGGCTGCAAAACTCCCAAATATATTGATTTACTAGAAATTCTATGTCAACATATCAAATAGCATTCCCAATCCATTAGAAAGAAATGCACTCATATGTGACATCATACATAATTGAGAATATTGTGTGTATGGTTCTCTGATTATAAAAATAAAAGATACAAAATAAAAAATACAAAAAGAAAAAGTTCAAAACTCACAAAAAACATATCTTAATGATGTATATAATTATTATTGGCTTGTTAGTATTTTAGTATATAGTTAAACATCTAACTTTATTTCCTCATAAATTTATAATAGATTAATTTTTTACATGTATTAACGGAATAGGACTAAATGAAGGTCCAACAAAATCTCACATGTCTCTAGAATGAATCACATGTAAATATATATATATATATATATATATTTCAAAAGAAACTTTAACCAATCAAATAGGCCATATTGAATAGCTTAAGACCATGAAGCATTATAACACTCCAATAAAAATTTATATCAAGCTTTGTTTATAATTGTCTTAATCTATTTGTGTTGAATCATGTAGAGTGTTCATAAAAATTATTGAATTAGCTTCAAATCTCTCTCAATTTCAATTTCTTTCCGACTCTTATTAAAGCAGTGGTATAGTGGGAGATATGACACTGTTATTGAACTTCCTGTTGATTAAGCAAACTTCACCATGAAATGCACATCCCCAACCATATGAAGAAGCCAAATCTTGCACTACAAATTAGTCCATAACAAGATAAAAAAATATCCATAAAGCATCCGAAGAGGAAAAAAAAAAACTTCTAGAAAGATGCAATCCTTTTCATTTTGTTTTAGTTATATTTGTTCCCTTCTTCCAGTAGGCCATCTGAAGAAGAATGGACATTGAAGGGCACTTAAACCATTCCACAGATCTACATATACTAAAATTGAGAACTAATTACAACAAAGATTAAAATAGAACACATAAACCACTTAATCAGTCTATATCATTCTATCTAGAAGCAAAATCGCTGAACAACCAGCAATTACAAATAAAATCAGAAAACAAGACAAACAAAGTTCAAATGATTCACCAACCAAAGGATTGAAAGTCTAGAAAACAAAGAAACAAGACAAAAAAAAAAAAAAAAAAAAAAATCTGGGCCACCAATTTTCATAAATAATCACGAATGAAGGGCAAGATAACTAAGATTTTTAGGATGAACTACAGTCTACTGATTACATTAATTGGCTTAATTGTTTATAGATCCCAATAAATTAATTTTTATACAATCACATGTTTTAGATTCAACAAACACACTAAAATTTTAGATTCAACAAAATAATTTCTTTTATACAATTAGAACCTAAAACTAATATTTTAGGTCCTCAATCAAAACTCTATTTTTTCAATTGAAATCCCCAAATCAAAAACTTTTTTATTTTTATTTTTTAAATCTCCAAATCCTAACCCTAGAACAAATAGGTGTTGGACAATCTTCACTGTATTTAAATAGTTAAATTCTGTTGTGTACTAAACAACAACAAGAATATAAAGAAATAAAGGAAAGGAGAATTTGTTTGATTACAAAAATCAAACTAGAAATAAATAAATAAATAGATTTTATTTTGTTACAAAAACAAAATTAAAATCTGATTTAAATAAACAAATGAAACAGAAAATAAATTAAACAACTTACTTGATTAATTGTTCGAATAATAATTCTGATCAAGTCCAGTGTTTGACACTGTGTCCTTAAGACAGGTTCGTCCTCTCCACGGTGCTTTTAGAATTTGGACGTCTATCTCCCAGGATAAAATGATCTACTACAAACAATAGCAGCACTACAAATTGTTTGCCTAATGAACACACTAAGTGTTTATACTCACTCTGACAAGAAAATAATGCAGCAACATGAAGAGAATGTTTTCAGAATTATGAAGGACAAAAATTAGAGTTCTAAAAATCCAAATGAGGGCTGTCCTATTTATAGATGGAATGGTGGCTCTAGGTTTTGAATTGAACATGTATGATACCTGTTGGTTTTGAATTCAAACAGATTTGAATCTGTTGGGTTACAATTCAAACAGATAACAAAAAGGGAAGGGCCTTGTTTGGGTGTACAGTAAATTCGGATCAGATTATTTCCGGTTTAATACGGGAAGGGCCCTGTTTGGATGTACAGAAAACCAAACCAGTTTAATTTGAATTCTGGATTTTATTTTACCAAAAATAAAATTAAATTCAAATTTTTGACCCAAAAAGATTAGTATTGGGCCGGACAAGCCCAACCCAATCACACACCACGCACCGCGCCCAGCCCAGCCCAGCCCGCACCAGGCGGCGGTGGCGGCGCGCGCGCGCGCGTGTGGTGATTTTTGAGTCCAATGGGTCTAGCCCATTTTGCTCATAACCTCTCCCTCTAAAACACTTGGGTACCCCTTGGGGCACACCCAAGTACCAAACTCATGCCTTATAAACCCATTCAAAACTTCCCACCAATCAATGTGGGACAAGCCTTATTCAAACCTTTAAGGGTTTTCCACCAAAACTCCATTTCCATGGAGCACACTTTGGCTTCAATTTCCTATTCACTTGGTAATGGTTTTGAGCAACCAAATATACCATGTGAATCACAACGCGGCATAGAACGCGTTACCACTTTGACCCGTGAAAATCGACGCACGGGGCCCACCTAAAAAATAGACCAAACTTAGGATAAAATTCTAGTTTTACCCAGAATTTATAACCATTTCCAACAATCCCCCACATGAATGGAATTTGATGACAACGGAAATGCAACAATATGCAGACTTTATCGAAAGAGTATAAGTCGAAAATATCTTGTATCAGGATAGGTAGCTTTCGGCCTTGAACCTTCTCTAGTGATAACTATCGGACTTACTGGCTAACCAATGACGCGATGCCTTGAATTGTTCAGCCGTTTGTGTAAGCCAAGACAAAAGATTTCACACAAAATATCTTCTAACACATCGTGGTTCTCACTGTTGTGTTCATTTTGGCCTTGAACGCTCCTGGTTTTCATGAGTGTTTCTAGAGAATGTAGCCTCTTTCATTCTCATAGAACCGGCCCCAGTTCAACACTCATATAGGTGATTCTTATTGAGAGTATCTTCTTATACTCGTCTTGATTTTATGCCTTAATCAAGATATAAGTAATCATTAAAAGCGAAGATTATCCTTATGCCCCTATAGACAACATATGTTGCAGATATCACTCTCACCATAGGAATGGGTAGGAAAAATTAATCCCTTGGTGATTTCTGGCGAGCCATACATAACTTAGTTGTCCCTTTGAACTTAGTTCTTGGGATCTCCAGTCATATAAGTAGGATTACCATTATGACGACTCTTATGTAATAGGCTTTAATCCCATCCCCTTTGATGAACTATACACTAGTTCTTTTGTCAAACCTTTTGTTAACGGATCCGCAATATTCTCTTTAGATTTTATATAATCTATTGAGATTATTCCATTTGATAACAATTGCCTTACGGTATTATGTCGATGACGAATATGTCATGACTTACCGTTATATGATTCTGTGCCCTGCCTATTGCAGATTGACTATCACAATGAATGCAAATAGCTGGCACAGGTTTTGGCCACATTGGAATGTCTTCTAAGAAGTGACGAAGCCATTCTGCTTCTTCTCCTGCTTTGTCTAAAACAATGAACTCGGATTCCATTGTGGATCGTGCGATGCATGTTTGTTTCGTGGATTTCCAAGAAATAGCAGCGCCTCCCAGAGTAAAGACATATCCACTTGTGGATTTTGAATCTTTAGTATCCGATATCCAATTTGCATCACAATAACCTTCAAGTACTGCTGGATATCGAGTAAAGTTCAACCATGATCACGGGTGAATCTTAGATATCTAAGAACCCGAATGATCGCCTTCCAATGGTCTTCTCCAAGGTTATTAGTGTACCTACTCAATTTGTTGATAGCATAAGCTATATTAGGACGAGTACAATTCATTAGATACATTAGGCTTCCAATGATTTGGGAGTATTTTAACTAAGACACTGCATCACCTTTATTTTTCGATAAATAAAGACTGATATCTACAGGTGTTCTAGCTAAATTCAAATCATCCTTGATAAATTTATCAAGAATTTTCTCAATATAATGAGATTGAGATAATGCATATCCGTTAGATGTTTTAGTAATTTTCATTCCTAATATAACATCTGCGACCCCCATATCTTTCATATCAAATCTTTTGTTAAGCATTTGCTTAGTTGATTTGATCATGTTGTGACTGCTTCCAATGATAAGCATGTCATCCACATAAAGACAAACTATGACATATCCTTGGTCAATGTTTTTAACATAGACACATTTGTCACATTTGTTTATCTTAAACCCATTAGTAAGCATTGCATGATCAAATTTTTCATGCCATTGCTTAGGTGCTTGTTTTAATCCATAAAGGGATTTTACAAGTCGACAAACTTTCTTTTCTTGCCCTGATACTACAAACCCTTCGGGTTGTTCCATATAGATCTCTTCATTTAGATTACCATATAAGAAAGCTGTCTTAACATCCATTTGATGTATTTCTAATTTAAACAACGCTGCTATAGAAATAAGCATGCAAATGGATGTTATCCTTGTCACAGGGGAATATGTGTCAAAATAGTCCAGACCTTCTTTTTGTCTATAACCTTTAACTACAAGTCTTGCTTTATACTTGTCAATTGAACCATATGCTTTCATTTTTCTCTTGAATATCCACTTATATCCAAGAGGTTTAGAACCTGGTGGAAGATCCACCAATTCCCAAGTATGATTTTGCATAATGATTCAATTCATTATTAACAACCTCTTTCCACAAAGGTGCTTCAGGACCTGTCATTGCTGCCTTAAAACTTTGAGGTTCATTTTCTAACAAGTATGTTAGAAAATCTGGACCAAAGGATTTTGATGTTCTTGCTCTCTTACTTCTTCTTGGTTCATCATCAGTTAAATCTTGTTGGTTGAGACCATTACTAGTCTCTTGTGTTTGATTGTCAGTAGTCTCTTGACTTTGTGTACAATCATAAGTTCTTTTTTGTGAACTTATTTCCTGTCCTTTCTTGTAAGGAAAGACATGTTCAAAAAATGCAGCATTTCTTGACTCTATAATAGTGTTCACATGTATATCAGGTATTTCTGATTTATAAGTCAGAAACCGATATGCACTACTATTCTGAGCATAACTAATAAACACACAATCTACTATTTTTGGTCCAATCTTAGTCTTTTTAGGAACAGAAACTTCAACTTTTGCCAAACATCCCCACACTTTTAAGTATTTGTAGGAAGGCGGTCGATCTTTTCCACAATTCATAAGGAGTGTTGTTGGTTTTCTTGTGGGGTATTCTGTTAAGAACATAATTAGCAAACAATATTGCTTCCCCCCACAAGTTCTGTGGTAAGCCTGAACTTAGTAACATGGCAATCATCATTTCTTTTTAGGGTTCTATTCTTCCTTTCAGCAATACCATTTTGCTGAGGAGAATAGGGTGGTGTAGTTTGGTGAATAATGCCATGTTGTGCACAAAATTCATTTAATGGTGCATCATATTCACCACCCCTATCACTTTTGATTTAAAACAAAATATAACATTCATCACTTGTTGTCTATGATGTGCTTGATTCATAAATTTCAAATCATGATTCATAAAATTCAAATGAAAAATCCACAATAATTATGACTACACAAATCAGAATTAATGTTTTGACAAAATCATATCCTCATAAAAATTTTGCCTAAGAAACGAACAAATCAAAAATCTTATTTGATTGCATAAATTCTTGCAACTCATTTACGAATAAGTAACACTGTCATAAAAATATTTGTGACAGAAGAAAATTAAAATGGTTTATGGTTTAACAAATTCTACTACGCAAGTAAAATAATAATTGACAATATTTTATGTCACATATTCAACAAATAATAATCCACATGAAGGTTTTTTCAAAATTTACTTCCAATTAAATGGAATAATATAACTACATACATCTTCATGTTTAAATTTCTCTGGTGTTTAAACACCCATTCAAAATTGATTGGAAAAACTCAAATTAATCAACATATCAATTTAACATACCAAATCACATGAAATTGTTGTTAGGAAATAACTTGAGTTGATATCATACATGCATATCAAACGCATCAACTAAAAATAATGAATTAACAAAATAAATTAATCATGCATGATCCCAAAACTTGCATCATGAAATAAAAAGATTCTCAACTCATAAATAAAATTCAATGCGTTTTGAATTTTAAACTCCAAAATGACAAAACATACCTTCATTTAATCAGTTTGATTTGTATATAAATAAACTAATTAAATATGCATTCAAATGTTCTTGTGAATATATATATTTTTTCGACTCATGTGCAGAAACTATTCACGACTACGGATCCATACACAGAAAATAAAGAATGATTCAGAAAATCAATAAGAAAATAATCTTGCTACAAAGGTTTCTTCATAATAAAACTGAAATTTAGTTTGTAAAACTAATATACAACTCCAGAATTAAATACTTCCATGTATACTCATAATGAACTATGAAACACAAAATAAATATTTACAGATTGTGACCGAGATACAAAGTTACATGATTGATTAACAAAATTAATTTTCTAGTTACTAAAACCAGAAAATAAATTATAACACAAAATTGTTTTATTTCCTTTGTTACCAAAACTAGAAAATAAAATATCACCAATTAATTTTCTAGTTACTAAAACCAGAAAATAAATTACAATACAAAATAATTTTATTTTCCTTATTACTAAAACTAGTAAAATAAAATACCGAAATAATATCTGATTACAAAAATCAGAAACATAAACCACAAATTAATTTTCTAGTTACTAAAACCAGAAAATAAATTATAATACAAAATAATTTTATTTTTCTTAAAACTAGAAAATAATATAATTTTATTTTCCTTGTTACTAAAACTAGAAAATAAAATACCACAAAAATATCTGATTACAAAAAATCAGAAAAACACAAACTTATTTTCTAGTTACCAAAACCAGAAAATAAATTCTAGTTACTAAAACTAGAAAATAAATGATAACAACAAAATAATTTTTATTTTCCTTGTTACTAAAACTAGAAAAATAAAATACCAAAATAATTTTCTGTAACACCAAATAATATTCTGCAATTGTTAATGACACCAGTATCTTACTACTAGTTGTCAAAGAAAAGAGACAGTATATTACTACTATCTGTCAAATAGCATAAATCACTATTTGTTTTTCCAACCAGAATATTACTTTGAAAACACAGAAAATTAAATACAATGAAGATACCAAAAATAGTCTGTCTTAAGATTGTTGGACAATCTTCACTGTATTTAAATAGTTAAATTCTGTTATGTACTAAACAACAACAAGAATATAAAGAAATAAAGGAAATGAGAGAATTTGTTTGATTACAAAAATTAAACTAGAAATAAATAAATAAATAAATAAATAAAAATAGATTTTATTTTGTTACAAAACCAAAATTAAAATCTGATTTAAATAAACAAATGAAACAGAAAATAAATTAAACAACTTACTTGATTAATTATTCGAATAATAATTCTGATCAAGTCCAGTGTTTGACACTGTGTCCTTAAGACAGATTCGTCATCTCCACGGTACTTTCAGAATTTGGACGTCAATCTCTCAGGATAAAATGATCTACTACAAACAATAGCAGCACTACAAATTGTTTGCCTAACGAATACACTAAGTGTTTATACTCTCTCTGACAAGAAAATAATGCAGCAACATGAAGAGAATGTTTTCAGAATTATGAAGGACGAAAATTAGAGTTCTAAAAATCTAAATGAGGGCTGTCCTATTTATAGATGGAATGGTGGCTCTAGGTTTTGAATTGAACAGGTATGATACCTATTGGTTTTGAATTGAAAAAGATTTGAATCTGTTGAGATAACAAAAAGGGGAAGGGCCTTGTTTGGGTGTACAGTAAATCCGGATCAGATTATTTCTGGTTTAATACGGGAAGGGCCCTGTTTGGATGTACAGAAAACCAAACCAGTTTAATTTGAATTCTGGATTTTATTTTACCAAAAATAAAATTAAATTCAAATGTTTTTGACCCAAAAAGATTAGTATTGGGCCGGACAAGCCCAACCCAATCACACACCACGCACCCGCGCCCAGGCCCAGCCCAGCCCGCTTGACCGACGGTGGCGGCGGTGGCGGTGGCGGCGCGCGCGCGTGTGGTGATTTTTGAGTCCAATGCGTCTAGCCCATTTTGCCCATAACCTCTCCCTCTAAAACACTTGGGTACCCCTTGGGGCACACCCCAAGTACCAAACTCATGCCTTATAAACCCATTCAAAACTTCCTACCAAATCAATGTGGGACAAGCCTTATTCAAACCTTTAAGGGTTTTCTACCAAAACTCCATTTCCATGGAGCACACATTGGCTTCAATTTCCCATTCACTCGGTAATGGTTTTGAGCAACCAGTGAATCACAACGCGGCATAGAACGCGTTACCACTTTGACCCGTGAAAATCGACGCACGGGGCCCACCTAAAAAATAGACCAAACTTAGGATAAAATTCTAGTTTTACCTAGAATTTATAACCATTTCCAACAATAGGTTCCAAACCCGGTTGAAGGGAGAGAGTTTTCTTCTTTGCCAAGTCTCTTAGTCGTAAGTTCATTTCTTTCGTCTCTCTCTGTCGTTCCCCTTCTAGTCGGCTTCTTCCCTTTCCATCGTTTCTTCTATCTGCTTTCAAAGCTCTCTCTCTCTCTCAACAAAACTTTTCATTTTATTTTTCTTTTCAAGAGTATTAAGTTTTTGGGGACAAAATAATTTTTGTCACCAATAACCAACTTTAGGCGTGTTCAATTTTCGTATGGTGCCAAAATATTTGGCTTCTTTTTGTGATAAAACATTTTCCTACTAAATTAAAAATTTTGTCTGAAAAAAATCAACTTCTTTTAATTTTTATGACAAAATTAAAAGTTATATTTGGATTGATTTTTTGAATTTTTTTGAATTGTCCTTCATGTTTAGTGATTATTTTTTTTTTAATATTTTCATCACTGTTTTCTACTTTTTAGTTACACTTAATCTAAATGCATCTAAAAAATATTTTTTTAAAAAATTGACTAAAATATCATAAAAATTCATTTTGAACAAATGAAAATTCGAATAAAAATCTATGTACAAGTTTGTTCGGATTTTTGTTTGCTTTTAATGAATTTTTTTCATATTTAGTTATTATTATTTTTATTTTTTTACATGTATCTAATCTTAATATATTTACATGTACAAAATGTTGACTAAAATATGAAAAAAATATTTATAAAAACAAATGAAAATCTGTTTGAAAATAATTTCTAAGAATTTAAACCAACAAAATTAAAAGTTCAAAAACTAGTGAAGAATAATATTTTTATCACCAATTTGTTTGGTTTTGAGTTTTCGTTTTTCGTTTGTCTTTAGAAAAGTTTTTTAAGTTGTAGTTATTATTATTTTTTTAAATACACATAATCTAAATATATACTTAAAAACAAAAATATTTGTTAAAAAATCTAAAAATAATTATTTTAGATGCGCGTTTTTAAAGTATCGCTTGATTCTCACTCTTCTTATATTTTTAGAAGCAAATAAATCAATCATACTTGCATAATCTAATTTTTTTACAAAATCATTTTCAATGAATAACAATGTTAATTATTTTAAATGCGCGTTTCAATTTTTTAATGGATTAATTTATTTTAAGTTAATTTGGGCATTCCTTAATTTTTTTTGGACTTAAAAATATACTTAATATATTAGACTAAACTATAATAAAAGAGACCACTTTTTTGGGTCTATTTTCAATGGATAACAATGCTAATTTTTTTGAATGGTCTTTCAATTTTTTAATGAGTCAATTTATTTTAAATTAGTTTGGGTCTTTTTTAATTTTTTTAGACTTAAAATATATCTAATATATTACACTAAATTATAATAAGAAGGGGCCCATTTTTTGAGTCTATTTTGAGGGGCCCTAGGCCATGGCCTTGTGGCCTATGCCCCAGGGCCGGCCCTGATGAGAAAGAATAGTAGCTTTGCATAAGGTGTCTTCTTGGATAATAATGCTTGCATGCGCAAATGGCTTAAATGTGAGAAATAATAGAGAAGCTTCAGTGCGAAATAAAAAAGATGGTTTATAGAGGTTGTTTTCTCGAGTCACGACTTCAATACTTGTGAGAGAGGAGGCTTAAGTGCAAGAGAGAAAGGAGGGTTTGTAGAGGGTGTTTTTTTGGGTCACCACTTTAGTATTTGTGTGCGTGAAAGTAAGTGATTAACGTGAGAGTATCTCTTGGGGTCACCGTTTTAGTGCTTTGACGACATTTTAATAAAGAGAAATAATTAGTGATAAAATATTTTTGTCTCCTCAAACTCATATGTTCATTGCCTAATCAATAAAAATATAAAAACAACATTGTTTGGGGATGGGGAATTTATTGGTGATGAAATATTTTTGTTTCCTTCAACTTAACTGTATGAGACAAAATTATATTTGTCGCGCAATCAATCAAAATACAATACGATACATGGAGAATTTATTAGTGACGAAATATTTTCATCTCCCAAAACATATCTTTCTGATACAAAAATATATTTGTCGCCCAATTAACAGAAAGATAAAACGAGCATGAAAAGTTTATTGGTGACAAAATATTTTCGTCTCCAATAACTTATCCTTCCCAGAAGAAAAAATATATTCACCAAATAAATAAGAAATTGAAATGACATCGTCTAATAGGTTTGGAGTTTATTGGTGACAAATTCCTTTTGTCACAAAAACTTTAAATTTTGTGACAAAAATGTTCGTCTCCAGTGAGCTAAAATAATTGGCGGCACTAGGAAAAAAAATTGGTGCCTGTTTTTTTTTTGACGGATTTATTTTTTCGTCTCCTATAGTTTTGAGAAAAATTAAAAGAAACGATAAAAGTAATATTTCGTCATGTTTGAGTTACGTTCTAAGAAGAAAATAAATCTTATCACCAAATTTCGTCACAATAGCCTAGATTTGTTGTAGTGTTATCTGCACACTTGAAATACAACCTCCCTGGATTTTTCTCTGATTCTGATATGTACACTGCTGCTTTTTTCCCACAATTGCATCGTTTATTTTGCAAAAATCTAGCATCATTGTTTGAACCCATTGACAGGTTAATCCTAATTACAAGTAAACACAAAATTCAAATTCAAATGTAACCATGGAACCTTAATCTAGGCAGCTAATTAAGCATGTAAAAAAAATAAATAAATAAACAAAGAGCTTTTAGCTGCATCACATTCATCCACCAAGCAACCTAGTTCAAATATGATTTAATTCAAAAATCAAGAGCCAAAAAAAAAAAAATTATGTATTAGAACTTAGAAAAAGAGTAAAGCTCTTGCTTTATCTGTGTTCAAGTTATCAACAAACTTTTTGTTGAATCAACTTATCAGTTTCATATGCAACTTATGAGTTTCTTGTTGTATAGGAATTTTAGAAATTGTGTATAAGGCGACCACTATTTCTATCATAAAACTTTAGAACCACCTATTTTCATATGCAATCATATTCACTAAACATGTGGAAAACTAATATAAATAACTTAAGGTTCACATCATGCCTTTAAATAACAAATAGGGATAGTTTTCAATAGAGAGGATATGAATTTTACAACTAATGCTATGTTTAGTAAAAGGAGAACCTAAAGAATGGATTGTGGGATCCTTCCAAAGTGTTTAAAAAGGGAAAGAGGAAGGAAGGGAAGTAGGGAATAAGACAATAAGTAGTATATTTGTTGGCTTTTTGGCTTTCGAAGATTATTATTGTAATTTTAAACATGCCAACAAGGATCAATCAGTCCTTATAGAAGATTAATTACCAACCAATTATCAGACGATTGTGTTTTAGTTCTTTCAGCCTCAATGAAGAGGACTTTTACTAGTGGCTTTGTTTAGGAGAATTAGGCAAACAACGATTAAATGAAGAACAATTGTAGCATTTCATTAAGTAAAAATGAAAGACTTACAATAATCCAATTCAGCCTTGTAGAGGTTTACAGCAACAAGCCACTTGAAACTACTCCTATGAACGAAGTGTAGTGCAGGAATTTGAAGTACAGAAATGTAAAGAACAAGAAATGTAAAAACTGGAAGGAAAATAAAATAGATAAAACTGGTTCTTTGGATCTGAGTTCGGGGGTTCTTTCTAGGGCCTTCTCTGCTATTTATACTTCTCAATGATAACCGTCGAATTATCCCTCCATGATCGCTGATCATGTTTCCTCACAGTTGGCTCTGCTACGCCATGTCTGCAGTTAGGCTTCCCTCCTGATTTTGAATTCAAATATACGAGTAATTGTTAAAGCCACGTCATCTTGCATTTCTTTGCTGATCCAGTGCTATGCAAATCCACAATAACCAATACTAACTACCATGTGTGTGATTACGATTGAAGATTTGAATTGTCTTCCCGCATTGCCCTTATCCTACCACGTGTTGAACTATGATTGGCCTATACAAAATATGTAGCCAACAATATTGTTTTATAATTTTACCCAAATTATTGAAGAAGTAACACAAGGATTGAATGATGGGAAAGTAATATCACATGTTTTAAAAGAGATGAAGCCTTTTCCCTACATCATAACCACCCACTTTAAAAAATTATAATTGATGAGTATGGAGAGATTGGTCTTCCCTTCATCTTCATTTTCATCCCCTTATTCCTCTTATCACACAAGGGATCCTTCTATCCCTCCGCCCTCTTCAATCCTTCATTTTTCATTCTTACCAAACATACAAATCCAATAGGTTATTCAAAAAGCTAATGCTAAAAGAAGATTCCATCTACCATAACCAATTTAACGTTCTTCAGCCATTTGACTAATATTTCTAAATTAACTATAGTGAAAATTATGATTTTCAAGCTCTAGGATCAGCAAACTCAACAAATGGATAGAAAAATAGAATTATATCCTATGATAAAATGGATAGAAAAGTAGAAATCAAATCAGCCTAGCTTTTGGAAAAGCTCATATTTTGATATTTCATTGTGATCTATAATTTTATTCTAAATTTGTAGTTGAAGTCTTTAACCCGATTACGGTTAGTCCAGAAAGTAAAACCACAAATACCAACAAAAACAGAATAATGAAGACCAAAGGGAGAGAATAAAATTATATATCACAATGAAGACCAAATTGAGAGAAATTATATGTGTGCTTGAGTTGTAACCAACAGAAAATCGATAAGAATTCAAACATTTCTGGACTAATCGTAATGTTTGTTTTTGTTATTGGAAGACCAACTCAAACATTTATTATAGGAAGATGTTTGTTTGTCCAGAAAATGTTTGTTAGTCTATAAAATGTCTGTTTGTTTTTGTTTAGAAATGTTTAAAAATGTCTGTTGGTCTTCATTATATTTGAGCCCCAAATATGAGCCAAATTATAATGAAGACCAAAGGGAGAGAATATATTAGTAACAAAAATTATAATGAAGACCAAAGGGAGAGAAACGGACCTCATTGCCACCTCGTGTTTGTCGCCCTCTCTGTTCATCTCTCGCCTTGCCTTGCCTTCATCGCCTCGCTGGGAAACCACATCGCCCGCGCAACTCTCTCTGTTTGTCGCCTCTCTGTTCGTCTCTCTAAGAGGGGCTAGGGTTCAAAAACGAAAAGGGGCTGAAAAGAAAGAAAGAAAAAAAAAAAAATGACGTCATTTTGGAGAGCCGTAAGAAAGGGTGGCAGATGATTTGGACTCTCACAGCACAGCTTGCTTGATGGATAGGCACTACAGATTTTGTAGATTTTTATTTATGTTTGATTAAAATAAGTTAAAAAATGGTATTATAAATAAAAAATATTTTTAATTAACAGGTGAGAGATTATGGAGTTATATACCAAATCTATATAAAGTGATAATTATGCTACAAAGTGGTCTTATGATTTTAGAGGTTGAGTTCGACTATATCAAATAGAAGTGGGATAGTTTTGGTTATGATTTAAAGGTTTAATGAACGAGTGGCTTAAGAATATATTGATTAATAAGGTTTAAAGGTTTTGTTTTTTTCACTTTTTTTAAGTGAGTGTCTAGGCTAGCTTCGTGCATTACTAATCCCAAGGTCTTGAAATTAATAACTGGATAAACTTTTAGTGACCCTTTGAGGTGATCCGAACTCAATATCTTCAATTTTATTCTTAAGTTTTTACTGTTCGACCAACTCTTTGGGATTGTTTAAAGGTCATGTTAACGTGTGTCTTTAAGTTGTGTTTGAATTATAAATTTGGGTAGAGATTTAAAAAGAAAAAGAAAAAGAAAAAGAAAAAGAAAAAGAAAAATGCAAGAGAGATGTGAATCCATAGTCCAAACACAGTATTAGGGTACATGTTAAGAAGATTTAAAAAAATATTACATTTTTGTTCTACGTAATTTTATGTAGAATGTATAATCTTTTTAAATTTCTTAACATGTGTTTTAAAAATATACGTTAACAAAATCTAAATTGATTGTATATTCTTTTTTGCATGTGCTCTCATGCATTACATCCAATCATTTAAAATTTCTTAACATATGTATTACGGACACTCACTAACAAAAACTCATGATTTAAACTAACTTTGTTCATGACTTAAAAATTCTGTTTGTTTATACTTTCAAAGGTGATGTTAATTATACGAAACAATTGATTAGATAAATCTATGGTCTACCTGCTGTGGGGACATAAATTTTGAATGACGACACGTGGCCGATGTGTCACCGAAGTGCCAGCCGAGGTGCCACGTGTCCTGGTCATGACGCCGAGATCATCTCGGCTAGGCCGAGGTTATCTGCAAAGAAACCGGAATCCGAGATAAGCGGATAAGGGACAAGAGTTCTAGAATGGGAGAAGACTTCAGTTTGGGTAGATGAGACTCTTAGAGAGTTTATCCTAATCCTACTGGAAGTCCAAGATTAGCAGTAATCCTAAGTCCATTAGAGTTAGGCTTCTATTGGGACTAGGATTATGTTGGCTATAAAAGGGAGGCACCCCCATGGGTCTAAGGTATGTCTTTTATGCTTTGTCTAGTGAGTTAAGCACTATTGATTATCTTTGAGAGATATACTGACTTGATCGTCGGAGTGCCCCTGGGTGGACGAAGCACCGCCGGAATCTTCTCTTTCTATTGCAGGTCTGCCAGGTGTCATCTATTCTACCAGTGTTCTCTAGCTGAGTACTAGTTTGGCAGTGTGGTCGAAAATTGACCCACACAATTTGGCGCCGTCTGTGGGAACGAAAGGAGAATAGATGGCCAAAGACGGACAGAAAGAGAAGGTTGGGGACGACACCCCTACTGAGAATGGGAAACATATCGACCTTGATGTCGAAGAAGACAACTGCAATGAAGAGACTCGTGATAAGAATCACGAAGGAAAGAACGTTGGCCGAAAGGGAGACGCCCCAAAGAAGGCCGACCAAGGCGAGTATCACAAAGAGGCGACCTCCAGGTATGGAAAGAAAGATGCTTACGAAGGGACGACGAGATGAAAGGAATGGCGAACAAATTGGCGGACCTGCAAACGGTTGTCAATTTCATGATACAGAACAACGTCATGCAGCCACCGTTCCCGTCACAAGATACGCCGATTCCAGCAGCCAAGAAAGATGCCCAGGCAGGGGAGCAGAAGATAACTCCTACGACTCCTCAGCACGATAGGACCAAGGAACATTCTTACCGGCCTTCAAGGGAGGTCGGACGAGGAGAATCAAGAAAGGAATAGTCACAAAGGACACAACGCACCAAGAAGGCCGACCCCAAAGAACATCGGCATGTTCAAGGGTGGGCATTATGCTTCGACACAACTCATGGAGACAGATCGAAAAGGGCTCACCACGAGGCCGAGAGTAGTATACCGAAAAGACTGAAGTCGAAAGATAGCTGAGCTCTTGGGCGGAGCAAAGAAGACTTAAGAGATTACCTCAAGAGGAAGCAACAAAACGCCGATGCCGAGGTGACCTCACCTGTCAAGCCGAGGACACCGTTCTTGATAGAATTAGACAAATTTGAGGCCCCGAAAAGGTTCAGTATGCCGAGGTTCCAGAAATACGACGGTAAGTCCAACCCGAACTTTCACGTCGGCTTGTACCTGAACTCGATGGCATTGTACACCGAGAACGAGCCGTTGCTCTGCAAGGTGTTCCCCTCATCCTTCAGAGAAATTGCATCGGATTGGTTTCACAAGTTGCCGAAAGGAACTGTGAAGACCTGGGAAGGCCTGGCCGAGATGTTTGTGGCCAGGTTTGTGACAAACAAGCTACAACCATCTAGGGTGGACGCCCTAATGGCCCTGAAGATTGGCGAGGATGAAAGCCTTAGGGCCTATGCCAAAAGGTATTATGAGGTATTCAACCGAATACTAGGATGCAACCAAGAGGTGGCGGTCGTGTCGTTTAAAAACGGCTTGAAGGATGACTGCCTGCTTCGAAAATCACTAGCAAAGACATTGCCAAAAAGCATGGAGGAGCTGATGGCCAGGATAGAAAAGTATGCCAGAGCCGAGGAGGACACGCCAGGGACAAAGGCGTCCAAACCAGATAAGAGAAATGGTTCGCCGTAGCGAAGCCGAGATAACACTGGATATGAGAAGACAAGAGCTCAGCCCAAGTAAGCAGATCCTGAATTCCAGATCTCGAATCCCAGATCCCAGAAGACAAGATCTCGGCCTAAGATGATTAAGTCCGAAAAGAGAAGAGCTTACCGAGATGATGTTTACTTGTTGAAACTTGAGAAAAGTTTACAAGGCGAAATCATTGTTTAACACTTGTTGAAATTTGTGGACAATTTACAAGTTAAAGTTAAGCCAAGGTTAAACACTTGTTGAAATTTGTGGACAATTTACAAGTTGAAGTTAAACCGAAATCATTACTTAACACTTGTTGAAATTTGTGGACAATTTACAAGTTAAAGTTAAGCCAAGGTTAAACACTTATTGAAATTTTATGAAAAAACTTACAAGGTGAAACCGAGGTTATGCCAAGAAAGGTACTTGGGTACTTGCCGAGGTAAATCATCAGTTTGTATAACCAAGGTGTGTCACCCCGAGACGGTTGCAAAGGAGAACGGTTTCGGCTGAGAAACTTGAACGAACTTGGTCGTTGGTTCTAAGGCATTGATGAAAGCAGACTATAGGTCTTGGTCATATTGAGCCGACGAGTTCTGACTTCGGCAATAGATGATGAAGCGAGCTTAGCTGACGTGCTAAATGGAAGAAATGATATAGGTTCCATCACCTCAGGATGTCGAGGTAATAGAACCTAGGGGCAGTTGTGGGGACATAAATTTTGAATGACGACACGTGGCCGAGGTGTCACCGAAGTGCCAGCCGAGGTGCCACGTGTCCTGGTCATGACGTCAAGATCATCTCGGCTAGGCCGAGGTTATCTGCAAAGAAACCGGAATCCGAGATAAGCGGATAAGGGACAAGAGTTCTAGAATTGGAGAAGACTTCAGTTTGGGTAAAGATGAGACTCTTAGAGAGTTTATCCTAATCCTACTGAGAGTCCAAGATTAGCAGTAATCCTAAGTCCATTAGAGTTAGGCTTCTATTGGGACTAGGATTGTGTTGGCTATAAAAGGGAGGCACCCCCATGGGTCTAAGGTATGTCTTTTATGTTTTGTCTAGTGAGTTAAGCACTATTGATTATCTTTGAGAGATATACTGACTTGATCGTCGGAGTGCCCTTGGGTGGACGAACCATCGCCGGAATCTTCTCTTTCTGTTGCAGGTCTGCCAGGTGTCATCTATTCTGCTAGTGTTCTCCAGCTGAGTACTAGTTTGGCAGTGTGGTCGAAAATTGACCCATACAATTAATGCTAAAAATCCAAGTTTAATCTCAAGCTAGCTTGCCAATATACAACTGAAAATCATGTATGAGAGAAAGTGATGTAGCAAAGGCACATCACTGCAATCTTACAAAATGGAGAACCAAACCAGTGTTCCTATAGCTCCTCTCAGCCTTGAGAAGACGACTGAAGAGGAAGATTACTTGATCCGCAGCACCAAAAAAATAAAAAGCTCTGATTTCGTTAACGAGATGAACATGGACTGTGAAGTGTCGAAAGAGGATCTCCCTCCCCATGGATCTGCTGACCTGGGATCTCTTACTTCTCCGCCTCCCAAATCCTTCAAGGATGCATTGAATCAGTCTAGAAGAGGTGCCTATATTTTTGATAATAGGGTCAAAATCCTCTCCTCTGATGAAGAGGACAATGAAACTGAAGGTCAACATGAAATCCAACACTCTTACTCCGAACACTTGGGTGTCCCTAAAGTATTCTTACCTAAGAAACTGTTGGATAAAATTCGACAACCGTGGAGAAATGCTTTAATTATCAAACTTCTGGGTAAGTCCATTGGGTATAAAATGCTCTGTAACCGTGTAAAGAATATTTGGGGTCTGCAGGGTGAATTTAATGCTATCGATTTGGGGAACAACTTCTTTCTTTTTAAATTTTCTGAACAAGCTGACTATACTCATGTGTTCACGGGTGGTCCATGGGTGATCATGGATCACTATTTAACTGTGCGAAGATGGGAGCCAAATTTTAGACCATCGGAAGCTTTTGAAACCACAACCGCTGTTTGGGTTCAGTTTCTAGAGCTTCCGATTGAATATTATCAGGAAAAAGTCCTCTTTGCTATTGCCAAATCTATAGGAAAGCCACTTAAGATCGATTGGACTACGGCCATGGCGACGAGGGGAAAATTCGCTCGTGTCTGTATAGAAATGGATCTCAGTCAACCACTGCAACCAAAATTCATTTTGGAAGATCGATATTACAACATCAAATATGAATCTCTCCACTCTTTTTGCTTCCTTTGTGGTAGGATAGATCACAGAAAAGAGGCTTGCCGTTTCAGACATACCATCGTTCAACCGGCGGTGAATAATACAGACGTTTCCGGTGATGGTACCCCTGACAATCCCATGGCAGAAGCCAACGACCATTTACAATCTGGGCAAGGAGAGACTGATCCATTTGGCCCATGGATGCTTGCCAAGAAAAAGGATAGAAGACCAATCCAGCCCAAGTGGGCCCCCACCATGTCTGGCCCAGTTTCTAAGGACAACAAATTCAAAGCTATGGAGGAGGACCCAGTTAATTCTGAGAATTCCCAAAGGGGCAGGAAAACTAACAGATCGGGTTCTTCGAATGATCAAAGCCAGCCGAATAAGGTGACAAGCCCAACCCAACCCAATGACCCTAAAGGCAAAGAGAAAGTAGGGTTAAACCCCCTCAGCCAATGGATCCCATTACACCCTTTTTGCATTAAACTTCACAGCAAAATCTTGAGGTCAGTATACCATATCTTCCTATCGAAGCCAGGGTAGATCCCCCACTCTGTGATCAAGCTATGGTCTCTTCATTCTCTACCAAGACATTATCAATACAGAGTCTATCTGACACCTCCTTTCCAAGGTCTATAGATCTAGCTATGGTCGAAGCTATACCCTTCCCAACCCCCTCTGCTACCCCACTTACAACCCATAACCTACTACACAACCCTACAGAGCCTTAGGGAAAAGCTAGTGACCCACCTGATCCGGGAGAAACTCAGCATGGACCAGGAGCCGACCGAACAGATGACCGAGGTGGAAGACTACCGGAACCAGACCAGTGCGGTGGCCTTGTTGTTAGGACCAGAGACAGAAGTTGCTCACCTAGTCGCTTTCGCTTGGTGGATAGAACAGATTCGCATAACAATCATGCTAAGTTGGGAGGGGCTCAACCAACAACCAGTTCACTCGATTTAGATGGCCTCAATGAGGTCAAAAGCAAACGATCGGCAGCGGATTCGTAGCATCGTTAAAGATCTGGTGTCTGATTCTTCTCTAACTTACCCATCTATGGATTTGTTATGCCTTCTATTCTGGAACTGCCGGGGAGTCGACAACAACAATTTCAAGCGCAACCTCACTGAAATTATTAGAACCCACAAGCCTGAAATTCTAGTACTGTTGGAAACTAAGGTTCCTTTTAGTAAAATGGGAAATTTCTTCAATAGATTGGGCTTCACAGCCTCAAATATTGTTGACCTTGTTGGTCGTGTGGCAGGGATATGGATCGTATGAGATACAAGCCAAGTCATTGTGCGTGCGTCATCTGTTACCTCTCAAGCTATCTATGCGACTATCTATAAAGCTGACTATGATGAATGGGTCTTAGCTGCTGTGTATGCTAGCCCTAATCTTGTTATGAGAGACCAACTCTGGGACAATCTGAAAGATATGGCTGAAACTATGGTTAAGCCTTGGTTAGTCGCGGGAGACTTCAATGATTTTGCTACTCAGGGAGAACGCAAGAGCTTCACCTCCAGAAATTCTACTGTTCGAAATCAGAAATTCCTAGACAGAATCAACAATTGCAACTTAATGGATCTGGGGAGTTCAGGCCGTAGTATGACATGGACTAATAACCGAAAAGGGCTTGCCAACACAATGGAACGACTTGATAGGGCTTTGTGCAACTCGGAATGGAGAACCATGTTCCCGGAGGCCACTGTCCAAATCCTCCCCAGAACATACTCAGACCATTCGCCCCCTTTTTGTTTACACTCAAGGTATGCATCAACTCAACCCCCTTAATAGGCCTTTTCGCTTTGAAGCTGCCTGGATGACACACCCAGGTCTCATTGATGTTATTAATTCTTCGTGGACTAGTATGAACCATAACCTTATTGATGCCACTACTGTCTTTACCTGTAAAGTTAAAGATTGGAACATAGAGGTCTTTGGTAATATATTTAAAAGGAAAAGACACCTTTTGGCCCGAATTGAAGGCCTCCAAAAATGTTTAGCTAATAATTTTTCTCATAGTCTCCAAAGTCTTGAGAAAGAACTCGTTACTCAATACAACTCTACTCTGTATCAAGAAGAAATTCTGTGGTTCCAGAAAGCTAGATCTAAACACATTCTGCTAAGGGACAGAAATACTAGGTATTTTCATATCTCCACTATTGCTAAGGAAGAAAAATCAAAATTAATGCTCTTAAGGATCAATCTGGTAACTGGCTTACTGATTCTGTTGGTATTAAAGCTATTATTCTTGATTATTTTCAGAATCTCTTTAGTGCTAGCCCTATAATTCAACTGGATCATTGGAATAATATTTCTCATAATCATTTCACTCCTGAAGACAATGCTAGATTAACTCAACCTGTCTCTAACTCTGAGATCTTGAGAGCTGTAAAAGATATAGGTGCCTTTAAAGCCCCTGACAAAAATGGCATTCAAGCCATTTTCTATCACAAATTTGGCATCTTGTAGCTCAATCTGTGTGTGAGTTTGTGAATACTTGTTTCCTTTCTAATCAGATCCCTAGTATCATTAATGTGTCTCTTATTGTGCTTATTCCTAAAGTTAACAATCCTGAGTCCATTAGACAATTCAAACCCATTAGTTTATGTAATGTCTCTTATAAAATCATTACCAAAATTATTGTGGGTAGAATCCGACCTCTCCTTGATAATCTAGTTAGTCCCAACCAAAGTAGCTTTATCCCTGGTAGGAGCACCACTGATAATATTATCATCACTCAGGAAATCTTGCACTCCTTAAGACATAAAAAAGGTAAAACGGGTGGTATGATCTTCAAGATTGATTTAGAAAAAGCCTATGTGTAGACGTCCCCGAACGCATCCCGGGGAGGGAGTGCGAGTCCCCCCCGTTCCGGTTCGATATTGGGGTCACTACAGTTCAAGGACTCAAATGTCATGGTTCTTAATCTTGAACCAAAGAGTCCAAATCCGGCAAATCGTTTTTTGAGAAAAAACAGATTTTTTGAAAAGAAGTGCCAAACATGGACTGCTTCGCCAGATACAGAGTCGCCACCTAAATATTTTATTTTTGGGAAATTTAGGAAACCCTGACTCGGTGCCAAAGGCCACGTGTCCGTCATCACCAAAGTTGCCTCGGCTCGGGAACTTGGGTACGATCGGGGAAGGTCAACTATGAGCACCCCCTCTCGCCCGGTCCGAAGACCGGCCTCTACTAACCGTGATACCCAATTTTGAAAACGTTATGTGTTCTTATTCCGGTTATTAGCCTAGAATTACTATGTTATGCGCACAGCAAACAAGTATAGACCAATCTCCTAAATTGGAACAAAACATTGTAAGTTTGTTTGAAAATGATTTGCTACTCGCAAGTAGGCTAAAATGCAGGTTTTGCCACCCTCAAGTGGGCTTTAGAAAAAGATGGTTTTGCCACTATCTGGTGGGCTTAAAACTCACAGTTTTAATGCGTTATTCCAATCTAGGTAATTTGACCTCCATCCACAGGCATTCAAACAGTTATATCACATAAGCACTTAGCCTCATGGTAGTCATGCTATTATGGCAACACTCACACACGTGCAAGGATGCTAAAGCATAAAACTCACCTGGTACTCCAAGCCAAAACAGAAGCTCATTAGAAATCCATGCATGGACCTAAGCATACTGAAATGTCTAATGCAACACATGCAAAGATGTAATCTAGGCAGGCTCGGCTATCCTAAACATGGCATGTAGGATGCTACAAATAACACGTATTCAATTTGGAATTGAAATACAATGCAGTTTGTATGATGTACCGAGCCCGATGCATGTCAACAAATGCATGATGCACGCATGCATTGCATAAGGTATGCTAATTTAAATATGCCCTAATCTACCATCATAAGCAGGTAAATAAAAGGGAGGAAAGAAATAGGGGTTGGAAGACATACACACACTCACCCACACTTATTACAAATATGCCCTCACACGGAGGGACCAAAAGAATATACAGTCCCAAATAGTACAGTCCAAAAACATAATAAATGAATTATTACAAAATTTCTAATTATCAAATTAAATTCGAATGTAAAAAGAAGGGGGCCTCAGCCCTGCCTCGGGATGCGCGAATGATGCATGCTCGAATCCGACTTGCCCGGAAAATCCGCACTATACCACTGCTGTCTCTGTTCTTACTGCCCTGTCTCTCCAAAAATTGCCAAAGTCCCAGAACACCTTCCTTGCATGCTGCTGTACACCACCGGCTGGATGGAATGGCCACCGGCCATTTAAAATGACCACCGGCTGCTTGAGAGGTTTCGGCTACCCATAAAGTGCCGGTCGGCACTCTATATTGCCGGTCGGCAGAAAATTCCTGCAGAGGACAATTTTGACAGCAACAGCAGACAGACAGTGTATGGCGTGAAATTTCCAGCAAATGTGTGCACCAACACATCCCTTATCATGATTTTGACTCAAAGGGGTATGTTCCTTGATACTCGAACCACCAATTGCGCATTTCGATGCGTGATGGCCCAAGAAACCAAGTATGCACTTTGATTTTAAATGTCATGCAAATCGAACAAACACATAAAGCCCAACCTCTATCACTTGATCAAGAGGCAAGGCATGCATGCCAATGCAATGCAACCTAGGCATGTGATCTAGTATGCAACATGGGCATGCAAACATATGAACATACAATGCAAGTACATGGCACCACAATGCAAGGTGGACTTACACCAATGTGAGTGGACCTCAGCCACACTCACATAAGAGGCCATAAAATGAAAATGGGACGCTCGAAATACGTGCACGTATGCACGCAACCGATGACCGGACCTAAGGCACGAATGCCACTCTAACAAGGTATGGCAAGGCATGGATCATGGCATACAAACATATGAATTTCAATCACTGAAATATGGTGCTTAACAGCCCCGAATCATGGGAATATGGCACCCGATACATGAGACGCATCCCGAAACTCAAAATTAGGCATATGAAATGGCCTACAACTATGCAATACATGCATTATTTGCACACGAAGTGTGAATACAGAAGCAAGACAGCCCCGATAAAAACATTTTTACAGTACAAAGCATGGTCAAACAGCAAGCGCAGGTAGGGCTAAAATGGCATACAAAAATGGCTCCGCAAGGGAGGCAATGAAGCAAGTGGTAGATGCAAGACCCAAACAGAAAAAGACCCTTCTACAACACTGAATAGGGACCAAAAATATGACTACTCACAGTAGATGACAAGTCCCAAAACAGTATACAAAACATGCTAAAGATGCAATGCAAGATTAAGGCCAACCAAGGGCTATAACATGAAGTATACAAAACATGCATCAAACAGCCAAAGACCCTTAATGAAACATGTCAAGGGGGTCAAAATATGGCCACTTTCAGTTCTGATCATGGCCGAAAAACAGAAGCATGATAGGCTAAAAAAAAATGCAAAAATGGGGACCAAAGAGGGGTAATGAAGCAAGTCATACATGGAGGTCCCCAACAGTTTTGAGCCCTTCTTCAATGTTGAATAAGGGCTCAAAATAAGCCTAACCACAGTTTACATCATGCTCGAAAACAGATCACACATAGGCTAAAAGAATCATGCAAAATAATGGCATACAAAGGGGTAATGAAGAAAGTGTCAAAAATAAGCTTCAAACTGTAATAAGCCCTTAATGAAACATGGAATATAGCTCAAAAAAATGACATTTTCTGTTTTGGTCGGAGCTCAAAACAGCAAGTAAAGAGGCTAAAAAAATGAGGCAAAAATGAACTAGAAAGAGGGAGAAGAGTGCTCACCCTTGAAGACCCAACCTTTGCTGCCTCTAGGACTGAAAAATGTTGCCTCTTAGCTGCTGGAAAGCCACTCCTATCTGCCAGAATGGAGTAGTGGTGGTGGTGCTTGGTGGTGGTGAAGAAATGGGTGTAGGAACTTGGAGTTTTAAGGTTAGAATATAGAGAGAGAGATTGTATGGAGGAGCTCCCAAATCAGATATTTTGTAACCCTTAAACCAGCTGGGGAGGGGCTGTATATATAGGCAAATGAGGTGAAAAAGAGGGGGGAAAAAAGGGGGGGAATTTCGGATTCAAAATTCCCCCCAAAAAGGGCCAAAAGGGTGAGGTAAAGGGGCAAGTGATAGTTGCGGGTCCCAAATGGCCGAGATCCCTTCAACAAAGTTGAAGAGGGGCTCAAAATAAGACACTTTTTAGTTTACGACCAAGTCCAACACAGCCCACAAGTATGCCTAAAATACCGTGCAAGAAAAGGGGAAAAACGAGGGGTAAAGAAGAAAGTGGTATATGGAGATGTCAAACAACAAAAGGTCCTTAATAAAACATGAAAAGGACCTCAAAATATGACTATCTCAAGTTCAGGTCGGAGCCCAAAAATGTAGAATGAAGGTTCGGGAGCCAAAACACGCAGTTCGGGGCCCCGAAAGTGGGCTGTTAGGCACCGGGAGTGGTGTTCGACCACGAAATTGGTCTCTCGGACCCCAGTGTCCCTTGAAAGGGAGTAAATAGGATGCATGCCAAAAATCGGGGCAATCGGAGATGGTTAGGCGGTCCCGAACCGAGGCACACGGCCTGACGGCTCCGAAAACCGGGAACTGGGCTCCAAAATGGGAAAAATGGCCTACGACTACGAAACGTAGCCTACGGCCACTGAGAGATGATCTAATAGACCTCTTCCTCCCTTCGGGAAGAGAAACAGAGAAAACTGAGCCTGGTTCGCAAACCGAGGCAAAGTACAGAAAGGGTTCGGAAGTCCGGAGGCAGGGCTCGCGGCCGAGACTCTGAGACTTCTGAACGAGCACAATATGCAACATCACCAAGCGCTCAATCGGTGACGTCTGAGTCTTAAGGTCGGTCAAAAATGGGGTGTCTACACTATGATTGTTTGTTTTGGGATTTTATCAAAGATACCTTAATTGATTTCAAACTGAATGATTCTTGGATTGAGTTAATCATGAGCTGTGTCTCTAATAAGCATTCTTCTATTCTTTGGAATGGTGAACTTATTGAGCGTATTCATATTGGAAGAGGGCTTCGTCAGGGTGACCCCCTTTCTCCCTACCTATTTGTGCTTTGTATGGAGAGATTATCCAATATGATCAACACTAAAGTGAGAGAAGGCTCTTGGAAAGGCATTAAGACATCTAAATCCAGCCCTCCCTTATCCCATTTGTTTTTTGCGGACGATCTCATCATTTTTGCCCAAGCTGACCACATGAACTGTGATACAATTTTTAAAGTTATTTCTGAATTTTGTGCAGTTTCTGGCCAAAATATTAATCATGCCAAATCTAAGCTCTTTGTCTCTCCCAATATCCATCGCAATTTTGCTAAGTCCCTCAGCACCCATAGTTGCATTCCCCTAACACAGGATCTGGGAAAATACCTTGGTTCCCCTTTACTTCACAAAAGAGTGACTAAGGCCACCTTCAGTGAGATTCTGGAAAAGATAAAAACCAAATTGGCAGGTTGGAAAACCCAAACTCTTAACTTAGTAGGCAGAGCCACCCTTATTCAAGCTGTCACATCTGCCATCTCTTTCTACACCATGCAAACTATGGAACTTCCTAGATACACCTGTGATGAGATTGATAAGCTCAATAGAAAATTTCTTTGGGGGGACACTGAAACTCATAAAAAAGTCCATCTAGTTAACTGGGAAAGTGTTTGTAGCAGTAAATCTGAGGGTGGTTTAGGTATTAGAATGGCTAGGTACCATAACGCTGCTCTTCTTACTAAACTGATGTGGAAATTTTTGAGTGATAGATCAAAACTTTGGTGCCAAATTCTACATTCCAAATACTTGCACCATCACAGCTTCTTTAGTTGGCCACAGAATTCTCAAGCTTCCCACATTTGGAGAGGCATTTGCAAAACTAGGGAAACTCTTAGATGTGGGGTTAAATAGGTTGTTGGTAATGGTGAAACTATTTCCCTTTGGAATGACTGGTGGTGTGGTTCTAAACCCTTAGCCCTAACAAATAACAACTACCTAACCAATGACTTTGATAAAGTTAAGCTAATCTTGGATGAGGATGGAAATTGGAACATGGATAGCCTTGCAACTCTTATTACTCCTCATGACCTCTCTGAAATTGTTATAATTTACAGGCCCAGGTTTGTAACATTTCCTGATACTCCCTCTTGGAGTGGATCTAATTGTGGTAAATTCTCTACTACCTCTGCTTTTCAATTTATTACTAATCCTGCTGTGGATGGCAGGGATTGGCTTTGGATATGGAAACTCAAACTCCCTCAAAAACTGAAAATTTTCCTTTGGCTTATCCTAAAAGACAGACTGCTGACCAATCACATGCGCCTTGTGAGAAATTTGTCCTCTTCAGATTTGTGTCCTAGATGTGGACAATTCAGTGAAGACATGTTGCTCCTTCTTAGAGACTATGCCCATTCTAAGGCATTCTAGATTCACATTCAAAATCAATCTTGGTAGGAGGAAGGAGCAACACTGCCCTTGATTGATTGGGTGTCCTTTAACTCAAAGAGAAAAATAACACTGTCTGGCACAAAATGGTTTCTGATTTTCGTTGTTACACTTTGGCAGATTTGGAAGGATCGAAATCAAATGGTCTTTGATCAAACTATGAGTCCAATCCATACCAACCTTAAACTCATCAGGGATTATGTGCATGAAATTAATGAGGCTTTTCAATCTCCTCTTCACCCCCAATTTTCTTTACCTAAGCTAATAAAATGGTGTTTTCCTACTGTAGGCACATTGAAGCTTAACACAGATGGTTGTTCCAAGGGGGAGACCGTCCTCAAGACTTGGACGTCATCGTTTGAACACTCGATGATCATCCATGCCTGTGTTCGTTTTGAGTTCCAGGAGGTCTCAGCCGCGCGCCTTGCCTCAAGATCTCTCAACTTATTTGTTTTGTGCTTGGTTGTGGACCAAGCACTTGTGTTTTTGCTTCTGAGGGAAGAGGGTGGCTTGTTGGCCATCCCCACACTCCATCGGCCAAGGCTTGATGCCACCGGCCTTGTTTTCTTGCCATCAGCCAAAAGTGTTGGCCGATCGGCACTTTCTTTGGTCGGCCGGCCCTTTCTTTGGTGGATCGGCCATATTTTCTAGCTGAACCCTATTCATCTGCTTTATGCAGATATTTTATGCCAGCTGAAACAGCTGGCATCCACAATTCCCCCCTTTATACACATGTATGGAGGGATTTGCCCCTTGCTTAGCTTCTCTTAGAAGCTTAGAATTTGGACTTCTATAAGAAAGGAGCTCCTCCTCCCTTCTCAGGGGTTGGATTTTTAGGGTTAGGATAGTTGTATCTCTCTATCTCTATATCTCCCTCTCTTTACACTTTTGTGTGTGCTTTTTGTGACCTAAAGTGTGATTTGGTCTTACTATTGCACACAAACACCTAGCACTACACCATCCTTGGTTGCTGAGGCATTAGGGAGCTGGTGTTAGGGTTCTTGAGCTATTTTTTATCAGAGAAAGGTGCTGGTGTTGTGTTCTTGAAGGTGTTCTTCAAGGGTGAGCATTCTTACTTTAGATATCCCTTTCTTGTTTAAGCTTTTAACCCTTCTTGCTTATTGTTTTAAGCTTAGCCATTAACTGATAAAAGTTCTGTTTTTACTTGCTTTAGAACTTTGTTTAAGGTCATTTTGAGGTTTGGGGTTGTTTACCCCTCCAAGGCCTTGTTAGGCCTTGTTTTAGGCCATCCCCTTTGGCCTTTGCTTTAAGCTTTGCATGGCCTCTCTACCACTGAAATCCAGAGGAATTCCAGTGGTGGAGAGGTGGTTTTTGTGTCCCAAATAGGAGAGGGTCATCCCCTCTCCTTGTTGTCTTGAATGCTAGCATAAATGGCTTATGTGGGTAGCATGTATGCTTAGCTTGTCTTAGCTCCATTTCAGCAAGTATTTGGTGTTATTTTGCCATGTTTTACCTCTGTCTAAGGTTGGTTTGATGGCCTCTTACATGCTTCATGTATTTGCCTTGCAATCCTCTTATTTGCCTTAACATGCATCATGCTTTGACATGTCTTTCTAGCATGATTTTGGCTCAACTCCATGAAGCTTTTAACCTTGTTATAGCATGCTAGAGCTCTGATTTGAGTTATTTTAACTATGTATGCCATGCTTTGTATAGCCACCATGCATTCTAGCTTGTTAGCTTCGAGTATCCAAGTCACTAGCATGCTTTACTTGGACTGTTTCAATGATTTGGCATCATTTGTTATACTATTTCAGTCCATGTTTCATGCTCAAACACTTGCACTTGTCACTCCTTAATGCTTTAAAGGGTTTGTGTTTTATGCCTCATGAATGTGTCATTATGTATGCCATCATGCTTAGGCCTTTGGGATGCCATCTAAGTGGGTTTTTGGGCTCATTCTAACATGTCATAACTCTGATTTTATTGGCTTAAGTCATGCCATGTTTGGTTTCGATAGGTGTAGTGTAACACCCTCATCGATAGCCTTGCATGCCTCATGTTTTTGGCATTGTGTTCTAGCTTGTGTTGGCTAGTTTCGAGCTTGTTTTTGGTCTTTTTTAGACCTACCTTGGGACTGTTTTAGGTCCCCTTGGCCCTTTGGGGCTTGCTTTGTATGGCCATGGTTTGAGTCCCTTGGCTAGCCTCAAGCTTTGGGCCTCCTTGCATGCTTTACTCGTGTAGTTCGATTGGTTGGGCACCTTTCCATGCATGATTTCAGAGCTTAACATGTTTATCACATGTCCATATTTGTCTCTTTTAAGTGTGCTTAAGAGTTGTCCTTTCATGCCTTAGTCTTTAGGTTAATTAGCATGCATGTTTGTATGTGTATTTCATGTCTTTGTTTCATCACTTTGGCCACTGATTTGGGCCTATTTGAGAGCTGTCCATTTTGGTTTAAGTCCACCCTTTGCATGTTGTTGCATGCTTGCCTTGCATGTTGTCGTATGCTTGCTGCATATTTAGTATCTTGCACGTTGTTGCATGCTAATATGTTGCATGCTTGTTGCATGCTTATCCCTTTATCATGTTGTCACATGCTTGTCTCATCTCGTATGTTGTTGTATATTTGTCCACCTTTGCATGCCTTGCATGCTTGAATACTCATGTTGCATCTTGCATACTTGTTTAGGTTACATTGCATTTGGCATGTTTGTCACCATTAGCCTTGTATGGCATTGCCATTAACATGCTTATGTTGCCTTGGATTTGTATCATACTTGAGTTGCTTGCATGCTTGCTTGCATGCTTAGGTTGTATAGCATTGTATGTGCATCCCTTGCCTCTTGATCAAGCATGATAGAGGTTGGGGCCCCTTGTGTGTTTTTGTGCATTTCATTTGATATTAATTACACATTCGGCTCCTTTGGCCATCATGCATTGAAATGCGTGATTGATGGTCCGAGGGTCGAGAACCACTCCCTTGAGCTCATGACATGATAGGGAGGGTGGTTGTGCACACATTGTCTTGCAAATATATTGCCATGCTCTGTCTGTCATCTGTTGTAGCAAAAGAAGCAGTCAGCAGGAAGGGATGGCCGGTCGGCCATCTTCAGTGCCGGCCGGCTAACTATATTTGGCCGAGAGCCTCATTTCTGGTCGATGACCTTCATCTCATGGCCAATGGCCTCTCAGCATGCCCACAAGGTCGTTCAGAAGTGTCACAGAAGTTGGCACAGTTTTCAAAGGTGTAGAGTGGTACAGACAGAGGCAACATGTAGCATGGCGACGGATTTCCGAGCAAAGCCGTCTGAGCATGCATTCGTCCCTCTTCCCGAGGCTGATTTACTGTTTTCATAGCTTAATTAATTTGTTTAATTAGTTAAGTGGTTTTGTAATCAATTAATTAGCTTGTAAGTTAGTTTGTTAGTTAATTTGTATTATTCTTTCGGTCCCTCCGTCGAGAGGGCTAATTGTGTAATAAGCGTGCGTGTGTGTGATGCATGTCTTCCAACCCCCACTTCTTTCTCCCTTTTACTTAACCGCTTATGATGGTTAGTTTTAGGGCATATTTCAATTAGCATACCTTATGCTATGCATGTTTGCACCATTCATCTGTATTGCATGCACCAGGCGCGGCGCATCATACTAACTGCATTGTATTTCAATTCCTACTTGAATACATGTATCGAATTGTCGCATCTCATATGCCATCTTAGAATAGCCAAGCCTATTCTAGTTGCATTTTGCATGTGTTGCATTAGCCATTTTAACATGAACTAGGATCATGCATGATTTCTAACTAGTTTCTTTGTTTTGGCTAGGAGTACACTGTAAGTGTCTATGCTTTAGCATCTTGCATGAGTGTGAGTTTTAACATGACAACATGCTTGCCATGAGGCTAATTGCTCATATGATATAACTGCCTGAATGCCTGTGGGTGAAGGTCGGATTACTTGAATTGGAACAATTCATTGAAATCCGTATTTTAGCCTACTTGCGAGTAGCAAACTTCAAAACATTTCCAAACAAACGGATATGCGATGCTTTGTTCCAAATTAGGCGATATAGTCTATACTTGTGTGTTGTGCGCATCACGTAGTAATTCTAGCTAATAACCAGAATAAGAACGCATATGTTTTCAAAAACAAGATATCATGTTTAGTACAGGCCGATCTTTGATCGGGCGAGCGGGGGTGCTCATAGATGACCTTCCCCAATCGTACCCAAGTTCCCGAGCCGAGGCAACTTTGGTGATGACGGACACGTGGCCTTAGACACGAGTCAGGGTTTCCTAAATTCCCCCAAAACAAAATATTTAGGTGACGACTCTGTATCTGGCAAAGCAGTCCATGTTTGACACTTCTTTCTTAAAAATCAGTTTTCCAAAACGATTTGCCGGATTTGGACTCTTTGGTGATTTATCGGTCTCGCATTGCACTTTGCGAGATTAGATTCAGAACCGTGACATTTGAGTCCGAACTGTAGTAGCAAGGCCCGAGGGCGCGCCTACATGGAGGCCTCTTATGGGATGAGACAGGCACTTGGATATGGGGCTACTATGGCAATTTGGGACACTGCACATGCTTGGAAGCAGAAATTTGGGCCATCTACCTTGGACTCACCATCTTGTTCCAAAAAGGACTGACCAATGTGGTAATTGAAACAGATTCTGAACAAGCTATGCTCCAGATTCAACAAGGGCCACACCCCAACTCTCCTCTCAAGGTCCTCATTGAAGATGCCAAATTCCTCTTTTAGAGATGCCACTGTTCAATCCAACACACCTTGAGAGAAGGCGACGAAGTGGCTGATAGATTAGCTGATTTAGGTGTAGCCCAAGCTGAGCATGTAAAAATCCTTAAGGATCCTCCTATGGAGGTCATAACTCTCCTCATTGAGGATATGACTGGAGTGGCTGGTCTGAGGGAGTAGCCCTCTGTTTGTATCTCTGAACTCCTTCGTCTTGTCTGTTTTTATCATTTCCTTTGAATAAAAAAAAAAAAGGTGATGTTAATTAGTGTTGTCTTAAAGTGGTCTTGAATGTGGTTTTGTCCATTTATTTTATTGAAAAATACTAATAGTTGTACAATGTGTTGTGGTTAATATTGGTATGCGTAAAAGTGTATTAAAATAAGTATAAATAAATAAATAAAAATATATAAAATGTGTATCAAAATTTTGATTTTTTTGATTTTATTTGTTTGTTAATGAACTACTTGTTTTATTTGGTGGACTAATTTCCTCAAAAATAAGCAATTTGAACCCTGTTTTGAAAAATTTAAATACCTTCGAGATATTGATCCATTATTATATTTTAATTTAAAATAGTGAATATCAATTTCAATCAAATAATTAACGACAAATCGACATTACGATTTAACGTGGAAAAAATTACAATTGGAGCATCTCTAATTGTGATAAAAAACAATCAAGGGCTAAAACCACAAAACAATCCACTAAAAAGATAAAAATGAATTATACATGAGTACCCTCAATTACCTAGCAAATCTATACCTGAATTGAACCAAAACCAATGTGTCTCTTCCACTACCGTCTTCACATCGGAATTGCTTTGCCAAACGTTGAATTCACAATGCCGATGTCGAATCTACAACGATGAGCCACTCCAAAATTCACCAAAGTTTCAGGCCCAAGTTTCCTGGAATCCACCGATGAACATCTCCCTCTTTTTGTGAATAAACGAACAAAATCAACCCTTGATGTTTATTAATATGTAGTTCGTTGATCAATTGATCACCTTGTATGCATCAAGGAAACTCATATAAGCCACCCTCCAATGGAAAACACTTTCTATTTTACTCCTCTTTGATAATCTGGATAGATTCAACCCTAAAAATAGCAAATGGCGCACTTTATACTAAACAGAGCCGTGAATACTGCTCGAGTGCACACTCAAAAAACAAAAGTTTCAATTTTTAGAAAATCAATCAAAACCAAACAACACTTTAAAAAAACAATATATAACCAAATGTCTTTTTGCTTCAAATTTTTAGGGCTTGTTTGGTTAGTGTTTCTGAAAAAAATTTCAGAAATTTTTTTCAGAAACAAGTTTCCAAAAAAAATGAAACCAAACAAATTTTCCCAAAAAAATTTCTCAAAACACACAAACCAAACAAATTTTCCAAACAAACCTCTCTCACACACACATCAAATCAATCACTTTTTCCAAAACTCTCTCTCAAAACAATTTTCCAAAACAAATTTCCCAAAAAACCAAACCAAACATGTTTTCGTACTTTTTTTTTTCCAAAACATGTTTCTGAAACACAAACCAAACAAGCCCTTAATTTTCTTTTATAAAACAAAACAAGAGACAGGACGCGAAAGTATTAACCAAAAAATAATATCATCACCCTGTTTGGTTGGGAGTTTTTAAAATAAATTTTTGAGATTTTAATCCCTTTTTTGTTGTGTGTGTATATTTTTAGTGAATTTTTAAAACATTTTAATCAATTCCCTTAATGGAAAAATTACCAGTAAATCCTATGTGGTAGAAAGTTAAACCATTTAGTCCTACAAGTTTTCTTATGCACCATTTAGTCCCACTATCTACATCAGCAACATCAACAACATCATTAACATCATCAAAGCATTAGCTACATTAGCAACATTAACTGCACCAATCGACAATATCAAACATTAACAAAACATCATCCAAAAAAAAAAAATGTGAACATCAACAACATCATGATGTTCTTCAGCGATGTTCAAATCAGATCGAATCAATACGAGCCCTAATCGACTCCCTAACAGACAGATCCATGATTCTTCTTCTGCCAAGACTCATGCTTGGCACAACGACCAACCACCCCTGAGACCTGCTCCGCCGACGACTCGTCGGAGCTTAATCGGAAACCTAATGACCCCAACGCCCATGGAGAATCGTCTCATGGGGGGCTCTCTGGCTATTAATTTGACCCTTTTGGGATCATTTCCCACGCTAAGGAGAACTTCGGCGGCGACGATTTGAGATTCTGGCGAAGCCTGTTCTTTCAACAACTTGAGCAACGGCAGAACTCCACCTTCTTCGACGATCATCTTCTTATTCAAATCGTTGTCTCGGGCAAGGGAAGGAGGTTGTTGGCAACGTCGATATGGCCGCGGTGGTGGTGGTTCATTTGTACGGCGGCGATGTAGATCCAGACAAAGGCGAGGGTAAGGTCGTTGTTAGCGATGGGAGGGAGAGAGAGATTGGGGCCTCCGCCGTTGGAGTCGAAATCGAAGATGGAGAGGAGCCAGGCGACGTCGGCGGAGGAGGAATCGAGGAGGGAGGAGACCTTGCGGTGGTCTGTTCGAAAGATTTTCATTCAATACGTTTAGGGTTTTTTCTAATTAGGGTTTTTTTTTATTTATAAAAAATATATATGAATTGTATAGATGACTTTTGATGATGATGTTTTTTACGATGGCGATGAAGCTTGATGATGGCGATGATGTGTGTTGTTTTGATGATGATGACATTTGATGTTGTTTTGATGGTGTTGTTGTGATGTTTGATGTTGTGATGTTGTGTTGTTGATGATGTGATGACGTTTGATGATGATGATGTTGTGATGTTTGATGTTGTTTTGATGATGATATTTGTGATGTTTGATGTTGTTTTGATGATAATGTTTGATGTTGATGATGATGTTGTGATGTTTGATGTTGTTTTGATGATAATGTTTGATGTTGTTTTGATAATGATGTTGTGATGTTTGATGTTGTTTTGATGATGATGATATTGTTTTGACGATAATGATGTTTGATGTTTAATGGTCATTAACATTGGGATAGGACCTAACGGTTCATAAGAAAATTCATAGGACCAAATGGGTTACAAGATATAAATTTGAGATTTATTAGTGCATTCCCCTTTTTTAATAACCTTTTAGATCCATTTAATCTACATACACTTAAAAAGAATAAAATTTATAAAGAAAATTTTAAAAAATTCGTTAAATATAGCAAAATACGAAAATATACTAAAATTTTGTATTCAATAAATTTTTAAAAGAATTTTATCTATGTGGAAAAATCTTTAAAATATTTTTATATATTTTTTGTATTCAATAAATTTTCGAAGTGGCTTTGGAGGGTAATTCTCGCTTATGGAGCAGTACGTGGAAAAATTTTAGTTCAATCATTTTGTATTACTTCAATTCAAGGACTGTAAAAATCTCTCTCGTTCACTTATTCAACAGCTGCATGGTAGTATACTTTAAAAAAAAGAAAAAAGAAAATAGAGGAAATTATCTTGGAGTTTTAAGTGGACTTGTCAACCCCATATACTTGCAACCAAAGTCAAGTCACACTAAAAATACCCACAAGGGTGCCTAATTGATGACAATGTAGACCTGTTTTGAGAGTGGTTCGCAGGAGGCACCTCTCAATAATGATAGAGACCACTAATTTTAGAATTTTAAAAAGATCATTAATAATATGGTACTCAATAAAAAAATATATATATATAATACCAAGGCCAAAATATCAAATCATTCATGATGGAACCCACTACCACATCATTAGTGGTAGCACTAATTAGTGCTCTCACTCATTTTCCGAATCTGCTTTTCTTTCTTGGTTGCTTTGTCTGATGGATGGCACCTAGAAGCCTTTTTTGGTTGTTGTTTGGGTTTGACCCTTTTGTTGTTGATGTTAGTGTCTTGTGCTTTTTCATTTTCTCTTGACAGTTGGCTTCTGGCCAACTATTCCTATATGTAATGTTTAATTAGTACTAATAAAATATTATTTTTTCACTGATAAAAAATGTCCATAATTACAATATAGATTACTTTAATACTGTGTTTGGTTGGGGGATTTGAGAAGGGATTTGGAAAGGGAAAAGGAAAGGGAAAGAGAAAAGGTGTGTGAAACTATGTAAAATGTACGTATATTTTTTTTACATTTCACCTACCTTTTTTCATTTCCCTTTCCAAATCCCTCAACCAAACACAGCATAAGTGACCGCCTATGTAAACCCATATCACCTATATAATACCCGAAATTAAATTTATGAAATTATGTAGTTTTACCACTTATCTTAAATATTAGCTAAAAATTAACATACATATCAATTGTTAGTTTTTACAACTTATCTTATGGAAAAGAACTATTAAAAGGGGAAATAATTGGAAAAAAAAAAATTATAAACATAAAACAAACCACATAAATGATAACATAGTATACAAATAGAGTAACTTGAGTACAACGGTTATCTGATATGTATGGCCAACATTATTTTTTTGTGGTCTGTTCAATGGTTGGTCCTATGTTTATAGAATTATTATACTGGATGGGCTTACAAGGTTGAAAGAATTGTCTGTTGAATTCTATCAACGACCAACTGGGTCCATGAGCTCCGAAAATTCTGCTCCGAGTGTTGGATTTGAATTTCCAATGCCACGAGCACAACATTGAATATCAATGGTCACAAACTCCTCACTTGCAGTTCTAGTACTCATCTCAATACACGTTTTTTCCTCTACTGTATTAGCTTCCTGTTGTTGCTGTGCTAATTCCAAGTACCACAACACATCGCCCATCGTGGGTCGTTCACTTCCTCTACCTGCCAAACACTTCTTTGCTAATTCCACAAATGTCTTAAAACATTCTGGGTCAATCTTTTCCTTCAAAAACGGGTCTATAATTTGATGAAGGGTCCCTAATTGATGACAATGTAAAGCCCACTCAGCCAAGTTGGCTTGTTCTGGCTTGTCTTCCTCTTCTTCCATCACCATTGGTAAGACTGCTGGTCTGGCACACAATACTTCCATCAATACCACACCGAAAGAGTACACATCTGACTTTTCTGTCAACTTTTGACAACGGTAGTATTCTGGATCCATGTACCCGAAACTACCCTTCACTGCAGTGCTAACATGAGTGCAAGACATGATTTTAGGCCCAAATTTGGACAACCCAAAATCTGAAACCTTAGCTACCCAACTCTCATCTAAGAGAATATTTGTCGTCTTCACGTCACGGTGAATGATGGTCTGCTTTGCATCAGCATGAAGGTAGTGTAACCCCCGTGCAGCACCAATGCAAATCTTGAGTCTCTCCTTCCATTGAAGTGGGGGATTCTGGCTGTTATATAGGTGATCGCGTAAGGTACCTCGAGCCATGAATTCATACACTAATATCATCTCTTTTTCATCGACGCAATACCCAATTAGAGAGACAAGGTTGTTGTGCTTGAGTTTGGTTAGTATGGTGATTTCAGTGTGGAACTCGTGTAGACCTTGATGTGAGGTTGGACTCCCACGCTTTATCGCAATAGAGGTGGCACTACCATCGATGTACCCCTTATAGACCTTTCCAAATCCACCAGCACCAATTAGATTAGCGTCAGAGAAGTTATTTGTAGCTGATTTAATCTCAACAAGTGTGAAGTAACGACAGTGATCTGATGATGCCAATTTGAAAGTTCTCCTTTGCAAATTCGAGTGAAATGGGAACCACCTGATCAAAAATTGTAAAAAAATGTAACATAGAAATGTTAACGCAACCAAAGTATAAAATGGAATGAATACTATCTTTGGATGATTCTGTAATAATCTATTTGACATTCCAAATGGGTGTGTTCTCTGTCCAAATGGAAATGGCCCTGCAAGATTGTAGGCGTGGTCTGATAGCTTGAAGATTTCCAAGCCATTTAAGATTGCCCCATTCAGACTTTCTGTGCTCTTTAATGCCAAAGACAGAAACATCTCTTGGCTATTTCTTGTGACATTAACAATGTAATCTCTGTACACTGGAACGCCGACTCCACCACTCCAGTGTATCACATCTGCATAATTCTCAACAATTTGATCATTTAAATAAACTTGAAAAACCCTTTGATTGTCTTGCCAAATATCCTTCATGACCTCGCAGAAATGAAGCCTAACAAGGTAATAAAAACTGCCATCAAGAGGGAATAGCCATGTCATATTACAATGCCCGTTGTCCTCCATGGTTCTAGCTGTAGCATAGATTTGCTGTGGCGCAATGTATGCAGGCACTGACAAACTATACTTGATATTAACTTTTGGATGAATGGTATCAGTGATTTGATTAATAAGGAACGAGTAGTCCTCTGACCAAGCTCGTAACATGCCTGTGTCTTCTTCAGCATAGATTGAGTGCCCTCCAACATTTAACCTATACATCATTTCCAGGGCTATGGAATTCCCAGTGAAGAACTTGGAATGATGCCCGATGAAGGGCAGTTGGTCATCACCTCTGCGGACATAATAGATGTCTTGGGGCATTGAAACTATCTCAATCTTGTTCACAAAGCCATAGGCACCGGAGGAATTTCTTGATGGAGTGAAAGTTACGTTAATCACCGAATCATCCACGTTAATGCAAAATTCTTTAATGATATATTTGGCATCGGATGGATTGCTAGAATAAGAGGACTCTGAAGTACGTAGAAGAGTGTAATTGGCTACACTGACAGAGAACAAAGCTTTAGACATGTTCAAACCTTCATAACTAGTTGGATAGAAGTGAAGTCGTATGAAATGCATACCAATACTAGATACTGTAAATGTGAAACTAGATTGCTTTCGAACAATGCAAGCATATAACGACTGAGGGGATTTGGGATCACCTGAAATTTGGGATCCTTTGGACACCTCATGATATGGGTAGTATTCAAAATTAGAATTATTATTGGGACTCCATTTCTGGCCATTAGATAACAAAGTTGCAGCTGTGGAGGCAAGGCATTCGAATAGGAAGTAATCGGTCGGCATGTAAGGCGATCGGTTGGCCCAAATGGGTACCGTTAGATGGCCAATGTGCATGAGAGCCAGAAACATGATCATTGAAAGAAATGGATATCTGTTTAGACCATTCTTCACCTTCATGGTGTCTGTATGGCTACTAATGTATGTGAGGTTGGGGTTGGGAATATGTTATTTGGGCTTGGCCAAATATTTATGCAAATAGAAGGAAAGTTGGGATTCCAAATTTAAAGAGAATTTAAGGCCAAGTTTGGGAAGACTAAATAAGTGCACTTTTTGACTTTTTATGAAATATAGATTGGATTTGGGTTGGGTTTGAAGTGATGTGTTAGAGAGGTGATGTGACTTAAATAAGATGATGTGACTTAAATAGGATAGTGACTTTTTGACTTTTTGAATTTTTTTGAGGATGCCAAACTTGGCCTAAGTATTAAGTCCTGGGTGTGATTATTGAGTATTTATAGTATAGCATGTAGTGGAAATTTTAGCACGTAGTGTTTTACCCGTTGGACATGTTACTTATTAATGATAATTTATCAAGATTGTGTTTGGTTGATAAATTTGAGAATAAATTTTAAAAAAGAAATAGAAAAGGTATATAAAATGTAATTATATTCTATTTATATTTTACCTATATTTTTTTTTTCTTTTTCCTTCTAAATCTCTAATCAAATTCATAAATCAAACACAGCGTAAATGTGTATTATGATTTATCATTTGTCTAGAGTATTACATAACCAATATCATATGACGGTCAATAATTTTTCTTTAAATTAAAGTTGGATTTTCAAATTTAAGTTATGTGATTATAAGTATTTGTCTAATAAATATCTTAAATTATCAAAATAAAACGTATAGTGAATCTTACAAATCCGAAGTTTTAATCTACTATAACAAATTGAATGAAACTTATCCTAAACTTTTTAAGGCTCAAGGCTTGGTTTGATTTGGTTACTTTTAGACAAAATAATAAGATATTGTTTAGAAATTGCTTATTTAAATTGATTTTTTGATATTTTTACCAAAAAAATGTTTAAAAAAAAAAGAAGAAGAAGAAGAAAAAAGTAGAGAGAATAATTAACTTTTTTATAATGACTTTACTTTCTAAACAATATCTACATGAAAATCGCTCAGTTGTATCTAAGGTTGTAAACGAGCTGAGTCAGGCCAAATTTTACTAAACTCGCGCTCGAACTTGGCTCATTTATTTATCGAACTTAATTATTCTTCTTGAGTTTGGCTCAACTTGTCGAGTTCGACCTCCACTCGAAACTCGATAATGAATTATTATTATTATTATTTAATAAAAATATTTTTTTATATTATCTTAATTATGTTCTTATTTATATATATTTTATATTATTTAATATATAAATAATATATTTATTTTATAACTTAAATAAAGATAAACGAGTCGAATTTGATTACTTGAACTTATACAAATTTGAGTTTATTGAAATTTAAACTTGACAGCGAGCTAAAAAAATTTAATTCAAACTCATTCACTTACTTAACAAATTGAGTTGAGCCGAACTCATAGACACTCTGATCATTTGCAATTTTAGTTATATTTATAAAAAAAAAGGTAAATAAAATTCCTTTTTCATAACATCCGTCAAAGCTGACAAAATAATCATCACATCAATCAAAGCTTGACAAAATAAGTCTAACTCACCGTCTATCACACGATTTCACCCCTCTTTCCACCCCTCTAACTCACCGTCTACACGGTTTCATGTCCTTTTCCACACTGCCGTCCTCTCAAGCTTTGAAATGTTCACCATTTCACTATCTAAGACAATTTTTAATAGGGTTAGACATTTTTTAGTTGTCGTTTGGGATGTTTTATTAAGGTTAAAATAGTTATATAAAAATGGTTTGTGTCCATAATTTTGCTGTCCTTAATGTCTTTAATGCTCAAAACGATATTGTTTTGAGCATTTTTCTTTTTTTTTTCTTATGCCTTGTTCTTCTCTTTAGGGACATTCGGGGCTCCATTTTTTCGAGGCCCCAATCACACTTGATAGTTATATAAGATAAAATAAGTTATTTTAATTAAATAAGATAAAATATTATATTTAATTTATAATTATTTTATTTTTATTCTTATAAAAGTCAAAAAGTTAAAAAGTCTATTCTAAACGAGATTTTTTAGCCCCACGCTAAAATAGTTAAAAAATTAAAAAGTCAAAAAGTTAACTCACATCCCAAACGAGCTCTTAATAGGGTTAGACTTATTTTATGGGTAGAGAATTTGAGTGGTTCGTAAAATTTAGGATAAATTATAAATACACCCATTAATGTTTGCTTAAAATATGAATTATCCCCTGTCACTACAACATATAAGAGTTTTTAGAGACTAAATATTTTGGTCTCTTTAAGGGAAAATTTTGTTGTAAAAGACATTTAGAAATTAATTTTCATTTTCATGAGGATAGTCGCTAAAAGATCGTCCCGAAAAGTAAAAACAAGACTTTTAGTAACAAAATTTAAAAAATGTCACTAATAAATAGATTTTTAGAGATAAAATAATTTGGTCTCAAAATGGTTTATTTTTTGAGATAAAAATTTTGGTCCCAAAAGGATAATAATTCATCACTAATATCCAATTTTCGTTGTTAAAAATATAATAATGATATATTTCACAACAAAAATATTTGGTCCCTAAAAAATAATTTTGTCTCTAAATTTTGGACTCAAACTTTAATTTTTTGTAGTGTGTAGTTTGAAAAATTACAAATTCTTCCTTGTCAATTTTTTATTTAACTAAATTATTTGAAAAAGTGAAATTTTAACTGTTCACCTATACAATAATAAAATTATCTAAATTATTAATTGAAATAAAATTTTAACATTATTAAAAATTGTTAATTAACTTGATGATTTATCAATAAAATGACCTATTTGTTATAAAATTAGAAACTTTAGAGAGCATAATGTAATTTCTAAAATCACAGGGGGTAATTTGTAATTTAAGTAAATCTCAGGAGTGTGTTTGTAATTTACCCTAAAAGTTATTAAGGGTCTTATTTTAATAATTTAAATTATTTATTTTATAATTTTTTATATATACCCGTTGGACTCTCACACGTTCTGTGCTTGGGAGTCATGTTATTGTTGACTAAGAATAAGATGCACCACAATATATAGTATTATTAAGGTGTTTTTAGATAATTTTAAAATCGTAATATCAATCTACAAATAGACTTGATTAGATACCAAAAAAAAAAAAAATGAATTTGGAAGCGTTAAATTCAAATTAAGTATCATCTCTATATATAAAAAAGAAAAAGAAAAAAGGAACACTTACCAATCAAACCTATTAACTGGACTTATTTACCTACATGTCCTATTGACAAATTTATCACAGTAAATTTATTCATAAAAATAAAAAAGACTGATAAATTTATCAATATGACTTAATGAATAATAAGTCCCAAAAATAGGACTTATTGGTAATTTATCCTAAAAAAAATTGCAAATCAGAAAATCACATATCAGATTGTCTTATTTGACAGATGGTTTAATAATAAAAATATATAATCTTGTTTGAGTATTATTGTTCATTGGTTGTTTGCTTGAGTGATTAGGTTGAATGGGTATAACCAAAGCAATTACTAATTTCTTCATTGTGTTAACCACTCAAAAAAATATTAGAACCAAATAAATCTAGCCATGCATATTCACTTTGTCCATGTTTGATTTGATTTTTAAAAGCTTGTTTCAATTTTTTTAAACTAAAAATTAATTTGGCGAAATAAATAAAAAATTAAAAATACTTATCACTTTTATATAATTTTATCTTTTGGAAGGTCAAAATTCATTTTTCAAAAATATTTTTTTTGATATTTATTTTATCAAATTAATTTCAAAATTTTCAATAATTTTTTTTTCCCCGAAAACAAGCCAAACCACCCCCTTGTTTTTTAACAAAATATATCATTTAAAAACCAAGTATCTAGACAGAACAATGGTAACTTTAGTAGAAAAACGTGGTGGCTTTTGGTTGGCTGAGCCAACATGTATACTCAACATAGATGGCTAAGTTTCAAATGAGATATTATTTCAAAAATAATTTTTTAGAGAGAGTTTAGAAAATTTGAAAATTTGTTTGGTTGTATATTTTGAAAATAGTTTTGAAATTTTGGATGATTTGATATTTTTTTTATAGTTGAATAGATGGGTATGAGATAATAAGTGATTGAGAATGAGAGAGGAGAGAGAAAAAGTGATTGATTGATGTGTAGTAGAGAGAAAAGTGATTTTGAAATTTTTTTCTCTATAATTTTCAACTAAACATGTTGAATTTTTTTTCTCCAAAAACATATTTTGAGAGATAAACCAAACATGCTTATAATTTCTCATATAAATATATTTACAAGCACAAGCATATTCAATTGCTATAAATCTATAACCCATATATAAATCACAACAAAAACACTATGAAACAAACAAATGAAAGACATGCAAGACACAAAAAAGCCATATAATTATTGTTTAATTGTTAATTAATATTGTCTAAGGCTCTTCTTCAACTTCATGGGTATTAGAAATGGAGCTAATCACAATATAGAATTTTTTACGCACCCGAACAAGACCATTTTGATAGTGAACACTGTTTGAAAGAGAAAATTAAAAACCAACATTGTCGTCCAAACTCTGATTGACAATGATGTGGTATAATAGGTGTCAACTTTTAATTTATTACATATCCAATGATAGAAAGTCCAACTCTTATTTTATCATTATACCAAACTATAGATCTCTAACATTTTTGAAAAATTTATTATATATTATAGGAACAAAAATACTATAAATCCAAACTTATGAATCCATAATTTGTCTATCAATTTTTTTTATGGATAAATTATTGGTTTATAAGTATCTTGTTATATGAAATAATTTGTAGAAAAATTGAAGTGACCACCTCTATGCCGAGGCTACGTGGCTTGATATGTAGCAAAGCTATACAACATCATTTTTATACCAAATGGCCCATCACAATGGTAAGCTGTAATATTATTTGTAGAAATAACATTTTTTTTCTAATTGGAGCTTGAGACTCAACTTAATGTTTTGCCACTTTTTATACATGTTAGTTGGAAACGCGTGGGGTCTTGTCACTAAAGGCAGAATTTAAAATTTTATTGGTGGAATGAAAGTATGTGTATAAAAATATTGAGTTAATTTGAGTACATTAATAATTAAACATAATTTCTTCTATAAACATTGTGAAAAAATTATTTTACAAGAAAAATAAATTAATCTAGCAAGTATATTTTTTATTTCAAAATATATATAACATTTAAATTTTAAAATTTTTTTAAAAAAAATGACATATACCTCTTGTATTAATAAAATACTCAATAAAATTGATAAATTGAGAGTAGTTTGTTTAATTGGCATGTTATTATTATTTTTAAAATTTATAATAAGTTAAATTTTTTTGCAAATGTTAAATGATTTTTTTTTTTAATTTTTTTTTTATGAATAGATTATGTGAAACCGTGGTTTCAAATTAAACCAAACTGTATTTAAATAGTTTGGTTTAGATCAATTTCATAATTTTAATGAGTTAATTTTATTTTAATTTTTTTAGAATTGTAACCAATAAATTAATCTTGATTTCATCCTAAATCGATCCCAACCAGACCATATTAATCTCTCATTGTGAGCTTCGTCAGCCTTCTTCCACCAGCAAAGACAAATTATTCAAAAGTCATAATGATCAATCAACCAATTAAAAATAAATAAAGGACAAATTATACTAACAGTCCCTATAGTTTGAGACTCGTCCTGACTTTGCAATTGTGACACATTTGACCATAAATTTTGAATCTTGTTCCAAATAAGGACAACTGAAGATACTATTGCTCAATTTCAAGGATAAAGTCGTCAATTTGATAAAATATAAACTAATTTGACAAATTAAAAAAATATTTTTGAATTTTTAAAAATAATTTTTATCCACCAAACATAAAATTATGTAAAATTGATAAATCTTTTAGACATTTATTTTATTTTATTTTTACCAAATTAGTCTTTATTATGTTTTTAAATGATAATCATGTAATGAGTGATTGCTAGACTTTTAATGTGTAATCGATATATTTAATATATGAAATGTTTTTAGTTTTGAATTTTTTAATTTAATAGATTGGTTTAATAATGATATCAAAGTGGTCACCATATTTAACTTTTGGAAAAATAGAAACTAATTTAATGAAAATAAAAATAATTACCTATTACATTATCATCATCCAAATACATAATAAGCATTAATTTGGTAAAATAAATAAATAAATAAATGTCTAAAAACTTTATCAATTTTACATAATTTAATCTTTAGTGGGTAGAAATAATTTTAAAAAATTCAAAAATATTTTTTGACATTTATTTTTATCAAATTGTTTATATTTTATTACATTGACGACTTTGCCCTTGAAATTGAGCAATGATATCTTTAATTGTCCTTATTTGGAAAATGTTTTTAGTTTTGGATTTTGTAATTTAATGGATTGGTTTAAAAATGATATCAAAGTTGTCGCCATATTTGACTTTTGGAAAACATAAAAACTAATTTAATGAAAATAAAAATAATTACCCATTACATGATTATCATCCAAACACATCATAAACATTAATTTGGTAAAATAAATGTCTAAAAAATTTATCAATTTTACATAATTTTATCTTTAGTGGGTAGAAATAATTTTTAAAAATTTAAAAATATTTTTTGACATTTATTTTTATCAAATTAGTTTATATTTTATTACATTGACGATTTTGCTCTTAAAATTGAGCAATGGTATCTTCAATTATCCTTATTGAAAACAAGATTCAAAACTTAATATCAAATGTGTTACAACTAAAAAGTTAAAAATCAAAGTGACATAAGAATCAAACTATAAATACTATCAGTATAATTTATCTATAAATAAATAATAAATAATGAGCAACCAACAAAATGGCCCAAAAAGGTAATAAACCACAATATGAAGGGCAATTGGGCTTTAGACACGTTTGGCATGTTGTCTTAGATTTAAGCTGGTTTCCTTCTCTTATATGTGTTATAGATAGATAGATGTATATATAATACAATTTCCTTATAAATAAAAAATAATAATAATAATAAAAATGCACGGTGATAGTAAGAGACGATAAAAAAATGCACGGTGATAGGAAGAGACGACTTTGGCGTTTTGTGTTAAATTAAGCAGCTTTCATTCTTTTATATATGTTATAGATTATTTATGAGAAAATTTAGATTAATTTGATAGTTGTAATTTTTTCATTCTATTGTATTTGTTTCAAAAAAATAAATGGTCTATTTAAAAATATATTTGTCATTTATTTTTTAAAAATAAATGTAATAAAATGAAAAGTGATGATTATTAGATCGAATTAATTTTTTTTATAATTAATATACATTGAAGACTCTACAAAATAAATAGTTTGAATTATTGAAATGAAGTTTGTAGAGAACCCTATAAACCTCTCAAATTCTCTATTAATGAGATATTAAGATCTCAACATGAGAGAAGTCTAACACTTTTTAATAATCGGATATGGTTAAATTTATGTGTATCACAATTAATTTTAAGATTTTTAAATTAATGATTGAATAAATTTTAGTGACCAGATTTGAACTCAAACTCTTACAGCCAATCATTAAAGTTTCTAAAACAATTAGTAGAATAATGATTTTACACAATTAGTAGAATAATGATTTTATTGTACCTATCTAAAAAATAAAATAATAAAATTAAAAGAAAAAGTCTCCTACAACCTATGATATAGGAATTCCTACAACCTAGCCACTTAGGCTACTTTTATGTAATCCAAAATTTACTAATTCATATTTAAATTGGATAAAAATTCTACTGAAATTTTAAATAATTTTAGTCTTTTTTGCAATTATCTCCATCTAAAAATATATTTAGGCTTCGTTTGGAAAGCCAAAAGTCATTTTTTTTGGCTATTTTAGCCACAAAAAATAAAATAATTTTTTTAACTTAATAAGACAAAATATCACATTTAACCCATAATCATTATATTCTTTCTCTCATAAAAAAGTCAAAAAAATCAAAAAAACCAAAAGCCCTTTCCAAACTAAATTTTTTAGCCCCAGGCTAAAATAATCAAAAAATTCAAAAAATCAAAAATTTAAAAAGTCAACCCCCTTCCCAAACCAACTCCATTGTACTTGCCACTCTATTAAAACAAATATTCAATTCGTGTTTCTTTTATAATTAAATCTATTGTACTTGGTTCTATAATGGAGCATGTTCTTCTCCGGTTCACATGAGATTAGAGAGCATTGTTAGACTTTCATAGACCTATCATGGATCCCATATTAATGATTTGAACCGTCGAATATGTAGAACTCGTCGAGTATTTCATTTTTATAAAAAATCACATTGATCAAATATCATTTTCTACTTGATCAGATCACATTTGTATTAACGCAAGTATAATTTTTAAAATAAACTAATAACACAAATGTAATTCGATAAAGTATCTATTAATATCCAATCAATGTGATTTTTTGTAAAGATGAAATACTCAGCGAGCCCTACATGGTGCACAATTCAGATTATCGATACAGATTCTGTAGTGGATCCACGAAAGTGCAATAGCACTCTCTAATTGAAAAACCCAGCTTGATTTTATAATCTAAAAATAGTGAGAAGTTTGAGAGAAAAGAAACACACTAAGGAGAGTATAAATCACTATGTTTGTTTCTAATTTTTTAAAAACACTTTTAAGAAAATTTTATTTTCTTGTTTTTTGTATTTTTTTTTATTTTTATTGATTTTTTTAATATTTTAAGCAATTTTTTTAATTTTTAGATACACCTAACATAAATACACTTAAAAAGTATAATTTTCTTGAATTTTTTTTAAAAAAATTCACTAAACACCAAAAATAAAAAAATAAATAAAAAATTCAGTATATTTTTCATATTTTTGTGTATTTATTAATTTTTTAAAATATTTTACTTTTTAAATATATCTAACTAAGGTGCATGTAAAAAAGTAAAAAAAAAATGTTTAAAATTTTAAAAATATTCAGTAAAAACAAAAAAACATGAAAAATAAAAAATTCAGTTTTAAGAAAATTAAAACCAAACACACTGAATGTTATTCAAAACATAGACAAATTGCTAGTATAACCTATAGTTATTGTTTCTTGGCAAAGAATTCACCACACTAGTTTTTCAAGATTGTGGGTACTTGTATCAAGTCTAATACGTGGCAAACCCTACGAGTGCCACATCAGCAAAACCCCACCTGCATGGTAGATCAATAAGGCACCACGTGGGCATATCACATGTTTGATACATGGTGAGCCCTACGGGCGCCATGTGCCAAGGTACCACACAAAACCAAGACTATATGCTTAGCCTAAGCGGGAGCATACATATAAGCCCAAATATGTCTAAATATGAAGAGCCCTACAACAGGAAGTACCATGGCCCCACAGGGCCCATGGTTCTTCATATCTCGCTCCAAGATCAAACAACAATATAATTAGCCCCCGGTTTACTTGGACTTAGATTGATAAGCCTTGGCTCTCCTAAACATTGAGATAGTCCCGTGACCCATTCTCTTACTTGGTCACCTGGAAGCGAGCCCCTGGCTTTTCCAAACACTAAGATAGGCTCTGGCCCATTCGCCCATTTGGTTTCTTGGGTTGGAAGCAGAACCCAGGCACTACTGCTCGGGATCATTAGAGGATATTGGACCGGCGGCTGAGGTCATGGGATCGTTGAGATGGTTGTCTTCTTGCTAAGATAACTCCATCTCGACCAAGCTTGGAAAAGAGACAACAACAACCTTACATTCATGTCATTCGATGCATATACGAAACGTTATTTTTCGCCTGCCATGAAACGTTGCTCTCCGCCTGTCACTGAGCCACAAATGGCAGAAGGGCTTATATCACTTCTGGCAGAGTTGAGGAGAATAAGCCACCTGTTCAATAGTTTGCTTGGGCTCCAATACTCCTGTGGCCTACATAATGTATCGTATATACAGCAAGACATTTCACCACAACACAACTCCATAATTCTAACACACTAAATCTCACACTTAAACATTCTCTCTTACATTCTACATTAGTGTTCAAGGTCCATCATTGCCAACCTCTCCCTCTCTAAGCTTGCCTTGACCTCCTCCTCTCCACCTCCAGTGATCTCAGGGCATTAGAGTGCCCGCCATCTTCCCAGACCACCTCTAACTACACCTCTCACCCACATTATACTTTGCTGGGGAAAAGTCGTGCTTACTTCACATGGCACCCAAAAAAAAACATTGGAACTGGGACAACGACATCCCAGGGTGGCGGTTGGAAGATTATGGTAGAGACCTCAGAACACAACCCTGACGGCTTGCCGGGGGAATAATCCTCTTAACCGGCCATATCGGAGCAGCTACGTGTATTGACTGAGAGTGTCACCTTTCTTCAACAGAACCAACAACTCTTAATGGATACCTTACTAGCCTTACAAAAGGCACCTACACTTCCATCATCATTTAACCCCCTTTTGTTATCATAAAAGAGCGCTTCGCCATTAGCTTAAAATGGCTTAGAAGCCAACCCCACTCCACAAAACAACTTGCAAACCCAAGCGGGAGGACAAACAGTCACCCCACTCCCTCTGTTAGCTCCCAGCCAAGTACCTCCACCACAAGTCGGGTTGATTAGCGGAGCTCCCACCGCAGTGGCTTCAACTGGCTCTCTGACTCTTCCGTCGAATCAGACTCCTTCCCAACCATTAATATTGGACGCAGTGAAAGAGCACATACACAGTCTACTTCAGACGAACAAAGGTCACAGTCTCGCCTCTCCAGAATTAGACCTCCGTCCCCTTTACCCTATTCACATTGCAAGTCTCCCATATCTAGTAGGATACATCGTACCAAAATTTGTCCGTTTTGATGGATGAAAAAAGAATGCCAAGGAGCATGTTTCATGCTTTCTTAACACTCTTGGAGCTCACTAAGAAGATCGAAACCTCCGTATGAAAGAATTCTCCAAATCCCTCACAGATCAAGCGTTCTCGTGTTATGCCAACCTCGCCGCTGGCTCTATCTCTTTGTGGGAGGACTTGGTAAAAAAAATTTATATCAAGTTGTCACGACCCAAACCTGCCCCTATAGGTTTAGCATCGTAACCGGCCAGTAATCCTGAGATTACCTATGGCCTCTGAACAGATAAGCGTATGATAAGGGGCTAGCGGAAGCAAATACATAATTATAGTTGTCCAATGAGCTGTGTTGACTTACATGAAACAGTATATATTAAAACTTTAATTACATAACCAAATAGTCAACCATACATTACATTATACCACACACATTACAGTATTTTCCGTACAGACAACATGATTAAAATAAAGTCCCATGCATAAACAGAATTAATCAACCCTTGAACCAAGACACTTCGGGAACCTCCACGTGAGGCACAAAGGCTGGCTGACAACAGAAACACAGTCCCCCACAAAACCTTCGGGCTTGCACTCCAGAATACTCACCTATAATATATATATACAAACAGTGAGCTAAAGCCCAGTGAATAACATTAAGGTAAAGGGGTTAGTGAACGAAATCCGAACATTTTATACGTACAAAACAGATCATAGCGTAATCATAGTCATCTCATATCAGAACATAATAATGGCATATCCCATAGAACATATCACATATCATATAACGTCTTCCGACTAGAGTAACCGGTCCCGGACACCGATTAAACACATATCACCACAATGAAGTGGCTAACGAGATCTCGTAACTGTCATGGACCCGCATTTTCATGCCGTCCCCCATGACTTGGGACTATCTATGGATGCCATAATAGATTTCAAACATGGATCTTCGTTCACAGAAACATATATCATTTCAGAAATCATAGCTTGATATATCACATTTTGAACATAATTTCATATGAACGTATCTTTACGATAACGTTACTCACAGTGGTTCCGTAGATGGTCAATCACTTCTCGGACGTTGACCTACAATCACAAAATACATAACACCAACGAATCTTATCATTACTTATTCATGTGGCCATTAAGGCTTAGCTTACATCACGTTGGTTCATGTTTATTCTTATCACATGGCTTAGAACACACACACCCTTGCAATCTCTTAGTGTGATTCATACTTATTTCAATGCTCAACTCACACACTTGTCATTCAATAACTCGATACATTCTTCTTAGTGTGCGTTTCTAGCCCATAACCTCATTACTATAGCTTAATTAAGGCTTAGGAATGCCTAAGATGCAATGAGGATGTCAAAACATGCCTTGGAACACTTAGGCAAAATTTCAGAATTTTAGGTCCTCGCTCGAGCGAATATTTTCTCGCTCGAGCGAGCATGCAGAAATGACACTCCGCTCGAGCGTAGACTTCCTCGCTCGAGCGGACATGCAAAGATGTGAGTGGTCGCTCGAGCGCACATTCCTTCGCTCGAGCGATCTGTAAATTTTGCAAAACTTCTGGGAGCTCGAAATTTACGCTCGAGCGGACTTTTGGTCGCTCGAGCGAAGTGCACAATCTCAGAGTGGTCGCTCGAGCGAGAACCCCTTCGCTCGAGCGAGGCTGCAAAATTTGGAATTTCCAGATTGCATCTCCCAAGTTCAAATTCGACATTCAACCTTTCAAAACTCATTTTTCTGGGCCCAAAATGAAGGAAACACATGAAGACTTATAAAACAACATGTTTTAAGAATTAAAACCAAGAAATCATGGCCCAAAGACTTGTCAAAACTCACAATTTCAACTTAAATCATGAAGAATGTTTATGAACACAACATGCAAGGATGCCTTTGAATTCAAACCTTCCAAACATAATCAAACTTGTTATTTTGAGGGAAAACAAGATGAATGACCAAAATGTGAGTGAAATTAACACATGCATGGAAGAAATCTTAGATTTCAAACTCAAAACATGGAAATTTATGCATGCATGCATGATTTAGCTCACTACTCAACTCCTCCAACTTAAATCTTGACTTTACACCTCAAATCCTCATGAACCATGCGAGATATTACTGAAATACATAAATGGAGAGATGAAAATTCTACCTTAAACCTTGAATCCCAAGTCTAAAAGCTCAAACTTGCACCGCCTCTTCAAATCTTCTAAGTTCAAGCAAAAATTCTTGTTGAAACTACTCTTCCTATTTCTCTCTCTCTCTCTAGCCGGCTCTACACTCTCAAAATGGCTGATCAAAAATGTGCCAAAGGCTTTAATCAAGTCTTCATAAGGTTGTAGAGATAGGCCACTAAGTGGCAATTCGGTAAATAATGAAACTAATGTGTTTTAATATTGTTTAATCCAATTTAATCATACCAAATCACATTTTAATTAAATATGCCATAAGGTTCTAAAAATTCCAAATAACACAATGGTATAATCAATTCCGGGTTTGGATGCCGATAAGGCTTTCAATTTTCATTTTAAAGCGGGATTCTAAGCAGATATTTTATAAGCAACAGAAAGAGGGCCAATTATGATGCAAATTATGTATTAATCCCACAATTTATTTTAATCCACTCATTAGCATTCTTAATTACTGATTAATAGCTAATTATGGGTCGGGGTTATTACAGTCTTCCCCCCTTAAAAGAGTTTGGTCCCCAAACTCGAGTTATCTTATATCAGAACGCAAACAACCCCAACTCTTTACAAAACAGAAACATAATCATATACAGGAGTTAGAGTTCGCATTAACACAGGGTCTTATACACATTCAGATTTCATTCTAGAACAGATTCAGATACATGCTCATTTTTATATTCTTGTCCAGATCATACATGGATGGCACATTTCTTGCTCAAGCATACATTGTGCATTCATCAGCACTAACAGAGCAGAACAGAACGCATAAGCGTAACAGAACAGATACTGATTCATATACGTATAATGTTCGGATTTCGCACAAGGTCAAACATGGTACACCCATTAGCTATCAGATCAGGTAGGTCTAAAGACCACAACAGGTAGGTCCGAAGACCACAACAGGTAGGTCCGAAGACCACATACATAGCCATGGTATTGTCAGCCCCAGGCAAGGGCCATCGGCTACGGTATTCTTACCCCCGAGCAAGGGCCATCGGCTACGGTATTCTTACCCCCGAGCAAGGGCCATAAGAGCTAAGGGTGCCACAAAACTTTTCAGAGAATTGAACAGTCATGCAATATGCAACATATAACATTTCATAAAGCAAAACTTATTTCATGACATAGAGCATAAATACAGTTGCACACAACTTTACTGCATTATTACACGCACTACACACATCAAGCACTTATCGGGGCTATAGATTATACTAATCTCATTTTCATAAGTAATTTCCCCCCGTTAAGTTACAAAAATTTGGTTTATTCATTTCTGAGTCAATCATTCGATCTTTGTTCAATTTGGTTCTCAATTCGGTATTCTATCACAGTCAATCCAAGTCATTCTGAAGTTATCCGGAATACAAGGTAATTTCGTACAAGTTATTAGTAAACGGAACTCCGAAGTAACCATTCACATACTTTCCCCCAATCTCAGTTTTCACAGATTCAATCATACTGTGTGTCGATACAGAAACAGTCATATTGCTTACATATACCCCCGGATAGTCAAAGTTTATAATCAAGCCAGCCTGTTGTCAACAAATTCCATCAGTTCTGAAGTATAGTAACACCAAAGCAGTCATTCTCTAGTCAAACAGGTTCATGGTCAAACGGTAATACCAGGTAATTAATCACATGTCATATATATACAGTATTTCCATATCTCCCAAGCATAAGGTACCAGATTTCATAGTCACATAGTCTGCTACTGACGGTTCACATTCTTCCTAAGTGTTCAGGACCAATTCAAATTTTTCATTCGGTTAATTCCCTTAACGATACAGTCCTATTATTCAGTCATAAGTAATTTACAATCCCCCATAATGTAATCAAATCATACTATAGCTCTCAATAAGGGTCTCCTCAGATCAAATTAATAAAAGTTCTACCCAGTCTTATCAAGGAACAGTTCAAAGCGTAAGTCATCAAACAGGAGTTCTATCAGTCAAACAAAGGTTTCATCAAACCACAGTTCTATCAGATTAAATCAGGTAACGGTTCTTCCCTTATCACTCCCCGACGGGGTACATCAATTCTATAGTTCATATTCCATTCGCTTAGGTATATAGTCAGCAATTTTACGGTTGTTCTAAACTTTTCGGTTCCCAAATCACAGCAGAGTTATGTATCACAGTAGTTCATATCCAAGAGTTCAGGTCATATACAATGTTACATTCTCCAAGTAAGTTCACATGTGGTACACAGGTATGTAGTTGTTCATATCAAAAGTAACATAACAATTTCCCAACTGAGTCCATGTAAGCATAAGGTACACAATAGCAGGTCATTATACAGAAATTTCAGATTAGTCATACAGTCAATAGTCTAGTCAATGTTCAACAATCACAGTCCACAGTTCAGAGGTTATCAACAAATAATCATATCAGTCATTCTGAGCAAAGGTATAGATATATCAACCAGTAGGTCTCAAAGTGTTCATTAACCACAGTTCAATCCCATCAGTTCTAATGGTCTTACAAGCGAGGTCACATATATATATACAGATACGAGTCTAGGATCAATTGTCATATAAGCATTCGTTCGCAAATTCATAAGCAGTAGTTCATTTTTCCCAACTGACATAGGTTCTCAATTTCAGCAATTCCCTACGTTACTGATTCACACATATAATACGATTCGAGATCACGGGTCTAGTCATTTGATGATGTCAGTCGATATATATATAACGGTTCAATTCTAGTCACGGTCACACAGATTTCCCAGTTACAGTCAATCATATTGCGTTCCCACATTTAACAGTTCTAGCATGGTTCAAATGTTCACACTTAACAGTTCATATTAAATTTTTCACAGTACGGTACAAAGGTTTAACCCGACAAATTCCCACTGTTCCCAAGTTCTAATAATTTCCGAGGCACAAGTGGTTCGTTCAGTTCACAAGGTTCAATTATCATGGGTTCATAATTCTAACAATTCAAACTACCCAATTAACACGTCCACCATCTATATCATATCAACTAAGAAACATATGATTCACACACAAATTCCCATAAAACAATTTCACATAGTTAGGGTAATACCTGCGTTAGTCATTTCGGTGTTCTGAGCATTTTCTGGAACTAGGGTGTAGATTAAGGCTTATTTGTTATTCGGACGAGTTCGCGGGCAAGATTTAGCCAAGTGCCCTTTCTGACCACATCTAAAACAAGCTCCTGACAAACGGCGACAAATGCCCCAATGTTGTTTCCCACATTCTTTACAGACAGGTATATCTTTGTTCACATTACTCCCCTGACCTTCATTGTTCACAATTATTGCCCCAAATTTCTCATTCACGTTGATCATCGAATTACTTGACATTTCAACTTTCTGTTTCTTCTGTTTCATTCTTTCTGATTCGGTTGATTTGGGTATTTTCAAAGCTGCTATGTTTGCTTCGGACATTAAGGCCCTATCAAGAACATCCGCATATTTTGGTAATTTTAAGATGCCAACTCGGTCATACACATCTAAGTCAAGCCCTCCTTCAAATTTCCTAGCCTTTTTGTAGTCGGTGTCAATCATATGGGGTGCATAACGGGCTAACTCAGTAAATTTGGTTTCATATTCGGCCACAGTCATTTTGCCTTGTTTCAGTTGTATAAATTCAGATACTTTCCTATCTCGGATGCATTGGGGAAAATATTTTTCGAAGAAAATTTCCTTAAATCTATCCCAGGTCACTTCCTCATTATCATTTCGGACTAACATCCACCATCTCCTAGCTTCTTCTTTAAGTGTAAATGTTGCCAACAAAACTTTCTGTGCCTCAGTACACGGAAATACCTCAAATATTTTCTCAGTTTCTAAAACCCAAGCCTCGGCTTTTAACGGTTCAATACCCCCCAGAAATTCAGGTGGTTTCATCTTATTGTATTTCTGTGTCAGTTCTATCATATCATAACTAGCTGGTTCAGGTACACATGTTTGCCCTTGTTGCTGTTGTTTCAGATTTTCAGTTAAGGCTTCAACCATTTCCTCTAACCGGCTAATTCTAGCGTCAGAAGATTCAGACTCGCCTACATTCCTTGTCCTTTCCATTGATCTATACAGAAACAGGGTGCTTATCAATACAAGGGAAGTTCTTATAGATTTCACATTTCATTTCATTCCAGACATGTTTACACTTCAAGTTCAATTCAGATACAGTCACATGATTCTTTGCTTACATACGTTCGTGTTTATACAGATTTCACATTAGGTATTTGAAATTATCAAGACATGTTATTCCATTTAACTTCTTTGATCATGCATATAAGTTCCATTTCAATTCATCTCTGTTCACATAGTTACACATGATAATGCAATGTCCCTATTTCATTTCTAGGACATCCTATAGCTCATATGGACATGTGTGTGCGGTATAACTCGTGCTCTGATACCACTTGTCACGACCCAAACCTGCCCCTATAGGTTTAGCATCGTAACCGGCTAGTAATCCTGAGATTACCTACGGCCTTTGAACAGATAAGCGTATGATAAGGGCTAGCGGAAGCAAATACATAATTATAGTTGTCCAATGAGCTGTGTTGACTTACATGAAACAGTATATATTAAAACTTTAATTACATAACCAAATAGTCAACCATACATTACATTATACCACACACATTACAGTATTTTCCGTACAGACAACATGATTAAAATAAAGTCCCATGCATAAACAGAATTAATCAACCCTTGAACCCAAGACACTTCGGGAACCTCCACGTGAGGCACAAAGGCTGGCTGACAACAGAAACACAGTCCCCCACAAAACCTTCGGGCTTGCACTCCAGAATGCTCACCTATAATATATATATACAAACAGTGAGCTAAAGCCCAGTGAATAACATTAAGGTAAAGGGGTTAGTGAACGAAATCCGAACATTTTATACGTACAAAACAGATCATAGCATAATCATAGTCATCTCATATCAGAACATAATAATGGCATATCCCATAGAACATATTACATATCACATAACGTCTTCAGACTAGAGTAACCGGTCCCGAACACCGATTAAACACATATCACCACAATGAAGTGGCTAACGAGATCTCGTAACTGTCATGGACCCGCATTTTCATGCCGTCCCCCATGACTTGGGACTATCTATGGATGCCATAATAGATTTCAAACATGGATCTTCGTTCACAGAAACATATATCATTTCAGAAATCATAGCTTGATATATCACATTTTGAACATAATTTCATATGAACGTATCTTTACGATAACGTTACTCACAGTGGTTCCGTAGATGGTCAATCACTTCTCGGACGTTGACCTACAATCACAAAATACATAACACCAACGAATCTTATCATTACTTATTCATGTGGCCATTAAGGCTTAGCTTACATCACGTTGGTTCATGTTTATTCTTATCACATGGCTTAGAACACACACACCCTTGCAATCTCTTAGTGTGATTCATACTTATTTCAATGCTCAACTCACACACTTGTCATTCAATAACTCGATACATTCTTCTTAGTGTGCGTTTCTAGCCCATAACCTCATTACTATAGCTTAATTAAGGCTTAGGAATGCCTAAGATGCAATGAGGATGTCAAAACATGCCTTGGAACACTTCGGCAAAATTTCAGAATTTTAGGTCCTCGCTCGAGCGAATATTTTCTCGCTCGAGCGAGCATGCAGAAATGACACTCCGCTCGAGCGTAGACTTCCTCGCTCGAGCGAACATGCAAAGATGTGAGTGGTCGCTCGAGCGCACATTCCTTCGCTCGAGCGATCTGTAAATTTTGCAAAACTTCTGGGAGCTCGAAATTTACGCTCGAGCGGACTTTTGGTCGCTCGAGCGAAGTGCACAATCTCAGAGTGGTCGCTCGAGCGAGAACCCCTTCGCTCGAGCGAGGCTGCAAAATCTGGAATTTCCAGATTGCATCTCCCAAGTTCAAATTCGACATTCAATCTTTCAAAACTCATTTTTCTGGGCCCAAAATGAAGGAAACACATGAAGACTTATAAAACAACATGTTTTAAGAATTAAAACCAAGAAATCATGGCCCAAAGACTTGTCAAAACTCACAATTTCAACTTAAATCATGAAGAATGTTTATGAACACAACATGCAAGGATGCCTTTGAATTCAAACCTTCCAAACATAATCAAACTTGTTATTTTGAGGGAAAACAAGATGAATGACCAAAATGTGAGTGAAATTAACACATGCATGGAAGAAATCTTAGATTTCAAACTAAAACATGGAAATTTATGCATGCATGCATGATTTAGCTCACTACTCAACTCCTCCAACTTAAATCTTGACTTTACACCTCAAATCCTCATGAACCATGCGAGATATTACTGAAATACATAAATGGAGAGATGAAAATTCTACCTTAAACCTTGAATCCCAAGTCTAAAAGCTCAAACTTGCACCGCCTCTTCAAATCTTCTAAGTTCAAGCAAAAATTCTTGTTGAAACTACTCTTCCTATTTCTCTCTCTCTCTCTAGCCGGCTCTACACTCTCAAAATGGCTGATCAAAAATGTGCCAAAGGCTTTAATCAAGTCTTCATAAGGTTGTAGAGATAGGCCACTAAGTGGCAATTCGGTAAATAATGAAACTAATGTGTTTTAATATTGTTTAATCCAATTTAATTGTACCAAATCACATTTTAATTAAATATGCCATAAGGTTCTAAAAATTCCAAATAACACAATGGTATAATCAATTCCGGGTTTGGATGCCGATATGGCTTTCAATTTTCATTTTAAAGCGGGATTCTAAGCAGATATTTTATAAGCAACAGAAAGAGGGCCAATTATGATGCAAATTACGTATTAATCCCACAATTTATTTTAATCCACTCATTAGCATTCTTAATTACTGATTAATAGCTAATTACGGGTCGGGGTGATTACAAAAGTTCTTCTACATTGAAGAAAGGCTAACCACCCTTCATCTTATGAGGGAAACATAAAAACTTGGGGAGGACATCTTTGCTTATGTCTGCCCTTTCAGGGAAAAAGCAGTAAACATTCAAGACCCGATGGAAGAACATTAACTGGTGTCAATGTGCATCAAAGGGATGCTCACAACTTATAAACTCCAGTTGGTCAACCATCATTTCCCTGATTTTTCCGCTCTATGTACCGCAGCTCGAAACATAAGTGAAATGGTAAGATCAGGGGCACAAATGACAGCATCACAACCCCATTCATGGCGGCCGGTGGCACCTCAACCTTCCTTATGTAGACCTAATTGACGCAACAAGGTTGTATATGCAGTTAAAGGCTCCTCTAGAGGAAGAGGAGATTCGTAGGCAAAAAAAAAAAGAAAGTTTGATCAAGTTCCCCCGCCGCTACCTGTCTTGGTGGATGAGACATAAACACTCCTTAACGCCAGGGTAGAAGATGGAAAGGTTCACCTCCTTGAGCCAAGGCGACCTGTCACCAAAAAGGATCAAGAGCGAGTAGACTATTGCATATACCATCGTTCCATCAAACATCCTACCATGGAATGTTGGGCACTTAGATCACTAGTTCGAAAAATGATGTCTGATGATGCTTTGGAGCTACCTCGCCAAACAAAATATGTCTTAAAAGATCCTCTCCCATGCCACAAGGATAACGGCAAGACGGTCATGATGCTTTCGCATTATGACGAGATGGAAGAACCAATGTTGTGTGAGCTCTTTGAGCTCGCAGCTCCCACTTATCTAGACTTTAAGACCAGGCTTATGATAGTGCTTAAGAAATCGATAAAGTTCAAATGGTTCTTCGACCAATTCGGCCTATCTAAAGCAACACATTTCGAAATCACCAAGGCCTTTTTAAGACTTGCGGAGCAAAATGGTAAAGCATGCATGAGTGTAAGCGGATCAGTAAGGAAAGTATTTCAGGATAACTCTTTGGCGATAACCTTTATCGCGACAGACAAACAAGTATTGTTCCCACATAATCGTCCCCTCTACGTCTCAGTATTCATGAATGGGATGGAGTTTCAAAGAGGATTTATGGACGGAGGGGCTTCACTCAATGTAATGTCTTATTCTACTTTCCAGACAGCTGGGATCTTAGAAAGACACTTAGTCGGACAACCCATCTTTGTCACCTGTTTTGGAAGTCAAAAAATCGAAACCATAGGTCATGTCCAATTAGACTTAACGATGGGACCAATCCGCTCCACCACTAAGTTCCATGTTATAGAAGCATAGACGACCTATCAGGCTCTCCTAGGGAGAACTTGGCTCCATAGATATGTTGTGATCCCCTCTACCTACCATCAATTTGTCAAAGCAATTTACAATAATGAGGTAATAGCTATAGTTGGCTCTCAAAAACCCTTTCGAGTAAATGAAGCTCACATGGCAGATGCAGTGTTTTATAATTATGTCGATGAAGATGAACCTCCCCTATCACTTCAAGGAACTCCTATACCTAATTGGGATGACCTCTCTGAAGAAGATTCATTACCACCTCGCAGAAAGACATTCACCAAATCAGAGCCCTCAAGAAAGCTCCCTAAAGTGACCAGGTTTCAATCAAAGAATGGCAGAGTGGTATACCGTTTATGACGGTGCATGGGGTTGGCAAATGTCACCAATGCCAATCCCCAGATAGAGGAAGTAGCAATCGCCCATTGTGAACCAAGTAAAGAAGATCACTGTTGCTACGCTTTGTCTACGTTGGCCCAACGCCCACCAACGGCAAAGAATAAAAAAAACAAGGACAAGATGAGTAGAAGAAGAAAAAAAGTTGTGGCTTTTTCAGAAATAGAAAAACACTTTGACAAATCTAACTATCCCTCATTAACTCATTTGGATGGAGCCAAAGGCTCAAAAGTTAAACCCCTCACCAAGACAGCCATTTCATCTCCTAACCAAGTCCCCGCCAACTCGGCTGCAATCCTAAAGCAAGATGGATTGCAAGAGGTCAGACTTGCTCCGGAGTGTTTACAGGATGACCCTCAGCCCCAAAAGCAAGAACTAGAAGAAATTAACATAGCCCCTGAAGGAGAACCTAGGCGTCATATCTTCATTTGCAAAGATTTGCCAGCAAAATAAAGGGGGCCCCTCATCAAGTTGATCAAGAAGTATTCAGACATTTTTCCATAGACATATGAAGAAATGCCAGGACTAGACAAAGATGTTACCATGAACTGTTTGAACATCATCCCCTTGGCTCACCCAGTCAAGCAAGGTGTAAGGTTTTATAAGCTTAAGGTGGAGCTCAATATCAAGGACGAAGTGGTGAAGCTGCTTGGAGCAGGATTTATCAAACCTATTCAGCACCCCACCTGGCTCTCTAGTATTGTCCTAGATGTCAAAAAGAAGAGACAAATTCAAGTGTACATCGACTTCAGAGACCTAAACAAATCTTGCCCCAAAGATGAGTTCTTACTCCCAAACATAGACACCTTAATTGATTCAAACGGCACCATATGTTTTCATTCATGGATGGCTTCATTGGCTGCAACCAGATCAAGATGGCTTTAGAGGATGCTTCCAAGACAGCATTTCGCACTCCTATAGGTAAATTTTTCTATACCGTAATGCCTTTTAGATTAAAAAATGTGGGAGCAACATACTAGAGAGCTATGACAGCCATCTTTCACGATATGTTGCGCAAAATCTTGGAGTGTTACATTGATGATTTGGTAGTAAAATCCAAAGAAGAGACTAGTCACCTTAAAGACCTCCAAAGAGTCTTTGAATGCTGCAAGAAATATAGACTTCGAATGAACTCTCTTAAATGCGCATCCGGAGTCACTGTCGGCAAGTTCCTTGGCTGCATTGTTCATCGCCATAGGATAGACCCTGACCCAGCAAAGGTCGCTGCCATAAAAAATATGCCACAACCAACAAATCTAAATGAGTTGAGAACCTTCCTTAGTTGGGCATCTTACTTGAGATGGTTTATCCCCGCTATGGCCAAAATAACACAACCCTTCAATTCATTACTAAAAAAGGATGTCAGGTTCATTTGGAATGAGAAGCACCAACAAGCATCTGAAGAGGTGAAGTCAACTTTAACTTCCCCTCTCTCCATGACTCCTCCTCATCTAGCAAGGCCCTTGCTCATCTATATCACTTACATGCCAAAGTCAGTCAGAGCTGTGCTTGCCTAGGAAATCGACGGACTCGAACGACTCGTGTATTACATAAGCAGAATCATCCAAGACGCTGAGGTTCGATATTCCCCCATTGAGCGGCACTGCATCGCCCTAGTCTTCGCTGCCAAAAAGCTCTGTTATTACCTCCTTTCTTACTCCATCCATCTCATGACCAGGAGTGATCCTATTCGATTCCTCCTTACTAGGCCAGCTCTCTCCGGCAGGCCAGCTTGCTGGCTCCTTTCATTAGCAGAATATGATATCACTTGCAAAGCCCCCAAAGCCATTAAAAGCCAAGCGCTAGCCGACCTCCTGGCTTACTTCCCTAGCAGGGAACATGAGCCGCCCTCGGATAAACTACCAAGAGATGAATTTCAAGCCGCAGAAGTAAACGTTGAAGGAGAATGGAGTTTAAGCTTCGATGGATCATCCACCTCTAAAGAGGGAGGAGTTGGAATTGTCCTTACTTCCCCAAATCAAACTGAAGTCAATTTGTCATATAAACTGGATTTTAAATGCTCTAACAATGAGGCATAGTACGAAGCCCTAATACTAAGGCTTATGGCAACACTCCATCTAGGAGTAAGTCTCCGATGTATTAAAGGCGACTCTAATCTGGTGGTTAAGCAGACCAATGGAGACTATGCTATCAAAGAGCCCCATTTGGCTTCATACAGAACCATTGTCCAAAGATTGACGGACAAATTCGACATGGTAAGGATAGAACACGCTCCTTGCTCTAACAGTCGACACCCGGACGCCCTCTCTACCTTGTAGGAATGGAAACGGGACAAGGTGGTGCCGGGGATCACACTTCCCATCCCCGATCCTCGACGGCAAAAATTTCCCCGTCCCTAGCCCTAATCCCTGACGGGAAACCTATCACCGCCCCAGTGCCCTAATGGGGATCGGGTTTCCCTGACCCCGAAAATTCGCCATTCCAAAAAAAAAAAAAATGACAGATCAACAAAATCATCAACAGATCAACAACATCATACATCAACAATAGATCATGTCTACTTACACAACAGATCAACAAAATCATTAACAACATCATATACAACAGATCAAAAAAAGAAAAATCAGAGAGATGGGAAAGGCATCGGAGTCTGGCAGCGAAGGGAAAGGGCGTTGCCGTGGTGCTCTTTAGTAAGGAGATCAGTGACGGCGAGATCGGCGAGATTTGGGAGGAACGAGAGGACAACAGAGGAACCGTCGCCACCGTCATCGGCGAGATCAGAGATCAGCGAGATCGGAGGAGGGAGAGGACATCAGAGGAGCTACCGCCACTGCCATCAGTGAGATTAGAGATTGGCGAGATGGGAAGAGGGAGAGAATAGCAAAGGAGCTACAGCCGCCGCCGCCGACGACGACGTGAGGAGCACCTATAGAGAGAGAGAGAGAGATGAAACAGCTTTGTGTTTGTGTGTGAGTAAGTGTTCAGCCAAACCCTACACATACACATATATTATATATATAAACAGGGGCAAAATAGTAATTTCACATCGAGGGGCAAATAGGGCGGGGATCGGGGTCGGAGTCGGGCCGAGTCCGGGACTGAAACATATATCTCCATCCTTATCCTGAATATCATCGGGGATTCAATTTTTAATACCATCCTCGGCCCGTCGGGGGTATTTTTTGAGGAATAACCGCTCAATTCGAGGTCGGGGGATTGGGTCTCCGTCGGGTTGAGTTCCGATTGCCATCTCTACTACCTTGGCCTCTAAGGTAGAATTCGCAAAAAAATCAACCAAGATAGAAGTCCTGAAGTGCTCCATGCCGTGTTCGGTAACAACTATCTTTCCTAAAAAAGAACCTGCTGATTGGAGAGCCCAAATCATTGACGAGCTCCATGCCCACTCAGGTAAACTACATTTGAGTGAAATCAAACACTTCACGATTTACCAAGGAGTCCTCTACTATAGAGGGCCTAGTGGTTTATTAGTACGATGCATCGACCTTACCAAAGCCAAGTCCAAGCTAAAAGGGGTTCACAATCGTTCTTGCGGGACAGGAGACGTGAGCCTCTACAAGAGACTACAATGACAAGGATATTATTGGCCAATACTCTGCTTTATTGTACACGCGGCACACACATACTCTGCTTTACACTGACTGCACACTGCACACACTGTACACTCTACACAATACACTGCCTGCACAAGACACTGCACAATACATGGCTCTGTTATTTCTGCTTTGTCTGATAAGCATACCGGCATTTCCTTTGCAGTTGTGGGTCTACGCCTACTTCCCTAGGCTGGCCCCGGTTCCTGATGTAGAGACCCCTCTCGTCGTCCCGTTCTCGCGACGCTTCGACGTGAGGTGTGTGCGAAAACCACGGGAGACGTTCATCTTCTTCCGTCGCTACTTTGACACTATCACCGCCGCGGAGGTATGTTTTACTTGCAGTTCATTTAAGCTTCGCTTTTTCACTGTATTGTTCGTTTTCAATAACAGTAGATAACGAATTGCATTTCATTTTCAGATCACCTGGAGGCCCTGGGCCCCACTGCCGGCTGAGATTTGGGAGCGATTCGCAGGCGCGGTAGAGACTGCCCGGTTCAGGATCCTTTTTGAGGGACCAGTCTGTCGGGCCTGGTACCTAGGCGAGTGCTTCTTGCGCCAGACCCTGGGTCTACCAGAGTAGATAGTTCCAGCTCCCCCCCCCTGAGGACATGAGGGAGACCGAGAGGTACACTCTCGAGCAGATGACCGAGTACACAGTCGGTTGGGATGCGATACGCCACAGGAGCATAGGTGACTACACGGAGTTCATCCAGACCTTCCTTATGCGACCTTTGAGCGGTGGCCGCCGAGCTGAGAGAGAGAGACCTGTGGTGCCGACAGCCAGGACAGGCGCAGGGGTAGGGACATCGAGGAGGGCTCGAGTCCGTGGCGGGAGCGGAGCTCGGAGAGGGCGGGGGGCTAGTTGGCCTGCACTGCCCACCTCGATGACATACAGAGGGCAGGGCGGGGCGACCTACCAGATCCCCTTTGCCCCTCCTCCGGCTGATCACGAGTTGGTTGGCGTCCCTGACTTACCTCCGGTATGTATTACTTCACACTGCATCTTGCATGGTCATTTTATTTCATTTCATTTCCTTGATATTCCGCAGAATACTAATGCATCTAATATTTTTGTAGGCTTCCTCCGAGTACACCCGGCAGTCCCTGGAGCTGAATGCCTCCATGATGGGGATGTTGCAGCGGACTTTCGACCTTCTGGCCCTCTACAGTATTCCGGTATGTTCTTCTGACCACAGTCTTAAACCATTCATAAACTGCTTGACATAATCTGATACATAGTACAACACTTGACACACTGATCTCACGGTATTCATACACTGTATTCGTACACTGCATTCTGCACTGATAAACTGTTCACAATATTCACACACTGTACTCATACACGGCATTCTGCACTGATAAACTGTTCACGGCATTCACATACTGTACTCATATACTACATTCTGCACTGATAAACTGTTCACGGTATACTGATGCATTTGCCTTTTGTACTTTTCAGCCTCCCTTCCAGATCCCCATTGTAGGAGGTGCTCCAGCTGGACCTTCCGCTCCTGTCCGAGGGAGAGATGAGGAGGGAAGAGTATTTCCCCGCACTAGGGCGGGGCGCACTCATGCTGGGAGCAGCTCCCGGGTGCCAGTTCCAGACGACGACGACGAGTCGGAGGTGGAGGCGGAGTCAGAGTCATCAGAGGCAGAGTCATCGGAGGAGGGGACCGAAGACGGCTCGGACTCGGGCTCAGATGATGATGCTCCTGGACCTTCGTCCAGGAAGAGGACTAGGACGAGCTCCCAGGCCTGGGACCTTTTGACAATGATACAGACTTTTGTTGTTTTCTTCTTCTTTGCTGTACCTTTTCCTTTTTGGTAGCTAGGAGTACTTTGTACTGCCGCAGGCAGATTTTTGTTTCCAAAACTATGTACTTGAAAAGATGATGAAATGAAACAAACTTTTTGTTTAAAAAGTGTTACATTTACATATCTCATGTATTGTATCGCATCACATCATGCTACATCTCAATGTAAGTGAAATTGATCTGTTGTTTGAAAATTGAGCACTTGCACTGTAATAATCAGATAACCAACCAGCCAATAGCAAAATAATCAAGCAAACCACAGTTTAACCTGAACACACAGTTCATACTCTGTTGGGGATTAGTCTGCATACAGCCCATAACACAGCACTCGGTTCATTCTGCACACAGCAAACCCTGAACAAACAGCCCAATCTGACAAGACGGACTACAAAAGCTTAAACGGTTGAAGTTAAAACACACTCGGATGCCCCAAATTTTCCATTTTCTTCTTTTGCTTCGCATAAAATGTAAACAATGGCACAGCACTCTGAGCATAAACGATTTTAACTTTTGAAAAAGGGTTTTTCAACCAAGGTATCGAGCCTAAAACTGAACACAGCGGGAAAGACTCAAACAAAAGGTGCGCGACCTGGACACAACGAGACACGCTCGGAAAAGACTCAAAACGAAAGTTGAGGTAAACAAGACAAAAGACACGACACACGAACGTGTCTACAAAAACAAAAGACCTCAGATCTCAAGGAGCCAGTTCCTTCGGGTATGATTCCCACCCTTTCTGATTTGCGATTCTCGCATCACTCGGCCCTCAAGCTCAGTTTTTCTCTCAAAAACCCTATTCCTCACTTTTCTCTCATCTTACACCTCTCTATTCTTTATTCTCTCATTTTTCATCCCTTCCCAGGGCGATCGATGGGTGAATAGGAAGTTGCGGGTTCGCGCCCAACACTACTAGCTTGCGGCTATTTCTTCCGATGACGTCTAGTCGGTGTTCCAGACAGGAAATGGTGTATCTTTATCTGGAGAATATGGTGCCTCTCTGGCAAGTATGTTGACGGCAGGGGAAAGACAGAACACCTGACTCAACTGTGCCCCTAGTTCATCACTTTGACCATTTTTTGTTTTCTTCCTAAAACAGTTTTGACCAAAATGAGAGTCGGATTAACATACTTGTTCAATTTTTGATTTGAAAATCATGCAAGTCAGGCTGTGAGCACTGAAAATTTTCCTTTTTTGGGTCCAAGAAATGGTCCGGTTTTGGAAAATGAAATAGTTTTTCGAGAAAATAGTCAACCTCAGTAAAAATTTTCGAAAACTATTTTCAAACAACCAGTATTAAACAGGTATGAAACCTACCCTCGAGATGCGCAACCTTGGATCGGAGGCAATGGAAAAATTGCCCCTTGCTTGAAAGGGGCGCGTGGCAACGGAAAGTTGCCCCTGGTTTGGACAGCAACTTAGGGCAACTTATGACAACGCACGGCAACGGATGGCAAGAAAGTTGCCCCTTGTTTGGATGATGCCGCAGCATGCTGAAAACCAGTCCTTATCGGTGATGATTGCAAACGAACTCTCGGACACGGAGAAGACGAATATGGTCTGGACCAATATATGGGCACAGTCACTGTGAAAGCGTTGGTGGTAGGACTTCAAGAGGAAGTTGACTGCGTAGTTCCGTTGTCACAACCAAACTATCAGATCAGAGGAGGCAAAGGTAATCAAAACCATAACATGGACTGAGACGCTATGAGAGCGTTAGGGGCTGGACTTCAGGATGAAGTTGCCTACGTATCCCAAACATGGGAATCAAGCCTTACGTAGTTCCGGTTACAACCGAACTGTCGGATTTAGAGAAGGCAAGGATAATCAAAACCATTACACGGACTAAGGCGCTATGAAAGCGTTGGGGGCTGGACTTCAGGATGAAGTTGCCTACGTATCCCAAACATGGGAATCAAGCCTTACGTAGTTCCGGTTAAGGTACACTCGGGTATTAACCTTCACTTTTAGGCTCTAACTTTTGCCAAGGTGCCCGATGCGGGTTTTCGACCTTGCGAGCTTCTTTTCTTTTTTCTTCATTCTTTTTCATTTCTTTTCTTCCTTTTTTTCTTTTCTTTTTTTTTTTTTCAATTTTTCAATTTTCGCATTTCTTTTTTTTCGCATTTCTTTTTCATTTATTTTTGCATTTTTTCTTTTTTGTTGTTTTCTTGTTCTTTTCTTGCTCTAACTTTTGCCTGGGTCGCCCTTCCGGGTTTTCGGCCCAGCGAGCCTCTCAAAGGGTAAAAGTGTAACAAGTCCATGCCAAATGGTTTTGAAATTGAAGCCCTCTGTATCCAGGAGAGTGACTACTGTGTTGATTTTGCAGAAGAATCCATCACGGTTGCTTCACGAGCTTTTTCCAGTGAGATCTGACCTTCTTGATCTGATTTTGGTGCCTCTTGCTCGAGGGCAGCTTCAAATTGGGCCATACGGGCCTTACATGGCGGTTGCGGTTGACTGTTGAACGCTTTGAACGGATTCCAGGTTCGAAACAGATAGATTGAATCTTGAGGCTGAGAGCGATCCTAGGCTGCACAATCTCAAGAACGATTCCACACAGGTCTTCACAAAACATTTTGTTTTTGAAAGTTTTTTTTTTTTTACGAAAGCGACACATTGCTCATGCTGAAGATAATGTGGAACCAATCTGGATCAAGCGAGGGTCCTTCTCAGTACTCACGCTGACAGGCATGATTTCATTCATTAAAGGCTCAGCACGCCTCTCTTTCTCTCAAAATGATCAAAATTTTGCAAAACCCGAGGAATTCCTTCATCTTCGTTTTTATCACCGCAGTGTTCAAAAAGGGCTTTTGAAAAACTTAGGTCATTACAATGATTTTCAGGGCACAAGAGAGTAGGTAGAATGTACTGCCGTTCCATTCGCCTCCTCTGGCACAACTAGCTCAAACTGAAAGCAAGCACGAAAACAAGATAGCCACAGCGGTTTCATTCAGATTTGTTGGTATAACCGGCTCCTCGGCAGAAACAGACTCAAAAACAAAAACGGGTAATTACAAGACAAAACGGTGTTGAAGGCAACAACCCCGGAATCACCTGGTATTCTATACAAAGGGGACTGACTCGCTACAACAAGACAAAGAGACAGACTCAAAACAAAAGACTGACTCGATACCCAAACCAGAATTTACAAAGCTAGCGTTCACAGATGCTCAAAAATGCGTGCCAGACGCCACATCCAAAATATACCAAATGCCGCCCGCAGGTGGTTCACTTTCTGATTACATACTCGCAGTATCTGTATCCTCAAAATCCAATAACTGGGTGGTAACGGACTTGGCTGAGGTGGGCGGGAGGATAACCTTGTTGTCAATCAAATCTTGCACCTCATGGCGGAGGCGGAAGCAATTATTGGTAGCATGACCGGTTTGCTGGTGGTACGCACAGTACAGAGCAGCATCATGCGTAGCAGGGAGATTCTTCGGCAGAGGTCGAGGCTCCAAGGGTTTAAGATGTCCCCTCTCAGCAAGGATCTGAAGTGCCTTGGACAACGGCATGTAGAGAGCATGGAAGACCCTGCGCCCTCGGGGCAGGTACTTCGAAGGTTGAGTATTCTTGCTAGACGCACTAGCGAAACGGGTCGGCAGGCGCGGCCTTGGATTTCTGATCCTTCCCGGTGCAGGGTTGGGAGCAGAAGGAACTGTTCTGGCATGACGGGGCCTATCCCGACTTTCTGACTGACTTGAACTACCCTCAGGTGGAGTGGGGAAAGCGTCCTCCACAGTTTTTGCCACAACTGCAGATATCTGTTGCTTGTTCATCCCCCCGGCTTTCAAAGCCTCGACTGCCCACAGTAGCTGTTCGATGGGATCGGCATCTGCCTTCATTTGATCCTTACCTCTGGCCTCAGCCTGATCGAGGGTTTGGGTTGATGTTGATATGTCATTACCATAGCTAGAAGCCATCTCCGGTTGGCTAAGTTCAATCACAATTCGCCCCAACAGCGGGGGCTCCTGGGGTACAAAACTCCCCGCATATGGTGCGGCTGGTGGCGAAGCTGACATCCCGTAAGCGAGATCCGCCACGGACCTCTGGAGATCACCTATCATCCCCATCAGTTCAAATGTAGTAGGCTCGCGAGCCTGATATAGCTGGGGGGTCCAGACCGGGTACGCAACAGGCGATCTGGGTGGATGCGGCACATCGACATTGGTCTTACTTTGTAGAGTGATTCCTTGATCCAACGCGGCTGTCATAACCACGATCTCTTCTGAATTCTGCGTCATCGTAAGTCTTGCCTCGGCAAGGGGGAACACTAACTATTCTGGAACTCTTTGAACTGAAAGGAAAAACAAGCAGCATTTCAGCCCAAACGGATCAAACACAGGTGCAGCCGAACAACTGTACTCTACTACTGATCACTGTTCCCCAGAAATCACTGTCTCACAAAACACTGAATCGGATATCCATAGATATAACTGATTCTCGCAAACTGATACTGGTGCCCTCAGGCTTGATACTCAATTTTGCAAACTGATATGTGTGTTCCTGTAGAGATACACTCTGAAAGCACATAGCAAGTAGAGAGAGCAAAAACACCCCTATGTTGGGGTAGGGTTTCCCTGTCTTATTTTGTCAGGAGCTAGGGTTTCATTACGCACGCAGCGGTTTCAAACAACCTAACATCGGTTAAGCAACCTGTCCTAGTTTGGGATGGTCGCTATGGATTCCGAATATGCACTAGGTCGAATGGTCGAAAAGGGTGCCCCGGTAAAACTGGGGTTTGTGTCCCCATACTGGCAGAGCCCGCAACCGGTCAGCCTTATGGCATGCTTTGACAAAGTCAAGCCTCCGGCAGACCGCTCAGGAATAGCAGATGGCCAACACGGTGTCCTAGGCGCACCAATGCACATGTAATGCAAAGAGACACATAAATGAAATCAAAACAGGGTATCACGAGTTCGAGTCAAGCTCTCTAAACTCCCCAGTAGAGTCGCCAGAAACTGTAACAAGCCCGCGAGGGACCTCGCGCTACAGTTCGGACTCGATGTGTTACGGTTCTTAATCTGAACCAAAGAGTCCAAATCCGGCAAATCGTTTTGGAAAACAGATTTTTGTAAAGAAGTGCCAAACATGGACTGCTTTGCCAGATACAGAGTCGCCACCTAAATATTTTGTAATGGGGGAATTTAGGAAACCCTGACTCGGTGCCAAAGGCCACGTGTCCGTCATCACCAAAGTTGCCTCGGCTCGGGAACTTGGGTACGATTGGGGAAGGTCAGCTATGAGCACCCCCTCTCGCCCGATCCGAAGATCGGCCTCTACTAACCGTGATATCCAATTTTGAAAACGTTATGTGTTCTTATTCCCATTATTAGCCTAGAGTTACTAAGTTATGCGCACAGCAAACAAGTATAGACTAGATCGCCTAACTTGGAAACAAGCATTGCATATCCGTTTGTTTTGGAAAACGCTTTGGGATTTGCTACTCGCAAGTAGGCTAAAATACGGATTTCAATAAGTTGTTCCAACTCAAACAATCCAACCTTCATCCACAGGCATTCAAGCAGTTATATCACATAAGCAGCTAGCCTCATGGTAAGCATGCTGTCATGGCAACACTCACACGCATGCAAGGACGCTAAAGCATAAAATACTTACAAAGTACTCCGTGCCAAAACAAGAACATGTTAGCAATCAATACATGATCCAAGTCCATGTTAAGTGCCTAATGCATCGCATACAAAATGTCACTAGAATAGGCTCGGCTAATCTAAGGATGACATGTGAAATGCACAAGTAGCATGTATTCAAATTTACTTTGAAATATAATGCAATTAGCATGATGCGCCGAGCCCGGTGCATGCAATACTGATGAATGGTGCACGCATGCATAGCATAAGGTATGCTAAATTAAACATGACCTAATACTAACCATCAAAGCAGGTAAGTAAAAGGGAGAAAGAAGTGGGGGTTGGAAGACATACACACACTCACCCACACTTATTACAAATTCGCCCTCGCTCGGAGGGACCGAAAGAATATACAAATCAAATAATGAATTAACTATCCTAGCTAATTAATTATTACAGGCCAACTAAATTAATTAATCTAATAAAGCAATAAACAGCAGCCTCGGGGAGAGGGCTCGATGCATGCGTGCTCGGTTCCGCCCGGAAATCCACTGTCATGCTCAAGATGCCTCTGTTTTCCCTGCTCTGCTCCTCTGATGACTACCAAAGTCTCAGGGTTTGCTCTATGGATGCCAGGGAACACCACCGGCTGGGGGAGAACACCACTGGCCGTGTAGAATGGTCACCGGCCACAAGCTTGATCCATCGGCCAACAATGATAGCCGGTCGGCACTAAAGGTGGCCGGCCAGACAAAACTTCCTGCAGAAACTGATTTGACAGCAACAGAGGGCAATACTTGGCATGGCAATGCATTTCAAGCAATGTATGCACCAATCACACCCCATATCATGTTTATGACTCAAAGGGACATGAGCCTTGGTTCTCGGACCACCAATCGCGCATTTCCATGCATGATGGCCCAAAAAGCCAAGTATGCATTTTTAATATGGAATGCAATGCACGTAATCAAGCCAAGGGAGGGGGGGACTTAACCTCTATCATAAGCAATTGAAGAGGCCAAGTATGCATGCTAATGTAATGCAACCTAAGCATGTTAACTAGGCATGCGACATGGCAATGCAAAGAGGCATACAAAACATGCAAGGCATGAGACAATGCAAACAATAAGCATGCAAGGCTAACGTAGGCATCCAAGCATGCAAGCCAATATGTGACTTCATTCAATCATGTAATTCCAAACATGCAACAACACTCACCAATATGCTACAACATACAAGGAGCATATGCAACAAACAAAGAGATGGACTTAAACATGATTTAGGCAGCCCTAACTAGGCCTAAAACAGTGGCCAAAAACTCAAGAAATGGGACCAAACACACATGCATGAATGCAAATGTTAATAGGCCAATACTTAAGCACATGAAGGCAACTTTTAAGCACACTTAAAAGAGGCAAACATGGACAAAAGACATGCAATATAAGCTCTGAAATCATGTTAAGATGGTGCCAAACTAAGCAAACAAGATAGGCTAAACATGCAACAATGGTCCAAACCTTAAGGCTAACAAGCCAAAATGTAAAGGAGCTATACAATACATGGCAAGTATGACTCAAGCAATCTAAAACAGAGCTAAAGCATACAAAAACATGCATTAAAGCTTCACGAAGCTAGGCCTAAAACATGCTAGAACAAGGGCTTACAACCTAAGGCATGTTAAGGCCTAAACATGGCATTACAAGGCATGTATGCTGAGCAAGCATGGTGTACCAAAACCAACTAAAAACAGAGGCATATTATGACATAATAAGCACAAAAATCAGTTAAGGCATGGCCAACACACCCTTAAACATGGTGCTCCCTCAAGAGGCAAAAATAGCCCTTTTCAAGGACAACAAGGAGAGGGGGTGGCCCTCTCCTTCCTAGGACCTCAAGGCACCATCCTCACCTCTGAAATCCCTCAAGATTTCAGTGGTGAGGAGGCCCAAACACTATGGTCCCGGAGCTCACACAAAATGGCACAAAACAAGGGCCAAACAAGGCTTAAGAGGGGTCAAACAACCCCAAAGCTTAAAACACTCTTAACAAACTATTTAGAGGCCTTAAAAACAGAACTTTTATGTGTTATACACAAAGCCAAAAAACAGTTGCAAGATAGGCAAAAGTAGAATGCAAAAATGGGGAATAAAAGGACAAACTTCTTACCCTTGAAGACTTTCTTCACAAATGAAGCTCCAGCAGCTTCTTGAGGTTGAAACCAGCTCCAAAACACTAAAAACAACCCTCAAGGGCCTCAGCTCCAAGAAAAGGTGTGATGGTGGGTGTTTGTGTGCAAAACTAAGGCAAAACACACACAAAAGAGAGAGATAGAGATAGGATATGGACCAAACCCTAACCCTAGAACTCAAACCCTAAAAATGGCTGTCTAAAAATGTCTCACCGCCTAACAAGAGAGAAGACCTCTCTTTTGTAGAGCTTTTTGTCTTGTAAAGCTTACAAGACAAGCTTCTAAAGAGAGAGATCCCTCCATACACGTGTATGGAGGGGAGCCAAATGCATGCCAGCTGTGAGAAAATATCTGCAAAAGCAGATGCACAGTAGTCGGCCGGCCAAAGATGCAATTGACCAAAAAAAGATAGCCGGCCGGCCATCTATAGTGCCGGCCGGCCAAACATTTGGCCGGTGGCTACAAGAAACAGCCGGTGGCCTCAAGCCCTGGCCGGTGGTGGGTGGGGATGGTCTACAAGCCCTACCCTGCCTCTCAAAGGCAAAACACAACTGTTTGGTGCAAAACCAGACACAAAACAGCCGAGTCGAGAGATCCTGAAGCAAGGCGCGTAGCCAAGCCCTCCGGGAACTCAAGACGAACACAAACATGGATGATCACTGAGTGTTCAAGCGGTGACGTCCAAGTCTTGAGGACGGTCAAAAATGGGGTGCCTACAGTTGCCCCTCTTTGACAGAACTCGAAAGTCATAACAATGACGGGAGTGAATGTCAAAGCCCAGAGACGACCCATTTTTGACAAGGCCGAAGACTTAGACAAAGCATGCAAGACAATAAAGATATGCGCCCGAGGGCAGGGGCGAAATGCAAGACAATGCACGAAGCCGAGCATAACTTATGATCATGCAAAGAAAGCTGTAACGAAGCACACATGCAACAGTTTTAAGCTAGCATACACCAAACTACACTACAATGCAGAAAGGATGTAAGAGAATTATGCAATTCTCAATACGTCTCACTCGGAGGATACAATACCTGTTCGGTTCGTCTGGTTCCACCAGCCGCAAATGAACCGTACATACAATATCGTGCCTGCAAAGAAAACAACTTAACAGGTACGATGTTATTAGCAACATGCATGATAATGCAAAAATGAATGCAAAATGATATGCAATATATACAAAACAATGTATAAACAATGCAAATGAAAATGCAATGCAATTGAAACAATGCAAACTATATGCAAAGCAGTTGAATCATGATCCAATCATGAGCGGTTCAAAACCACACAAATGTCAAATAGATTGATGGAGGTAACAAGTCCGTCTACCATAGAACGGTCTACTGAACTATGAGTAATGTAGACGGACACAAGAACGAGTACTGGGGGGGAGGATGACATAAGTGGGGAAACGACCCGCTGAAGAAAGAACAATGATCCTAATGCTGGATGCAAAATTACACTATAATGTAATATATACAATGGATATGGTATGCAGCCAAACCAAACCTTGCCTAGGAAAGGCATGTACGCATACAAGCCGTGGTTAACATAGAACGGTCTACTGAACTATGTTTTGACACGAGAAGTATGGGCACATACCAGACCAAGCTCAACATGGAAAGGCGCAAGCCATAGATGGAAGGTGATGCAGTGAATGCATGCAATCTACGATGCAATATCTACAAATATGCAATGCAATGGATATGGCACGCGGGCCAAACCAAATCTTGCCTAGGAAAGGCATGTACACATACAAGCCGCGGCTAACATAGAACGGTCTACTGAACTATGTTTTGGCGTGAAAAGTATGGGCACATACCAGACCAAGCTCAACATGGAAAGGCGCAAGCCATAGATGGAAGTGATGCAATGAATGCATGCAATCTACGATGCAATATCTACAAATATGCAATGCAACGGATATGGCACGCGGACCAAACCAAATCTTGCCTAGGAAAGGCATGTACACATACAAGCCGCGGCTAACATAGAACGGTCTACTGAACTATGTTTTGACACGAGAAGTATGGGCACATACCAGACCAAGCTCAACATGGAAAGACACAAGCCATAGATGGAAGTGATGCAATGAATGCATGCAATCTACGATGCAATATCTACAAATATGCAATGCGATGGAAATGGATACAATGGATATGCATGACAATGCATTATTTGCAATGAATGCATTACACATACACGTTTTTTTTTGCTTTTGTTTTTGAAAATGCAAATGATGCATGAAATGCATGTTGCATGAAATGCGCGACAACGCATGGATTTCTAATGCGCAACGACTCGCAGTTTAAGATGCATGAAAATGCATGAACTGTGCACAACAATGCACCAAAGGTCTTGCACCTTCCAAGGATTTAAGGTCTCCTAGACCGTCTGCTGGGGAAATGCATAATAATACAGATGAACTTGGAGTGTGTGACAACGCGTGACTTAAGATGCATGACAATGCAACCGAGCGGTTTTAAGGTCTCGCCAGACCAGGCGGGTTTAAGGTCTTGCCAGACTGGGCGTGTTTAAGGTCTCGTCTGACCGAGCGTATTTAAGGTCTCGTCCGACCGAGCGTATTGAGGAGAAATGCATGACGATGCAAATTATGCACGTTACGATACGTATAAACATGCATAGCGATGCAAGGGATGACGTGTGCTACAACGCACGAGGTGTAACAATGCGAGAGAGGGATGCATGACAATGCAACCGAGCGGATTTAAGGTCTCGCCAGACCATGCGTGTTTAAGGTCTCATCCGACCGAGCGTATTTAAGGTCTCACCAGACCAAGCATATTGGATGTATGGTGTGATGCACGAATAACGCCATTGAATGCACGCCAAATGCAATGAGATGCGCAAAATAGCGCGATGCAATGCACCAAACAGTGCGATGAACACATGCAACGCACACGGGGCAACTTTTGAATCCCGTAAAAGACAAAAGGATACCAAAAGGATACGCCTTGCACATATTTGAGTGCCACGCACAGAAGGCACGGTCTGAGGTCAAAACGGAGGCCGGTTGAGCTTCGGAAATGCACTGTTCTTGCACTATCTTGAGCAATGAAGGCCCCAAACCACAGATCTGACCCAAACAAGGTTGTAGGAGGCTCACCGGCTGGAAGGGAGATCCACCGGCCATCCACCGGCCACAGAAAAATACCACCGGCCAAAAATGTAGCCGACCGGCCAAAAATGCCTAGTTCGGGGCAGTTTTGACTTTTCGCCTCGGGTCTTTTAAAATAGGGTTCCAAACCCTATTTTACACATCCTCCATAGCCGAAATTAGATTCCCTCTCTTTCTAGAGCATTTTTCTCTCTTCTTTTCTCCGTTTCTTTGCGTTTCACGCCCGTTTCGTCGTTCGATTCGCGTATACCTTCGCGTTTCGAACACTTTGAACCGAATATTTCTCCATTTCGGTGATCCTTTCACTATTTCCGCTTTTTGGGGTTTGTTCCCCTCGAGTTTCTCTCGACTTCCGTGCCTTTTTCACTTCCCGACTTCTCGGGCCACTTTTCACCCTCTCGGGTTGACTTTTCGGTTGACTTTCCACATTTTCGCCCGATTTTCCCTTTTTCGGCTATTTTCTCACCACTTTTGACATGGCCGATGATATTCCACGGGGCGGGACTCCCCCGGATCACGAGATGGATCCCGGGGCTGAGCTCCTCCCTTTGAGCGTCCGCCCATTCGACCCGGCGACCTACCGGCCGGCGATTCATGTACTGCCCCCGGATGGACTTCGCCAGTTTCGGAGTTTCGACAGAGCGATGCCACCAGAGCTCCTCCTGCGTGAGCCTACCTCTCATCTGTCGTTTGGCGCTTCCGAGGTAACATTCCTTCCTCTGCTTTACTTTCCGCAATGTAGAACACAAAACTGCCGTAGTTGATTCTGTCCTTTAACTGCTTTAGCTCAGATACACTGATACACTATACATTGTAGTTGATCGCAACCAAACTTATAACTGAAACCTGTTTAAGACTGACACGTGCACACACACTGCGTTGGCTCTGAATTATTCAAACGCACTGACACAGTACACACGGCATACACTGTAGTTTATTGCAATCATACCGATACCCGATATTTGTTTGGATCGAAAAACACGCACACATGCTATATTCGCACTGAACCACTCAAACACGCTGACGCATCACACGCTGTAGTTCACTGTAAGCACGCCGGCACTTGGCATTTGTCTGAATCTGAAAAACTTGCACACATGCTATGTCTGTATCAATTCTGAATGCCTTTCAAAATTAGTATATTTAGTATTTGCTTCGCAATTGTGTACTTGAAAACAGGGAGATTCCCATACCATCCGCGGGTATGGGAATATCGCCACTCGAGACTGGTATGCAGAGTTACCCGAGGCGGTTCGCCACATTGTGGATCAGGCCGGTTTCGGCGCTTTCTGCAGAGGATTGTCTAGACTTACCGCGAGTAGGCCTCTCCTCGCTGCTCTGGCGGAGAGGTGGTGGGACACCACCGACTCGTTCCATCTTTCTGCTGCTGGGGAGATGACGATGACTCCCGTCGACTTCTCGATGCTCACAGGCATCGGGGTAGGGGGTGATCCGATCCCCTTCGATACCGACATGGACGAGTGGACAGCTGCTCAGATCTATCTGCTTGGCGAGGCGCCACATCTCGCCCGTCTAGGCTTCGTCCGCTATTCCTGGTTTGAGGTGCAGTTCAGGGTCCAGCCCGCGTTGATGGAGGAGGCTCCGATGACTCAGGAGGCTGTGGAGCAGTACGCGCGCGGCTTTCTGATGTTCCTGCTGAGGACGACTATTTTCGCCGACCGGGCGAATACCGTGCCCTTGTGCTTGCTCAGCGCTCTAGTGGACGTCACCCGGATCTTTGACTACGACTGGGGTGGCGCCGCTCTGGCCACACTCTACGGATATATGAGCTCGGCTTCCCGTGGCAACGGACAGTTGCTCGGGGGCTACTGGCACGCTTGGGAGGTACGTTTTCTTTTTCTGCTTTACATTTCTATTTTTTTACTTTCTGTACTCTGTATTGCACTCTGTACACTGCACACACTGTAGTCTGCTTTACACTGGTTGTATATTGTACACGCGGCACACACATACTCTACTTTACACTGACTACACATTGCTCACACTGTACACTCTACACAATGCACTGCCTGCACAATACACTGCACAATACATGGCTCTGTTAGTTCTGCTTTATTCTTATATTCTGCTTTGTCTGATAAGCATACCGGCATTTCCTTTGCAGTTGTGGGTCTACGCCTACTTCCCTAGGCTGGCCCCGGTTCCTGATGTAGAGACCCTTCTCGTCGTCCCGTTCTCGCGACGCTTCGACGTGAGGTGTGTGCCGAAACCACGGGAGACGTTTATCTTCTTCCGTCGCTACTTTGACACTATCACCACCGCGGAGGTATGTTTTACTTGCAGTTCATTTAAGCTTTGCTTTTTCACTGTATTGTTCGTTTTCAATAACAGTAGATAACGAATTGCATTTCATTTTCAGATCACCTGGAGGCCCTGGGCCCCACTGTCGGCTGAGATTTGAGAGCGATTTGCAGGCGCGGTAGAGACTGCTCGGTTCAGGATCCTCTTTGAGGGACCAGTCTGTCGGGCCTGGTACCTAGGCGAGCGCTTCTTGCGCCAGACCCTGGGTCTACCAGAGCAGATAGTTCCAGCTCCCTCCCTGAGGACATGAGGGAGACCGAGAGGTACACTCTCGAGCAGATGACCGAGTACACAGTCGGTTGGGATGCGATACGCCACAGGAGCATAGGTGACTACACGGAGTTCATCCGGACCTTCCTTATGCGACCTTTGAGCGGTGGCCGCCGAGCTGAGAGAGAGAGACCTGTGGTGCCGACAGCCAGGACAGGCGCAGGGGTAGGGACATCGAAGAGGGCTCGAGTCCGTGGCGGGAGCGGAGCTCGGAGAGGGCGGGGGGCTAGTTGGCCTGCACTGCCCACCTCGATGACATACAAAGGGCAGGGCGGGGAGACCTACCAGATCCCCTTTGCCCCTCCTCCGGCTGATCACGAGTTGGTTGGCATCCCTGACTTACCTCCGGTATGTATTACTTCACACTGCATCTTGCATGGTCATTTTATTTCATTTCATTTCCTTGATATTTTGCAGAGTACTAATGCATCTAATATTTTTGCAGGCTTCCTCCGAGTACACCCGGCAGTCCCTGGAGCTAAATGCCTCCATGATGCGGATGTTGCAGCGGACTTTCGACCTTCTGGCCCTCTACAGTATTCCGGTATGTTCTTCTGACCACAGTCTTAAACCATTCATAAACTGCTTGACATAATCTGATAGATGGTACAACACTTGACACACTGATCTCACGGCATTCATACACTGTATTCGTACACTGCATTCTGCACTGATAAACTGTTCACAATATTCATACACTGTACTCATACACGACATTCTGCACTGATAAACTGTTCACGACATTCACACACTGTACTCATATACTGCATTCTACACTGATAAACTGTTCACGGTATACTGATGCATTTGCCTTTTGTACTTTTCAGCCTCCCTTCCAGATCCCCACTGTAGGAGGTGCTCCAGCTGGACCTTCCGCTCCTGTCCGAGGGAGAGATGAGGAGGGCAGAGTATTTCCCCGCACTAGGGCGGGGCGCACTCATGCTGGGAGCAGCTCCCGGGTGCCAGTTCCAGACGACGACGAGTCGGAGGCGGAGGCGGAGTCAGAGTCATCGGAGGAGGGGACCGGAGACGGCTCGAACTCGGGCTCAGATGATGATGCTCTTGATGATGCTCCTGGACCTTCGTCCAGGAAGAGGACTAGGACGAGCTCCCAGGCCTGAGAGCTTTTGACATTGATACAGACTTTTGCTGTTTTCTTCTTCTTTTCTGTACCTTTTCCTTTTTGGTAGCTAGGAGTACTTTGTACTGCCGCAGGCAGATTTTTGTTTCCAAAACTATGTACTTGAAAAGATGATGAAATAAAACAAACTTTTTGTTTAAAAAGTGTTACATTTACATATCTCGTGTATTGTATCGCATCACATCATGCTATATCTCAATGTAAGTGAAATTGATCTGTTGTCTGAAAATTGAGCACTTGCACTGTAATAATCAGATAACCAACCAGCCAATAGCAAAATAATCAAGCAAACCACAGTTTAACCTGAACACACAGTTCATACTCTGTTGGGGATTAGTCTGCATACAGCCCATAACACAGCACTCGGTTCGTTCTGCACACAGCAAACCCTGAACAAACAGCCCAATCTGACAAGACGGACTACAAAAGCTTAAACAGTTGAAGTTGAAACACACTCGGATGCCCCAAATTTTCCATTTTCTTCTTTTGCTTCGCATAAAATGTAAATAATGGCACAGCACTCTGAGCATAAACGATTTTAACTTTTGAAAAAGGGTTTTTCAACCAAGGTATCGAGCCTAAAACTGAACACAGCGGGAAAGACTCAAACAAAAGGTGCGCGACCTGGACACAACGAGACACGCTCGGAAAAGACTCAAAACGAAAGTTGAGGTAAACAAGACAAAAGACACGACACACGGACGTGTCTACAAAAACAAAAGACCTCAGATCTCGAGGAGCCAGTTCCTTCGGTATGATTCCCACCCTTTCTGATTTGCGATTCTCGCATCACTCGGCCCTCGAGCTCGGTTTTTCTCTCAAAAACCCTATTCCTCACTTTTCTCTCGTCTTACACCTCTCTATTCTTTATTCTCTCATTTTTCATCCCTTCCCAGGGCGATCGATGGGTGAATAGGAAGTTGCGGTTCGCGCCGAACACTACTAGCTTGCGGCTATTTCTTCCGATGACGTCCAGTCGGTGTTCCAGACAGGAAATGGTGTATCTTTATCTGGCGAATATGGTGCCTCTCTGGCAAGTATGTTGACGGCAGGGGAAAGACAGAACACCTGACTCAACTGTGCCCCTAGTTCATCACTTTGACCATTTTTTGTTTTCTTCCTAAAACAGTTTTGACCAAAATGAGAGTCGGATTAACATACTTGTTCAATTTTTGATTTGAAAATCATGCAAGTCAGGCTGTGAGCACTGAAAATTTTCCTTTTTTTTGGGTCCAAGAAATGGTCCGGTTTTGGAAAATGAAATAGTTTTTCGAGAAAATAGTCAACCTCAGTAAAAATTTTCGAAAACTATTTTCGCAAACAACCAGTATTAAACAGGTATGAAACCTACCCTCGAGATGCGCAACCTTGGATCGGAGGCAATGGAAAAATTGCCCCTCGCTTGAAAGGGGCGCGTGGCAACGGAAAGTTGCCCCTGGTTTGGACAGCAACTTAGGGCAACTTATGACAACGCACGGCAACGGATGGCAACGGAAAGTTGCCCCTTGTTTGGATGATGCCGCAGCATGCTGAAAACCAGTCCTTATCGGTGATGATTGCAAACGAACTCTCGGACACGGAGAAGACGAATATGGTCTGGACCAATATATGGACACAGTCACTGTGAAAGCGTTGGTGGTAGGACTTCAAGAGGAAGTTGACTGCGTAGTTCCGGTTGTCACAACCAAACTATCAGATTCAGAGGAGGCAAAGGTAATCAAAACCATAACATGGACTGAGACGCTATGAGAGCGTTAGGGGCTGGACTTCAGGATGAAGTTGCCTACGTATCCCAAACATGGGAATCAAGCCTTACGTAGTTCCGGTTACAACCGAACTGTCGGTTTTAGAGAAGGCAAGGATAATCAAAACCATTACACGGACTAAGGCGCTATGAAAGCGTTGGGGGCTGGACTTCAGGATGAAGTTGCCTACGTATCCCAAACATGGGAATCAAGCCTTATGTAGTTCCGGTTAAGGTACACTCGGGTATTAACCTTCACTTTTAGGCTCTAACTTTTGCCAAGGTGCCCGATGCGGGTTTTCGACCTTGCGAGCTTCTTTTCTTTTTTTCTTCATTCTTTTTCATTTCTTTTCTTCCTTTTTTTCTTTTCTCTTTTTTTTTTTTTCAATTTTTCAATTTTCGCATTTCTTTTTTTTTCGCATTTCTTTTTCATTTCTTTTTGCATTTTTTCTTTTTTTGTTGTTTTCTTGTTCTTTTCTTGCTCTAACTTTTGCCTGGGTCGCCCTTCCGGGTTTTCGGCCCAGCGAGCCTCTCAAAGGGTAAAAGTGTAACAAGTCCATGCCAAATGGTTTTGAAATTGAAGCCCTCTGTATCCAGGAGAGTGACTACTGTGTTGATTTTGCAGAAGAATCCATCACGGTTGCTTCACGAGCTTTTTCCAGTGAGATCTGACCTTCTTGATCTGATTTTGGTGCCTCTTGCTCGAGGGCAGCTTCAAATTGGGCCACACGGGCCTTACATGGCGGTTGCAGTTGACTGTTGAACGCTTTGAATGGATTCCAGGTTCGAAACAGATAGATTGAATCTTGAGGCTGAGAGCGATCCTAGGCTGCACAATCTCAAGAACGATTCCACACAGGTCTTCGCAAAACATTTTGTTTTTGAAAGTTTTTTTTTTTTTTACGAAAGCGACACATTGCTCATGCTGAAGATAATGTGGAACCAATCTGGATCAAGCCAGGGTCCTTTTCAGTACTCACACTGACAGGCATGATTTCATTCATTAAAGGCTCAGCACGCCTCTCTTTCTCTCAAAATGATCAAAATTTCACAAAACCCGACGAATTCCTTCATCTTCGTTTTTATCACCGCAGTGTTCAAAAAGGGCTTTTGAAAAACTTAGGTCATTACAATGATTTTCAGGGCACAAGAGAGTAGGTAGAATGTACTGTCGTTCCATTCGCCTCCTCTGGCACAACTAGCTCAAACTGAAAGCAAGCACGAAAACAAGATAGCCACAGCGGTTTCATTCAGATTTGTTGGTATAACCAGCTCCTCGGCAGAAACAGACTCAAAAACAAAAACGGGTAATTACAAGACAAAACGGTGTTCGAGGCAACAACCCCGGAATCACCTGGTATTCTATACAAAGGGGACTGACTCGCTACAATAAGACAGACCCTTAAGCAAAAAGACTGACTCAAGACAAAGAGACAGACTCAAAACAAAAGACTGACTCGATACCCAAACCAGAATTTACAAAGCTAGCGTTCACAGATGCTCAAAAATGCGTGCCAGACGCCACATCCAAAATATACCAAATGCTGCCCTCAGGTGGTTCACTTTCTGATTACATACTCGCAGTATCTGTGTCGTCAAAATCCAATAACTGGGTGGTAACGGACTTGGCTGAGGTGGGCGGGAGGATAACCTCGTTGTCAATCAAATCTTGCACCTCATGGTGGAGGCGGAAGCAATTATCGGTAGCATGACCGGTTTGCTGGTGGTACGCACAGTACATAGCAGCATCATGTAGGGCTGGGCAACAAACCCACCCGCCGCACAAACCGCCCGACCCTACCCTACCCGCAGCGCTTTGGGCGGTTTCGATGTAGGTAGGCGGGTGGGTGCTGTAACATGCCCGGGGCGTACCCACGTGCGTTAAATAGTTCGGACCCCCGAGATCTCTTTGATCTTAAGTTTCACGAGTGTAATGTGAAACGTAGACGAGAGTCCAGATTTGGCAACTTTTATTGAAAATCCATTTTATTGCAATTTTGTTAAAAATGGACTGCGTCATCAGATCTCAGAGTCGCCACCTAATATTTTGGGAAATTAGGAAACCCATGACTCGGTGCCAAGGCCACTGTTCGTCGTAACCAAGGATGCTTGGCTCGGAACCTTAGGTATGAGAGGGAAAGGTCAATAATGAGTACCCCCGCTCACTTGATCAAAAGATCGGCCTCTACTAAACCATGATATGAATTTTATTTTCTTTATATGTTCATGTTCTAATTATTTAATAAATCCTAAAATTTACTATGTGAAACATACAAGTATAGACTATGTCACCCATTTTGGAACAGCTTGATTTCATATAGTTTTGAAAGAGTTTTGAAAATGTACAACCCAAATAAATTGAGTTTACAAATATGAAAATCAACATCATTCCAAATTAAGCGACACAACCTCCATCCACTGGCATTCATACAGTTATATCACATAAGTAAATAGCCACATGGTAGGATGCTTGAACATAGTAAGAAAAACACGCACAAACGGGATGCTAAAGCATAAAAACTTACATATTTACCGACGTCCCGCGAACAGCTACAAAACAAAGTTAGTAAAACATGCATGATCTTATATACAAAATCCTAATGCAATTCACTCATGAGATGCAACTAAAAATTCGGCTTCTAAGATATGACATGTGAATCATCTCAAGAACATGAGGTAGTGCACATAATCACATAGGAATTGATTAAATCCACAAATGCAAACTTAGCCGAATCAAGATGCATGAAACATGGATGCAAAGCATGAATATGATGGAAAATAAATATGATGTTTATGTACAAATAAAGAAGGCAAGTAAAAGAACGGGACAGAAAGAAGTGGGGCGGGGAATTATTACAACATTTTAAATAATAATTACAAACCAAATTAGAGAGAGATGAGGAGAATATTACATCAAAATAAAAACCTCGCAAAACACTCAAAATAAAAATAAATAAAATAAAAGCTTCATGTTCTTTGGAACCGCCGGCGGAAATTGGTCAACATTTGGAGATTACGCCATCTTGTTCGGAAGAAGCTAACCGACCGGCCAAATAGGTCGGCCGGCCAACTAGGCCAAGCAAAACCTGTCTTGTTGCGAAGCCAAGAAAAGGCACAAACAAAAAATATGTAGGTGGCTCAACTAACCACTACCGGTTAGATTAAAAAATAAGAAAACAAATATAAAATAAAATAAAATAAAAAGTACAAACTTACAACATAAACCTAAAACAATAAAACAAATATAAGATAGAACATGCAAGATTACAACAAAACTAATATGAGACTAATACAAAAAATAAAAATAAATATGAGGTAGAACAGGCAAGATTACAACAAAACTAATATGAGACTAATACAAGAAAAAAAATAAATATGAGATAGAACATGCAAGATTACAACAAAACTAATATGAAATTAAAACATGCGAATAAAAATAAATAAATAAATAAATAAATAATTATAAGCTAAACAAACCACTAGGATTATAACAACACATTATGAAATATAAAGTAAGAAAATAAATATGAGATAAACAAACCACTTGGATTATAACAAAACACTATGAAATAAGAAGCAAGAAAATAAATATGAGATATAAAATACAAGAAAATGAAAGACTAAAAATTCACCTTCCAAAGAAAGATTGAACTTCTTGATTCCCAAACTTCCTCTTGATCACCCTCAAGTGTAGGAAGTGTGTTCTCAAATCCTCAATTCGAAATTATGGAGTTTATGGAGTTTATGGTATGAAAAGTGGCTAACTCTCTAGTTTTTCTCACTTTCAATCACTAAACACTCTTCCTTATGATCAAGGCAATTGATCTTTGGCTATATCAGAATTTTTAGAGTGGTTTTGGTGTATGGAAATGAGGAATTTCAGTAGCTATGGAAGGTATGGGGTGTATATGGAAGATAGGAATATTTTTGGCTCAAAAACTCAATTTTTCTCTCTTTTTTCACTCTTTTCTCACTCCTTTCTCTTCAATTTCGTGATCCCTTTTTCTCTCTTACAATATGATCATTCTATATAGGCAATGAGGGAGAGTAAAGGTCAAAAAAAAGGTGGGAGACAAGGTGGGAGACAAGAATGTGATAGGAGGGCAAATTTTCATGGTGGTTGCATGGGATACTCCTTTATGAATGCAAACAAAACCTCTTTTTGACAATGGGGGATGAGTAGGTATAATGGAGGATGAGTGGATGCACTTGAATGGCTCAGAAAATAGGTAAATGGATTGTCCCAACCGAACCAAAACCAAGAAAAAATGGGCTATTGTTGTTTTGGGCCGAGTCAACAAAATCTGCTTTTAAGTCCAACTTCAAATGGGCATATCTCCCCCATATGGACTTGGTTTTAGGCGGTTCTTGGGTCCAAATTGAAGCCCCAGAAGTCTACTTTCCAATGGTGGTGGCCTCACATTTAAATTCCAAGTGTACAAAGAGATATACCTAATTTAGTAAAGGCTGTCTCGGGCTGGGTCAACAATATCTGCTTTGAAGTCCAACTTCAAATAGGCATATCTCCCTTATTTGGACTTGGTCGAAGGTGGTTCTTGGGTCTAAATTGAAGCCCCAGAAGTCTAATTTCCAATGGTGGTGGCCTCACATTTAAATTCCAAGTGTACAAAGAGATATGCCTAATTTAGTAAAGGCTGTCTCGGGCTGGGTCAACAAAATCTGCTTTGAAGCCCAACTTCAAATAGGCATATCTCCCTTATTTGGACTTGGTCTAAGGTGGTTCTTGGGTCTAAATTGAAGCCCCAAAAGTCTATTTTCCAATGGTGGTGGCCTCACATTTAAATTCCAAGTGTACAAAGAGAAATGCCTAATTTAGTGAAGGCTGCTCATTTCCTTCTTAATGATTTGATACTCATTCTTTTCCTAAACCAGTTTTCTTTCATTCCCTCCTATTTCCTTTAACTCCAAACCTATAAAGAAGATGTTTTTAAATATTTTTCAAAAAAGTTCACCTCCCTTCCATTTATTTCCACTTTGTCCTTACTCAGTTTACTGAAAAGTGCAACATTTTAATCGAAATAAGAGCTTCGGGACATTGTAGAAACATTTAAAACAAATATATTTTGAAAAGAGGGTTTTAAGGTCTAAAATAGTTTGGCCAAAAAATAGGTGAAGGTTGAGATTAAAACTTAAATTCCATCTTTCTTACTGAGAATTTTGTGAGAAAGACATTCTAATTGTCATCATCGGGTAATCAAAAGAAAGCGCCCAAGTCTTAGGGTCGGTCAAAATGGGGTGTCTACAGGTGCGGGTCAAGAAATTCGCAAAAGATCGGGTTCAGGTCGAACCCGACCCGCCCGCAACCCGCATCTTTTTTTTTTTTTTTAAAGAAAAAATAACTAGTTATTACTATTTTTTACTAGTTATTATTTTTATTTTTACATTTTGGATGAAAGTAAAATTTATTATATGGGCACTTATATACATTATTATGATCTGATGATATTTAAATTAGTGTTACTAGTTTGACTTTTATTTATATATATAAAAAAAAAAATCATTATATTCCATTAGTCTAGTAGACACAGTTAAATATGATATTTTGATTTGTCATTCTATTATCACATTATTGCATATTAAAAACTAAACAGTGAAGATTAATCCACTATTAAAATTAGTGTTACTAGTTTGACTTTTAAGGGTTTGTTTTTGCATATTTAAATTAGTGTTACTAGTTTGACTTTTAAGGGTTTGTTTTTGCAAGCTAAGGAGGAAGATTAATCCACTATCCTCAAGCATGGTTCCATATCATCTTATCTAACATGTGGACTATTTATTATGATCATGAATTGTATATCTTGTAAAAAAAAAAATATTTGTTTAGAAAGTAAAAAAATATTATGATCATGTGGACTATTTATCATCTCAATTTAATTTATAACTCTTCTAAAAAAAAAATATTTGTTTAGAAAGTAATAAAAAATGTCAAATTTGCTTAAGTTAAGTTAAAAAAAAAAAAAAAAACTAAACCGCAAACCGAACCACACCCGCCCGCACAAACCGTGAACCACATCGCGGGCGGTTGCGGGTCCATTTTTTCCCAACCGCATAAGTGTGGGTCGGGTCGGTTTTGACCTGCACCCGGCCAAAACTGACCCGCGAGCAGCCCTAGCATCATGCGTAGCAAGGAGATTCTTCGGCAGAGGTCGAGGCTCCAAGGGTTTAAGATGTCCCCTCTCGGCAAGGATCTGAAGTGCCTTGGACAACGGCATGTAGAGAGCATGGAAGACCCTGCGCCCTCGGGGCAGGTACTTCGAAGGTTGAGTATTCTTGCTAGACGCACTAGCGAACGGGTCAACAGGCGCGGCCTTGGATTTCTGATCCTTCCCGGGTGTAGGGTTGGGAGCAGAAGGAACTGTTCTGGCATGACGGGGCCTATCCCGGCTTTCTGGCTGACTTGAACTACCCTCAGGTGGAGTGGGGAAAGCGTCCTCCACAGTTTTTGCCACAACTGCAGATATCTGTTGCTTGTTCATCCCCCCGGCTTTAAAAGCCTCGACTGCCCACAACAGCTGTTCGATGGGATCGGCATCTGCCTTCATTTTATCCTTACCTCTGGCCTCAGCCTGATCGAGGGTTTGGGTTGATGTTGATATGTCATTACCATAGCTGGAAGCCATCTCCGGTTGGCTAAGTTCAATCACAATTCGCCCCAACAGCGGGGGCTCCTGGGGTACAAAACTCCCGGCATATGGTGCGGCTGGTGGCGAAGCTGACATCTCGTAAGCGAGATCTGCCACAGACCTCTGGAGATCACCTATCATCCCCATCAGTTCAAATGTAGTAGGCTCGCGAGCCTGATATAGCCGGGGGGTCCAGACCGGGTGCGCAACAGGCGATCTGGGTGGATGCGGCACATCGACATTGGTCTTACTTTGTAGAGTGATTCCTTGATCCAACGCGGCTGTCATAACCACGATCTCTTCTGAATTCTGCGTCATCGTAAGTCTTGCCTCGGCAAGGGGGAACACTAACTATTCTGGAACTCTTTGAACTGAAAGGAAAAACAAGTAGCATTTCAGCCCAAACGGATCAAACACAGGTGCAGCCGAACAACTGTACTCTACTACTGATCACTGTTCCCCAGAAATCACTGTCTCACAAAACACTGAATCGGATATCCATAGATATAACTGATTCTCGCAAACTGATACTAGTGCCCTCAGGCTTGATACTCAATTTTGCAAACTGATATGTGTGTTCCTGTAGAGATACACTCTGAAAGCACATAGCAAGTAGAGAGAGCAAAAACACCCCTATGTTGGGGTAGGGTTTCCTTGTCTTATTTTGTCAGGAGCTAGGGTTTCACTACGCACGCAGCGGTTTCAAACAACCTAACATCGGGTAAGCAACCTGTCTTAGTTTGGGATGGTCACTATGGATTCCGAATATGCACTAGGTCGAATGGTCGAAAAGGGTGCCCCGGTAAAATCGGGGTTTGTGTTCCCATACTGGCAGAGCCCGCAACCGGTCAGCCTTATGGCATGCTTTGACAAAGTCAAGCCTCCGGCAGACCGCTCAGGAAGAGCAGATGGCCAACACGGTGTCCTAGGCGCACCAATGCACATGTAATGCAAAGAGACACATAAATGAAATCAAAACAGGATATCACGAGTTCGAGTCAAACTCTCTAAACTCCCCAGCAGAGTCGCCAGAAACTGTAACAAGCCCGCGAGGGACCTCGCGCTACAGTTCGGACTCGATGTGTTACGATTCTTAATCTGAACCAAAGAGTTCAAATCCGGCAAATCGTTTTGGAAAACAGATTTTTGTAAAGAAGTGCCAAACATGCCAGATACAGAGTCGCCACCTAAATATTTTGTAATGGGGGAATTTAGGAAACCCTGACTCGGTACCAAAGGCCACGTGTCCGTCATCACCAAAGTTGCCTCGGCTCGGGAACTTGGGTACGATTGGGGAAGGTCAGCTATGAGCACCCCCTCTCGCCCGATCTGAAGATCGGCCTCTACTAACCGTGATATCCAATTTTGAAAACGTTATGTGTTCTTATTCCCATTATTAGCCTAGAGTTACTATGTTATGCGCATAGCAAACAAGTATAGACTAGATCGCCTAACTTGGAAACAAGCATTGCATATCCATTTGTTTTGGAAAACGCTTTGGGATTTGCTACTCGCAAGTAGGCTAAAATACGGATTTCAATGAGTTGTTCCAACTCAAACAATCCAACCTTCACCCACAGGCATTCAAGCAGTTATATCACATAAGCAGCTAGCCTCATGGTAAGCATGCTGTCATGGCAACACTCACACGCATGCAAGGACGCTAAAGCATAAAATACTTACAAAGTACTCCGTGCCAAAACAAGAACATGTTAGCAATCAATGCATGATCCAAGTCCATGTTAAGTGCCTAATGCATCGCATACAAAATGTCACTAGAATAGGCTCGGCTAATCTAAGGGTGACATGTGAAATGCACAAGTAGCATGTATTCAAATTTACTTTGAAATATAATGCAATTAGCATGATGCGCCGAGCCCGGTGCATGCAATACTGATGAATGGTGCACGCATGCATAGCATAAGGTATGCTAAATTAAACATGACCTAATACTAACCATCAAAGCAGGTAAGTAAAAGGGAGAAAGAAGTGGGGGTTGGAAGACATACACGCACTCACCCACACTTATTACAAATTCGCCCTCGCTCGGAGGGACCGAAAGAATATACAAATAATGAATTAACTATCCTAGCTAATTAATTATTACAGGCCAACTAAATTAATTAAGCAAATTAATTAATCTAATAAAGCAATAAACAGCAGCCTCGGGGAGAGGGCTCGATGCATGCGTGCTCGGTTCCGCCCGGAAATCCACTGTCATGCTCAAGATGCCTCTGTTTTCCCTGCTCTGCTCCTCTGATGACTGCCAAAGTCTCAGGGTTTGCTCAATGGATGCCAGGGAACACCACCGGCTGGGGGAGAACACCACCGGCCGTATAGAATGGTCACCGGCCACAAGCTTGATCCATCGGCCAACAATGATAGTGTGACATGCCCGGGGGGTACCCGCGCGCGTTAAACAGTTCGGACTCCCGAGATCTCTTTGATCTCATATTTCACGAGTGCAATGTGAAACGTAGATGAGAGTCCAGATTTGGAAACTTTTATTGAAAATCCATTTTATTGCAATTTTGTCAAAAATGGACTGCGTCATCAGATCTCAGAGTCGCCACCTAATATTTTGGGAAATTAGGAAACCCATGACTCGGTGCCAAGGCCACTGTTCGTCGTAACCAAGGATGCTTGGCTCGGAACCTTAGGTATGAGAAGGGAAGGTCAATAATGAGCACCCCCGCTCACCCGATCAAAAGATCGGCCTCTACTAAACCATGATATGACTTTTATTTTCTTTATATGTTCATGTTCTGATTATTTTAGTAATTCCTAAAATTTACTATGTGATGCATACAAGTATAGCATACAAGTATAGACTAATTTGCTCAAATTGGAACAATTCAATTTCATGTTTGTTTTGAAAAAGATTTGATTTTGCCACTTGACAAAGTGGGCTTAAAGTTTGTAAATTTGCCACTACAAAGTGGGCTTAAAACATACATTTATTGAATTATTCCAATTCAAACAACAAGCCTTCATCCGCAGGCATTCATACAGTTTATCACTTAAGCAAATAGCCACATGGTAGGATGCTAAACATAATAAGAAAATCATACACAAATGGGATGCTAAAGCATAAAAACTCACAGATTGACCGACGTTCCTCGAACAACTACAAAACAAAAGTTAGTAAAATATGCATGATCTTATATACAGAATCCTAATGCAATTCACTCATGAGATGCACTAAAGATTTGGCTTCTAGAATATGGCATGTGAATCATCTCAAAACATTCGATAGCACGCAGAATCATGGGATAATCAATTGAAGCATAAAGATGCAAATTTAGCCAAATCTTATGCATGGATCATGAATGTAAAGCAGGGATATGCATGACATGTCAAGATATATACATACACACAGTTAGGGAAAGCGATAAACGAATGGGATAGAAAGAAGCGGGGTGGGGGATTATTACAACACAAAGATTATTACATATTCAAACGAGAGAGAGAGAGAGGGGGGAATAATAAAAGAAAATAAAATCTCACAACACTCAAAATAAAAATAAATAAAGTAAACCCTCAGCCATTTGTCAACTAAAAAAGATCCATGTATCTTCAACACCTCAGCCATGTAAACCCACGTTAAGCATCTTCTATGAAGGACCCCACTTGTAATATTCTCATAATCTGCCCACCATTTCATGAAGCTGCTTTGATTGAAGAAAATCTCAATCGACACTGCATAAAATTCCCTGATAGATTGCTCCACACTTGAGTCTTTCCAAAACATGTCCATAATCAATACTCTGTAGACCTTCATTAGGACCACCATCTGAGCTGATTGCCACTATCAAGTCCAAAACCGATTCAGGTTCTTCAAAACAGGCACAACCCGATTCTGTACGATTCTCATGAATTGAGGAGAGATCACAACTTGAAGTTTTCCTAAAGAAAATGATGAAGAGAAAAAGAACTTTATTTTTGGGAAAATCACCACTGCTATTTGCTTATAACCCAACTTTGAAAGTTTCCTCCTCACATTCGCATCAATACTATATAGTGCTGCTGCTGCAGCCCGAGAGAGGAGAGAAGAGGTTGGTCTGTCGGTGTGGTTATGCTGGGCAGTGCTCAGTCACGGCTAGAAGCAGTGGTGGTGCTGGTAGTGGGTGAGAAGATGAAGCAACCCATGTGAGTGAAGAGAAGGAAAAGGGAGATGAAGTTGGTCAAGAATGGGCTCGCCATTGTTATGGGAGATTCCCCTCTGCTATTGCCATGAATGAATGTTGTATCTCTGTGTGTATCTCCTTCCCTAACCCGTGTGTGCTGTCCGTGTGCATGGGTAGTGTGGGTGTGTTAACATGTGTGTGTTGCAGTGTGTGTTATGCGTGTGTAGGTGAGTCTGTGAGTGCCGAGTGTGTGTGTTGTGCACTGGGTGTGTGGTGAGTGTGCTATGTTCATGGCCTCTCCCCCTCTCTCTCTAACCGTGTGCTGTGTGTGAAGATGGTGGTGATGGGTCTCCCTCCCGTGGGTGTGTGTCTATGGCCTGTGTGGGTGGTGCCTCCCCTCAACCCGTGTATGCTCTGTGTTTGGTGTATCAGTCCGTGAGCTTGCTGCCGTGTCTCCTCTTTCGTTTCTCTCCTCCACCCGTGTATGGGTTTGCTGACTGTTGTGTCATCTGGGTGTGTGAAACTCAATATGCATGCATCTGTGTGAATGTATCTCAACTGTGTGTGTATGAGAGGAGAGTGCTCCGTGTGTATGTGTATCATCCCCGTGCATGTGGGTGATCCGTGGGTCTGTCTTGATGGTGATCCTGGGTGTCTATGGCCTCTCCTCCAAAATGGGTGTGTGTCCTTACATTTTTCTTAGAGAGAGAGAGACCGTCCATTTTCTGTTGATATCTTTTCAGCTCAAAACCCAAACATGCTGTCTTTCATCTCTCCCTTATTTTATTCACCCACTAGCCCACCAGCCTCTTATATTGATTTTCTTTTCTTTTTTATATCACCCACTCCACCTGCTCTCCTCTTTTTTCAATTTTCTTCACCTACTCTCTCCTCTTTTTTGAAAATGTTCTCCCCGACAGCTCATCTCCCATCCACTCACTTCTCTTTTTAAAAATGTTCTCCTCCACCTGTTTGTCTTTTTTTCTTTTTTTTTTCTTTTGTTTAAAACTGCCCCACTATTTTCTTCTTTTTCTTTTTTTTCTTTTTTTTAATTTTATTTTCTATTTTTCTTTTTTTTATTTTGTTTTTGTTATTTTTTATTTCTAAAATACACCACCTCAAAATATATACACACACATCAAATTATATAAAAACATATAAAATTATAAAATACTACAAAGTAATAAACTATATGATATAAACTAATTTGGCCAAAATAGGTGAGGTTTGGGATTAAAATTTCAATTTGATTTTTTTGGTGAGGGTGGTCAAAACAAAGTGCCCAAGTCTTAGGGCTGGTCAAAATGGGGTGTCTACAGATAGCCGGTCGGCACTAAAGGTGGCCGGCCGGACAAAACTTCCTGCAGAAACTGATTTGACAGCAGCAGAGGGCAATACTTGGCATGGCAATGCATTTCAAGCAATGTATGCACCAATCACACCCCATATCATGTTTATGACTCAAAGGAACATGAGCCTTGGTTCTCGGACCACCAATCGCGCATTTCCATGCATGATGGCCCAAGAAGCCAAGTATGCATTTTTAATATGGAATGCAATGCACGTAATCAAGCCAAGGGGGGGGGGACTTAACCTCTATCATAAGCAATTCAAGAGGCCAAGTATGCATGCTAATGTAATGCAACCTAAACATGTTAACTAGGCATGCGACATGGCAATGCAAAGAGGCATACAAAACATGCAAGGCATGAGACAATGCAAACAATAAGCATGCAAGGCTAACGTAGGCATCCAAGCATGCAAGCCAATATGTGACTTCATTCAATCATGTAATTCCAAACATGCAACAACACTCACCAATATGCTACAACATACAAGGAGCATATGCAACAAACAAAGAGATGGACTTAAACATGATTTAGGCAGCCCTAACTAGGCCTAAAACAGTGGCCAAAAACTCAAGAAATGGGACCAAACACACATGCAAGAATGCAAACGTTAATAGGCCAATACTTAAGCACATGAAGGCAACTTTTAAGCACACTTAAAAGAGGCAAACATGGACAAAAGACATGCAATATAAGCTCTGAAATCATGTTAAGATGGTGCCAAACCAAGCAAACAAGATAGGCTAAACATGCAACAATGGTCCAAACCTTAAGGCTAACAAGCCAAAATGTAAAGGAGCTATACAATACATGGCAAGTATGACTCAAGCAATCTAAAACAGAGCTAAAGCATACAAAAACATGCGTTAAAGCTTCACGAAGCTAGGCCTAAAACATGCTAGAACAAGGGCTTACAACCTAATGCATGTTAAGGCCTAAACATGGCATTACAAGGCATGTATGCTGAGCAAGCATGGTGTACCAAAACCAACTAAAAACAGAGGCATATTATGACGTAATAAGCACAAAAATCAGTTAAGGCATGGCCAACACACCCTTAAACATGGTGCTCCCTCAAAAGGCAAAAATAGCCCTTTTCAAGGACAACAAGGAGAGGGGGTGGCCCTCTCCTTCCTAGGACCTCAAGGCACCATCCTCACATCTGAAATCCCTCAAGATTTCAGTGGTGAGGAGGCCCAAACACTATGGTTCCGGAGCTCACACAAAATGGCACAAAACAAGGGCCAAACAAGGCTTAAGAGGGGTCAAACAACCCCAAAGCTTAAAACACTCTTAACAAACTATTTAGAGGCCTTAAAAATAGAACTTTTATGTGTTATACACAAAGCCAAAAAATAGTTGCAAGATAGGAAAAAGTAGAATGTAAAAATAGGAAATAAAAGGACAAACTTCTTACCCTTGAAGACTTTCTTCACAAATGAAGCTCCAGCAGCTTCTTGAGGTTGAAACCAGCTCCAAAACACTAAAAACAACCCTCAAGGGCCTCAGCTCCAAGAAAAGGTGTGATGGTGGGTGTTTGTGTGCAAAACTAAGGCAAAACACACACAAAAGAGAGAGATAGAGATAGGGTATGGACCAAACCCTAACCCTAGAACTCAAACCCTAAAAATGGCTGTCTAAAAATGTCTCACCCCCTAACAAGAGAGAAGACCTCTCTTTTATAGAGCTTTTTGTCTTGTAAAGCTTACAAGACAAGCTTCTAAAGAGAGAGATCCCTCCATACACGTGTATGGAGGGGAGCCAAATGCATGCCAGCTGTGAGAAAATATCTGCAAAAGCAGATGCACAGTAGTCGGCCGGCCAAAGATGCAATTGACCAAAAAAAGATAGCCGGCCGGCCATCTATAGTGCCGGCCAGCCAAACATTTGGCCGGTGGCTACAAGAAACAGCCGGTGGCCTCAAGCCCTGGCCGGTGGTGGGTGGGGATGGTCTACAAGCCCTACCCTGCCTCTCAAAGGCAAAACACAACTGTTTGGTACAAAACCAGACACAAAACAGTCGAGTCGAGAGATCCTGAGGCAAGACGCGTAGCCAAGCCCTCCGGGAACTCAAGACGAACACAAACATGGATGATCACCGAGTGTTCAAGCGGTGACGTCCAAGTCTTGAGGACGGTCAAAAATGGGGTGTCTACAGCTCTAGAATTAAACAAGACTTATACACAGGAGTTCATAAGGATGAGTATACCTTGAATCACTGAAGGATTTCTAGTGTCTTTTTTGGTTTACGTCTTGGTTTAGAGAGTTCTAAGTTGTATGACTTATACATGGGATCTACTCAGATTGAACTACCTAAATGTGGTTCTACACTCATGACCATTTCTAATTGACCTGACTCTAATTCTAAGATTCACATAGTTGTAATAGAGAAGAAATAGTATGACGTTGCTACGATAATAGCGTAAGTAACACAAGAATTCAAATAGAATTTGAACAAACAGTACAATCGGATGAAATGATGATTTTGGACTTTTAATAGGGTTAAGATTATGGAGATGGTGACCAAACTAGATATTTGAATTGAAATTGCGTTTGGCCATACACATTTCAAACCAAATACCTAAGATTCTTCACCTTGTAAGGATTAAAAGAGTGCAACTGGTTTTCAAGAGAACAACATACATGATACAATAATCAAGGCTTGAAATTTGCCAATTGATCTTCTTAAGGCAATACTTTGCCAAATTGGAAAGGTTCAATCAAGATAGAGAAGGGATGATTTTATATCTGACAAATATGGCATCAAGCCAGAGGTACAGTTAGGATCAAACAAGGATAGTTACTATGACTAGCATAAAGCTCGCATAAATCATGAGTCACATAACTCTATTACTTCTAACACATGACACTACTCCTCAATTGAGGTTAAACATCTTCCTACCGTCCCTAGGTATTCTAACCTAGAGGTCTGATACCATGTTATGACGTCCCAAAATTTAAGGACATCATAATAAGGTTTAGAACTTAAAATCAATTTTCTTAATTATGAACTCCTCATCAATGTTGCCACCAAGTTTACCATCATCCATTAATTAACAACACAGAAATTAAAAGTTCTTAAATTACAACTCCAAAGAAAACTTAAAGCTTGGTCTTGGCACATTCATGACAGAAAAACACAATTAAAAAAAAGCTAGAGAAAACTAGATAACTCAGGAAAGGGATTCATGGGACTTGGGCACACTTTAAGCTAACCAAGGCTGAGCGTTGCCTTCCAAGGCCTCGGTGTTTACTTCGGTTTCTTCAATACCTGGCATAAAATGCCAGGGCAACGGGAATGCCAATGAGCGACAAGCTCAATAAGATACAAGAAACCAAAAAAAAAAAAAAAAACAACTAACCATTTCTTACAGTTTGAAAACTTATGCAATAATAACACAGTGGAGTTATTTAACAACATTTAAAAATATACAATCATCACGAAAAAGATAACAGTGTAGTGAGAACAACTTATATATATATAGACATGATTCATCACAAATATATTCACAATGCAAATGACAAGTTATCATAGAGTTCATAACATGATTTCAATTAATTATAAATTTGGTGAGCCTACGGTGACTCCCTATGGAGTGTCGTACTACCCAACCATTGACCCTAGCCAAGGACTATTTTGCACCTCTTCTTGATCGCGAGACACTGGACCTAAGGATGTTACGTGCTGAGTTAGATACTCAGGGCGTATCATCAGTAGTCCGTCTCAAGAGAACCGGCCTTCCAAAGGTACTCTCTCTGTGTGAGATCCTCACTGCCACCCTTATCCCAAAACCAAATCCGTGAGGTCAGAATATGATCTGGGCCATATCAAGGCCTCGCAAGCTAAATAATCACATTTCCGTAGAACCGAGGCGCACTGTACCAACAAAACATCGGCATACCTTTTCCTTGTATTCATCCGCGTACGTATGGTCCAAAACCACCCATTTCTATTTCCCTATATTACGATTATAACAGCTCTTGATGAAAATACACATTCCATGATTCATTCCAACTGATCAAGCATCTTTAAGTGCATGCAAGACAAAATATGTAAAAACGAGGCAATACAAAAAGATTTTAAGCCATCACTAACTTGATTCCAGATTCTGAACAGTTTCCAACAAACTGTCCCCTCAAATAAAAATATAGAAATGATAGTAAATAATATTTAAAATTTTTGATTTTTGGTGGAGTTATAGATTATCAAGTTGGGAACACTTTTGAAGAAGGGCTCAAAGTCATTTGGCCACTGGAAGATGTCCAAATAAATTAAAAACAGTAGGTAGCTCCAGATTCACTAACTTGATTCCAGATGCTGAATAGTTTCCAGCAAACTGTCCTCTCAAATAAAATATAGAAATGATAGCAAATAATATTTAAAAATTTTGATTGTTGGTGGAGTTATAGATTATCAAGTTGGAAACATTTTTGAAGTAGGGCTCGAAGTCATTTAGCCACTGGAAGATGTCAAAATAAATTAAAAATAGTAGGTAGCTCTAGATTTGTTGCATTTTTTAAAATAGACATATCTTTCTCAATGCTTAATAAAAAAAATTATGAAACCAGCGGCATTTGAAAGGTAACTTAAAAACATAGCGTTTCCAATTTGAAGTTAAAAAAAAGTGTTTTGGCCACGAAATGTTGTCAAATAATTTCTCCGATATTCAAGCACCATGAAAACATGTTAAACCAACTCCAGTGGCTTCAGATTTTCAAGAGAATAAATAAGTGATTTATTTCATAGTTTTGAAATGAAAACAGATTCTACACAGTGCAGTTTCTGTTCTTGCTTCCTTCATATATTATAAGACATATCATATTGTTTTGCATTCATTTTCCAAAACTTAAAGAAATAGAGTATTTCTAAGTATCCTACCTTAGTGAAGCTTTGAAGCCCTTTCAAGTGATGAGTCATTCTTCTCCTTCTTCCTCTCTTTCTCTCATTTCTCTCTTTTCTTTCTCTCTCTCTCTACTCTCTAGCTCCAGTAGAAAATTTTAAGTGGGGAGTTGGGGAAGCTTGTGTTACATTTATAGACCAAAATGAGGGGGAGAGCTTGGAGAAAATGCTTGGTAAAAGAGTCCTTGCATACATGGCCATTGGGGGGTTGTCTATCTAACAAGCACACTTATGACAAACCATTTCTTCACTCAAAGGTAAGAAAAGGCTGGTTAAGCATGTAAGAGGGCGACACATTTGAGATGAATCTTCATATAAGACAAAATCAACCCTTCCGCATGATGGTTGACTTGGCCAGCGTATCCTTCCCTATTTTTTTTTTTATTTTTTTTTATATATATAATATATATATACATACACTCATGAATAAGACAATCAAGTGAGGATAAAATTCTAGATTGCCTTTAGAAGCTTCTTTAATCTAATTGTGAGGATTAGTGTTAGTTAGGATTTAGTTTAATCAAGGCCTCTAAGCAATGATTAATTTAAAGTGTGCCAAACTTCTATATCTTATGCATTAATTTAGAATAACTTTGCGAGAAAAATATAATTTTTATTTAATAAATTTGTTACAAAATTCCCGAGCCTTACATTTCATCTGAAGCTTTTTACTTGTTTCCTTTGATATTTGTGAGAGTTTATATCATGAATTGAGTGGATTATATCAAAGGGTTTGTTTATTTTGTTTTATTCACAAAAGAGAGAGTTGTTATTCGGTAGAGTCCGTAGAAATTAAGCCTGAAGCTTTGATGGATTCCGGAGTGGCTCATCGTCGTAGATTCGACATCGGCGTTGTGGATTTAGTGTTGGGCAAGACAATTTTGAGGTGAAGAGGCTGGTGGAAGAGGCATATAGGGGTCAGTTCAATTCGGGCGTGGATTCGCTAGGTAATTGAGAGTATACTTGTGTAATTCCTTTTGGTCTTCTTAGTAGATTGTTTTGTGACTTTTGCCCGTGATTTTTTTATCACAATTGGAGGTGCTCCGATTGTGGTTTTTCTACGTTAAATCGTTGTGTTTTTTTTTTTTATTATTATTATTTAATTGAGATTGTTATTTACTAGTTAAAATTAATACATAATTATAAATCAATATCTCCAAGATTTTAGATTTTTCACAAATGTCAAGATTATCTATAATATATTGAAATGTTAGAAGGTGTCCGTTCACTTTCATCCAATGTTAAGATATGTTTGTGTACCTTTTTCTTATTTTGGTTTAGTAGATTAATTCTAAAATAATAAATAAAAAGATTACATTATTTCAATTGAAAATCACCAATATCATGTTGAGATTGAAATTTTATTTTACATTTTTTTATTCAATTGAATGAAATTAAATAATTAAATCGATCATAACATTCTTGAATTAAAATAATCTCAAAAAATAATAAAAAAAATTTCTAAATGGAAAATTAAAAAGATTTATTTTAAAGAAAAAGAGAGGGAAAAAAAAAAAGGTGAATCGGCGGCGTAGCAGAAAGGATTGCTTGATGGATATGCACTATGGTCACGTTTGTTTAACGGATTAGTTTAGATAAGATTGTTAGTGAGAATATTGTTAGTGAAAAAATTGTTAATATGAGGATTGTTAGTGAGAGAATTAAGTAAAAGTGTGTTTGATTTGATGATAGTATGAGAGATGGTTAGTGAAAGGATTGTTAAATTATTTTTTATATAAAATAAATATATAAATTATTTTTATATTAAAAAAATTAAAACAAATATTAAAACAAACTATTAGGGTATATCTCCTTATTAGAGTTTGAGAGCCAATTGGTTTGTTAAAGAATTTTAATTTGGTTTGGTTTAGGTATAATATATTTTAATATATTATATCTAATTTTTAGAGACCTAATTCAGTTTGGTAATAATTAAGACTTTGATATAATACCCAAAATTTAACAATATATATATATATATATATATATATTGTTTATATATTTCCGAGAGCAAGCGGCTGTATAGATTGAAAAAGGGATCAATTCGGTGGGTGAACAAAAGCTAATCATTATTTAGTGGATCAGTTTGTCAAGGTGTGGCTGTGTGTGTATTACTTTCACATACAAGTAATAGTGCTCCTCTATTTCGTTTGGTTCAGTTTTCGGTTTTGTTTTGGATGCATTATTTTGGATCTTCTACAACTCTGTTTCGAAGATTTTTATTCATCTATTTGGTGAGGTTTTTCCTCTTGTTTATTTATGATTATTTGGAATTCATGCAGGGGTGGTTTGTGAGACCATTTGTGTCTCGTTTGTAATCGTTTGGAAACTATTTGGTTGATAGTGGAATCGGATCTCGATCCCGTTGACGTACCTCACATTGAGGGAACCACGTAAAATTCTTGTGTTGCTTTTGATTTAATTTTTCCGCATTAGTTTTTATTCCCATTGATTGATTTACTTGTGGGGAATCATATATTTTCCGTAACGACTAGTATCAGAGCTTATAGTTTATTTGGGTTTATTTATTTGTGTAAATCAATAGAGGGGAATGTGGGTCATATGTCTAGCTTCAATGGAAGCAATTGGGTAACTTCGAAAACTAAAATGGAGGACCTATTATTTTGTAAAGATTTGTATGGACCCATTGAGGGTGATTGTGGCAAACCCGAGGGTATGCAAGATAATGAGTGGAAGAGGCTTAATCGAAAAGCCGTTGGTGTTATCCGTCAATGGATTGATGACAATGTGTTTCATCATGTTGCTATTAAAACTTCAACACATGATTTATGGAAAAAATTAGAAGGCCTTTATGATAGGAAATCAGCCACAAATAAAGTTTTTTTGATTCTTAAGTTGGTTAATTTAAAATATAAAGAGGGCAGCCCTATTCCAGAACATCTGAATGAAATAAAGAGTATTGTTAATCAACTTGCTTCTATGAAAATTATTTTTGATGATGAGTTGCAGGCTTTGATGCTACTTAGTTCTTTGTCCGAAAGTTGGGAGACTTTGGTTGTGACAGTTAGTAATTTGGCACCTGATGGAGTTGTCACAATAGGCCAAGTCACTAGTAGCTTATTGAATGAAGAAACTAGAAGAAAATCAGCGGGTTCCTCTCATTCAGAAGCATTTGTTGTGAGAGGCCGAAGCAAAACAAAGGGGAGGAGTAAGACTCCTCATGGTCGTGATCAAAGCCGTGACAAATCAAGAGATAGTTCTTTTTTAAAAAAACACATTGAGTGTTACTATTTCCATGAGAAAGGGCACATAAAGCGGGAATGCCGAAAGCTTAAGAACAAGGAGAAAAGGCGTGACAAAAATGTGGATAAGAAGTAAGAAAACACAACGCCAGTTACTACTAATGGTGATCTCATGGTCGTTTGTGAAGATGATTGTATCAATTTTGTGGGCCAAGAGAGCAATTGGGTGATTAATTCCGGTGCTTCTTTTCATGTGACTTCTCGAGTTGATTTCTTCACTACCTATACCAAAGGAGATTATGGTTCTGTTCGAATGGGTAATGAAGGTTTGTCCAAGATTATTGGCATGGGTGATGTTTGGTTAGAAACAAATTTGGGCTGCAAGTTGTTGCTTAAAGATGTAAGGCATGTTCCTGACATTCACCTCAATTTGATCTCTACCTGGAAGCTAGATGATAAAGGCTTCAACAACAAATTTGGTGATGGAATATGGAAGCTCACTGTCACGACCCAAACCCGCCCCTAAGAGTTTAGTATCGTAACCGGCCAGTAATCCGTGATTACCAAAGGCCTGCTTAACAGTAATGACAATAATACAGAGTAAGGGGCTGGCGGAAGCCAAACAGTAAGTAAAAGATGCCCAATGAGCTGTGAAAATCTGAATGGAAAAAGACTTTTATTCACTAGTCCACATTCATAACCATAACATATATACATGTCGGATATACATAACATACAGGTTAGGGATCCGATCCCTTTACCATAACTATACAGTGAAAAGTCTTAAACATTCATTACAAGATAGGGACAAAAGGGTGAATCTGAAGCACCCCAAAACAGCCTTGGCTTGAACGGACTCGGAACCTCGAAGTGAGACACAATGGTTGGCTTGACAAAACATGAGCTTAACTTGACGCTTCTAGCTTTGGTTCGGTGCCTGGCCACCTACATACATATATAAACTGTGAGCTAAAGCCCAGTGAATAACAACTGCGTAAAGGGGTTAAGAATGAATGTTTTTTCAGTAATTAAAACAGTCATTTGCATCAGTAGATCAGTTATTCAATCAATGGCTCATATTTCATGCCATATCAGTCAATTAGAAATCATAACAATCATATGTGGTACATCTAATAGCAAAACAGTACAGTAGGTCTTAATAGACCGAGCAGTCAGTTAATGGCCATCAAACAGTGAACAGTAGTTCCAAAAATTAGAACAGACAGAGATCTCTGTAACAGTAGCAGTAATAGTAACAGTAGCAGTAGCAGTAGCAGTAACAGTCAATTGCTATGGTTGCCACGAGTACAGTTCGTAAAATAGGACAAACATTCATTCAGTAAACAATATCATTTCAGAAAGCAGCACAGTTAATCATTCAGAAAATAGTTGTAATTGAACATAGCTTTACAACATTGTTACTCACAGATTACTGGGCTATAGACAGGCTAGTCAGGGTCCTCGGGTGCCAACCCTACACTGTTGCAGAACGAACACACACTAAGTTACACACTTGGGATTAATAACTTAGCCCCTTAACTTGACTTGGTGTGGTTTTATAACATTATCCTCATGAAGATGCCTTAAACATGGCCTAGGAATGCTTAGGATGGGATGAGGATTGCAAAAATGCACTTTAAAACACTTTTCAAAATTTGCTGAAAACAGGAGTCTCGCTCAAGCGTGGCTTTCTCCGCTCGAGCGAGCTTACCAAAACAGAGGGGTCGCTCGAGCGTAGACTCCCTCGCTCGAGCGGTCTGTAAAAATGCAAAAAGTACTGGTTGCTGAAATTCCCCGCTCGATGCTCGCTCGAGCGTGAGACACGGTTCTTCGCTCGAGCGTAGGTTTCGTCGCTCGAGCGTGCGTCTGCACACGCAAAAACCTGAGAGCTTGCAATCTACGCTCGAGCCAGCATTCCGTCGCTCGAGCGGAGCTCTGAACACAAAGGTGGTAGCTCGAGCGTGGAAGCCAAAATCTGGGTTTTCCAGATTTGCTTCCAAAGCTCAAACCAAGAATCAAACATATCAAAACTCAACCTTTTGGGCCAATTTTCTAGAAAACACTTAGAAACCCATAATACAACATGTTTCAAAGATCATTTTATAAAATCAAGCCCAAAGGTGTGACAATTGAACACAATTTTGAATGAAACTTGAAGAACAATACAAGAACATAACATGCATGAGTTCCCATGAACTCTAATGCTCCAAAGCATGATCAAATGCAAGCTTGAACTCAAAAACATGGTGAATTTCTAGAGTACAACCACAATATGGACATGCATGTAAGGATTTCATGAAAACAACCTCAAAATTCTATGATATGGACATACATGCATGAATTCACTCTCAAATCAACACTTTGAGCTAATTCTTGACTCTAATCAGCAATTTTTCCATGAACCATGCATGTAGCAACTTAAATTCATAATTAAGGGAGTGAACTTCCTACCTTAAGTCTTGAATTCCAAGTGTGGTAGCTCAAATATGCAATTCTCCTTCAATTCCTCTAATTTTCCAAGCCAATCTCTAGATCAATCAATTTTTCTCCTACTCTCTCTCTCACTCACGGTTTGGTCTTGAGGAAGGAAAAGATGATGCATCAAAATGTGAATGAGGTGTGCAACAAGGTATATGTCCACTCAATGGCAGAACATGTAATTAACCTAGATTCAATTAATTTAGCATTATTTATTCTAATTTAATCATTCCAAATTGAATTTTAATTAAACCTACTACAAAATCATATAAATCCTAATTAGCATATAACACTAATCAATTTCTGAATCGGTCGCCGATAAGGCTTTCAATTCGCAATTCAAAATTTGAAAATTGAAACACGAACAGATCATTCAGTAACAAACAGATAGAAACGCATTTAAAGCAACACACTCATGCAATCAATTCAGGATTTCGTCTTAATCAATTACTTATCATGCTTAATCATAATTTAACGCTAATCAGAGGTGAGGGTTGTCACAGTCTTCCCCCCTTAGAAAGAGTTTGGTCCTCCAAACTCGAATTACCTTCATTTTGGAAGAACACTGGATCCAGAGGGAACAATTTAGGATATCTTTTTATCATATCGTCTTCCCTTTCCCAAGTGGCATAAACGCCACCATGGTTTTGCCAATGCACTTTTACTAACGGGATTTCCTTATTTCTTAACTTCTTGATTCGTCGGTTTACAATCTGAATAGGTCGTTCTTCGTAAGTGTAGTCATTGCTCAGTACCACACGGGTAGGCTCAATAACATGGAAGGGATCCCAAAGATAATCCCTCAACATTGAAATATGGAAGACATTATGCATATGCTCCATTTCTGGAGGAAGCGCTGCTTGGTACGCCACTGGATTAATCATTTCAATGATTTCATACGGCTCAACATATCTTGGTGCTAGCTTACCCTTAGACCCAAAACGAGTCTGTCCTTTCATTGGTGTCACTTTAACAAAAACATGATTACCCACTTCATATTCCCTTTCTCGCCTTCGTACATCCGCATAACTTTTCTGTCGGCTTTGTGCGGTTTTCAATCTTTGTTGAATCAGTTTCACCTTTTTTGTGGTCTCGTGTACAATCTCGGGCCCAAGTAAAGGCCTATCTCCAACTTTTGCCCAGCAAATAGGAGACCGACATTTTCTGCCATATAAAGCCTCGAAAGGCGCCATACCAATGCTCGAGTGAAAACTGTTATTGTAGGCGAATTCGGCTAAAGGTAAATGACTTTCCCAATTTCCTTGGAAATCAAGAACACACATACGCAGTAGGTCTTCCAGAGTCTAGATGGTTCTTTCTGATTGGCCATCTGTCTGAGGATGGTATGCATTACTCAGTCTCAATTTGGTACCCAATGCCGTTTGCAGACTTTGCCAAAATCTCGATGTAAACTTCGAGTCCCTATCAGAAATAATAGACACAGGCACTCCATGCAATCTGACAATCTCATCAATATAAATTGTAGCCAATTTGTCCTCATTATAAATTCTTTTGACAGGTAAGAAGTGAGCAGATTTAGTCAATCGATCAACAATAACCCAAATTGAATCCATACCTTTACTAGAGCGAGGCAATCCAACAATGAAATCCATGGTAATATGTTCCCATTTCCACTCCGGTATCGGTAAGGGTTGAAGTAAACCTGCAGGTCGTTGATGTTCAGCTTTGACTTGTTGGCAATGCAAGAATTTCGACACAAACTCGGCAATTTCTTTCTTCATTCCCGACCACCAGAAATTAAGCTTCAGGTCTTGGTACATTTTTGTATTTCCCGGATGGATAGAAAGTTTTGAATTGTGGCCTTCCTGCAAAACTCGCTTTTTCAGTTCAGAATCATTTGGTACACACAACCTTCCCTGAAATTTCAATACATTGTTTTCAAATTTAAAGTCCAGCCTTGGTTTGGATTCCCGTTCATCAATGATCTTTTTCAAAAAGTCATCTTGGTGTTGTTTCTCTTTAATCTCCTCAATAAGTGCCGGTTGAGCAGAAATAGCAGCCAATGTCCCACCTTATTCTCGTAAAACGATCTCAACTTCAAATTTCTCAAGATCACATAGCAGTTCTTTCTGTCCGGTGAGTAAACAGGCCAAATTTCCAATTGATTTCTGACTCAGTGCATCAGCAACGGTGTTAGCTTTTCCCGGATGGTACAAAATTTGCAAGTCATAGTTTTTTATCAATTCTAACCATCTCCACTGTCTCATGTTCAACTCTTTTTGTGTAAAGAAATATTTCAAACTCTTGTGATCTGTGTACACCTCACATGTTGCCCCATATAGGTAGTGGCGCCAAATTTTCAATGCAAATACCACTGCGGCAAGTTCTAAATCATGAGTTGGGTAATTCTTCTCATGTGGCCTCAGTTGTCGGGAAGCATACACAATAACTTTACCATTCTGCATTAATACATATCCCAAACCCTTATGAGAAGCATCACTAAAAATAGTAAATCCATCCGTACCTGAGGATAGGGTAAGAATCGGTGCAGTCACAAGTCGAGTCTTTAATTCTTGGAAAGTTGATTCTCTCTGATCGGTCCAGTCAAATGATATTCCCTTTTGGGTCAACTAAGTCAATGGTAGAGCAATTTTGGAAATATCTTTCACAAACCTCCTGTAGTACCCGGCTAAACCCAAGAAACTCCGAACTTCAGTAACATTAGTTGGTCGAGGCCAATTCACCACTGCTTCAATCTTTTGTGGGTCAACTGAAATGCCATCCTTACTAATCACATGCCCCAAAAACATAACATTATCAAGCCAAAATTCACACTTTGTTAGTTTTGTATACAATTTCTATTCTCTTAAGGTCTGTAAAGCAATTCTCAAATGACGTTCATGTTCTTCCTTACTCTTGGAATAAATCAAAATGTCATCTATGAAAACAACCACAAATTCATCGAGGAATGGTTTGAAAATTATGTTCATAAGGTCCATAAATGCAGCAGGCGCATTAGTAACTCCGAAAGGCATAACAAGAAATTCATAATGTTGTACCTCGTTCGGAAGACAGTCTTTTCAATGTCCTCTGTTTTGACTTTCAACTGATGATATCCGGATCTAAGGTCAATTTTGGAGAAAACCTGAGCGCCTTGCAATTGGTCAAATAAATCATCAATACGAGGCAATGGGTACTTGTTTTTCACTGTTACCTTGTTCAATTCGCGGTAATCAATGCAGAGTCTTAGTGAGTCGTCTTTCTTTTTCACAAATAAAATTGGCGCGCCCCACGGTGAAGTACTGGGCCTGATAAACTTCTTATCCAATAATTCTTGTAGCTGTATTTTCAATTCTTTCAATTCAGTAGGTGCCATTCTGTACGGAGCTTTGGAAATTGGTTGTGTACCCGGTAACACCTTAATGGCAAACTCAATCTCCCTATCAATCAAATCCCCTGGCAAGTTGTAGACACCCCATTTTTGACCGTCCTCAAGACTTGGACATCATCATTTGAACACACGATGATCATCTATGCTCGTGTTCGTTTTGAGTTCCCGAAGGTCTCGGCTGCGTGCTTTGCCTTAGGATCTCTCAACTTGTCTGTTTTGTGCTTGGTTGTGGACCAAAGACTTGTGGTTTTGCTTCTGAGGGAAGAGGGTGGCTTGTTGGCCATCTTTACAACCCATCAGCCAAGCCTTGTGCTTATCAGCCTTGTCTTCTTGCCATCGGCCATTGGTGGTGGCCGATCGGCACTCTTTTTGGCCGGTCGGCACCCTTTTTGGTCGATCGACCATATCTTTTGGCCGAGACCTTTCCACCTGCTTTTGCAGATATTTTTGTGCCAGCTGGTGAGCACAGATTTTATCCTTCATACACGTGTATGGAGGGATTGAAACAAGTCTCAAGCTTGCTCAACAAGCTTAAGATTTGATTTTCTATAAGAAGGGAGACCCCTCTTCCTTTCCAGAGGTTTTGAAATCTTGATATAGAAGATATATATCACTCTCTCTCTATATTTCCTCTCTCTCTCTCTCTCTCTCTCTATATATTTGCACTTGTTTGTGCTCAAAAGTGTAATTTCTTCACACTTTTGCACTAAAGCACCTAGTGAAACACCATACTCTTGTTGCTGAGGTACTTGAGGTTTTTGTTTGAACTCAAAGTTTGGTTTTTAGCTCAGAAAGTTGCTGAAATTACCTCTTTGAAGTTGTTCTACAAGGGTAAGTCACTAACCTTCTTTTAAGCTTTGTGTTCATTGCTTATTTAGCCTTATTTGCATGCTAATTTTGGCTTAACTCTCAACTGTAAAAAGCTTCATTTTCATGTGTTTGAAATGATTGTTTAAGGTCTTATTGGTGTTGGGGGTGATCTACCCCCTTGAGTGCCTTGTTTTTCCTTGTTTTGGGCCACCCCTTTAGGCTTTTGTTTTAGCCTTTGTTTGACCTTTCTACCACTGAATTCTAGAGGAATTTCAGTGGTGTAAAGTGTGTTTTGAGGCCTTAAATAGGAGAGGGTCATCCCCTCTCTTTGTGTCTTGCATGCTTGTATAGATGGCTCATCAAAGTAGCATGTTTGTCTAACATGTATTGGTTCCATTTCAGCAGGTTTTTGGCGTTATTTTAGCATGCCTCAACTCTGTTTTAGGTTGGTTTGATAGCATCTTGCATGCTTCACATACTTGTAGTGCAATTCCATCCACTAGCTTGACATGCATCATGTGTTTGAACCATCATTCTAGCATGTATTGGCTTAACTCTAAGAAGCTTTTGGCCATGTTTTACCATGCTTAAGGTCTGATTTGTGTTTTTTTGGTCAGACATGCATTGCTTTGTATAGCCATGGTTCATCTTAGCTCATTAGCCTTGAGTCTCCAAGCTACTAGCATGCATTGCTTGGGCTATTCACATGATTTGGCATCATTTGTTATGTGATTTCAGAGCATGTTTCATTGCCATGCCCTCACATTTTTCACTATTTCCATGCTTTGAGGAGTTGGTTCTTTATGCCTTAAGAATGAGCCATTGCGTATGTCATTTTGCCTAAGCTTGTAAGCTGCCATATCAGTGTGTATTTGGTCTCATTTTGCCATGATATAATTTTGATTTTTGTTGTTGAAGTCACCTCATGCTTGGTTTTGATAGGTGTAGTGTAATACTCCTTATTAGCCTTGCAAGTTTATGCTTCATGTCCTTCATGTTAGCTTGTTTTAGTGATGCTCCATGCATGTTTTAGACTCATTTTGGCATGATCTAGGACTGTTTTGGGTTGCCTTGGCTATATGTTTCATGTATTGCATAGCTATGGTGTAAGTCCTTTGGCTAGCTCTAAGCTTTAAGCCTACTAGCATGCTTCATTTGTTGTTTGTGCATGATTTAGCCTCATTTGGAATATAATTTCAGAGTTTACTTCATTGCCACACTCTCATATTTGTCACTTCTTCATCATGTTTGAGGGTTGTGTTCCTATGCCTAGTTGAGGAGCCATCACATGAGCATGTGTCCTTGGCCCCCTTTTGTGCCTAAATTTTGGTATGTTGGCCACTGTTTTGGACCCTCTTAGGCCTGTCCATATGTGGTTTGGTCCATTGAATTTTGCATTACATGGCCCTTACCATTGCATGGTTGTTTGCATATTGTTGCATGCTCATGTTGTTGCATGACATTGTCATTTGTATGTTGTTACATGCTCATGTTACTTACATATTGTTGTTGCATTGTGTTTGTATGGATGTTGCATCGCATTGTGTTTGGGTTGGGTGTCAATCCAAACATGGGGAACAAGGGACGTTTCATACTTGAAGTGATGAAACGCACCTCATTCCTCAGGTCACCAACACCTTTGATCATGCATGATAAGGTGGAGGTTCATTGAGTCTTATGTGATATTTGCATGCATTCATTGTCATTGATTTGTGCAACTCGGCCTCTTTGGCCATGCATTGAAATACGTGATTGATGGCTCGAGAGCCGAGCACTACACTCCTTTGAGCTTTAAACATGATAAGGAGTGTGGTTGCACACACATTTTCTTGCAAATACACTGGCATGCCTCTGTTAGTGCTCTGTTGCAACAAAAGGAGAAGTTTGCAGGAAGAAGTGGCCGATCGGCTATCAAGTGTGCCGATCGGCTATCAATAATTGGCCGATAGCCTCGAATTTGGCCGATGACCATTATTCTTTGGCCGATGGCCACACATTTTGGCCGACTACCCCTCAGATGGTTCCTAAGGTAGGTCAGAAGCATCATAGAAGTTGGCACAATTTTCAGAGGTGCAGAAATGTGCAAATAGAGGCAACATGAGGCATGGTAACGGATTTCCGAGCGAGGCGATCGAGCATGCATCTTTGAACTCTTAGAACTGAGCTAAGGCTTTGTAATTTGTAATTAGCTTTACTTGATTAGTTAGCTTTTGAATTTGTAATTAAACTAGCTAATTTGTTAATTAGTTAACGTGTTGTAATAATTAGCTTAGTGTTAGCTAGTTATTCAATTTGATTATGTAATAATTAGTTTAATTAGTTTAGATTAGCTAGTTAGCTTCTTATTCGGACCCTCCGTCGAGAGGGCCAACTGTTGTAATAAGCGTGCATGTGTGCGATGCATGTCTTCCAACCTCCATTTCTTTCTCCATTTTACTTAACCGCTTACGATGGTTAGTTTTAGGGCATATTTCAATTAGAATCCTTATGCTAGCATGTTTGCATTCATTCATCTGTATTGCATACACCGGGCTCGGCGCATCATACTAACTGCATTGTATTTCAATACATTTACTTGAATACGTGTTCAATAGCATGTTATCAAGTTGCATTCACATGACATCTTAGAATAGCCGAGCCTATCTTAGTTACATTTTTGCATGTGTTGCATTAGCCATCTTAACATGAACTAGGATCATGCATGATTTCTAACTAGTTCTCTATTTTGGCTCGGAGTACACTGTGAGTGTTTACGCTTAGCATACTGCATGAGATGTGTGTGTTGCCATGTTAGCATGCTTGCCATGAGGCTAACTGCTTAAGTGTTTAACTGCATGAATGCCTGTGGATGAAGACTTCATTGCTTTAATTAAAACAATTCATCGAAATGCGAGTTTTAAGCCCACTTTGCAAAGTAGCAAAATCATGTTTTCTAAGCCCACTTGAGTGGCAAATCCACGTCTTAGCCTACTTGCGAGTAGCACCTTCAAACCATTTTCAAACAAACAAACATGAGATGTTTTGTTCCAACTTAGGCGATCTAGTCTATACTTGTATGCTGTGCGCATCACATAGTAATTCTAGGTTAATAACCGGAATAAAAACACATGTGTTTTCAACAAAACAACATATCATGTTAGTAAAGGCCGATCTTTGATCGGGCGAGCGGGGGTGCTCATTGCATGACCTTCCCCTCTCATACCCAAGTTCCCGAGTCGAGGCAACTTTGGTAATGACAGACACGTGGCCTTAGGCACGAGTCAGGGTTTCCTAAATTTTTCCAGAATAAAACATTTAGGTAGCGACTCTGTATCTGGCAAAGCAGTCCGTGTTTGACACTTCTTTATAAAAATCAGTTTTCCAAAACGATTTGCCGGATTTGGACTCTTTGGTGATTTATCGGTCTCGCATTGCACTTTGTGAGATTAGATTCAGAACCGTGACACGAGTTCGAACTGTAGTAGCTAAAGAACAAACGATTCACGCCCTCACGCGCGGAGAGCGGAGTTCCCGGGGCAGTCTACACAAGTCATTTGGAAAAACATCTGGGAATTCTCTGACTATAGGAATACTGTCGACATTAGCTTTAGTATCAGCAGGTACAGTCAATATGCAACATAAATACCCTTTACATCCATTTTTAATTAATTTGAATGCTTTCATGGACGAAATCAGATATGGGGGAGGTATTACACCAACTCCGTTAAATACGAATTCAGGCAATCCAGGTGGACGAAAAACAACTTGTTTCGTTACACAGTCTATGAAAGCATGATATTTTGTTAACCAGTCTATTCCCAAAATTACATCGAAATGATTAATATTCAAAGGCAGTAAATCAACATAAAGAAGTACATCCCCAATAACAATCTCACATGCAGGATACACATAAGCACAAGTCATGGATCCCCTAGCAGGTGAAGATACAGCTAACAAATAGTTCATGGGTTCCAGTGGTCTATTTAATTTTAGTGAAAAAGCATGTGAGGCAAACGAATGTGTAGACCCCAAATCAATCAGAATATAAGCATTTTGAGCACAAATTGAAAGTATACCTGACACAACTGTCTCGGTGTTTTGCATATCTCCCGGTACGAGTGCAAACACCCGGCCTTGCTTTAAAGGCTCCTTTCCAATAGCTTTGGGATTGGGTTTTGGTGTAACAGTTCATGCTGCGGCACTAGCTGCAGCCTTACTATTGCCTTGAGACGTGGAAGGGCAATCTTTGACTATGTGGCCCACCTTGCCACACCTGTAACATGCCCCAGAAATTTTGTAGCAAACCCTCTTATGTCTTTTGCCACATTCGGAGCAGGGTGGTATGGAACTGTTTCCCTGACTAGAGCTGCTTGTTGACCCTGTGTTTTGCTTTTTATTCAATGAGTTATTTCGGCCTTTTTTGAAATTAAAGCCTCGCCTCTTACCCCGCCATTCGGTCACCGGTGTCTTAGCCTGTTGCAATGCAGTGACATTTGCCTCAGCCATAATTGCTTGGTCGAGAACATCCACATATTTGAGCAGTTTCAAGACATTGATTCAATCTAGTATCTCTACATTAAGCCCGCCTTCAAACTTTCTGGCCTTTTTATAATCAGTATCAACCATGTGCGGGGCATAACGGGCGAGTTTAGTGAACTTAGATTCATATTCTGCTACTGACATGGTGCCTTGCATCAACTGTTCAAATTCAGTTACCTTGCGGTCTCGGACACACGGGGGAAAGTATTTCTCATAAAAGGCTTCTTTAAACTGAGCCCAAGTCATAGCATTGTTAATATCACGTATAAGCATCCACCACCATCTAACTTCTTCTTGTAGAGTAAACGTAGCCAGTAACACTTTGTGTGCCTCCGTACAAGGAAACACTTCAAACAACTTTTCGGTTTCTAAAACCCATGCTTCGGCCTTTAATGGCTCAAGACCTTCTTGGAACGTTGGTGGATTCATTTTGTTAAACTTCTGTGTCAAAGCAATTACATCATCATGAACATTCGGTTCTGGTTGTACTGGAGGAGGTGGGGGCTGTTGGTTCTGTTGTTGCCCTAGAGCCTCAGTCAACAGTTCAACCATTCTTTCTAACCTTGTCATTCTTGCCTCAGATGATTCAGATTCATCGGCATTTCTTGCATTCTCCATTTCACTATATACAATATAATAATAATAAACATAGGAAATTGCTTACTTAAGCACATCAGCACATTAGCACATATATTTGTATCATGGCCACACACAGTTTCTCATGCTCATGCAGTGCCCTAATTACTTTTCTAGGACATCCTATAGCTCATTTGGACACATGTGTGCGGTATAACTCGTGCTCTGATACCACCCTGTCACGACACAAACCCACCCCTAAGAGTTTAGTATCGTAACCGGCCAGTAATCCGCGATTACCAAAGGCCTGCTTAACAGTAATGACAATAATACAGAGTAAGGGGCTAGCGGAAGCCAAACAGTAAGTAAAAGATGTCCAATGAGCTGTGAAAATCTAAATGGAAAAAGACTTTTATGCACTAGTCCACATTCATAACCATAACATATATACATGTCGGATACACATAACATACAGGTTAGGGATCCGATCCCTTTACCATAACTGTACAGTCAAAAGTCTTAAACATTCATTACAAGGCAGGGACAAAAGGGTGAATCTGAAGCACCCCAAAACAGCCTTGGCTTGAACGGACTCGGAACCTCGAAGTGAGGCACAATGGTTGGCTTGACAAAACATGAGCTTAACTTGACGCTTCTAGCTTCGGTCCGGTGCCTGGCCACCTACATACATATATAAACTGTGAGCTAAAGCCCAGTGAATAACAACTGTGTAAAGGGGTTAAGAATGAATGTTCTTTCAGTAATTAAAATAGTCATTTGCATCAGTAGATCAGTTATTCAATCAATGGCTCATATTTCATGCCATATCAGTCAATTAGAAATCATAACAATCATATGTGGTACATCCAATAGCAAAACAGTACAGTCGGTCTTAATAGACTAAGCAGTCAGTTGATGGCCATCAAACAGTGAACAGTAGTTCCAAAAATTAGAACGGACAGAGATCTCTGTAACAGTAGCAGTAATAGTAACAGTAGCAGTAGCAGTAGCAGTAGCAGTAACAGTCAATTGCTATGGATGCCACGAGTACAGTTCGTAAAATAGGACAAACATTCCTTCAGTAAACAATATTATTTCAGAAAGCAGTACAGTTAATCATTCAGAAAATAGTTGTAATTGAACATAGCTTTACAACATTATTACTCACAGATTACTGGGCTATAGACAGGCTAGTCAAGGTCCTCGGGTGCCAACCCTACGCAGTTGTAGAACGAACACACACTAAGTTACACACTTGGGATTAATAACTTAGCCCCTTAACTTGACATGGTGTGGTTCTATAACATTATCCTCATTAAGATGCCTTAAACATGGCCTAGGAATGCCTAGGATGGGATGAGGATTGCAAAAATGCACTTTAAAACACTTTTCAAAATTTGCTGAAAACAGGAGTCTCGCTCGAGCGTGGCTTTCTCCGCTCGAGCAAGCTTACCAAAACAGAGGGGTCGCTCAAGCGTAGGCTCCCTCGCTCGAGCGGTCTGTAAAAATGCAAAAAGTACTGGTTGCTGAAATTCCCCGCTCGATGCTCGCTCGAGCGTGAGACACGGTTCTTCGCTCGAGCGTAGGTTTCGTCGCTCGAGCGTGCATCTGCACACGCGAAAACCTGAGAGCTTGCAATCTACACTCGAGCCAGCATTCCGTCGCTCGAGCGGAGCTCTGAACACAAAGGTGGTAGCTCGAGCGTGGAAGCCAAAATCTGGGTTTTCCAGATTTGCTTCCAAAGCTCAAACCAAGAATCAAACATATCAAAACTCAACCTTTTGGGCCAATTTTCTAGAAAACACTTAGAAACCCATAATACAACATGTTTCAAAGATCATTTTATAAAATCAAGCCCAAAGGTGTGACAATTGAACACAATTTTGAATGAAACTTGAAGAACAATACAAGAACATAACATGCATGAGTTCCCATGAACTCTAATGCTCCAAAGCATGATCAAATGCAAGCTTGAACTCAAAAACATGGTGAATTTCTAGAGTACAACCACAATATGGACATGCATGTAAGGATTTCATGAAAACAACCTCAAAATTCTATGATATGGACATACATGCATGAATTCACTCTCAAATCAACACTTTGAGCTAATTCTTGACTCTAATCAGCAATTTTTCCATGAACCATGCATGTAACAACTTAAATTCATAATTAAGGGAGTGAACTTCCTACCTTAAGTCTTGAATTCCAAGTGTGGTAGCTCAAATATGCAATTCTCCTTCAATTCCTCTAATTTTCCAAGCCAATCTCTAGATCAATCAATTTTTCTCCTACTCTCTCTCACTCACGGTTTGGTCTTGAGGAAGGAAAAGATGATGCATCAAAATGTGAATGAGGTGTGCAACAAGGTATATGCCCACCCAATGGCAAAACATGTAATTAACCTAAATTCAATTAATTTAGCATTGTTTATTCTAATTTAATCATTCCAAATTGAATTTTAATTAAACCTGCAAAAACATGAACATGTATGTGAATTTCATGAACAATAGCTTCGAAACTCAAGAATGGAAACATGCATGCATGATTTATGCTACAATTCAACATATAGAACCAATTCTAAACTTTAACTCACTAAATGTCCATGATCCATGAAGATACAACTTAAATACACAAACCAATGAATAGAATCTCTACCTTAGGTCTCCAATGCAAGATAAGGGAGCTCAATTAACCAATTATCTTCCAAAATCTCTAAGCCTCCAAGCAAAATTTGTTGAAATCACTCTTTTCCTCTCACTCTCTCCCGCTAGGTCGGTTTGTCTCAAGAAAATGGCTGAACAAATGTTTTGTAATGCATATGAATGAGTCTCAAAAGTCTCAAGTAAGTGGCCCACTAGTGGTTGCAAAATGGTGAATAATGAAGCTTGTGTAATTTACTTATTTTAATCTAATTTAATCGTACTAAATCACATTTCAGGTAAACATACCATAAATTCACATAGATTCTAATGATCATAAAACATCAATTAATTTCAGTTTCAGCCGCCAATAAGGCATTCAATTCGCAATTTAAAACATGAAACATAAACAGATAATTTTAACAGTCAACAGATAGGTATGCATTTAAACTAGCACATTCAATCAGTCAGTTCAGTATTTCAATCAATTCAATTACTAATCATGTTCAGTCTCAGTTTAGCAATGATTAGTAGCGTTATCAGTGATCAGTGATCAGTAGCATACTTTTTGAGCATTGGACTAGACGGTGTTGCTCGGCCAGTAGGGGCCATCACGGGTCCCTTTTTGATAATCTGAACCGTTCATAAAACTCGTCGAGTATTATAAGTTTGTAAAAAATCACGTTGATCGGATATCGATAGCTATCTGATTAGATTAGTTTTTTTTTCAACCATTAACTATAACACCATCCTTTTTTTTATACAAAACTGATTTGATCATATAGTTAGCGATATCCGATCAATGTGATTTTTTATAGACATATAGTACTCGACGAGTTGTACACATTGAACGGTTTATATTATCAAAACGGGACCCATGATGGGCCCCCACTGGCCGAACAACACTGTGTTAAAATTACACTCTAACTGTGCAATTTTTCTAAAAAAATGCAGCAACAAAATCTTTGAACTGTGCAGACTGAGTTGTAATTTTGTGTGTAAAATTTATTTAATTTTTTTTATGAATAGTAATAACTTTTTAACTTTTTAAATAATTTTTTGATTTTTTAATTTTTTTTTAAGTATCTCAAACCAGCCTTAGTTCAAGTTCGTTTATTTACTTAATAAATTAATGCCTCGTTTGGGAACAAGTTAATTTAGTAACTTTTTAGCTATTTAACTAAAATATGAGCTAAAAAAAACTAGTATGTTTGAGATGACTTTTTGACTTTTTAAGAAAAAATGTATAAAAAGTAAAGAGAAAAGAAAATCTTTAATTTTTTGGTATGAGTTATTGATTTTTTAATTTTTTTAATAATTTTTTAAATTTTTAATTAAAAAAATCACTTGCCAAACGAAACTTAAATTTTGTCGAACCTGTAAACAGTTCTATTCACTTATAATTCTAAGTTATATCTTTAAAAAAAAATAACTAAATAAAACTCCTTTTTCATAACATCAATCAAAGCTGACAAAAAAAAATCGTCACATCAATCAAAGCTTGACAAAATAAAGTCTAACTCACCGTCTATCACACGATTTCACCACTTTTTCCTCCACCAACCACACTATACGGAGTCCGGATCCTCGGCAGCCCTAAGGAGTAGCCCTTCCAGCAGCCCCCAAAACGACGTCGTTTTGGGGGCTTTTTTTGAATTTTTTTTTTTTTTTTTCTTTTCTTCTTCGTTCGAAACCAGAACCAGAGGGGGGAAGAAGAGAGAGAGGGGGAGGGGAGGGGAAGAAGAGAGAGAGGAAGGGAGAAAAGAGGGGAGAAGAAGAGGGGAGAAGAAGAAGGGTGGCGGGAGGCGCCGCCACAGTCACCGTGGCGCGGTGGTGAGGTCGAAGGAGCAGCCCCGAGCAGCCATGGCGGCCATGGCGGCTCCAGATCCGGCCGGAGTGGCTGCAACGGCCTCGGCGGTTCTGCGACGGCTTCGGCGGCTCCCCTTCTCCCCTTCGACGGCTGCAACGGCCTCTTCCCGAGCAGCCATGGCGGCCATGGCGGCTCCAGATCCGGCCGGAGTGGCTGCAACGGCCTCGGCGGTTCTGCGACGGCTTCGGCGGCTCCCCTTCTCCCCTTCGACGGCTGCAACGGCCTCTTCTTCTCCCTTCCTCTCTCTTCTTCCCTCCCCTCCCCCTCTCTCTCTTCTTCCCCCCCTCTGGTTTTGGTTTCGAACGAAGAAGAAAAGAAAAAAAAAAAAAAAATTCAAAAAAGCCCCCAAAACGACGTCGTTTTGAGGGCTGCTGGGAAGGGCTGCTCCTTAGGGCTGCCGAGGATCCGGACTCCACTATACGGTTTCATTTCCTTTTCCACGCTGCCGTCCTCTCAAGCTTTGAAATGTTCACCATTTCACCATCCAAGACAATTTTTAGCCTCCGTTTAAGAAGTAGGTTGACTTTTTAATTTTTTAATTTATTTAATTATTTTAGTTTGGATTAAAAAATTTAATTTGGGAAGAGTTTTTTGAATTTTTGACTTTTTTTATGAGAAAATAGTGTAATAGTTATGAGTTAGATGTGATGTTTTGTTTGTTGTGATTAAAATAGTTTATTTTGTCTTTTGTGATTATTTTAGCCACAAACCAACTTGTCAAACAACACCTAGGGATTGGTTTGGGAGGTGGGTTGACTTTTTGGCTTTTTGACTATTTTAGCCTGGGCTAAAAAGTTTGGTTTGAAAAGGACTTTTTGGCTTTTTGACTTTGTTTGTGAGAGAATAGTATAATGATTATGAGTTAGATGCGATATTTTATTTTTTATAACTAAAATAACTTATTTTATCTTTTGTGACTAAAATAGCCAAATTAACCCTTCCTAAACGGGCTCTAATAGGGTTAGGCTTATTTTATGGGTAGAGAATTTGACTGGTTCGTAAAATTTATGAAGGGTATTATTTTATAAATTTTTTTTATATATATTATTTATAAAAAAAATTTAAATAAATTTGATAATTGTAATTTTTTTCATTCTACCGTATTTGTTTCAAAAAAATGAATGATCCATTTTAAAAATATATTTATGGTCTATTTTTTCAAAAATAAATGTAATAAAATGAAAAGTTATGATTACTAAATCGAATTAATTTTTTTTTATGATTAATATGTATTGAGAGCTTTATAAAATAAATTATTTGAATTATCGAAATGAACTCGTAGAGAGCTAAAAAGCCTTTTAGTTATTTTAATCTGGGGTTAAAAAGTCTCGTTTGAGAAGGATTTTTAACTTTTTTAACTTTATATGAGAAAAGGAATGTAATGATTATGAATTTAATGTAATGTTTTATCTTATTAAATTAAAAAGACTGTTTTATTTTTTTGTGACTATTTTAATTAAAAAAATCCAAAACTAAACTTCTCAAACAAGCTCCATAAACCCCTCAAATTTTTTCTTGTTGAGATTGATATCTCAACATGAGAAAAATAATTGGGTACAGCCCAGTTGATGTGCATCACAATTAATTTCAAAATTATAAAATTAATGATGGAATAAATTTTACTGACTGCTTAAGGAAGGTTTGAACTCAAACTCTTACCGCCAATCATTAAAGTTTCTAAAACAACAAAAATATTTGAGAGCATTGAGGGATATTTTGAAAAGATGATTAAAAGTTATTTTTTAATTTTTTTCTTTTTGTGAGAAAAGAAAGTGTGTTAAAAATTAGAAAGTGACTTTTAACTCAATTCTCAAAATAATCCTAAATATAGAGCACTAGAAGAGCTTTAATGAGCTGACCCCTCATGATGTGATGGCTTTTATTTAAAAAAAAAATTTCAACTCATTAGAACTAGTTAGAGCCTGTTTGGGAAGGAGATCTCAGGCTAAATTAGCCACATGTGGACAAAAGAGGCTTCTCTAGCCACATGCAGACAAAAACTGAAAATGGCCTTGGCAACAACCAATGCCAAAGTAGATTTACGAAACTACCCCCATGAAAGAGGGGCATGTGTCAGCACCCACAAAAAAGTGAAAAAAAAAAAAAAACATTTTCCCAAAAAACACCTTCTCCTAGAAAAAACAAAGAAAGTTGAAAAGAAAAAAATTAATTTTTTTTTTTGTTTTTTGTTAAAATATTTTGTAAAAATAAATTCAAACTCTATTTTATAAAAATAAATTCAAACTCTATTTTATAAAAATAGTTTTAAATATTTTAATTTTTTTGTTATATATTTGGTTATGATTTCAGTGTAGAGTTCTGAAAGTAGTATGGAGTTTCAAGTTATGTGTTTGGTTATGAGTTTTCAAAATAATTTATTAATTGAGTTTTATTTTATGTGTTTGGTTACGATTTAAGTGTAGAGTTGTTTTTAAATTTAAAATATTAACATTTTAAATTATTTAAATTTTTTGAATATTTAAATTATTTAAATTTTTTGTTAAAATAAATTTTTGAATATTTAAATTATTTAAATTTTTACGATTTAATTTTTTTGAATATTTATTTTAATTTTTTACTTATTAAATTTTTTAGATTATTTACATTATTTAAATATTTAAAATAAAATCTAAAGTAAATTTAAAATTAAATTAAAATTAAAATAAAATTAAAATAAAATTATTTAAAGTACACAGGACAATAAAATAAAGAGAAAATTATCCAAAAGTCCCATATCAGCATTAGCAACCCCATTTAGTCCTACCAATTAATGCATATACTGATAGATCCCATAGGTGATAACATTATCACTAATAGGTCCTATTTTGATTTATATTGTGATATTATGGTCGCTTCTACTCCTTCATTTACTGCGTCACACCTCACTATCACATGTCAAAAAGTACTATAGGGCATTTTCCCCACTGTCACACAGTCACACAGCAGAAAGTACTATAGGGCATTTTCCCCACTGTCACACCCACTGTCACACAGTCATACAGCAGAAAGTACTATAGGGCATTTCCCCACTGTCACACCCACTATCACACAGCAGAAAGTACTATAGGGCATTTCCCCACTGTTACACAGTCACACAGTAGAAAGTACTATAGGCCATTTTCCCCACTGTCACACACACAGTCACACAACAGAAAGTGCTATAGGGCATTTTTCCCACTGTCACACTGTCTGTCACACCCACGCACAACCCACCAAATGAGGGCATTTCAGGAAAGTATATTACTACAGGACCATACGGAGTAACAAAATAATTTCAGGACTAATTGAACCAACATTTCAAATTATGGGATTTATCAGTAACTCTCCCTAAAATAAAACCTCACTTTTTATCACTTCTTTCACAGAAAATGAAAAAAAAATTTAATTTTAAAAATCAAAATAGAAAAACACATGAAAAAACAGACATCATTTTTTATCATGTGCCACGGCAATATATGATTTTTGACATCATTTTAAATAAATGACATGAAAAAACGTTTTTCCAAAAAACCAAACAAAGTAAAAAATAAAGAATAAAAAATTAAAAACATAAAATAGCAGTTGCCACATAATTTAAAAATAATGAAAACACATGAAAAATCATTTTTGAAAACAAAAAATAAATGAATGTATACAAATAAAAAAAAAATTTGTAAAGCGTAAATGAAAAAAAAAGAACCACAAAAATAAGTCACATCACACAAAAAAAAAAACAAAAATAAGTCTCATCACACAAAAAAAACAAAAAAAAATGTCAAACAAATTAATGTATACAAATAAAAAAAAATTACAGAAACGTAAATTAAAAAAAAAAGAACGACAAAAATACGTCTCATCCAAAAAAAAAGAAAAAAAAAAACCAAAAACTAGAAATTAGCATTTGCCACGTAATAAATTAATGTATAAATAAATAAATTAGTTAATGTGTACAAATAAAAAAATGACAAAAACGTAAATTAAAAAAAAAAACTCATCCAAAAATACGCCTCATTCAAAAACATTTCAAAAAAAAAAAAAACATAAAAACTTAAATTACCATTCGCCACGTAATTTACAAATAAATAAAACACATGAAAACTCATTTTTGAAAAATAAAAGAAGTTATTGTATACCAATAAAAATAAATGAGGAAAAAAACGTAAATTAAATAATAAGTACTAATTAATGTATAAAAAAATAAAAATGACAAAAACATAAATTTCTTTAAAAAAAAAATCAAAATTGGCCAAATCCAAATCCAAAATAAAAAAAAAAAAGAAAAAAAATTTATCCAAATCGGTCCTCCACGGAGGCTGACGTGGAGGACCACTTTCATTGCCTCACAGGTAAAAGTTGAACATGAAGGGCAGTTTGGTAATTTAACAGTAAGACACATCACCAAAAAGTCAAAAAGTCAAAAAGTTTTTCCCAAACCAGATTTTTTAGCCCCATGCTAAAATAGCCAAAAAAATCAAAAAACCAAAAAGTTAACCCACTTCCCAAACGGAGGCTTAATGCTCGTCGTTTGGCAAGGGCTCTTTGGGGTTTTTTTGATTCTTTGAGCCACAAAAGACAGAATAGGCTCTTTGAGCCACAAGAGACAAAACATCACATCTAACCCATAATCATTACACTCTTTTCTAAAAAAAAAAGTTAAAAAAGCTAAAAAGCCAAAAAGTCCTTCCCAAATCAAGCTTTTGAGCCCAGACTCATATAGCCAAAAAAGTCAAAAAACTAAAAAACCAATCCACTTCCCAAACGGAGGCTATCAGCTCTATTAAAACAATTAATGTAATAATGATTTCATTGTACCTATCTAAAACATAAAATAATAATATTAAAAGAAAAAGTGTCCTAGACCCTATTATACAGGAACTCCTACAACCTAGCAACTTAGGCTACTTTTATATAACAACAGTGATTTAGATTATTAAAAAATACATCACTAATAACATTAATACATTAAAAATGACAAAAAAAAAAAAGAAAGCAAGACATAGAAAATGGACAGGACTCACTGCTACATCATTAGTACTCCTCCTAGTACTCTATTTTTAATACTTCTAAACATTTTTCTTTATATAATTCACAATAGTTTAAGATTATTAATGGAGTATTTAAATTGGATAAAAACTCTACTCAAATTTCAGGAAAGGAATCCTACTTATTCTAAATAATTTTTGTTTTTTTTTATTACAATTATCTCTATCTAAAAAATATATTTCAACTTTTCAAACCAATTCTATTGTAATTGCCGCTCGATTATAACAACTGATTCAATTCGTGCTTCTTTTATAATTAAATCCATTGTACTTAGTTTTATAATAGAGTAGGTTATTTATAATAGAGTAGGTTATTCTCAGTTCAAATTAGATTAGAGGGTATTGTTAAATCTTCATGGACTTATCACGGATCTCATATTGATAATTTGAATAGTTCAATATGTAGAATTCATCGAGTACTTTATTCTTGTAAAAAATCACATTGATAAAATATCAATATTCACTTGATCAAATCATATCACATTTGTGTCAACAACAAATATGATTTTTAAAATAAATTGATGACAAAAATGTGATCTGATAAAGTATTTATTAATATCCAATCAATGTGATTTTTTGTAAAAATGAAATACTCAATGAGCCTTACATGATGAACTGTACGGGAAAGAAATAAACCTTCTCGTATAATCCTGTTGATCTAGTCTGCGCTCCTCCGTACGACGTCGCTTTATCACCTGAAAATACGAACGTGAGCTGGCCGGCGGGTGTGTGCCGGAAACCTCTCCGATGCCTAAGTCAGTAAGCTTGACAAATAGACAAAAGCTCTGTGTATTCAGAAAACAAAGTTGTGTTACCTCTCCATAGGTGATGCTTGTGAGCTTTTATAGGTTTCGAGTGGCACAATCCTAGTAGGACTTTTACTCCTCCATGTAGAGTCCTCCTAGGATTTATACTCCTGAAGGATAATGTTTATCCCTCAACACCCCCCTCACTGCTTAAACCAAGTGAGATGGTTTTACCATGGCCGAACTACAATACGACCGAAATAACACTGCCATACTATACAGGCAGGTATGGCCGATCTAACTACTAGTTCGGCTCTTCCCTTCCTTGCTTTTATCCCGGCTGCGAATGCTAAGACCGAGCTATCCATAGAAGTGTCAAGCCGAACTAACTCAAACAGTCCTGAAGAAGGTTCTCTCATACTCCGGTTAGAGGAGATGACCGGGCTAATCCGTAATACGCCGCAACCGAGCTACCCCGTGCCCATTTGACAACCGAACTAACCGTAGTACTCCTTTGACCGGTGTATCCACTGTCTTTCGTACTTGGGCCTATCTCGGCCCAACACCCAGCTCGGCCCAATTTATATATATAAATTACCCTCTCAATTGCCCCTTAATTCCATCTGCATAGCATGATAGGGATTATCTGTTCATCAGCCGAGCTAGAGTCCCTAAGCCTTTCCAGCCGAGCTACAACCATTTAGCTTATCCAGCCGAGCTAAACTTAAGCCGAGCCGTTCTTATCCGGTCACAACGTCTTTTCAATCACCAAAACTGATTCCGTATACACGTGGCACGCTCCCATTGGCTGAAGGCAGCTGTCAACGCCGTCTCCGTATTTCACAATTTTTGAACAGTCCCGCCTTTTTTTTGGCTTTTTACACAAAACAACCCTCTCATTTCTGAATCATCCTCACACTGCTCATCTTCTTCTCTTTCTTCGAACTCTTGCTGTTCTTCACGTTGCTCCTGAAGAGACTATTTGATTTTGCTACCATTTCTTGCATCTTCAGTGCTTCTACTTCTTTATCTGGTAAGCAGCTGGAATCTGCTCTGTTTTTCTTCTTTCTGCTTTCGTTTAATCCATTGTAGTTTGTTTGGTGTTTGTTTTTGAAAAACACCTTTCTGCTTTCATTTGTGTTTTTCCTGGAAAAACTTAACCATAGAACAGTCGAATGCATATAATATCCTGTAGAACATTGATTTTGATCCATAATCACGAAGCAACCGAACTAGGATACTGTTTGTGTTTAAGTGGGAATTTAGCCAGATCATAACCGAACTAGGATTTGTTAATATAGTAGCAGTTTCAACAAGCCCCCATCTTCTAACTTATTTTAGCCGAAATAAACAGACCGAACTAAGTTTGAACTTAGCATACTGGAAACCTTGGTCTTCGACCGAGCTAACTTTTCGGGCTCAGCCAGCTTCCCCAGTTTTGAACCGAACTGGTAGGCTGCCCCTAAAGGCTCAACCGAAGTAACAAATCCATAGTTCAAACCGAGATAATCAACCCCTTGCTCAATCCGAGCTAACAACCACCTCGTTGAAACTGAGGTAGAACCTGTAGCATCCTGTGTAGCCGAAGTAAGACTTTTTTTTTCTTGCATATTTTGTAGCACGGTCCAATGATCTGTGCTTAATCCCTTTGTTTTCCACTTTGCAGACTTAGGTTGCCCAGGCACTGCGCGCTCAACCGAGCTACTGAGCACAATTTTCAAACCGAGCTAATTTATTTATAACTTAAAATAAATGGGGAAATATAGGTTCTTGGTAGAAACACCAGGGGGTTTGGCCGAATTCCGTAAGGATTATAACATCCCTGACGACGTACAACTTGTCTTAGCCAAAAAAGACGTTACACCATGGGGGAATGAGGGCTTTGTCCCTTTTACCCTTCTTTCAATAATCGAGACCGGACTAAGAGTTCCAGTCCAACCATTAATTTGTGAGTTTCTTAGGCAAACCAGACTATGCCCAACCCAGCTTTCCACCAACTCTTACCGAATCATAATGGGAATAGCCGAACTAAACCGCCAAGCCGGTCTCAACCTTGGTTTAGCCGAAATATTTCACCAATACTCCGTAGGATCCAAAGAGGATGGTTGGGTATATTACTTAAGAATACGTCGTGGCCGAGAGAAAATAATTAAGGATACACCGGATAAGGATTTGAACGACGACGATTTTTTCTGGGTAACTGGAAACTTTGAAGATCATCAAGCCCAGATTCCTGTCCGAAGAATAAATTGGAAAAAAGGCATACCCGGTATAGATATTTCGGCTCTATTTCATGTTTCTCTTTATTTCGGCTTTCTCCTTCTGAACCGAACTAACAGTTGTCTTCTTTTGCAGATAAAGCCCATCTTCGATCAGTATACGGTTATCCAAACTTGGATACGCTCCGCGCCGCACTACGACATAACGAGAGAAGTTGGACCAAGCTGTTAGATTTTGAACCGACATATAGATACGGCGGTCGCCGAAAAGCGAGAGTGACCAACTTCCTTCTTGAAGACGCACCAGAACCGGACCCATCCTTGCCCCAGATAAACCTAATCCCTCTCTCAGCCGAACAAGAGATGGCAAAAAGGAGCAGACTGAAGGCCCTGCTAACCGCAACAAACCCAGCCGAGGTACCACAAACCGGCCAGACCACTGAGACCGTGGTAGCCCTCCCATCTCAACGGCCGTCCTCATCTCGCCCAAGCAAGCGTGCCCGGACTAGCCAAACCGAGCAACGACTTGCTGATGAGGATGAGACGATTCTGCCACCAAGCCCCCCTCCAAGCCCTCAACGAAGTTCTCAACCGGAGCAGTCTGACCGAGCTGCCTCCTCTAAATGGGTTCCAAACCTTACCTTCTAGAACCGAGACATACTGCAATCAGATTCGGTGGTATCCGAGAAGGACCACTTGATGGCTTTCAACCTAGCCAAGAGTGTGTGCCTTCCAAAGGACATGGAGCACCACTACAAGCAGCTAAGCACCGAGATAAAATCCATCCGGTCATCAACAAAGTCAATGATCCTGGTAAATAGCTCTCTTTTCTCCTTGTAATTTTTCCAACTTTCCGTCCGGCTAAAGGAAAAGTTACAACTCCTTTGCAGGCCATTCAGAAAAACAACGTTACACACAGGAGAGTGATGGAGCTCAGGAGAAACACAAGGGAGGCCATGGCAGAGGCCGAAACAACGATGGCCAAGCTAGAAGAGGCCAGAAGGCAAATAGCCGAGCTGCGATCTGAGAACGGCCGACTGACCGAACTGGTTAGTTCAGCCGAAGCAGAGAAGCAAAAGGCCGCCATCGAGCTGAAGGATAAGTACCTTCGTGAGCTGGCGAAGATGGAAAAGAAGAAAAATATCGAAATAACCCAGCTGAAGGAGAGCATCAAAGGAGCCGAAAAGCAAGGCTTCAAGAAGGCAGAGGATGCCTATATCCAGCAGTGCGAAGCCGCCAAAGATCTGTTCTTCAAGTGCGGCTGGAGGAGTGCGGTGGAGCAGCTCGATTGCGGGTCCGAGACCGAGGTATATAATGCTCCGCAGTACTTCATTCCAGCCTCACTGGCGGAATACGCTGCCGATCTTCAAAAGCAATTTCTTGAAGAGGGTTCAGGCTCTGAAACAGATTCTGATTCTGAGGACACTCCGGCTGTCAACGCGGACCAATCAGTTCGGTCGGAACCCACGGCTGAAGACCAGATTATTGAGCAACCAGGTGAAACCGTGCTGCCGGCCGAAACCACTCTCGTGACGGAGACCGAGCTTCTGCCTGAAACCGATCTTCGTGTTGATGCCGATGCTGAGTTCGATGCTGAAATTGAAGATCTTTTCCCCTGATTGTCTTTGTGCTTTTCTTTTGTTTTTGAACTTGTAACCGGGCTACGGCCCTCCCGTTGTACTTGCTCTCCACTTTAATGAATGAAAATTTCGCTTTTGTGCTCAACTCTTATTCCGGTTTTGTTCTGTGTACTTATGCCTGTAATGAATTTTCAATGTTTCCAACTGCTATTTCGGTTTGCTCTCCTGTTTGAGCATGCTTTCTTACCACATTTTTGACCGAGATAGAGTTTTCCAGTTCTAGCTATTCAATCCTACTAGCCAACCACTCTTCAGCCGATATAACTATCTCGGCTGAAGAGTACAAAGAGTTGGTTTAATCCGTCTAACCACTCTTCAGTCATAAATTTACTTCGGCTAAAGAGTAACAGGTGTTGGTTTAATCTAGCCAACCACTCTTCAGCCATAAACTTACTTCGGTTGAAGAGTACTAAGTGTTGGTTTAATCCAGCCAACCACTCTTCAGCCATAAACTTACTTCGGCTGAAGAGTACAAAGAGTTGGTTTAATCCAGCCAACCACTCTTCAGCCATAAACTTACTTCGGCTGAAGAGTACAAAGAGTTGGTTTAATCCAGCCAACCACTCTTCAGCCATAAACTTACTTCGGCTGAAGAGTACTAAGTGTTGGTTTAATCCAGCCAACCACTCTTCAGCCATAAACTTACTTCAGCTAAAAAGTACAAAGAGTTGGTTTAATCCAGCCAACCACTCTTCAGCCATAAACTTACTTCGGCTGAAGAGTACTAAGTGTTGGTTTAATCCAGCCAACCACTCTTCAGCCATAAACTTACTTCGGCTGAAGAGTACAAAGAGTTGGTTTAATCCAGCCAACCTCTAAGTTGGTTTTTCCAGCCAACTTAGAATACCGTGTTTGGTTATTCCGACCAAACGTCCTGCAGCCTGGATCCTTATCCTGGGCTTAGGAGGGGTGTTGGTTTAATCCAGCCAACCTCTAAGTTGGTTTTTCCAGCCAACTTAGAATACAGTGTTTGGTTATTCCGAGCAAAACGTCCTGCAGCCTGAATCCTTATCCTGGGCTTAGGAAGGGTCATAGTTGGTTAGTCCGGCCAACTATGTTTACAATGCTCCAAACATACTAAAGTTACCTTCTACTGAAAACAATTATACTGAAAATGAATCGACTTGTTTTATTGAGAAAGTAAAAATTACACATACTTAAAAGAAAAAAAGCTAAAAATAAAATAACTTTAGATTGGCAGTGTTCTATGGCCTGGGAATTGCCTTGCCGTCCTCATCTTCTAAGTGGTATGCCCCTTTGCCTGCTAATCCGACCACTTTGTAAGGTCCTTCCCAGTTAGGTCCTAGCTTGCCATCTTCTGGTACCAAGGTATTTCCCATCACTTTGCGCCGTACCCAATCTCCGATCTTGAATTGCCTTGGATGCACTATTTTGTTATACTTTCTGGACAATTCTTGTTGGTAGGAGGCGATGTGAACCAATGCTCTATCTCTTCTTTCTTCCGCAAGGTCAAGCTCCAATGCTATGGCTTCGCCATTTAAGTCGGGGTCAAAGTTCTCGCTTCGAATTGTGGGGAGGCCAACTTCTAATGGGATGACTGCTTCCATGCCATAAGCTAAGGAGAATGGTGTTTCCCTTGTTGATCGGCGAGGTGTGGTGCGGTAAGCCCATAAAACATGAGGGAGTTCCTCTGCCCACTTGCCCTTCGCTCTCTCTAACCTTTTCTTCAATCCATCCAAGACTACCTTGTTTGATGCTTCTGCCTGACCATTTGCTTGGGGATATGCCGGTGTAGAATTGTAGAACTCTATCTTGTACTCTTCACAAAAGCCCCTGAAAATCCTACCATCGAATTGAGTGCCATTGTCTGATATCAGTGCCTTTGGTATGCCAAATCGAGTGATGATATTCTGCCAGACAAACTTTTTCACATCTTTTTCCTTGATTGACGCCAAGGCTTCTGCTTCCACCCATTTTGTGAAGTAGTCGGTTGCCGCAAGGAAGAACTTCCTGTTGCCGGGTGCTGTTGGAAGTGGCCCTACTATGTCTAAGCCCCACATTGCGAAAGGCCATGGACTAGTGAGAGGTAGAAGTTCTCTGGCAGGTTGGTATATTTGATGTGCGAACTTTTGGCATTTTTCTCATTTTTTGACATATTTTTCTGAATCCGCTTGCATGTATGGCCACCAATATCCTTGCGAGATTGCTCTGTATGCCAGTGATCTTCCTCCTTGATGGCTTCCGCATACGCCCTCGTGTATTTCGAACAGAAACGCTTCCATTTTACTGGGGTGAACACACTTTAGGTAAGGTCCTGAGAACGACTTTTTGTACAATGCCAAGGATGGAGAGAGCCAAAATCGCTGCGACTTTGCTCTTATTCTGTTGGCTTCTTTCTTCTCTTCTGGTAGGGTGCCGTCTTTCAAGGATAATATGATGGGATCCATCCAAGAAGGGCCTAGATCGGCGCAACATACCTCTTCTGCTTCTGGGTCTTCAATGCTTGGCCTAGGCAGATAGTCGATCAGTAGTGGATGAGGGATGGAGGTATCTGCCATTGAGGCGAAGCCTGCCAGTTCGTCTGCTCTGCTGTTTTCCTCTCTGCCGATCTGCTCTATCCTGACTACTTCAAATTTTTTGATCTCTGTTCTGACCAACTCTTGGTACTTGGCCATCCTGTCATCCTTTGCTTCGTAGTCGCCAGATATTTGGTTTACCATCAGCTGTGAGTCGTTATAAACCATTAGCTCGGTGGCCTTCATGTAGAACACTGACTTGAGACCTGCAAGAAGCGCTTCATACTCCGCTTCATTGTTTGATGCTGGGAAGCCAAGGTTGACTGCTTGCTCCACTACTAGGCCGTCTGGAGAGATGAGGACTATGCCAAGTCCTGCTCCATGTCGGTTGGATGCTCCATCCACGAAGAGCTTCCACATCTCTCCAACAAACAACTTCCAGCAAGTGGAGGGATCGGATGATGCCTTGGGATCTTCCATGTTGGTGGTGTCTTCTTTAAGGTCCATGCTTGCTGTCTGCCACTTGCTTTCTGATTGTATCAAGTCTTCATTTGTTGGTGAGTCCTGACTTGGTGTAGCATGGTTTGCCTCTTCCTTCCCTGCTTCGTTTTGGGCTGCCTTGGCGTCTGGCTGAGTATTTTGCACCAGGGGTTGCGCTATTCTGGCGTCAACTTCCATCCCTAGTTCGGTTGTTTCAGTTAGCTCGACTGGGCAGATGTGATGACTTCCTGGTGTGAATTCTGCGACAAAATCCGCCAATGCTTGAGCTTTTATTGCGGTTCTGGGTTGGAACTTGATGTCGTATTGCCCCAACTCTACTGCCCACTTCAGAATTCGCCCGGAAAAGTTCGCCCTTTCAAACAAAGCTTTTAATGGAAAGGCTGTGAGAACAACTATGGTGTGGGCGTGAAAGTAGTGCGACAACTTCCTTGAGGCCATCATCAAGGCCAATGCCAGTTTTTCCAGTGGCAAGTACCTTGTTTCGGCCCAGTAATGTCTTGCTGACATAATAGATGGGCAGGTGTTGGATTCCTTCTGCGCGAACCAACACTGCGCTAATTGCATGCTGGGAGACTGCCAGGTATAGGAAGAGTTCTTCTCCAGGAATTGGGGTTACAAGTAGTGGTGGAGAAGACATGTATTCCTTCAAGCTTTCCAAAGCTCGGTCGCATTTGTCGTCTCACTCAAACTTGGCCTTTAAAGCATGGAAGAATGGTCGTAATCTGTCGGACGACCGGCTTATGAACCGATTGAGCGCAGCGGCCATGCCGGTGAGATGTTGCACTTCTTTGACTGAATTTGGTCTCTCCAGATCCTGAATTGCCTTGATCTGGAGGGGTCTGCCTCTATACCCCAGTTGGTCACCAGGAAGCCCAGGAGTTTGCCAAATCCTACTCCGAATGCACACTTCGACGCGTTGAGGCGTAACTTATGCTTCTTTAGGATCTCAAACATCTCACCTAGGTCCTTGAGATGGTCATTCTCATCCTTGCTTTTGACCACCATATCGTCGATGTAAGCTTCCATTGTTCTGCCTAACAATGGCTCAAACATCTTGGTGACCATTCTCTAGAATGTCGCCCCTGCGTTCTTTAGGCCAAAGGGCATGACCTTGTAGCAGTATAGTCCTCTTGGAGTTGTGAAGGACGTCACCTCTTGATCTGGTTCGTGCATGGCAATTTGATGGTAGCCTCTGTATGCATCCAGAAAGCTAAGTCGGTTGTGCCCCGCCGTTAGGTCTACCAATTGATCTATCCGTGGTAGAGGAAAGCTGTCTTTTGGGCATACCTTGTTGACTGTTTTGTAGTCGACGCAGACACGCCACTTGCCATTCTTTTTTGGCACTACGACTGTGTTGGAGATCCATCTTGGGTAGTGTACCTCTCTAATTGCTCCTGCCTCCAGCAGGTTTCCAACTTCTTCCGCCACTATTTCGGCGTGGTGGAGTGCCGATCTGCGTGTCCGCTGAATGATTGGTCTGGCGGATGGGTGGACATTGAGTTAGTGACAGATGAAGTTGGGATCAATGCCTGGCATGTCGTATGGTGTCCAGGCGAACACTTCGATGTTAGAGGTCAAAAATTCCAGGACCTCTAATCTCTCAGTGCTGGACAACGACGAACCGAGCAAAAAGAACTTATCCGGGTTCTTTTCATCTATTCTTACCTCTACCAAGTCTTTCACCGCTTTTTGACTTGCCGCTTTGCCTACATCTGTGAACAGTTCATTACTCTCAGGTTCTTCCACCGAATGAACGTATCCTTTGGCGGCGCGGCTGCCATTCACCGTGACAAAGCACTGCTTCGACATGATCTGGTCCCTATAGACTTCTTCTATTACTCCGGTGTCGTTGGGAAACCGTATTACTTGGTGGTAGGATGACGCCACCAATCGCATGGCATGCAGCCATGTTCTGCCCAAGATGATATTGTAAGTGGAGGGGACCTTCAATACCCAGAACTCCACTTGTTTCGTCACACTCCCTGCTCTGACTGGGAGGATTATTTTGCCGACGGGCCATTCTGGCATGGAGTTGAATCCAATCAGGGGAGATACGGCAGGTGCTAAGTCTTTGTCTTGTAGCTTCAGTTGCTTGAATGTTTCGTAGTACATGATTTCACATGAACTACCCTGGTCAATCAGAATCCGCTTGACGTCAAAATCCTTGACTCGGAGAGTGACAACCAGGGCATCATTGTGAGGATAGTATATCCTTGCCAAGTCTTTATCCGAAAAAGACATGACATTCGTGGCCTCAGTCTTCCCCTTATTGACTGCAGGTTGGGCACTTAGCACCTCTCTTAAGTGCTCAGCCTTTTTGATTGATCCTCTGAGCTCGCATACACGCTCAGGTTCAAAGACTCCATGTATCACGTTGATAATGCCTTGAGGTGGGGCGTCGATCGGCATTCCGTTGGGGTTGTTATGGTCCTGGGGGGCTGGTTGCGCCCCTTCTTCGATGTATTTATCAAGGTGACCTGCTGCAACCAACTCTTCCAGGTGCTGTCTTAATGGCGTGCAGTTCTCAGTGCGGTGCCCCTTTTCTTTATGGAAGGTGCACCGTGATCTGTCGTCGTAGTCCTTCTGTGCCTCGCCTAACTTAGCTGGCCACTTGACGAAAGGCTCGTCTCGAATCTCGCTAAGTATACGGTAGATCGGTTTCTTGAAGACCGTGGTTATGGCAGTGCGGACTCTCAACCATCTTTTGTCCTGGTCTTCTCCGTTGTCTCTTCTGCCACGTCCGTTTCTGTTCGGAGGTCTACCGCGTTGACTTTTGCTGAGGCCTTCTTTTCTGGTACTGCGGTCGCGCCAGATTTTACTTTGGCACGTACGCCATCCTCTTCCACTCTGATGTGCTGATGCACTACCTCCATCAAGGCTTCCATGGTGAGGGGCGGTGTCATGGTGATAGAGTCCCTTAATCTGTTCCCGACTGGAAGGCCTCTTTTGTACTGTGCAATGGCGAGATTGGTGGGACAGTCCCCAATCTGGTTAAAGCTCTCCCAGTAGCGACTGTTGTAGGATCTTAGGGTCTCCTTGTCGCCCATGTCGATGGAGAGTAATTGGTCGATCTCCACTGGTGTTTTGGTGTTTGTTCGGAACCTCGTTACGAACGCCTCCGCTAATTGTGCCCAAGAGGCTATGCTGCCCTCTGGAAGTTTTTCAAACCAAGTCAAGCCTAGGTCACCAAGGCTTGAGGGGAATAGGATGCACATCAGGGCCTCGTTGCGCCGATATACCGCCATAATCTGGCGGAAGTGGCTTAAGTGTGAGTAAGGGTCCGTCTTCCCCTCGTACGTGGTGAATTTGGGCTGTAGGAAGCCTGAAGGTAGGGGCACGTTCTCAATTGCTGGGACGAATGGTGAGGTCTGCAGCTTCGCCAACGCCTTGTCCATTGGTTCGTAGGCGGGGCGCGGTATTGGCATTCCAACCTCGACGCTTCTATGCGTCCGAGGAGCCAACCGCTGTAAGGCAGAAACTCTGTGTGGATCGCGCGCCCTGGCGTCCTCCTTCCACCGTGCTTTCTCTTCTAGCACGGTTCGTAGGTCGGACGATCTGGGCAACTCTGTCTGTCTGGATCTCGTTTGGTGTGTATGCGACGGCCAATATGTGTTTCCCTCAGTGTTCGACCTGGAGTGGCGAGTTCTGGAGGATTGGATTGCATATCGCCCGTCCTGAGGCTTCTACTCTCTGCTTGAGAGGGTGTAGTATTCCGACTACAACTTTCCGAGTGGCGAGGGGGCGTCTTGTTTGTGCGCCCCTCTCCTGTCGCCACTCCTTTTCCTTTCACCTGGCGCTTAAGAGATTCCATGTCCGCCGCCATCCGACGTATCAATTCATCTTGTTCCCTGACGCGATCCTCCAAAGCTTGGGGATCAATTCTGCGCCTTTGTCTTTCTGGGCTCTGCGAACGAGAGTGACGAGGGCTGTTAGTCCGCCTTCTCCCTCTTGTATCCCTCCTGGGATTCTGTCTCTGTGGCTCCAAATCCCCCATTGGAGGGATAAGAGGTAGACCTTCGCGCCTCGCACCCCCTTCTGGGGTTAGTCCGTCAATGGCGGACTGTGGTAATTCTTCGTTGTGCGCCATTGATTCTTAAGAGGAAAAACTTGATCAAGAGATTTGTTCTTGTCTGAAATTCCCACAGACGGCGCCAATTGTACGGGAAAGAAATAAACCTTCTCGTATAATCCTGTTGATCTAGTCTGCGCTCCTCCGTACGACGTCGCTTTATCACCTGAAAATACGAACGTGAGCTGGCCGGCGGGTGTGTGCCGGAAACCTCTCCGATGCCTAAGTCAGTAAGCTTGACAAATAGACAAAAGCTCTGTGTATTCAGAAAACAAAGTTGTGTTACCTCTCCATAGGTGATGCTTGTGAGCTTTTATAGGTTTCGAGTGGCACAATCCTAGTAGGACTTTTACTCCTCCATGTAGAGTCCTCATACGATTCATACTCCTGAAGGATAATGTTTATCCCTCAACACCCCCCTCACTGCTTAAACCAAGTGAGATGGTTTTACCATGGCCGAACTACAATACGACCGAAATAACACTGCCATACTATACAGGCAGGTATGGCCGATCTAACTACTAGTTCGGCTCTTCCCTTCCTTGCTTTTATCCCGGCTGCGAATGCTAAAACCGAGCTATCCATAGAAGTGTCAAGCCGAACTAACTCAAACAGTCCTGAAGAAGGTTCTCTCATACTCCGGTTAGAAGAGATGACCGGGCTAATCCGTAATACGCCGCAACCAAGCTACCCCGTGCCCATCTGACAACCGAACTAACCGTAGTACTCCTTTGACCGGTGTATCCACTGTCTTTCGTACTTGGGCCTATCTCGGCCCAACACCCAGCTCGGCCCAATTTATATATATAAATTACCCTCATGATGAACAGTTCAGATTATCAATACAGACTCTGTGATGGGTCCACGGAAGCGCAATAACACCCTCTAATTAGAAAATTCAACTGGATTTTATAATATAAAAATAGTGAGAAGTTTGAGAGAAAAGAAACACTAAGAAAAATATAAATGTTATTCAAAACATAGACAAATTGCTAGTATAACCTGTAGTTCTTGTTTCTTGGCAAAGAATTTACCACGCTAGTTTTTCAAGATCAAGACCAAGCAATAGGCAAATATTGTTGCCATTTCGCTGGTTATGTATGAACAAAACAATTAACATATTCAATTCAATAATGGCAATATGTTAGGATTTATTTTAGAGACCAAGAATGATTGAGTTCATTTGAAAAATAAAAAATATATATTTAGTGAAGGAGCAGAATATAAAGAGGTTGGATCCAAGCCTTGAGCCGGCCCAATCCACTAAACCCAAGTACAAGTGGGTCAGACAAATTCGTGGTCCAACCAACTGAGGCCATCTCCATAACACACAGTCCTACTCAAGTCCTCAAGCACTTGGGCCTAACTCGTAGTGGAAACGCCAGTCCAGTCGCGATGTTGGGCTGGGTCGAGCTACAGGGCTTAATCTTTGGACCGAACTAATGGGTCGAACCCATCATCAAAAACCAAAGTGGGCTAAGCCCACAAAGATATCTAAATGGGCCAGCCCATCTCTATGAGCAGTCTTGTGAAAGGCCGAGTCGGAGCACAACGGTACTGAGCTGAAGAAACCTCTTAGAGAAATATGGAAGTTATGAAAGCATGCATGTGCAGGCTGCCACCTCAGTTGGTCCCTTCTCCTTAGAATCACAGAAACAGTTGATCAAGGGAATGTGATATGCTATAAGCATGGTTACAATGAGTATATGTATTCATTTTCAACTACTTGATGGTCCTTTACTTTAAACAATGTTAAAGGGAGCTTGGCCGCACCAAAACTTCATGAAACCATCTTGGGCAACAAGTAAGGTATTCTATATAAACTCTATTCACTTCACTTTAAAGGCAACTAAGTTGAGTTAAACTATACTCACTTAAACACAACCGAATTCATTATACGTTCCCTCTCTCTACACCTAGAGAGAGTCCCCCATCTTTTCTATCTACTTACTCCTACACTATAGGGGTTATCCAGCCAACCCCGGCCAGGTAGCTTTGATGGTGCTCTCTATTGCAGGGCCTTAGTTCCTAGATAGTCCAATCAGGTGCGGAGCTTCGATCCACAATCATCTAGTGCAGTATTCGGTTCACACAATTGGTGCAGTAAGTGTGGACCCTTCATCTCTGAGTTCTGCCTCTAATCCCGACGATGAGAATTGAGGATATTCTACTCTCGATATTGACTCCACTGATGAAGAAGACAAAGGATAAGGGCATGGCAGTGCTAACAATTCTGGAGGAGAAAACCAGAAACAACAACTGGACTCCAGAATCTATTAAGCATCGGCAGCCCTTTGCTGGTGGTTCTTCTTACCATTTTCTATTGGAGAGAGTTTACAGAGATCGTATCATTGACTCCATGGGCATGGAGATACATGAACTGAAAGCACAGCTTAAAAAGATGATGGATAACACGATAGAGATGAGGATCGACGCAAAACCCTTACGCCTACGCCGGAGAAGTCCATCCTTGGAACCACCAGTGAAGAAGGTCCCAAGGAACGAGTCTAGGCAGTGAAGTCAGCCAATTCCGGTGCAAGGTGAAGCAGCGAGCAGCCACATCCGTGGTTCACACCAAAAGGAAGGCTAAGAGACAGAAAATGGCCAGCCAATAGACGGAGTATCCTCCTCAGGATCTCTGGACCTGGTTGGTCGAGAATAGAGAAAATAAGCAACGACGAGAGCGTCAAGCTCAGTATCTTGATCGTACTGTTCATTAGAGAGACCACCGAGCATTAGATCGGCTTGTTTTTTCTCCTTTCTCCCTAGACATTGAAGCTATGAGACCCTCCAAGAAGTTTACTCCACTAAAATTTACACCATATGACGGGAACTCCAATGGTTCGATTATCTCCCTGCTGGATCAATCTACGATTGGAAGCAGCTCTCTAAAGAATTCGTGGCCAAATTTGTGTCTAACACCAAAATCCCTAAGAAGTCGGACATATTATTCGGTCTCCGAAAGGAACGGAAGGAAACACTGCATAATCATGCAATGAGGTATTGGGAAGAGTATAATGACTTAGAGAAAAATATCTGCGGCGAGCAGATGGCAGTGATGTTTTTTAAGCATGGTCTACGGCCGGAAAGCAAGTTGAGGCAATCACTTACCAAGCGCCCAGCTACAGCACTAAAGAATCTACATGCCAGGATTGAGCAGTACGCTCGCCTCAAAGATGACCAAATCCCCATCAAAGTGTCTTCAGCCGAACAGCCAGGCCAGGAAAACCGACGAAAAACAAACCGAGGAGAGCCCCAAGGAGTCACAGTAAATGAGGTGGACAAGTCTAAATCTTGTGAAGCAGTTGTCACAGTCTTCAAGGAACCTATCTATTGTATTATGAAAAAAATCAAGAGAGAACTATTCTTTACTTGGCCGCCAAAGATGCTAAAAAACCCAGCTCGGCGCAACCAAAAGCTCAGATGCACCTACCATCAGGACCGGAGGCACATGACTCAGAACTACAGAGCACTGAAATAACACCTAGAGAATTTGGTAGTTACTAGGCACCTCCAAAAATACATCGATCCAGACAAAATGGTAACCAAACAGGGGAATCCCCCACTAGAACCAAATGCAGAGCATTCACCTCGGCTGGTTATCAATGTCATCTATGGCATAGCCGGTCACGAATGAGAAGAGACACTCCATGAGGAAATCGCCAAAGTTGTACAGATTCAGCAAGTGATGCTAGTTGGTCGAGTACCAAAAAAGGTGAGAACAGTACCTAAGTCTCCCTTGTGTACTGTTTCATTACTGAGAAAGATTTAGAAGATATTCAATATCCACATACTGATGCTTTAATTATAACTGTGGGAATTGAAAAACGATTTGAAGTGAAACGAGTGCTGGTCGACCAAGGTAGTGTCGCGAACATACGGTATTATGATTTATTCAGGAAGCTCGGTCTCTTTAAGCAGCATCTCACCCCAGCAACAACACCATTGGTTGGCTTCAATTCTCAACCTGAGTGGCCACTTGGCAGAATAGTATTACCCGTAATGGCTGGGACAAAGACTCTACAGATAGAATTCTTAGTTATAAACACTTCATCCCCTTACAACGCCATCCTTGGTCGGCTATGGATTTATGAAATGAAAGCAGTCCCATCAACCTACCATCAGCTCATCTACTTTCGACTGAGCATGGAGTGGAGCAGATCTCGGGAGACCAAATTGCATCAAAGCATTGTTTCATGGAAGCCATGAAAGGTAAACAGCTCTGTAATTGGGTTCAAACGGATGAAATAGCAGAACAGCTTGTCTTGGAAGATGTCAGAAGAGCCCCAATCGAGAAGATAGTAAAGGATTTGGAGAAAGTTTTGGTAAAAGAGGGCGACCCAGAGAAGTACTTTCTTATTGGTACCTCGCTAGGCTCTGATGAGAAACTTCAGTTGCTAGATTTGTTTAGGGAAAATATGGAGGTATTTACATGGTCCACATATAATACTCCTAGACTGGATCTGGAATTTATTTGCCATTAGCTTAATGTCAATCCTGCAGCTCGACCCATCGTGCAAGAAAGCAGAAGATCTTCGGTTGAGCATACTGAAGCGATGATTACGGAAGTAGATAAGCTTTTAATAGCATGAGCAATTCAAGAGGTCAGTACTCGCAGTGGTTGTCTAATACGGTCGTAGTAAAAAAGAAGAATGGCAAATGGAGAGTCTGTGTCAATTTCACTTGTCTCAACAAAGCTTGTCCAAAGGACAACTTTCCCTTGCCTCGCATAGATCAGCTTGTGGATTCAACAGCCAGCCATGAGCGAATGAGCTTTTTGGATGCTTACAGCGGTTATCACCAAGTACCTCTGTTTGGCCCAGATCAAGGAAAGACAACATTTATCACCCCGAGAGACACTTACTGCTATAAAGTGATGCCATTCGGCCTTAAAATGCTGGGACAACTTACCAGTGGATGGTAATTCGGATGTTCAAAGATCAGCTTGGTCGGACTATGGAAACATATATCGATGACTTGGTGGTTAAAAGTAAGCTTGCGGCAGACCACCTCACTGAACTAAGGAAAGTTTTTAACATCTTTAAAACCTATCAACTTCGCCTCAATGCCTCGAAATACGCTTTCAGGGTGAGAACAAGGAGTTCTTGGGGTACATAGTCACTCGCAGAGGAATTAAAGCAAATCCGGACCAAATCAAGGCGATACAAGACATAGAGATACCGAAGAAGGCCAAGGAACTTCAGAAATTGGCTGGAATGGCAGCAGCATTTAACCGATTCATTAGCTGGTCTTCAGACCGAATGAAACCTTTTTTTCAACTTCTAAGGAAAAAGGCTACGTTCGAATGGGGACTTGGGTATACCGAGGTGCTACAAGACCTCGAGAAGTATCTCAGTACACCACCTCTCTTTTCTACTCCAGAAATCAGGGAAGAATTATACTTATATCTGGCAGTCTTAGACCATGCGGTAAGCGTTGTACTGATTCGTGAAGTGGAAAAAGAACAGAGGCTAGTTTACTATGTCAGTAAGACTCTCTTGGATACCGAAACATGGTATCTACCATTGAAAAAGTTGGCTTATGCCCTACTCATTGCCTTAAGAAAACTACAACACTACTTTTAAGGGCACACCATCAATGTCCTCACTGAGTTCCCTCTCAGATCTGTCTTTGATCGAGTTGATTTCTTGGGCCGAATAGTGAAATTGGCGGTAGAGCTAGGTGAGTTTGATATTTGGTATTAGCCTAGAAAAGCAATGAAGGCCCAGGTCTTGACGAATTTTGTTGCCAAATTTGCCCCTGCCCAGAGCGCCGAACATCAGAACTCCAGCTCTATATAGGTGCTGCGCACCACCGAACTAGGAAAACAATGTGCTTCAGAAGCATGGAAACTCTTCATTTGTGATATCTGGCAGCTCTACATTGACGTCATCCAATAACCAAGTCTCGGGGCAGGGGTAGTACTCATATCTCCAGAAGGATTCGTCTATGAGCAAACTCTGAAGCTTGGGTGGAAGGCCTCTAATAACGAAGCAGAATATGAAGCACTACTGGTTAGGTTGCGTAGTGCCGAGCACTTCAGTGCAGATCAACTCCTGGTTTTCAGTGATTCTCAGTTGCTCGTTAACTAACTCACTGGAGTCTATGAAGCAAGAGATGAAAGAATGGCTATATATGCAGGCAAGGCAAGAGATTTGCTTAAGAAATTCCAATCCATACGAGTGGAACAGATCAGTAGGGACAGAAACAGTCATGCTGATGCTCTCGTCTGCCTTGGCTTGTCAATAGATACCCAAAATGCTAGAAAAGTTTGGGTTGAGTTTGTGCCAGAACTGAGCATTGCATCTCCAGATCCAGTCCTCTGCACTAACCTAGAACCAAGCTAGATGGATCCAATACTTGTTTTTCTAAGATCTGGCACCCTCTGGGAAAACAAGAAAGAGGCTAATAAAATTCCACACAGATCAGCCTGATTTTGGATTTCACCATCTGGGAAATTATACCGACACTCCTACCTTAGCCCTTAATCTGCTATGTGTGCACCTAACTCTAGTCAAGAATGTTCTCTATGAAATTCACGATGGGATTTGTGGAAGCCACGTTGGTGGAAGGTCACCGGCGCTCTGTGCCCTCATTCATGGGTACTGGTGGCCACAGATACAACAAGACGCATAGCAGTACATTAAGAAATGTGATAACTGTCAGAGGTTTGTTCTACTGGCCTTTCGCTTAGTGGGGCTTGGACATCGTTGGACCTTTGGCACAGGGGATTAGAAACAAACAATTCTTCATCGTTGTAACTAACTACTTCACCAAGTAGGTGGAAGTTAAAGCACTTGTAAGTATCAAAGAAGCAGACACAAAGCGGTTTGTTATGAGGAATGTTGTAGTCCGTTTCGGCATCCCACAAGTACTGATTATAGAAAATGGAACGCAGTTTGACGAAAAGATTTTCAAAAAGTTTTGTACTGTACTAATCTCAAGATCGAATATCGGAATTCCTCGCCGGGCTACCCACAGAGCAATGGGCAGGCAAAATCGTCCAACAAAACCATCATTAACGGAGTAAAAAAATGGCTTGAAAGTGCAATGGGGAAGTGGGTTGAAGAGTTACCCCATGTGCTGTAGGCCTACCAAACCAGGGTGCGGCGCTCGACATGGGGAAACACCCTACTCCTTGACCTACGGAATGGAGGCTGTTATTACTTTAGAAGTTGGGCTCCCAACCATCCGGTCAAAATTATTTAAAGAGGCAAATACTGAGGAAGCTATTGCACAGGAACTAAACATAACAGAAGGCCAAAGAGAAGCGGCACTGATCAGACATGTAGCTTTTCAACAGCAACTTATCAAGAGTTTCGACAAGAAAGTTCTCCCAAGACAATTCACACCTGGAGAGTTGGTTTTGAGAAAAAGGGTGCGTAGTGAAGGGAAGTTAGGACCTAACTAGGAGCGTCCTTAAAAGGTTACAATCGTTGCTGGGAATAGAGTATACTACTTGGAGGGTCTCAAAGGTAAGGCCATACCTTGGCCTTGGAATGTAACAAACCTCAAGAAGTACTATCAATAGATTAACCCCCAAAATTATCCATTAAGTGTAAAGGCATTTATCTTTTGATTAATGAGAATGTCTTCCTACTTCTTTGAACTTTTGTTTCCAGCACTTGTACCGGCTTTATGGCCTGAACAGATTATTACTTATCTTTATAATCAAAGCCCTGGCGGGGCAACACAAAAGTGATTAGCTTTGGTGTTTACCAAACGAACTTAACTTTGGTGTTTACCAAACGGACTTAGCTTTGGTACTTACCAAATGGAATTAACTTTGGTGTTTACCAAGCGGATTTAGCTTTGGTTTTTACCAAACAGAATTTGGTTTTGGTCTACACTCAAACATGCTAAGTGGAACTGCTTGGTGGAATTATATTTGGTAACCAAAATGGAACATAGCCAAGAGGAATTGCTTGGTGGAAATCGCACTAACAAGTTTTTTCAAATATTCATTTTTTTTAAAGCACAGAATTCCTTAAGTACAAAAATATCAACACTTCAGTACTGGTGCACGCAAACAGCGTTGAACCAGACTTGGATAATTCTTTCAGGGTTACACTTCCAACATTAGTCTTACTCAACTCTAGGTAGGGGGCAAACAAATTATTATTATTATTATTATTATTTTTATTTTATTTTTTTCAGAACCAACCTAGACCTGAGTAAAACATCACTTCTTTGTATCTTTTGGTCCCATTCCAATACACTCCTGCTATCAAAGTTGAAACATACTTAAGCAGCTCTGCTAGCGAGCAAGATCTTTAGTATCAATCTTACTTAGGCAAACAATTGTTTTTCTTTTAATCAACCTGGACCTAAGTAAGACGCTCTCCTTCGATCACGGGACAAGCACAACCATGCAGCATATCAAATAACCAGGTCAAGCAGCTATTCGGCCATGAGGTCCCAACAGTGCTCAGTCGGGGCAAACAGTATAGACAACACAAGCATTAAAACTAGAAAGCATCAGATTGCAATGATAAAAGGTTTTCATCATCCAAAGGCACAATTGGCCTTATAAACAGCAACAGAAAGAAAAAAAATTATCTTAACAAGCATAAGGGGGCAACTCGTCAGGAAGACCGAGCTCTAGTACACTAAAAAGCAAGAAAAAGAGAGAGTAAAAAATGTAAAACAACTTCAAGTCTTTTCAAAAGGCCACTTTAACTCTCATCAGTAGGAGGGATTTTAGAGGCAATATCTGTAATCTTGTCCATGTCATCTTGGGGAGGAAAAGTAGAGGCAGCTTCAACTTCCTGCGAAACACGAGCCTCCTTAACCACATCTCCCACAGCTTCAATCTCCAAGGCCCCACCCTCTTCAACATTCACTGTTTCATTGGTAGCACTGCTCCCCGTAGTCTTGTTTGCAGAGTCAACTTCTGGGGAAACTTTTGCTGGAAGAGTAGCAAGGGTGGCAATGGTCTTCAAACCCAAGGACTTCGAGGGACACAAGAACATTTTGAAATAGAAAGGATTCTTTAGGAACTTGAGCTGCAACTAGGGCGCTCGACCAACCTTTGAGGAAGAGCTTGCTACGAAGTACCAACACCTCTTCATTATAGGCGGCTCCAGCTTCATCCCAGCCCTGCTGCCAGTGCTTGGCCTCCAAAGTTGAACGCTCAGCAGCCATCACTGCTGTAACCGCCTCCAGGTCAACTACTTTCCCCCTCAAGTTGGGCCTGGACCCCAATAACAGCTCTTTTGACTTTTCAGCAGAAGCGACAACATTGTTCAGGCGAAACACCTCTATTTCCGTAGTCCTCCAGCCTTCCTTCTCGGCCTCTAAATTTGTTGTCAACTTCTCAACACTTATGGCAGCCTCCAGCACAGCCCTCTCCAGCGCTTTAGCTCGGATGATAGACAGATGCATCCTCTGGATACACTACAGCAAATAACAAGGTATTAAAATAAAGGAAACAGTATAGACCAATTATAACACAAAAAAGAAATATAGCAGCACTCACAGCAGTCATCATTTGAAGGGTACCCTTCAAAATTGGGATATCGAGAGGTTCGTTATGATCTGCCATATCCACCGGCATCAACAAAGTCTTGGTCAAATTAAAAGCAAAATCTCCAGAAGCAACAACTGAATCAGAAGTGAAAATGGGCCTGCCCTGATGCAGCATGGACGGTTCCCATTTTTCAAAAGACTCATCCATAATAGGCTCCTCAAAAGCCTCGCCAATTATGGCCTTGCCAGTCTCTCTCCTTTTCTTTTTCGCCTTCTTAGCAACTGAGGTAACAAGATCAGTAGTAGCGGCAGAAGGGCCAGAAGCCCCCACCTCCAGTTTCAAATCCATGAGACTCTTTGATTCGGCCTTGACCAAAGGAGTCTCCAAGACACAAGAAGAGCCAAAAAGTTCCGCCTCTAGGTCCACTAGCACCCTTCTCTTGGACATAGATCCTCTCCCTGTGAAACTGGGGATAGGAGTAGGAGTCCTCTCAACATATAAACTTTGGCCGCCATGGCGGTTTGTGACTAGAGTGGCAGGGGGTGTGTTAGTCTCAATATCGAAATCAAGAAGGGATGCAGCAAGCTTTTCTTTTTTCGGGATTATGGTTTGATAAGTTGCCTGGTAGTCCAATAGTTCAGGGGAAAACCTCTTTTTGTACCTCAAAAAGGCCTTGATCGCTTCAACATTCTCACGATTTGGTCTACATTGGTAATGGGAAGCTTCTGCAGAAATGGGAAACAACATTAGCATAGTATTCAGACAAAACAAAAGTGCAAAAATAAGTAAAGCACAAGATTCAGACCTGGGTAGCCATCTTTTTGGGACATCCTCTCAGACTGGAACTTGGTTCTAGCAGGGAACTCCCAGTTCCCACTAACTTGCAAGAAATCATCATTGTGCTTGTCGGAGTTGGGCAAACCAGTGACAAGGTGACAGTTAGCAGAACGAACACGAAGGTAATAGGTACTGTGGTCTTTGTTATGAGAAAGGGTATGACAACCCAGGATATTTCAGATGTCCAAATTCAGGCCTAATCGTCTATTCAGAGCACAGACACCACAAACGACTCGGAACAGGTTTACAGATACTTGCATTACGGTAAGTTGGACTTGGTGCAGAAAGCAACAGACTCCAGTTCCATAGGGAATCGAATCCCTCCTTTGAGCATAACAGCAACAGGGAATGCAACAGTGTTTTGGTACCCATACGCTTGGCATCGACCTTAGCCAGCGTGAGGGTAACATCATCAGGGATATCATAGTCACGACGGAACAGGGCCATCACCTCAGGGATATCCACCGATGCACAGAATTTTCCCATTGTCTAGACCTAGAAGGGTAAGGGCAGAATTGAACTAAGCAAGAAATAGAGAAATAGCACCAGTCACCGAAAACGGTGGCACAAGGGCGAATAATGGCAACATAAATAGAAAACCAAGAGAAAATAGGAGTTTTAAGAAAACTTACAGGGGTTCGATGAAGAAATAGTAAGGAGCGAAGGCCCTTGAAACTGGAACGAAAGTGGCAGCATTCGCAACCTTCAATAGTGGTGGCAAGTGTTTGGGCAAAGCACCATAAAACTAGCAAGAGAGAGTGAAAAGGTTTTGGGGATTTCAAAACTCAGAGCAGATGAAGAGGTTGAGGTAGCAGCTCTAGGGTATTTATTTTTCCCGAACGGCATGATGGTACCAAATCATGTCTCTCTGTATGGATTCGACGCACTATCTCTGCGCACTAGTGCCACATGTCCTAGTGAAAGGACGCATGCAGAAGTGTGTGTGTATAGATTGAACTGCCGCCAAGGCCCATCTAGAGCAAATCCAAAGCGACATGACTGTTGGGGTATTAGACAGTAGCTCCCCCCCCAAGGGGAACCTTAGCGCGAGCTAGGGGGCAAATGAAAGGACAGAACATAAATGGGTCGGATCCAAGCCTTGGGCCAGCCTAATCCACTAAACCCAAGTCCAAGTGGGTTTAGACAAATGCATGGGCCAGCCAACTAAGCCCATCTCCATAACACACAGCCTACCCAACTCCTCAAGCACTTGGGCCCAACTCGTAGTGGAAAGGCCAGTCCAACCGTGATGTTGGGTTGGGCCGAGTTATAGGGCTTAATCTTTGGACCGAATTGATGGGCCGAACCCATCATCAAAAACCAAAGTGGGCTGAGCCCACACAAAGATATCTAAATGGGCCAGGCCATCTCTATGAACAGTCTTGTGAAAGGCCGAGCTGGGGCACAACAGTACCAAACTGAGGGAACTTCTCAGAGAAATATGGAAGCTATGAAAGCATGTATGTGCAGGCTGCCACCTCAGTTGGTCCCCTTCCCTTAGAATCACAGAAACAGTTGATCAAGAGAATGTGATCTATTATAAGCATGGTTACAATGAGTATATGCATTCATTGTCAACTACCTGATGGTCCTCTACCTTGAGCAATGTTAAAGGGAGCCTGGCAGCACCAAAGCTTCATGAAACCATCTTGGGCAGCAAATAAGGTGTTCTATATAAACTCTATTCACTTCACATTGAAGGCAACTAAGTTGAGTTAAACTATACTCACTTTAAACACAACAGAATTCATTATAAATTCACTCTCTCTACACCTTGAGAGAGTCTCCCATCTTTTCCATCTACTTACTCCCACACCGGAGAGGTTATCCGGCCAACCCTGATCGGGTAGCTCTGACGATGCTCTCTGTTGCAGGGTCTCAGTTCCTGGATAGTCTAATTGGGTGCGGAGTTTCGATCCACAATCATTTAGTGTGATATTTAGTACGCCCATTTAGTTTTAGACTGAATTTAATTTTAAAAGATATAAAAGTTACCTAAAATATATAGATTCCTTTCCTAATATTTTTGTTAACATTGATGGCATAATTTACACTAAAGTTGCTGCCTAATTAAACATTAATTACTTGAGTTTGATTTGTGTAAGATGTGGCAGAATCATCAGTTGCCACATCTGTTAGGTTGTAGGAATTCCAACCTGATGGATGGGAGAAAAATCTTATAAAAAAAAAGAGAAGATTTTGTTGTAATAATTGAAAGGTCTATTTTTAAAGTGAAGTTAAAATTATGTTATTTGATGATATGTGGTTTCAACGCCAATTTATTTCAATTTAAATTTAAATTCTTAGATTATATAATTTATTGACGTATTTTGTTAGGATAAAAAATACAAGATCAGTGCTGGAAAATTATGGCTTGAAAAAATGGACTCCAAATAAATGCCTTGAGAGGTCCATTAATTGGGGGAAACGAAAATTAAGAATAATATTATATGCATCAATTGGTATATTAATTAGTGTATTAATAGATGATATGATACAATTTTAGAGATTTTGAATATTTGTAATTTATATAATGGGTGGGGTCAGTAATAGTGTCATAATATATGTTGGTACACTAATTGATATACTAATTCGTGAATGTAGTACTACCGGAAAATTATAGCTTGAAAAAATGGACTTCAAATAAATATCGGTGGTACTACATGCATCAATTGGTATGCCAATTAGTATACCAACATATATTATGACATTATTACTTTAAAATTATGACCCCACCCATTATACAAATTATAAATATCTAAAACCTCTAAAATTATATCACATCATCTGTTAGTACATTAATTAGTATATCAATAGGTGCATATAGCATTATTCAATAAATATATTTAGAGGTCCATTAATTTTGGAGAATTGAAAATTATAGTTTGGAAAAAAGGTGGTGCTACATACACCAATTAATATACACACTAGTGTACCAATTAGTGCTATGATATTATTATTGACAATATTTATTATACAAGTTACAGATACCTAAAATTATACAAATAATGCCACATCATTTGTTAGTACGCTAATGTGTACATTAATTGATACATATAGTATAGACTACAAATAAATGCCTTCAGAGGTCCATTAATCCGTTAATTAGGGGAATTGAAAGGTCAAAAATAAGAAAATTGAAATATGTTAACATAATAATCAAATAACTAATTATTATGTCATAGAAATCAATTATTATTACATGACAATTAAGTTTTTGTATTTTGTTGATTAAAAATTAAATGCACCTTAGATGCATCTAAAAATTAAACAGTAATGATTTTTTTAAAGAAATACTAAAAGGCACAAAAACAATTACCAAAATGTGTCAGTTTTCCTCTTCTTTTTTTTTTTTTTTTTTTTTTTTTTATAAAAATCATAAATACTGTAGTTTTTAGGTGTATTTAATTTTTTTTCTTTTAAAAGATCAAGATATGAAGAAAAAAAAATCCATTAAAAAACATTAAAAAAATCTAAAACAAAAACAAAATTTGAATTTGAAAACCAATAACGACTCAATGGAATGATAGGAGAAGAAAATTGGAGTCATTGCACATTAGGCTGTTCAAATTACCTAGTGAATCAAATAATCGAATCAAATAATCGAATCAAATCGACTTCTTTGGATTGGACTGGGTTGGTTTTTGAGTGTATTAATTTGGTTTTGGGTTTTCAAATCATTAAACCAATAAGATTGGGTAACTTCATGATTTAGGCCTTACCTAAACCGAACAAACACAAGAATCGAACCTATTTATATATATATTTTAAAATTTTATTTATATTGACATGTTTTTACTTAATTGCTCTAGTATAATGAACTTGATTACACCAAATAATTTTTCATATACAAAAATTATTAGGTAAACGAAAGAAATATTAGAGGTTTGAGTCAGATTTCATAGTTAATTTAATTTGTATTGATCGTATTAATGGATTTAATTTGTATTGGTTATATTTAAGTTTGAGTTGAATTTAATTTGTATTGATTTCCATTAAACAATATTTTGCTCTTTGTTTGTATTATATTTAAATGTTAAAAACTTATTTATTTTAATTATTTATTATTAATTGATTTACTTATTTTTAATATAGTGAAACCGTGGTTTCAACCCGAATTAACCCACATTAGGTTGAGTTGGATTGGTTCTAGTGCATGATTGGTATGACTTTGGATCTAAAAATTTATAATCGATCATGATTGGATTGATTCTAAATTTTACTAATGGCCGGCCACATGCAATGCGTATGCAAACTTATAAAATAAATATAAGTTTAAAATAGTGCATTAAAAAAATTGAATATATAAATTTAAAAAAAACAAATTGAATATAAAATAATTTTGACTAAGTTCAATATTCTTAACTGAATATAAATTTTAAAAATGAATATATAAATAATTAAACACAAATTCAAAGACTAAGCATTTACAATCAAAGAGATTTAATAAACATGAAAAAAGAAATTAATTAATTAAAAACTCAAAAAAAAAATCAAAAATAATGCAAAAATATATGAGTGTGAAAATATATCCCTATAAAACTCGAAGATAATGCAAAAATATATGAGTGTGTGTATATATATATCATATCAAACCTTGAAGTTGAATTTTTTTTTTTTTGAGTATCTATTTATTTTTCCTTCTTTTTCTTCTCCTTATTTTTTTCCCCTAAAATAAATAACTTTCAAAATATATATGAGCGTGTATATATATATATATATATATATATCCTATCAAACATTGAAATTCAAAAAAAAAAAATCTGAATATTTATTTCTTCCTCATTCTTTTTTTTTTAAATAAGTAAACTTTCAAAATATATTTTTAACTTACTATTCTCGGCTATCCAAGAATTAAGAGAATTTTGTTTTTTAATATTTATTATTATTATTATTATGTTTCAAAAAATGTTTAAGAACATCCTCATTCCTTGTTTGTGTCTTGGTTTGGAAAGAAAAAAGCCAGGCTTTTTTTGGCTAATATTGCCCCCAAAAAATAAAATAGGTTTTTTAGCTCAATAAGAAAAAATATCACATTTAACCTATAATCAAAAGTCTAAACGAGACTTTTTAATCCCAGACTAAAATAGTAAAAAAAGCTAAAAAGCCAAAAAGTCAACCCACTTCCCAAACGAACCCATGCAAATTTTTTTTGAAAAGTTTGGAAAATCATTCCCTTTTTTGTTTTATTTTTCTGACTTCTCTACTAACCTATTAAATCAGTGTGCCCAACAAAAAAAAAAATTATACTCAGAATGATAATATGTATAATTTAATTATAGATTTTGTGCACATATAAGTTAGATGCTTTATGCATAAGAATAAAGATTGGTAGCTCGAGGATTTCGCCCCCGAATCCCCCTTGTCGTTTTGGGCTTTAGGTTTTTTTTTTTTCTTTTTTTTTCTTTTTTTCCGCCATTTTTGAACGCAGAGCAAAGGAAGAGGGAGAGAAAGAGAGGGAGAGGGAAGAGGGAGAGAAAGAGCTCGTCGCCCAGTCGAGCTCGTCCGCTCGCCGATCGTCGGCCCAGCCGAGCTCGTCTGCCTGTCGCTCGTCGCCCGCCGTCCTCCGCCCGCCTCCGCCTCCAGCCCATTTTTTAGGCCCCCTCCAGTCCTTCCTCCCCCTCCCCCTCCCCCTCCCCCTCCCCCTCTTCGTCTTCTTCTTGCTTCTTCCGCTGTAAAAAAAAAAAAAAGGAAATTAGGGGGATTCGGGGGAGCTCGTTTTCGAGCTCCCTAGCACGGTTGTATACATAAAACTATACTCACAAAAATAATATATACACAAAATTTGTACAAATTTTTTTTTTTTTTCCCAATCAACATAATGAAGAAAATGAAAATGGAGTTTTTTTTTTTTTTTTTTGTGAAGAACATAATGAACAAATAAAAACTATTAAAGAATTACATAATTTATACAAAATTTTAAAAAAAGAAAAACAAACAAACAAACAAACAAAAGCCTTAGTCATTGAAAATTTTTATTAAAAATAAAAAAATAAAAAAATCCAACACTCTTAGATCACTTATAGTAAAAAAGAAACTAAAAATAAATATTGATAAGTAATTACTTGAAAAGTTATTTCTTTTGAACAACACAAAGTTGCAAAACAATCTAGAAAAAGAAAAAAAAAATCATGTACATAAGATGTAAGACAACCTTTGAAAAAAAAAAAATTGTATAAATTTGTGTACAACAACCTGGAAAAAAAAATAAGAATTTATATGAGTCTGTACTTTGCTTTTGTACTTTCTTTACAAACCCAATCAAAACCTCCAAATTTTGGCCCCAAAAACATGTCTCTCAATCTCTAAACCTAATAATTGTTTTTATTCTATTACATCTCTTTCTTCCTCAATTTCTCGTTTTTCTTCAATTCATTTGGGTATCTTCAATAAACTCAATCGCATTCTTTGAAAAATCAAAAAATTAAACCAAAAAAAAAAAAAAATCATGTAATAGAATGAGTAGTGTAAAAGGGGAGGAAGTAAAAAAATAAAAAAATAAAAAATAAAAAATAAAAAATAAAAATAACAAAAAAAAAATAAACAAATAAATAAAAGTTTCAGTCATAGAGAATATAAAAATTGAAAACTCTTAAATCACTTACCATCAAAAAAATAAAAATAAAAGATAGTCTTCCATTGATTTGTAATTTCTTTACCATAATTGAATCAAACACTTTTATATGTTCTTTAAAAGAGAAAAACATTGTAGAAATAGAGGAAGAAAGTAAAAAATAAAAAATAAAAAAAATGATGAAAGAAAGTTATTAGAGAACCAAGAAGTTATTGTAGAATATTTATTTGGTAAATGTGGTTGAGTAGGAAGTTATTGTAGAGTAGTTTTTTTTTTTTTTTTTTAATTATATAAATGCCACATAACAAAAGTCTTAAGAAATTAAGATAGGACCTCACTTAATAGAATAATACTATATGTACCAATTAGTGTATTAATTAATATATCAATTGATGATGTAACATAATTTAAGAGATTTTTTATATTTGTAATTTGTATAATGAGTGGGGTCAATAATACTATTATAATTAGTATTGATACATTAAATTAGTACACTGGCCTTGTTTGATTCCACAAGACTAATAGTGAGGTATAAATAATCCTATCAAATTAGTGTGGCATTCACAATCCCACCCCTACCCCATTACTAATAATCCTACAAATTTATTAGATTAATTATCCATTGGATTAATAATCCTAAACCAAAATGTTAAAACAAACATGGGATAATTGGGCCCACGGATTAATAATCCCAATCCCATACTCTAATCCACCCAATCAAACATGATATATGTAATACCACCACACTTAATATAATAATATAGATTAAAATTAAACCAAACCAATCCATGCATACCCACACGTGATAAAACAATCATTTAGACGGGCCAAGCTCAACCAATTAAGGACCCGTGACTCGTTCACGTTGAGATATATCATTTGGTTCAAAAAATTGGTTCCATTTTTAAAGATATATCATAATTTTTATTTTTATTTATTTATTTTTTTTGAAGAAATTACATTTCAGTGGAAAATACTTTCATTTGGATGATGGTGCAAATTTTCTATATATATAGTGCAAGTCTATTATTATATTTGGTGCAAGTATTTCGTGTGTGTTAGAATTTCATAATTATTCTTTATTTATAGCACAATTATTTTTTTACTATTCCACTTAATTGTAAATTTTCCTATTTTTTTGCCTTGAAACAAACTATGTAATCAGCTTAGTCAAATAATAATAATGATGTAATTGGATTATTTATTTATTTTTTTCTTCTTCCCTTCAACTGGTGTAGGGTGATGGAACAATTATTGGGCCACTTACTAAGCTTGAGGCTTTGGAGGAATTTTATTTACATTCAAAAAAATGTTTAAGGGAGCTCAATTTTTCAATACATCGTATTAAATTATTTAAGATTATAATTTATTTTTAGTATATTCTATTTTTTTCCCAAATAATCCTTTTGAGGTACACCCAAATAAAAAAAATTAAAAAATTCAAATTACTTTTGAAAAACCCTTTGAAAAATCTTTTTTTTATTTACATACATACATGGGACACGACCAAGGAACCCAACACTGGTGAAGGAGAATGGTGAAGGAGAAAGAGAAGGTAAATTTCGCGTTCGAACTTCCATAATTGAATAAATTCACTTTGTTCAGTTGTACACTAATTTGGTCGGCTCTGAAAGGCCGAACAATAATGACGAAAAATAAGTATTCGCTTTTATGTTAAAAAAAAAAAAAAAAAAAAAAAAAACGAAGAAATCAATAATTATATTTTCATTTTTATGTAAATACTTACCTCATTTTGATGGGTTGTTTCAAAAAACTGTTTTGATTATTCGTCTCATCCATTGTTTGATTTTATTCAAATTTTTTTCTACTTGCAAGTAACAATATAATAAAAAAAATAAAATAATGATATTGATAATAATTGTGAGTTTTGGTGGGGTGAATTGGAGTTTTGGATTGAGAAGGAAGAAGAAGAAATAATTGAAATTTGGAGAAGAAGATGAAAATATTTGAATAGAAAAAATACGTAAAATTAATTAGGGTGTATCGTGAGAAAAAAATAATATTTTATGGGGTCGTTCTTTATTGGCCTCGGGGCTTCAGTGGGTTGTCGGGAATGGACAACGTATTAATCCCTTTGAAGATCAATGGATTCCTCTAGTTTCCAACCCTTGTAGAGGTAGAGGGTGGAGTGATTTTTGGCCGGGATTGCGGGTTGCCCACTTCATAGATCCCTCACTTCGCTCTTGGCATACCAATTTACTGAGTCTATTTTTTCCTGCTCATGTTGTTTCTTATATTTTATCATTGCATCTCTCTCAGGTGGACATTGAGGATAAATTGGTTTGGGGTCCGACTAAACATGGAGAGTATTCGGTAAAATCAGGTTATCGACAGGCTCTGATACGTCAATTTCCAGACTATTGTCGGCCTGATCCGGATTGGGCAGTTTGGAAACGTTTATGGCAGCTCAAGATTCCCCCCTAAATGGATCTTGTTTGTGTGGAAATGTCTCCATAATATTTTGCCAGTGAAAAGGGAACTTCACAAACGAGGAATGCCTATTGATCCCCTATGTTCTCGGTGCTCTCAGAATGTCGAATCCCTTGAGCACCTATTTTTTGATTGCCCATTTTCCCAACGGGTTTGGCGCAGGTCAGTTCTGGGCTTAGACTTTGGAGTTGGCACACCTCTGTCTTTTTTCTCCTGATTTCAGGGATGGGTGCAACAAATTCGCGACTTGGCGATTTTAATTCAATCCATTGCTTTGTTATGGGCATTTTGGTTGCAACGCAATTCTGTGGAATTTCATCGGGAAGCTGTGTTTATTGAACAAACGATTATGACAGCAAATGATCTATTCCCATTACTTAATTCATCACAACACAATGCTTCTGTTGAGTGGTTTCACTCTAGTCTTTCTTCCCACAACAGATATGCTAATCCAGTGTTCTTGCAGAACGTTATGCAACCCACTTCTGCGGCTCCGTGTATGCGCATTGTTGTGGATGGTTCTTGGCTCTCTGTCGGTGACCGAACTGGTCTGGTATAGGTTTGTTTTGATGCAGAAAATAAGCGGGTTTACGAGGAGGCTATTGCAGGGCCACCAATGCTTTCGCCTCAGCAAACCGAAGCGGCTGCTGTTCTTAAGGCTATGCGATGGGCTTACCACTCTGGCCTTACCAGACTGCTTGTGCAAACAGACTGTCTAGTCCTAGTTCTGTTATTACAACACGATGATCAAGACCAGGATTGGAGACTCCAATCTATTTTGGCTGATATTTTGTATGTTACTAAGTTACTTGATTATGTTGTTTTACAAAAGGTGGAGCGTCAGGTTGTTCATGAGGCTCACCTTCTTGCTACTGCTGTATGTCACTCTATTTAGTTTAATATATCTGTGTTGTGTTCTAAAAAAAAAAAGATAATTTTTTGGTTCAAATAGAATAGCCCAAGGGTTTGCCTCCCAACCCAAACCAACCCAATACACTTAAAAAAAATTAAAAATTAAAAATTAAAAATTAAAATGTAAAAATCAAGACACTTTTAACTAATTTCATAATATTTTTTACTTATTTTAAAAGGTTATTTACACCAAGACCCCCTCAACTATTAGTGAATATCACTTTACCCCCTCATCTATGAAACTATACATTTTGACCCCCTCAACTATAAAAATGTATCACTTTCACCGCCTATAGACACCCTCTAGACCACCTTTCAAAATGGTGTATTTGTATGGTTTTCATAGTTAAGGGGATATTATGTACAAGTTCATAGATGAGGGGACTAAAGTGATATTCACTAAAAATTGAGTAGGTCTTAGTGTAATTAACCCTATTTTAAAATATTGTACAATTTTTTATCATTTCCAATAGATTTTTTTATAGGGAAAATTACAAACATCCCCTTGAGATTTGGTAAAAATACAGATTCCCCTGAGGTTTGAGAAATTACAAATTGCCCCATGAGGGTCAAGTTTTCATAACAAATTAGGGGAAATTAGGGGGAATCTATAAGAAAATAAAAACCTCAGCGAGCAATTTGTTATGGAAATATAAACCTCAGGGGGCGGGATGTAATTTCTCAAACCTCAGGAAAGAATTGTATTTTTACCAAATCTCGAGGGGTGTTTGTAATTTGCCCTTTTTTATACTAATTCCAACATTAAATAGTGCATAAAAATACTTGTTAAATGACTTATGATAATTACAAGAATCTTTCTTGAGGTGTGACCCTTGAGGAATTGGAAATTACACCATTATGAGATCTTTTTTTCTAGACCTCGTGAGCAGAATCCACCTGGGTAAGGTCATTGAGATTTGTGTCTTGATTTTAAAAAAAAATTGCTCAAAATAATCTTTTAAATTTAGTAGTGTTTTAGTATATTATAAATTTTTTATTGCTTTAGGGCCCGTCTAAAGGACCCAAAATTTTCTGTTGCGTCATATGAAAAAAAAAATTAATTATAAGTAGGGTTTGACGCAATTGAAATTAAAACATATATAAACAAGTGTTGTTTCGGCTCAATTTTTAATATTTTTGAATATTTGTAATAATTTCTTTCTATTTTAATATATAAAAGTCTATTTTAATTTATAATTTTAATGATTATATGTGCAAGTAATTTTAAACCGGATCCTCTCCAGCCAAAGTTTCCAACCGGTCCTCCGGTCAATGGCCTGGATCTTGCCACGTCACCCCACTCAGAAAGAACGGCCCAGATCAACGAAAAAAAAAAAAAACACAAATTTCAAATTTCCCACAAAACAGAGCTCCTCATTTTCAATCTGTAAACAAAAAAAAGAGAGAGGGAGAGGGAGAGGAGACACCGTCCATCTGCCATCGTTGTTGGACCACCAGCCACCATTCCTCACCGGCGACCACCAGGTTGAGAAACTAAAGTAGATTTGAAAGAAAAAAAATTAGGGCTTTTATTTGGGGCTTTACTTTGATTTGGGGCTTGCAATGCATATGCATATACATATATAATGTATATATATACATAAAATGAGGAGCTGATAATGTATATAAACAAAAAGCCGTCCATTTTGGATCTGTAAACACAGCTATGGATTTTCAAATTTCAGATGCTCATAATGTATATAATATATATATATACCACTGTCCATCTGCCATTGTTTTTTTTTTTCTTTACATGCTCATAATGGTTCATTAAAATATATATATATATATATATATTTGATTATGTGCTGTGTGCATCTTTCAGAAATTTTATAGAGAACACTTTTCAAAAATAGAGGGAATGAATGAATATATACATTATCTTCAACACTTTTCAAGCACTGGCCCACTATAAGAAAATAATTTGAATCAGTGCTTGAATGAATAAATTTGAAAAGTGCTTGAATTATGGTTCTTGAATCAGAGCTCCTTAATGACCCATTATTGTGTTCAGATTATTGTTCAGATTAATGGGACTCATTTCCACTTTACAAGTACACAGGGTTTGGTGTTTAGATTGAACTTTTTTATTGTGTATGATAAACATATGCATGTGAACCTCTTTTTTGTAGGTCAATGTCAATGTCAAGCACAAATGCAAGTATGGACAACATGCATGAAGTTAGATTCAAAAACCGCAATTGTCGATGTGGCAGAAAAGCTATGGTGAAGATTTCTCAGTCAACGGATAATCCAAATTGCCTTTATTTTGTATGCCACAATTATCCGAATGGTTGTAACTTCTTTCAGTGGTGGATCCCTCCACATATGCAGCATAATTTGAAGGTGGTCGAGAATGATATCGATGAAGAACGCATGGAAGTCTTGTCTACTCTTAGAGAAGTAATTATCGTCAATGGGGAGCTCAAAGACATGACTATAAAGAGTAGGAAACAATATAGAGACTTGGCAATGGTGGTTGAAAGAGTTGGTGCAAAATTGAATTACGCTTTTGTTTTTTTTGTTTTGTTGTTGGTGGTAGTTGTGATCTTAGTGTATTTGAAATAGTGTAATGTAATTGGGATGATGTTTTGTTTAATGGTTGAATGTAATGGATTGCAATCTCATGTTAAACATAACAGTGTTCATGTTGTAATCTCTTGACACTAGAATGCAAAACCTTGAGATGTTGACAATAGAATGTAGACTCCTCTTCACAGGATATTGTTGTAGCTGTTGAGATGTTGAACAATCAGAAACCTGAGAATCAGGTTAGTGATACCAGTTTTGAGAATGCAAATTGTTTATTGACAAAGACTGGTAAGGCAGCAGGGGAACACCATATTCTCAGTAAGGAGGTTGATATGGATGCTAAAATTATGGAGGGAATGAATGAACAATATCTTCAACTAATATTTTTGGATGCTCATATATCAAATGATAGAATAGAAAATTCATCCACACATAATCAGAATTCATAAAAATTAAAATTTTCAAATGCTTCAAAAGAACCCAAATTCAGATATAACATTACAAGTACAAATCTGATTCAGATAGAACCCAAATTCAGATTTAACATTACAATTACAAATCTGATTCAGATAGAACCCAAATTCAGATAGAGCTAAGGTAAAATTAGATAACAACTCATGTTAAACAAATAGATTACAACATGAACTGGAAATATTCAGCACCAAGTGGATTGCAACAGGCTTAAAATTTGAAGTGCCTTCCACCTTCCATCTCTTTGTGCCCATCTATACCCTGAAAAAAATTTAAAAAATAAAAAAAAACAAAACAAAACAGCAGGAAAAAAATAGCATGAACTCAGTCCAAAAAAAGGGCAAAATAGCAGCACTTGGAGCACCCAAACAGCAAAATAGCAAGAAAAGAAAATCAAAACAGCAACTATTTTTGCCTTGATCAGTACCTGACTACACATTAAAGTGTTTGTTGCTCGAGAATCTGTATTTGAGCCTTGAGAATCTTGAAAAGCAATGTCATACCCACCTTGAAGCAGTGTCATAAATGAAGGTTCACCACAATACGGCAAATTGTTTGCCTACAATGAATTAAAAACAAAGCATATTGATTACGTAATCATATTATACCCACAAAAAAAATACGTAATCATATTGTACCTACAAAAAAAATACGAAAACAAATCTCACTCACATTATATGTGGGATATATCAATGGAGGTGGAACTGAAGGAGGAACATTTTCATCATTGTACACATCTCCTCCAACAGATAATGGAGAAGGTGTAACTGTCAGAACTGCAACAGATTGTGAAGAACTCAAAGATTTAGCACGTGATTTTCTTTTAAAGCTTGCTTCCAACGCCACCTCACATGGACCTTTTATCCTCCTTTTGCCCTTACTACTTGGGGCTTTTTTCTTCAATCCTGTTGGAATTTGCACAACATGATTGTTGTCTTGAGAAGCCACTTCCAAGCTTTGCGGTTGATCATTACAACTTAATTCATTTTCAGTAACAAAAAGGGCACTTATCTTGCTTTCAACATTTGCATCTAATGCAGCGACTTGTGAAAATGCTAAATCATAAGTTTCCTCAGTTTCAGCAGCTCTACATGCTACTGCTCTAAATGCAGTCATCAATGTCTTATACCGCGAGGCTTGTTGGAGTTTGACGTCTACTTCAATCCGATTCCCCAAGTTGTCCTTAACAGCTTCTGCTCTTGCTTGTTTGGTCCACCTCTTCATAACGTATTGTACAGGAACCTCTTTAAGCTTCAATATGTCTCTCACAACCTTCAAACAGTGACTGCACAAAATCCCTTTCCTTTCAAACTTTGTACAACTACAAGCCAAAGAGCCATCCATCTCCATTTTCACTTTCCTTGCATTTTTCCCAGTAGCATCAACAATTGTGTAAACGGTACAACCCTCCCCGTATTCAATTGCTTGTATGTCTGATTCAACAGAAAGAAAATACTCATCTTGAAACTCCTCAAAAATATTTTTAGTGTACACATTACCCATTTGACTTAACATTCTGAATGGCGCTCTCACCCTTGGCAACCTTTGGCACAAAGCATAGCCTGCTTCTAACTCCTTGTACCGCTTCTCAGAAAGTACCCTTTCAAAATGCATGAAGAATTCCTTTAAATTAAAATCAGAACGAATGTAATCCTTCAAAAACGCATTAAAAGATTCACTGAGTTGTGTCGTACTCATTCCCGCAGCCCATGTTGATTTAACATATGCCCAGCCCCATTTTTCCTTCACCCTAAAAGTCAACTTTAACCAATGATTATCGTGAGCATCATATGCATCAAGCATTTCCCCCCACTTCAATTTCCATTCATTTTCATCCTCAATGTCAAACAAGAATTTATTTAATACACCTTTCACCCCCTTATCTTGAAAGAGACAGTTAACATGCCTTAATGCATTTTGCATCAAATGCCAAGTGCACAAACGGTGACTCGTGTCAGGCATCACAATAGGTATGGCCTTAGCCATTGCAGCATCTTGATCGGTAAACAAAGTTTTTGGTGCCTTTTTTGACATAGCCTCTAAAAAAGTTTGAAATAACCATACAAATGTTTCGGCAGTCTCATCATACAACAAAGCTGCACCAAAAACGACTGTTTCTCTATGATGGTTAAATCCCACAAAAGATGCAAATGGCCTATGCTCTTTATTTAACTTGTAGGTAGTATCAAATGTAACTACATCGCCAAATTGGGCATAATCCATGATCATTTGTGCATCGGCCCAAAACATATTCGTTATTTGCTCCTCATTATCTAACTGGAAAGCATAAAAAAAAGATGGATTCTCCACAGATTTTTGTTGAAAGTATTGCAAGACATTACCTACTTCCCCATATGCTAAACTTTTTTGTCTTTTGGTTCTCAAGTAATTTTTTTGATCTACTTTGAGAAACCCAAGAGACTGCCTCCCACCAGCTTCCCTACCCATGAGTTCAAAAGATTGCCCTAAACGAAGACCAGACTGTGAGGCTAAGTCTAACTCAATTGCTTGGGTAGGTGATATCTTTCTCTGCGATGGCAACATATGGGCACAATCTAGAGATACAAGTTGATGGTTGTGTTTTTCTTTGAAATCAATCACAACAAATTTCTCAGTACTGACATCCAATTTAACAAAAAGACGGGCCTCACAACCAATCCTAGTTTCAGCTCTAGGGTTTTTTGTCAATGGGTCTCGCTTGTCAACCTTCCGAAATCCCTCTTTGTTGCAAACCAAATTTCTAGAAATAATTTGATTAGTAACCTTGTTCTTCTTACAATATTCCCTTCTTATGCTAAACCCCATTCTTGCTCCATATGCATTATAAAAATCATACGCACCTTCTTCTGAATCAAAAGTCATTCCTTCTTTTGGCTTCCAACCACAATCGTTGTCAGCTTCCATATCCATATCAAAACACAACTGCAAAGTAAAGACAATGAAATGGGAGAAGCTTTAGAAAAGCTTTCTTCATACACAACTTTAGAAACAAAAATAATAAAATTTGAACATTAACATTTGAACATTAATAAAATTTGAACATTAACATTTAAAAAATCAAACAAGAACCTTTAAAAAGCACATAACCTCAGGTTTTAATGGGGTGAGATTTAAATTTAAAAACAAATATGATTTTGAATATTACATGAGGTTTCAAATTAAAAATATGTCCTTGTCATGTTGTCTAACCCATGGCTACCAGCAAGCTCTCTTTGAGTGGAGAAACTAGCTTAGAAAACAAAGGCAAAACAATTTAAAATTTTTTATGTTAATTCAAGCAGTCATTTTTGTTATGCAAAACAAAGGCAAAACAATTTAGAAAACCCATGGCTACCAGCAATCATTTTTGTTATGTTTTTCATACTCTCAAAAGCTTATTATTCAACAATAATATGTCACTATTCTTACAAGTTTCTCTAAAACTTGTTTGACACTAATACTTTAATTGATCACAAAATATCCATATGCAAGCAATGAACCATTATCTTCTTCTTTTTTTTTTCTATAATGGGTCATTAAGGAAGGTGTTATTTCCATGATTTACGCACTGAAATAATTCCATATGCAAACTGTTTATTCTACCCAAAAACATACAAGATGAAACAATATTTCAAACACATTTGGTGAAACTATTTTTGAAAAGTGTTCTCTATAAAATTTCCTGAAAAATGCACACAGCACATAATCAAATATATATATATATATATATGAATGAAAAGTGTTCTTTCCTATCATATTTCATGTATAAATGAATGAATTTTTTGAATGTAACAACAAAAATGGGAACAATAACACAAGATTTGCAAAGGGACTGGAACATCACCAGCAAAACTTGCAGCTGAATTGCTTTCTCGCCGGGGCTCTGGTTCGCGGTCGCCGGAGCCGGAGCGTTGATGTTCACCGCCGTCGAGGTCCGCCGCCGTCGATGTTTGTTGCCTTCGCCGCTGTCTATTTCACAAGAAAGATGTTGCTGGTGAAAGAACTCAATGGGAGGGAAAAGAGGAAAAGACGCTAAATGGGAGGGAAATTACGGAGCTCTGTTTTGTGGGAAATTTGAAATTAGTTTTTTTTTTTTTTCGTTGATCTGGGCCGTTCTTTCTGAGTGGGGTGACGTGGCAAGATCCAGGCCATTGACCGGAGGACCGGTTGGAAACTTTGGCTGGAGAGGATCCGGACTCGTCTAAAGGACCCAAAATTTTCTGTTGCGTCATATGAAAAAAAAAATTAATTATAAGTAGGGTTTGACGCAATTGAAATTAAAACATATATAAACAAGTGTTGTTTCGGCTCAATTTTTAATATTTTTTAATATTTGTAATAATTTCTTTCTATTTTAATATATAAAAGTAAATTTTAATTTATAATTTTAATGATTATATGTGCAAGTAATTTTATATAAAAAACTTGTTAATACTTAACATTTTATGCATAATTTTTTTTTATTAAAAATAATATATATAAAAGGGTCTCATTTTCATAGTTCGCTTTAGACCACATAAATCTTAGAGTCGGCCCTGCTCCTAAGCATGAGAGACAATTTGGGTAAATTACACTGGCACTCTCTCAGGTTTATGTTTATTACAGTTCCCCCTTCACATTTAAGAAATTACACTGACCCCCCTTGTTAGTGTAATTATTTGACAATGTTAACTTTTAAGTTAAAATGACCCCTTGAGATTTCAATTTAATACGGATCCCCCCCTGACATTTAAAAAAAAACTAATTTAATAAAAATAAATATGAAGAAATATATTTAATTTGTAAAAAATTATTTCTAACCACTCGAAAGATAAAAATTATATAAAAATGATAATTATTTTTTATTTTTTATTTCTTAACCAAATTAATTTTTAATTTTTAAAAAAAATTTCTAAAAATCAAACCATACATAGCCTAAAACTTTTTTGATAAGTCATTTCTTACGTTGGTAACTTATTTAATTATTTGTTAATTTTACAACATTTTTACCCTCTAAGACCTGTTTGGTAACTATTTTATTTTCAGTTTTCAATTTATATTTACAAAAAATTAAAAAACTATCATAAAAACTTTTTTGATAATTTTTTTGATTTATAAATGGTTGTCTCAGTTTGTAAATTTGAGAAAAAAAAATAAATTCAAAAAATAAATTTACATTGGTTTTTAAATAAAAATTTAAAAATTTGACAAACAAATTTTTTTTTTCAATTAATTTTTTTTTCCAATGAATTTTTTTTCAACTAATACTAATCGAGGGGACAATTGGTAATACTACTTTAAACCTTGGGGAGGGGATTGTAATTTCTAAAATCTAAGAGGTGTCAATGTAATTTACCCAGTGCGGGCAAAATTAGTATCTTAAAAAATTAAATTGCTGACATCAGCAAAATCTGTTAATTGACTTAATACTCAATTAACTAAGGAAGCTATCTGTAATGAAACTTTAAATCTCAGGAAGGGGGATGTAATTTTCAAAAGGTGAATGAGGAACTATAATAAATATAAATCTCAAGGGGTGTCAATGTAATTTACCCTAAATTGATTAAGCATTTCATTAAGAGACTATACCCTCTCCAGTTTGATATTTTAATTGGACCGTATAATTTGGCACGTTTTCGACTCATTTTGGGTTTGTCTTAGGGGTGTTTTGGAAAGTTGGTAAAAAATTGATTTTTGACTTTTTACTAAGCTTTTTAACTTTTTGGGAAGTTGGTAAAAAGTTGACTTTTTACTTTTTAGTTTAATATTTATTTATGGTGTCAAATCAAATTAAAATGACCAAAATACCCTTACCGAACATAAGAATTTTATTTTTTTATTATTTTTTTCATAGACCCTAATTTGTAATTTTACACTTGCGTTTTTGGCACTTCCCAAACCACATTTGTTTCGTTTTTGGTACTTGCGTTTTTGGACATTTTGTCCAAAAACGTGGCTTTTTATTTTGTTCCCAAAACGGCACTTAATGATTTAAACTGTTTAATCTGTATGCCTCGTCAAATACTTTATTCCTGTAAAAAAAAAATCACGTTAATTAGATATCAATAGTCACTTAATCAAAACACATTTGTCTCAATATTTATTTTTAAAATCATACTTACTATTGAACAAATTTGGTTTGAACAAGTGGCTATCGCTATCCAATCAATTTGTTTTTTTATAGATGTAAAGTACTCAACGAACCCTATACATTGCACGGTTCGGGTTATCGATGTAAGTTCCGTAGTGGACCCACATAGGTAGGGATAGATCCAATATTATCACTATATGGTGTGAAATTATGTTTGAGGTGCAAATGCTTATAATTTTTAATTATTTTAAATTTTCTAATATAATATATGATATTTTTTAAAATTTTTTGGGAGTGCAATCACCCTCTCTGCACTTCTTAGACCCATCATTGCATAGAGGTCTAACAAAACGCTCCAGCCCAATATCAAACTAGAGAGAAGTCATTACCTTTTATTAATGGGTATATAATCTTTGGGAAAAGAGTGAGACCCCCACCATCCTAGTGAATTCTCATTGGTCCATATTTTTTTTTATTTTTTTGGTGTCCTGCTCTTACTTGCCCCCACGTGTGTGTGGAGGTGCTGGGGTCTGCCCCAACTGGGGGTCTGGAGCATGATTGATAATCTTTATAAATTTCTTATCATGTGTGCCTTAAAAAAATAAGTTAACAAAACACATTGATTGATATTCTCTTAGCAAAATTATTTTTTGAAAAGTGTACTGTTATGCTTTGTAACTATGTTAACGTTGTTGTCTTCTCCAAATTTTTTATTTTTGACCCATTTGAAGAAAGGTAAAAAAACATTAAGTATTAATTCTAGTGATCATGCTATGTTACACACTCTTAAAAATGTGTGTATTATATGTAAGTTATGACATTTGTGGAGTTACACAAATGTCATTAACTAAAAAGAAAAGTCATAACTAAACATCACATAAAATATAGACTGATTTTATTTATACACCACCAAACCTCTCTATGGGAAAGTATTTTGAGAATGACACCACGTGGCCAAGGTGTGTTCAAGATGTCGGTCGAGGTGCCACATGGGTGAGTCATTGTAGCCTACTTTTTGTACTCCTTTCGGATACGATTAGCCCTACAGTTCAGACTTCTGTGGTTCTAAATCTAATTTCGCAAGTGCAATGTGAAATAAATAAACACAAATGAGTCCAAATCCAACAATTCTTTTGGAAAATCGATTTTGAATAAAAAAATACCAAAAATAGACTGTTTTGCCAGATTTCAGAGTTGCCACCTAGATTTTTTAGAAAATTTAGGAAACTTGAGACTCGTGCCAAAGGCCACTTATCCTTCATCACCAAAGTGTCTCAGCTCGGGAACTTAGGTATGAGAGGGGAAGGTCATGAATTGAGCACCCTACTCACCCAATCAAAAATCGGCCTCTACTAATCATGATATGATTCTTATTTACATTATATGCTCATGTTCTGATTATTAGGCTATCTTTACTAGGTGATGCACACAAGTATAGACTAATTCGCCCACTTTGGAATGTTTTGATTTCATGTTTGTTTAAAAAGAGTTTTGAATATGTGTTTCTTGAAAAAGTAAGCTCATATATACATTAATCAAATCATCCCAATTTAAACAAATTAGCCTTCATCCACAGGCATTCAAACAGGTATATCAAATAAGCACTTGGCCTCATGGATATGCTAGATATGGCAATAATCATATGCATGCGATATGCTAAAGCAAAACTGCTTGCCTAGTACTCCAAGGCAAGCCAAAGAAGATAAAATAATTAGAAGAGATGCATACTCCTGACAATGCAAATGACTAATACAACACATGCAAAGATGTAACTAATAAGTTCGGTTTCCTAACATGACATATGACTCAACTCAAAGCATGCGATAGCGTACGTATTCAAGTAGGAATTTGAATTTGACATTTGATTAGTATGATGAGCCGAACCCTTATGCATGCAAAACATGTTAGGTATACCTCCTTATTGGAGTGTGGACCCAATTGGTTTTGGAAAAGAGTTTTAATTTGGCTTGGTTTAGGTATAATATATTTTTATATATTATATTTGTGGAGGCCCAATTCAATTTGGATACAATTAGGGTTTGATTACAAAACCCTAGATTCAATATATTATTTGTATTGTTTTTTTCCCAAGAAAAAAAAACGGCAGCAGCATATACTTGTGCTTCGGGTAGATTGCTTTGGTCAAGCAGCAGCGTTTTTGATCAAATTGATTGCTGAGAGTGCTTGGTAATTTGTTGGGCTTCAATTGGTATTGATTGTTGCCCTGTTTGACTTGGTCAATCCAAGAATTGGTGCCATCAAATTCAAGAATTTGTGCTTTGCTTTGCAACTCTGTTTCGGTTCTGTTTTGAAGGTCTACATTGAAGGTTTTGATTTGGGTTAATTATTTTGGGTCTTCTACAACTCTGATTCTGAAGATTTTGGTTCATCTATTTGGTGAGGTCTTTCCTCTTTGTTTATTTGTGATTATTTAGAATTCACCTAAGGGTGGTTTGTGAGACCATTAGTGTCTCGTTTGTAATTGTTTGGAAACTCTTTGGTTGATAGTGGAATCGGATTTCGATCCCGTGGACGTACCTCACATTGAGGGAACCACGTAAACATTCTTGTGTTGCTTTTGATTTAATTTTTCCGCATTAGTTTTTATTCTCATTGATTGATTTACTTGTGGGGAATCATCGATTTTCCCTAACAACTGGTATCAGAGCTTACGGTTTATTGGGGTTTATTTATTTGTGTAAATCAATGGAGGGGAATGTGGGTCGTATGTCTAGCTTCAATGGAAACAATTGGGTAACTTGGAAAACTAAAATGGAGGACCTATTATTTTGTAAAGACTTGTATGGGCCTATTGAGGGTGATAGTGGCAAACCTGATGATACGAAAGATGATGAGTGGAAGAGGTTAAATCGAAAAGCTGTTGGTGTTATCTGTCAATGGATTGATGACAGTGTGTTTCATCATGTTGCCACTGAAACTTCGGCACATGATTTATGGAAAAAATTAGAGAGTCTTTATGATAGAAAATCAGCAGGTTCCTCTCATTCAGAAGCATTTGTTGTGAGAGGCCGAAGCAAAACAAGGGGGAGAAGTAAGACTCCTCATGGTCGTAATCAAAGCCGTGACAAATCAAAGGATGGTTCTTTTTCAAAGAAAGACATTGAGTGTTATTATTGCCATGAGAAAGGGCACATGAAGCGAGAATGCCGAAAGCTCAAGAATAAGGAGAAAAGACGTGACAAAAGTGTGGATAAGAAGCAAGAAGACACAACGGCAGTTACTACCGATGATCTCATGGTCGTTTGTGAAGATGATTGCATCAATTTTGTGGACCAAGAGAGTAATTGGGTGATTGATTCCAGTGTTTCTTTTCATGTGACTTCTCGAGTTGATTTCTTTACTACCTACACCAAAGAAGATTATGGTTCTGTTCGAATGGGTAATGAAGGTTTGTCCAAGATTATTGGTATGGGCGATGTTTGCTTGGAAACAAATTTGGGCTGCAGGTTGTTGCTTAAAGATGTGAGGCATGTTCCCAACATTCGCCTCAATTTAATCTCTACTGGGAAGCTAGATGATGAAGGCTTCAACAACAAATTTGGTGATGGAATATGGAAGCTCACAAAGGGTTCTTTGGTGGTGGCTAAGTGCAAGAAGACTCATACACTTTATTCGATGCAAGGAAAAATTTGTAAAGGTGTTGTCAATGCACTTGAAGATGATATTTCTACCGAATTGTGGCACAAGCGGCTTGGCCACATGAGTGAAAAGGGGCTGCAAGTATTGTTCAAGAAAGAGCTTCTACCCGGTTTGAAAGGTACACATCTTAAAACTTGTATTCATTGTTTGGCGGGTAAACAACATAGAGTTTCTTTTCATAAAAATGTTGCTTCTAGAAAAGAAAATGTTTTGGAGTTGATTCATTCAGATGTTTGTGGTCCTTTGAAAGTTAGAACACATAGTGGTGCACTTTATTTTGTTACTTTCATTGATGATTTTTCAAGGAAAGTTTGGGCTTTTTTACTAAAAACTAAAGATCAAGTTCTAGAAGTATTTAAGCATTTTCAGGCCATGGTTGAAAGAGAAACAGGGCAGAAATTAAAGTGCATCCGATCAGACAATGGTGGTGAATACACTGGGCCATTTGATGAGTATTGTCGCAGCCAAGGCATTCGGCACCAAAAGACAGTTAAGAAGACTCCTCAACAAAATGGAGTTGTCGAGAGGATGAACCGCACCATTGTGGAAAGAACAAGGTGTTTGCTTTCACAAGCTAAATTGCCAAGATCCTTTTGGGGTGAGGCAATGAGTACAGCGGTTGACGTGATCAATTTGTCTCCTTGTTATCCTTTGAATGGTGATGTTCCTGAAAGAGTTTGGACTGGCAAAGATGTGTCCTATGAGCACTTGAGAGTGTTTGGTTGCCGAGCTTTTGTTCACATTCCAAAGGATGAGAGGTCCAAGCTTGATAGTAAGTCAAGACAATGTATTTTTCTTGGCTATGGACGTGATGAGTTTGGTTATAGATTGTGGGATCTGGTCGACAAGAAAGTTATTCGAAGCCGTGATGTTGTGTTTCTTGAAGACCAAACAATTGAAGACTTTGGCAAAGGTGATCAACCGGAGCCAAAAACTAGTGATCTCATTGACATGGATCCATCTCCTTCATCTTCAGTTGATGATGAAAACGGGGGAGATGTGCAGCCACCTATTGAAGATGTAGAGGATGATGCTAATCCTAATGAGGTTGAGCCAGAAATTGAGGAAGAGCATCCAACTCAAGAACCGCCACCACAACTTGAGTTAAGAAAATCTACAAGGGACCGACAACCTTCAAGAAAGTATCCTCCCAATGAATTTGTGTTGATTTCCGATCAAGGGGAGTCGGAGAGCTACCAAGAAGCAATTGAGCATGCAAAGAAAGATGATTGGAAAAAGGCCATGGAAGAGGAGATGAATTCTTTGCTTGAAAACCAGACTTATGATTTAGTGAAGTTGCCTAAAGGGAGGAAAATTCTGAAAAATAAGTGGGTTTTCAAATTGAAGAATGATAGGAAGAATCTGAGGTACAAAGCACGTCTTGTTGTGAAAGGCTTTGGGCAAAAGAAAGGTATTGACTTTGACGAGATTTTCTCACCGGTTGTAAAGATGTCTTCTATTCGGGTTGTACTTAGCATGGCTGCAAGTATGAACCTTAAAGTTGAGCAACTTGATGTGAAGACCGCATTTGTTCATGGTGATCTTGAAGAAGAAATTTACATGGAGCAACCGGAAGGTTTTGTAGAGAAAGGGAAAGAGAAATTTGTTTGCAAATTGAAGAAAAGTTTGTATGGCCTCAAGCAAGCTCCACGGCAATGGTACAAAAAATTTGACTTTTTCATGATGAATAATGGTTTTTCTAAAACCACTTCGGACCATTGTGTGTTTGTGAAAAATTTCCCGGATGGCAAATTTATTATTCTTTTGCTTTATGTTGATGACATGTTAATTGTGGGTCAAGATTCTATCATGATAAACAGGTTGAAGTTAGAGTTGAGTAAATCTTTTGCTATGAAAGATTTGGGGCCGGCAAAGCAAATTCTTGGTATGAAAATTGTTCGTGATCGCAAAAAGGGGCTGATTTGGTTGTCTCAAGAGAGCTACATTGAGAAAGTTCTTGAGAGGTTCAACATGGATAAAGCAAAGCTGGTTGGTTGTCCACTTGCGGGTCACTTCAAACTTAGTTCGAATCAATGTCCTACAGGTGAGAAAGACAAAGAAGAGATGTTGAAAGTTCTTTATGCTTCAGCAGTTGGTTCTTTGATGTACACCATGGTTTGTACAAGGCCGGATATTGCTCACGCAGTTGGTGTGGTGAGTTGTTTTCTCTCTAATCCGGGTAAAGAACATTGGGCAGCGGTAAAATGGATTCTAAGGTATCTTCGAGGGACTTCGAAGGTGTGTTTGTGTTTTGGGGATGGTAAGCCGATGCTTGATGGGTTCACAGATTCTGACATGGCCGGTGATATTGATTCTAGGAAATCTACTTCGGGGTATTTGATGACTTTTGCAGGGGGAGCTGTGGCATGGCAATCTAAATTACAAAAATGTGTTGCTCTCTCAACTACCGAAGTTGAATTTATTGCCATTACAGAAGCTTGCAAAGAAGAGTTATGGTTGAAGAAATTTTTGCAAGGGTTGGGTTTGAAGCAAGAAAAGTATGTGCTTTATTGTGATAGTCAAAGTGCTATTCACTTGAGTAAAAATTCTACTTTTCATTCGAGATCGAAACACATTGATGTGAGATACCATTGGATTCGTGATGTGTTAGATTCGAAATTGTTACAACTCGAAAAGGTTCACACAGATGATAATATCTCGGATATGTTGACAAAGACTTTGTCGAGGGACAAACATTTAAAGTGTCGAACTTTGGCGGGTATGGTTGATGTCTCCACCTAAGTCGGTAGGGGGAGAATTGTTAGGTATACCTCCTTATTGGAGTGTGGGACCCAATTGGTTTTTGGAAAAAGAGTTTTAATTTGGCTTGGTTTAGGTATTATATATTTTATATATTATATTTGTGGAGGCCCAATTCAATTTGGATACAATTAGGGTTTGATTACAAAACCCTAGGTTCAATATATTATTTGTATTGTTTTTTTCCCAAGAAAAAAAACGACAGCAGCATATACTTGTGCTTCGGGTAGACTGCTTTGGTGAAGCAGCAGCGTTTTTGATCAAATTGATTGGTGAGAGTGCTTGGTAATTTGTTGGGCTTCAATTGGTATTGATTGTTGCCCTATTTGACTTGGTCAATCCAAGAATTGGTGCCATCAAATTCAAGAATTTGTGCTTTGCTTTGCAACTCTGTTTCGGTTCTGCTTTGAAGGTCTACATTGAAGGTTTTGATTTGGGTTAATTATTTTGGGTCTTCTACAACTCTGATTCTGAAGATTTTGGTTCATCTATTTGGTGAGGTCTTTCCTCTTTGTTTATTTGTGATTATTTGGAATTCACCTAAGGGTGGTTTGTGAGACCATTAGTGTCTCGTTTGTAATTGTTTGGAAACTCTTTGGTTGATAGTGGAATCGGATTTCGATCCCGTGGACGTACCTCACATTGAGGGAACCACGTAAACATTCTTGTGTTGCTTTTGATTTAATTTTTCAGCATTAGTTTTTATTCTCATTGATTGATTTACTTGTGGGGAATCATCGATTTTCCCTAACAAAACGAATGGATACAAATCATGGAAAATGCTAAGTAAAACATGATGTTATACAACCATAGTAAACGAATAAATAAAAGGGAGAAAGAAATAGGGGTTGGAAGATATACACAAATCATTACATATTTGCCCTCGCGCAGGAGGGTCCGAATGAATATCCTAGCTAATTACTAACTTAACTAACTATTACAATACCAAAATGAATTAACTACACTAGCTAATTATTACAAATTAGAATTGAACTAACTAATTAATTACAATATGAAATTAATTAACTAAGTAATTCATTATTACAAAATTATTACAAGTTCACTACTTTAAGTACAACATACTACTATTTAAACATAATTTTAACGGGCCTCGAGAAACGAGAGATAGTTCATGCATGAATGCGAATTTCCACCCGAAAATGCCTCTATTTTGCTGCCAGAATGGTTCTATTGTGTAGTCAAAAAATTGAATTGTTTTTACCCCAACCTCTATTCTGTTCTGCCATGAAAATGGCAGTACTGGCCTAAAATGAGGTGGCCGGCCGACTAGTAAAAGTGGTCGGTCGTACAGTGAGGTAGCTGGCTAGCCACTAGTTTTGGGTTCTCCTCTGCTGCAACAAAAAAGAAACAGAGTATTTTCAGAGGATATTTGTCCATCATGCCTCTCCTTATCATCAAACAGATTAAAGGAGGGGTAGGCTTGATTCGCAAGCCATCAATCGACGCAAACTCATTGCGTGATAACTTATGAATCAAGGGAAAAAATCTCAATAAATGACAATGAAAGACCGACAAACCTCATCCCTATTATGGAATTGATCAAGGGAAGTGGTAGACCTGGAATCTTGAGCCATTATTATCACTAAAGAGTATGAAATGGCTCAAGACTCAATGGGTTCAACTAACGTCCGATTGAACCCCAAACTTGATTTTATTATCGTGTTACCTCTTTTAATCCAATTTTATTGCTTCTTTTACATACCTTTCCATTCTTTAGTCATTTTAGTCCAAGAATGAGAATTAAGTCCACTAAATGGAGAGAAGTGTCAAAGAAGAAGTTGTTTTGGGCATGAAAGATAGGTAATTCCTTGGTAATGAACCTCCGAAGAGATTAAACCATTTAGCATTGAAGGTTCTCTTTCTCAACCTCAAACAATACTCGGTTGAAACAATTCTCAAAGAAATAAAAAGCCAAGAAATGAGGGAGGTTCCAGATATATGTGAACACAAGTATGAAAAGTATGAAATAAATGCTATCAACTCAAATAGGTTGGTGTCTAATGCCTAAACCACCAAACCTATGAGGATAATTACACTACAATAGGGGTGTAATTTTGGCCCGGCCCAGCCAGCCTGGCCCATGTCAGGCCTTGCGAGCTCCTACCAAAAATCAGGCCGGCCCACGGGCCAGAAAACTAGGCCCAGGCCCAAGGGTATTCAGGCTTTGGGCAGGTCAGTGGGCCGAGCTGCTGGACCTAGGCTTAGGCTCGGGCTTTGGGCGGGCCTAAACAATTTTTTAATTTTTTCCACCAAATTTTATTATTTTCCATTAAAAATAACACTAGGCCTCGGGCTGGGCTTTTGAGTAGGCCTTGTACAGGCCGATGGGCTGGGCCACGGGTTAGGCTGGGCTTCAAAATGATGGCCCAGGCCCAGGCCTAAGGCCTTGGGCTGGGCTTAGGCCTAAACCTAAACAGGCCGGGCCCACTCCGGGCCGCCCATGGGCCATAGGCCGTTTTTACACTCCTACACTACAAGCAAACTATACAAAGAATAAACCAAATGAACAACCTAAAATAGTCCTAAAATAGCTAAAAATAGTGCTGGAATTAGCATGGAAAAGCTAGAAAAAGTAAGTTAAAATAATGGAGAAATAAAGCTAGTAAGCAAGCCTAAAGAGGGGTGTCTAACCCCTCCACTTTTGGGATCTCAAAACCACATTTTTAGCCTTTGAAAAACTCTGAAAAAAAGTGGTAAAAAGTTGAAAAAAAGTTGAGAAAAGATAGAAAACATAAGGGCAAAAGCTTAAAAAACAAGGTTCAAAGAAGGGTGGTTAACCTCTCCACCTTTGATAGCTTTAAGCCACAAGTTTCAACTCATAAAAAAAGTATAAAAATAGTACAAAAACAGTAAGAAAAGAGAAAGAAGAAGTAGTGAAAAGATAGTCAAAGTTATATCTCTTGAAGAGGAGTAACTCTTTTGTTCACAAACCACAAGGTATTCACTCTTAAGGGCTGAGATTTGATCTTAAGAACCTCAGCAAGAAGAGCCAAATTTTTGGTTTAGGAAGTGTAGAGAGAGAGAGAGTGTGTGCATGTTGCAAGATAGAGAGGAGTGCTATGCAAGTTTTGGCCTTTTAGGAATTGTTTCTAACCTAATTCAAAGAGGGGTGGTCATCTATATATAGAAAAATATGTGCCTTTGTCGAAAATATCTGTATAGAGACAGCTGGTGCAGTACATGCATCTGTGGAAACAGCTAGCAACAAATATTTGCAAATATCTACTTTGCTGGAAAACATGGCTGGCCGATCACTTGAGGGACGCCCGGCCACCAAAATTGACCTATGGGGACACCTAGTTGGCCAATCCACTTAAAATGGCCTATTTTTTATCAACTGGCCGGCCGGCTACCTTTAGTGGTCGGCCTACTACTTAGTGGCCTGCTGGCCACAAAAAACTACTCTCAAGTCCGATTTCAAATAAGCATAACTCCTTTATCTGAACTCGGTTTTAGGTGATTCTTGAGTCTAAATTAAAGCCCCGGAAGTCTACTTTCCAATGGTGGTAGCCTCGTATCTAAATTCTAAGTATGCAAAGAGATATGCCTAATTTAGTAAAAGCTGCTTATTTCTCTCTTAACGATTTGATGCTCAACCTTTTCCTCAACTAGTTTTCTTCCCTCTCCTCCTATTTCCTTTAACTCCAAACCTATAAATAAGATGTTTTTAAAGATTTTTCAAAGAGTTCACCTCCCTTCCACTTATTTTCACTTTGTCCTTACTCAGTTTACCGAAAAGTGCAATATTTTAATCAAAATGCGAACCTCGGAACATCGTAGAAACATTTGGAAAAATCTTTTGAAAAAGAGGGTTTTGAGGTCTAAAATAGTTTTGGTCAAAATGGGGTGTAAGGTTGGGATTAAAAGCTCAAAAATCGAGCTTCTTATTGAAAAAATCGAGCGATCGTACAACGTAACTTTTCATCATCGAGTGTTCACCATGAGGTACCTAAGTCTTAAGGGCGGTCAAAACTAGGGTGTCTACAGTTACCCCTCTTTGACAAAGCTCGAAGTCATGGAATGACGTGAGTGAATGTCAAAGCTTGAAGATGACCCATTTTGACGAGGCCATAAGACTTGGGCAAACAAACAAAATGCAGATGTAGATGCAGTTGGTTGAAACTAAGGGTTGCCTACGTATCCCATTGCAAAGAATCAAACCAACGTAGTTTTGGGACAAAATACAAAATGATACATAATGTAACGAAATAATCAAACCGCAAGTAGTGCAAAACACACGAATACCATAAAAGAATGGAGATGGAAATCAAACTATGTTTTATATAGAAAAGAAGTGGGCACAAGCCCAACGACACCTAACACAGGCTAAGTGCCTATATCCTCAATACTGGCCTCAGCGCAGCATAAATGCTTACACATAATAGAACCATGTTTCAATGTGAAAAGGGTGTGAGCACATACAAACTATGTCTTTCGTAGAATGAGTACAAGCAATTGGGTGGTATAATATAAGTGAGGAATGATCTACTAGGGAAAAGATGTACTGGGAAATAATAATGCAATGGGATGATAATGATCCTAAACGCGTTTACGCAAAAAGGATGGATGCAACAAGATAGAGTATGATGCAATGGATAAAATGGATAGGGAGGCGTAGGCCGAACAACGTTTTACCTAGAAAAGAAATGGACACAAAACAAATCACGTCTAACACAGAAAAGGTGCCGACACGCTCAATACTGGCTTCAGCGCAGCATGGGTGCTTACACATGACAGAACCATGTTTCAACGAGGGAAAGGTATGAGCACATGCCAAATTAAGCTTAACATGGAAATGATACATGTGATAAAATGGTATGATGTAATGGACGTGATAGATAATGTAGTAGATGAATAGGGTGACATACTCTAACCACGTTGGAATCGTGAGAAGAGGAAGAACAAATCCCAAACACACTGAAATCGTGTGAGAAAGGAAACACTCAAACCACGCTGAAATCATGAGAAGAGGTCCTACCGTTTAGGGTCGCGTCTCACGCGTCCTGAGATACTCTAACCACTCAAGAACACTCTAACCATGCTGAAATCATGAGAAGATGAAGAGAAAAACCGTTCACGATCGTGTTTCCGCACACTCTGAGATACTCTAATCACGTTGAAAATGTGAAAAAAGAAAGAGAAAAACCGCTCAGGGTCGTGCTTCTACACACCCTGAGATACTCTAATCACGCTGAAAACGTGAGAAGAGGAAGTGTGATGATGCGATAAATGCAAAAAGTATGATGATCGTGCAACAAATGCACGATGTGGTATGATCGTGCGATAGATGCACGATGTGGTATGTGTGACAAGTAATGTAATGAATGATGCTTAGGAAGTGCAATAAACAAGCAAAGCGGCACTTTAGAAAGCACCTCACGGGGTGAGTGGTGATAAACCGCTCTACTTTGACGGAGATCTTCCTCTTGTGTTCTTCGAACTCTTACCTTCAACTCACAGTTCAAAGGTCCTCAAATACTGGCAAGGGGTGACATTTGCATGTAGAAGCCACGAATGCCGCTTTTCTTCCTTATCATATTCACAACTTTCCCTATTCTCCAATAGGGTGACAGACTAGGTTGGTTCAGTATCCAGAATTGAGGCACACACATGCTATTTCAATCTATGGGGCTGCAATACAGATTTCAAGCCGAGGATACACCCCTGGGTATTTAAACCAGACTCGGAAATTCCAAACCTTTGTGTTCTAGGCATCACCATTCAAACTCTAGTTTCCATTGTCACAGTTGGTCCCCTAGGAACTCATTACAAACACAGCCAAGATGCCTCTAGTGGGGAAATGGTGTTCTGGGAGAGCACTTATGATTGCTACTCTGACTAAGTAGGCTTGAGCTTGGGGTTAAGGTACACTCATACTCCAGAGAAATGACGAGGCCTGCGAAGGTGCATCCGGAATGCAATCTCGGAATTTGCTGAAGTTGAAACAAACTTAGATGCTCCAAATTTACCTTTTCTTCTTTTACTTTTGTAGTTTGGAACCTATGTAGTTTCAGATAGGTCCTTATTCTATTGCTCTCTTTTTTTATCGAGGTTGGACCATGTAGTTTTATGAAAGAAAGAATCCTATTTTGCAGATCATGTTGAGAATAGTAAGGCATTCTAACCACAAAACGATTTATTTTTTGAAATTGGAACTGAGAATGAGTTCTTAACCGGGCATTGAACCTATAACTGACCACAGTAAAAATTACGACTCAACAAAGGAAGAACCAAAGTAAAACAACCTAATCTATTTACACCTATTGAAATCAAAACGACTCAAAACAAGACTCAAAACAAACCAAAAACCACAAAGACAACACTCGGATATTTGCTTTTCATCAGCGGGAGACCTCTCGATTCACGAGGAACCTGTTTCTCCAGGTATTGTTTCTCGCCCTTTTTTTTATTTATGGCTTTCACATAACTTTGACCTTCAATCTCTTTTTCTCTGAAAAGCCCTTTCCTTACTTTTTCTCTCAGCGTACATCTTTTTATTCTTTAATCTCTCTTATTTTTTATCCCTTCCCTGGCATGGTTGACGGATGAGTTGAAAATTATGAACCCCATGAGGGGGTCGAATATCCAGCTCTATTTCTACTTCGTGTTTCGTACTTGGCTCAATACATCGCTGCTTGGAGGAGGAGAGAGTTTCTGGCCAGTGTGTTGACAATGGGGAAAAGACAAGAAACCTGACTTGACTGTGCCCCTAGTTCATCATTTTGACCATATTTTTTTGTCTTTGATTTTGTTGCTAAAATAATTTTGACCAACATGAGAGTTCAGATTAACATGCCTGTTCGATTTTCTAATTTGAAATCATGCAAGTCAAACTGTGAGCACTAAAAATTTTCCTTCTCGAGTCCAAGAAATGGTTCGATTTTGGAACTGTTTTTGCAAATGGCTACTACTCGACCAACGTAGAATTTACTATTGAGATGCACAATCTCAAATCCGAACTTGATTTGTCTTGCAGCTGAATCTTTTAATAGAATATGACAAACAAAATTGAATGAAAATGAGCCAACTGGACATGGATAGGATAGCCGAGTTTGAATAAGGATAAGCCAATCAACATGGATGAGACAAGCAGGCAAAACATGGTTGGGGCCGAAATTCAGGATAAAATTGCTTACGTATCCCAAATATGGGAATCAGGCCTTACATAGCTCCCGGGTAAGGTGCACTCGGGTATTAACACTCTCCTTTTGCACTCTAACTTTTGCCAATGCCACCCTTTCAGGTTTTCAACCTTATGAGCTATTTTTCTTTCTTCTTTTTTTTTTCTTTTTTCTTTTTTTCTTTTTTGTTCTTTTTCTTTTCTTTTTACTTCTTTTCTTTTTTTCATTTTCCTTTTCTTTGTTTTCCTTTCTTATTTTTTCTTTTCTCTTTTTCTTACTTTAACTTTTGCCTGGGTCGCCTTTCCGGGTTTTCGGCCCAGCAAGCCTTTCAAGGACAGGAAAAAAGTTTAACTTATCCATGTTGATCGATTGTGAGATCTCTAGGCCATCTAAATCCCCAAGAATGGCTGTTGTTCCTGACCAAATAGTCTTGATGATGTAAGGGGCCATCCAATTGGGTCTGAATTTGCCCCTAGTGTCGCGGATAGGAACTCGGTTGTCCTTCAGCAATAAATTTTCTTTTTTCAGATTCTAAGATTGGGCTTTCTTGCTGATCTCCATTGGCTTAAGAAATGACCCAGATTTGAATCTTTGAGCATATCTAACCTTTTTGCCCCTAGTTCAAGGGATGTTTCTAATCCAGCTATGCAAGCTTCATTTGATGACATACGACCTTATTACCCCTAGTTCAAGGGCTGCTTCAAATTCGACCATGCAAGCCTCATATTTTGGTTGACCATTGAACATTCTGAGTTAAAGTTTGAAAGCATAGGGGCCAAGTCTTAAGATTGAGAGTGATCCTATGCTGTATAATCTCAAGATCAATTCCAAGCATGTCTTTGTAGAACCACACAAAACATTTTTTGAAATCTTTTAATAAAGTGACTAGTTGCACATGCTCTTCTGAAGACAATGCAAAACCAATATGGACCAAGCCAAGATCTTTCTCAGTACCCATGTTAACAAACATGATCTTATTCATTAAGGGCTTAGCACGCCTCTCTTCCTCTCAATCGATCAAATTTTGCAAATCCCGAGCAATTCCTCACTCTTTGTTTTCGTCACAGTGTTAGAAAAGTTTTGAAAAACTTTAGTCAATGCAATGATTTAAAGGCACCGAGAAGTAGGTGAAAATAACTGCAGTTTCATTCAAAACTTCTGGCTCAACTGGCTCAATGATGGAAACAAACTCAAAAAAAAAAAAAAGAGTTAAAAGACAAACAAAAACAAGACAGTGTAGTGATGTCCAAGTTAACATGCCTGAAATCACCTAACCCTAACACAACAAGACTAACTCAACACCTAAGTCAGAAAGTAAAATAAACAACATTTTTCAAAGTACTAAAACAATGCGTGCCATCCACCACATCTGGAATCAAATGAGCACCATTAGCAAGTGGTTCATCTTCGATCACATAGTCACATTATCCCCCAAGTTCATTGATCCAACGCTGATAGACTTTGCAAGACTTGGTGTGGTGATGACCTTGTTGTCAATCAGGTCTTGAATTTCATGGTGAAGATGAAAACAACTGTCAGTGTCATGGCCAGTTTGTTGATGGAAGGCGCAATATTTGGTAGCCTTATACTTGGCTGGAAGGGGATTAGGGAGAGGCCGAGGGTCAAAGGGTTTGAGATGGCCTTATCCTATAAGGATTTGGAGAGCTTTGGATAAGGTCATGAAAACAGGATTGTAGGTGCGGCTACCAGTCCTGAAAGCATTGACAAAGGGGTTGGTAGGTATTGATTGGGTTTGGAGGAGACCTCCTACAGGTGTAGGATTGGAACTGGAAGAGGTGTTTCTAGTCAGGCATCCTTTTTCATGGTTTAGCCCCAGATTTAAAATGCTTCTGACCTGAACGATAAAAGTGTCATCCACAGTCTTTGCAACAACTGCAAGCACTTGCTGTTTGTTCAGCCATTAGCCTTCAAAATCTCGATAGCCCACTGAAGATGTGCATAAGAATCAATACTTGCCCAGCCTTATTCTTGCTCCTTGCTTCAGCTTTGCCAAGAGATTTGGTGGCTATGTTAAGGCGAGGCCCAATTGTTGTTGACATGTCATTGCACAGACTTGAGATAGCTTCAGGTTAGCCCTTTTCAATTGCAGCTCTCCCTAAGATTGGAGAGCGTTTTGACATGAAATTCTTGGCATGTGATGTGGTTGATGATGGAGCCAAGATCCCAAAGGCTAAATCTGCCACAGTTCTCTACAGATCTTCAATCATGCTCAATATCTCGGAAGTAATGGGCTTAGCCATTGGTGTCTGCGGTGTATTTGCTAGGATTTGACATGATTTGGATTCAAGTGCGTCCATCATACACAAGTTCGTGCTTTCTAAAATGAACATCTCAAGCTTGCGTAATTGGGTTGAAATGATGTATATGCTGAGGTTGTAGGTGGATGGCAGTGTATGGATTAGGTTAAGGTGTGAAGGTAATGGGTTAGTAACGGCCTGAGGTCTTTTCGGTGAAGCTATGATCTCGTCATCAATAAGATCCTGAATCTTATGACGGAGGTGAATGCAACGGTTTGTATCATGACCATGTTATTGATGATAAGCACAGTGTTTAGCAGGGTCATACCTTGGTAGAGAATTTGGAAGGGGTCGGGATTCTAGGAGCTCTAGGTGTCCTTTTTCTAGCAGCATTTTCAAATCTTGAGAAAGATTCATGTAAAGAGGATGGAAATTTCGGGCTTGAGGCCAAGTTGAAGTGGTTGGTTTTAGGCTATTATCAATAAAAGGGTTTTTGATGAGACTAGTGACAGTGTTTACTTTCGAGCATTTCACAATTGTGCTACCACTGGTAGTAGCATTGGAACCGTAAACAACATTCTTCCTCTTAGGCTCATTACCTTCCACAATGATCCCTTGTCTGATGGCATCCTTGATTTGGACCCTAATTTCATGGAGGTCCTTAAAGTTGAAAAGTGGGAGGACTACCATTTTCTGTAATAGCCTTTTGTGTAGATTTCTAACAATTATACGAACTTGCTTTTTCTCTGGAGATCTGTTTGCCATCATAACCGCATTTGTCCTCCATCGAATAACAAACTCTGAGAAGCCCTCCTTCGATTCCTGATGCGTTGTCTCAAGATCACGAGTTGTGACCTCGAACTACGTGTTGTAGGAATATTGGGCAACAAAGGATTCAGCCAACTCTGTTTCATAGAGTTCTCCAATTTAACATACCAGATGACAGCTATTCCAGACATGGTTCGGCCAAATAGTGACAACTTCAAAACTCGGGTCAAACCCATTGGTCGTAGGATATCAGAAAACAGGCGCAGATACACCATTGGATCTTTAAAGCCATCGAAGCAGTCAATATGTCGCATCTTGAACCACTCCGGCAAAGTAACGGCGGATTCAGTATATCCATCCTCAATACCTGGAATGGAGCTAACCCCCTGCGCTTTCTTGAATAGTTTTTCAAGTTTGTTGACTTTGAGCAGAGGTCAAACTGAAACTCGAAAGGTGCCTCGGCTGGAGCTCTAGACATCTGAACAAGGACTGGATCTGTTTGGACTACAAGAATGGGAACACCCGGTGGATCCTGAGCTGTATTGGCAGCGGTGCTTGACATAGGAGTAGTCACGTTAGGTGCATAAGAAGCAGAAGCCGCAGCCGGCTGTTGTTGTTGTTGTTGTTGTTGCAACCTATTAATGACCTTAGTTTGTAAAATCATATCCTGTTGGAGCAAATCTACTGTTTGCTGAAGACGGATCAATAAATCCTCTAGATTTTTCGGACGCTAAGCCATGATAAGAGTAGATGCTTGAGATGAGCTGAACAAATGTGATCTAACTGGTGAATGTCGGAACAGTGAAACTGGCGAACCCTGTCTGGCCCTCCTTCATCTTGCCACCGGTGAAAACGAAACAAACATTAGCTGCCTTTGAACTAAATTTCCAACTTGACAAAGTCTATCGACACGAGTCCAGAGTACCTGGTGGATATCAGAGTCTTCTGAAGCTATGGTTCTAGGACTACCTTGCAAAAGAAAAAACAGACAACACCTCAACCCAATTTTTAACAGAATGACTATATTCCTCACTAAATTTTTCCCCACAACAGATACCAGCTGTACCACTGATATGAAGTATTCCTGTATAGTTTCACCGTAAAGCACATACCAATTACAGAAAGCCAAAGCACCCCTATAAGGAGGTAGGGTTACCCTGTCCTAGCTTTGGCATGTACTAGGGTTTCACTACTTCAAGCAAGTAGTTTCACAAAATCTTGCATACGGGTGAGCTGTAATAACCCCGACCCGCAACTAGCCATTAGTCAGTAATCAAGGATGTTAATTAAGCGGATTTCCCTTTGTCTGCATGTCCGCTCGAGCGTAGTAAGCCACGCTCGAGCGGTACCCCTATTTCAGCAAAATTTTGAAAAGTGTTTCTAAGTGCATCTTTGCATTCTCATTCCATCCTAAGCATTCCTAGGCCATGATTAAGACTCTCTAATGAGGATAAGAGATTAGAAACACACTAGGAGCCAATGAAATAAGTTTTGTACAATTAGAACATGTGTTTCAAGTGTGCATCTGTTATGTGTTGTGTAGGTCACGTGCCACGTACCGCTTGACCAAGTTTACTCCGTCTGTCTGTCTCAAGGCCCACTGTGAGTAATAACTTTATAAAGTTATGTTTAACTTAAGTATTTTCTGACTAGTATGGTATGATCTGTTTTCTGAAATGCTGTCTTACGAATTATGAATGAATGTCCAATTTTCTAAAAAGTATTTGTGGCACCCTTAGTTCACGTGGCCCTCGCCCGGGGGTAACAATACCGTGGCCAATCTGTATGTGGCCCTCGCCTGGGGGTAACAATACCGCGGCCAATCTGCACGTGGCCCTTGCTTGGGAGTAACAATACCATGGCTACTTGCGCGCAAGATATGGACCTTTATGGTCGTTGGTACCAACTATGTATGTGGGTCTCTGGACCAATCTGATCTGATAGCTAATGGGTGTACCACGTATGATCTTATGCAAAATCCGAATATGAACTTGAGTGTGTATCTGAATCTATATCTGTTTTGAAATCTGAATATGTTCTGATTTAAATACTAGATTCTAACTTGTGATGGACATCATTCATAAAACCCCTTTACTCTGTTATTATTCACTGGGCTTTCGCTCACAGTTTATATTATGTATGTAGGTGAGCCGGCACATGACCAGGGCCAGAGTTGACGGCCTTCTGTACTGTTTTTGTCAGCCAACCGTTGTGCCTCCCGAGGACGTTCCGATCGAAGTCTAATGCCATGGCTGTTTTTGTTTTCATGTTAGTCTCTGTAACTGTTGTAAAGTCAGATCTTGGGAAGTTCACCTATGTGAACATTTTGTAAATATTGGTGTCCTTGACTAGCATGCTTATATATATATAATTAAGTTTTAAAATGTTATGTCCCATGTACGTTATCGCAGCTCATTGGACCTTGTTTATTTTGTATTATTGCTTCCACAGCCCCTTATTATTTGCTAATCTGTTCAGAGGCCTTTGGTAATCCACGGATTACTAGCCGGTTACAGTGCTAAACCTACAGGGGCGGGTTTGGGTCGTGACAGAGTGGTATCAGAGCACGAGTTATACCGCACACATGTGTCCATATGAGCTATAGGATGTCCTAGAAATGAAATAGGGGCATTGCATTATCATGTTTAAGTGTATGAACATATCTGAATTGAAAATGAAAGGAAATGAACCTATGTGCATGATCAAAGAGGTTAAGTGGAATAACATGTAATGTTAATTTCAATACCCAATGTGGAATCTATGTGAACATGAACGTATGAAAGTAAGGGATCATGTGACTATACCTGAATTGGAATAAAAGTATAAACACATCTGATATGAAATGAAATGTGGAATCAATGAAAGCTTTCCTTATATTAATAAGCACCCTGTTTGTGTGTAGCCCATGGAAAGGACAAGGAATATAGACGAATCTGAATCTTCTGACGCTAGAATTAGCTGGTTAGAAAGAATGGTTGAAGCCTTAACCGAAAATCTGAAACAACAACAACAAAGGCAAATACATGTACCTGAACTAGCTAATTATGATATGATAACACTGACACAGAAATACAATAAAATGAAACCACCAGAATTTCAGGGGGGTATTGAACCGTTGAAAGCCGAGGCTTGGGTCTTAGAAACTGAGAAAATATTTGAGGTATTTCCGTGTACCGAGGCACAGAAAGTTTTGTTGGCAACATTCACACTCAAGGAAGAAGCTAGGGGATGATGGATGTTAGTACGAAATAATAGTGAGGGTATGACATGGGATAGATTTAAAGAAATTTTCTTCGAAAAATATTTTCCCCAATGCATTCGGGATAGGAAGGTAACCGAATTTGAACAACTAAAACAAGGCAAAATGACTGTGGCAGAATATGAAGAAAAATTTACCGAACTAGCCCGAAGCCCTATAACGAATTACCTAAGCTTTGGGAATTGTTGAGACTTATGGACAACGAGAACTTGCTGGGTTGAATCCCCGTACCATATTGCAAAATTTAATATGAACTGTTAGGTATGACCTTTGAACTACGCTAGAACTATTGAACATGGGAACACATCATGATTGACTATAGTTTGGGAAATCTGTATGACCGTGACTTGAACTGAATCGTTATATATTGACTGATATCATTGAATGATTAGACCCATGAACTCGAATTATATACGTGAACCGTCGGGTGTGGACCTTCTGAAATGGAGAACTTATGTCAGGTTGGAAGAATGAACCTTTGCTTATGAATTTGGGAATGAATGCCTAAACGATAAGTGATTCTAGACTCGTGTCTGTGTACATATGTCCTTGCTTGTACACTTTTGAGACCTATTGCCTGATGTGAACAATGTGTGACACTTTAGACCTTTTTGTTTAACAACTACCTATGCTATGGAGAATGTTTGGACTTATGTATATGCATACCTATGCTTGTGGATGTTATTAGACTTTGGACATACACATATATGACTGTACCTTTGCTCAGAATGATTGATATGTTATTTGTTTTGATAATTTGACCATTGGGACTGCGAGTCTGGGATTGTATGACTAAGTAAAGACCCCATGTGATAACCTCTAAACTGTGGACTGTGATTGTTGAACATCGACTAGACCAGTGAGCCTATGCTTTAATGACTGTATGACCAATTTGAAACTTCTGTATAACAATCTGCTATTGTGTACCTTATGCTTACATGAAAAACTCATTGGGAAATTGCTATATTGATTGTAATGCTTACCTCTCGATGTGAATAACTGCATGCCTGTGCATTTACCTGTAAAATTATTGGGAGGGAACGCATTGTATATGACCTGAAACACTTTGACATGAACTACTATGATACATGACTCTGACGTGACTTGGAGAATTGATGAACTTAGAACTAAGGTACCTCGATTGGAGATGATAATGGTAGAACTTTTAAATGACCTAACCTGATAGAACCGTGGTTTGATGAGACCCTTGCTTAACTGATGGAACTTCTGTTTGATGACTCACGCTTTGAACTTTTATTTAAAATGACTGGGTAGAACTTTCAGTTGATATGACCTGGTTGAACTTTCATTGATTTGATCTGAGGAGACCCTTATTGAGAGCTATTATCTAATTGATTACATTATGGGGGATTGTGAATTGCTTATGATTGAATGACAGGGCCGTGTTGCTAAGGGAACTAACCGAATGAGAATTAGAATCAATCTTGAACCCTTAGGAAGAATGTGAACCGTCAACAGCAGACTATGTGATTACGAATAGTTTCTTACTATATGCCTGTAACCGATTGGGAAAACACGTGAATGAGGTTATGAAATTTGGTAACTTGTGCTTGGGGAATATGGGCATACCGTATACATGACATGTGGTTAATTACTCTGGTATTACCGTTACTACCATGAACTTGTTTGACTGAGAGAATGATTGCTTTTGTGTTACTGTACTTCAAAACTGATGGAATTTATCGACAGCAGACTGGTTCGATTATAGACTCCGATTACCTGGAAGGATACGCAATCAGTATGACTGCTTCTGTATTGACACAGAGAACAATTGAATCTGTGGAAACTGAGACTGATGAATAGTATATGAATGATTACTTCAGAATTTCGTTTACTGCTATGGGGTTAATGTACGAAATTGCCTTGTATTTCTGCTATACTTTGGATGACCTGGACTGACTGTGATGGATTACCGAATTGATAACCAAATTGAACAAAGACCGGATGAATGACTCGGAAATGAACAAATCAAATCTCTGTAACTTAACAGGGGAAATTTCTTATGAAAATGGAAACAGTGTGAATCTATGCCCCGATAAGTACTTGATATAAGTAATGTGAATAATAACGTAGTAAAGTTGTGTTCAACTGTATTTGTTTTCTGTGTGTCTAAAGGGGATCTGTTTTCTGAAATATTATGTGTTGTGCAATGAATAATTGTCCAATCTCTGATATGTATTTGTGTGACTCTTGGTATTATGTGATATCTGTTGGCTGCTACCCGGTATCGGAGGTTCCTTTATGGAACTTATATCTGTCTGCATTCTGTTACCCGTACCGGAGGCCCGTCATGGGGACTTAGCTTATCTATTTTCTGTTCCCGAATTCGGAGGTTCCTTTACAGAACTGGTTATTCATAACCATCACGTGTCTGCATCTGTTCTGTATCTGTCATGTCTGCATCTGTTCTGTATCTGCCATGTCTGCATCTGTTCTGTATCTGCTCTGTTAGTGCTAATGAATGCACCACGTATGCTTAAGTAAGAATTATGACATCTGTGTATGATTTGGACAAGAATATGAACACGAACATGTATCTGAATCTGTTCTGGACTAAAATCTGAATGCATATAAGACTCCATTTTGATATGAACCCTGAACATAAGCATGTTTACGATTATGGTTATGCTTCTGTTTTGTAAAGAGTTAAAGTTACATTTATGATGGGCATCATTTCTGTTGATATGCATTAACTCAAGTTTGGAGGACCAAACTTTTTAAGGTGGGGAGACTGTAATAACCCCGACCTGCAACTAGCCATTAGTCAGTAATCAAAGATGTTAATTAAGCGGATTTCCCTTTGTCTGCATGTCCGCTCGAGCGTAGTAAGCCGCGCTCGAGCGGTACCCCTGTTTCAACAAAATTTTGAAAAGTGTTTCTAAGTGCATCTTTGTATTCTCATTCCATCCTAGGCATTCCTAGGCCATGATTAAGACTCTCTAACGAGAATAAGAGATTAGAAACACACTAGGAGCCAATGAAATAAGTTTTGTACAATTAGAACGTGTGTTTCAAGTGTGCATCTGTTATGTGTTGTGTAGGTCACGTGCCACGTACCGCTTGACCAAGTTTACTCCGTCTGTCTGTCTCAAGGCCCACTGTGAGTAATAACTCTGTAAAGTTATGTTTAACTTAAGTATTTTCTGACTAGTATGGTATGATCTGTTTTCTAAAATGTTATCTTACGAATTATGAATGAATGTCCAATTTTCTAAAAAGTATTTGTGGCACCCTTAGTTCACGTGGCCCTCGCCCGGGGGTAACAATACCGTGGCCAATTTGCATGTGGCCCTCGCCCGGGGGTAACAATACCGCGGCCAATCTGCACGTGGCCCTTGCTTGGGAGTAACAATACCATGGCCACTTGCGCACAAGATATGGACCTTTATGGTCGTTGGTACCAACTATGTATGTGGGTCTCTGGACCAATCTGATCTGATAGCTAATGGGTGTACCATGTATGATCTTATGCGAAATCCAAATATGAACTTGAGTGTGTATCTGAATCTATATCTGTTTTGAAATCTGAATATGTTCTGATTTAAATACTGGATTCTAACTTGTGATGGACATCATTCATAAAACCCTTTTACTCTGTTATTATTCACTGGGCTTTCGCTCACAATTTATATTATGTATATAGGTGAGCCGGCACATGACCAGGGCCAGAGTTGACGGCCTTCTGTACTGTTTTTGTCAGCCAACCGTTGTGCCTCTCGAGGAGGTTCCGATCGAAGTCTAATGTCATGGCTGTTTTTGTTTTCATGCTAGTCTCTGTAACTGTTGTAAAGTCAAATCTTGGGAAGTTCACCTATGTGAACATTTTGTAAATATTGGTGTCCTTGAGTAGCATGCTTATATATATATAATTAAGTTTTAAAATGTTCTGTCCCATGTACGTTATCACAGCTCATTGGACCTTGTTTATTTCGTATTATTGCTTCCGCAGCCCCTTATTATTTGCTAATCTGTTCGGAGGCCTTTGGTAATCCACTGATTACTGGCCGGTTACGGTGCTAAACCTACAGGGGCGGGTTTGGGTCGTGACATGAGCATCCTGTCCTAAGTTAGAATAGTCACTATAGCTTTACTATATACAGCTAGGCTGATTGGTCAAAAGGGCACCTCAGCAAGATTACCTAATATACCTCTCACACCTAACACCGAGAAGTGAAAGGAGGATCAAATAGTACAGCGATAATCCAGATCCAAGGGTTGTGTTTCCAACACGGCAGAGCCCACAACCGGTCAGCCTTTTGGCAACCTTTTTGGGCAAGCCTCCGGCAAACCGTCCAGGAATAGCAGATGGAAAACACAGTGACTTAAAGTAACAATGCAAATGCAAATGTAAAGAACATATATTAGTAAATAAAATGTTATATCATGAAGTCCAAGTCAAGTTCTCTAATGTCCCCGGCAGAGTCGCCAAAAAATGTAGTTTGCTTTCGTGCTCCTTTCGGATACGATTAGCCCTATAGTTCAAACTCCCGTAATTCTGAATCTGATTCCACAAGTGCAATATGAAATAGATAAACATAAATGAGTACAAATCCGGCAATTCTTTTGAAAATCGATTTTGAATCAAAAATGCCAAAAATGGACTGCTATGTCAGATTTCAAAGTCACCACCTAAATATTTTTGAAAAATTTAGGAAACCTGAGACTCGCGCCAAAGGCTACTTATCCATCATCACCAAAGTGGCTTGGCTCGGGAACTTAGGTACAAGAGGCGAAGGTCATGAATTGAGCACCCCACCCATCCGATCAAAAATCGACCTCTACTAATCATGATGTGATTCTTATTTACATTATATGCTCTTGTTCTGATTATTAGGCTATCTTTACTAGGTGATGCACACAAGTATAGACTAATTTGCCCACTTTGGAATGTTTTGATTTCATGTTTGTTTAAAAAGAGTTTTAAATATGTGTTACTTAAAAAAGTAAGCTCATATATGCATTAATCAAATTATCCCAATTTAAGTAAATTAGCATTCATCCACAGGCATTCAAACAGGTATATCAAATAATCACTTAGCCTCACGAGTATGCTAGATATGGCAACAATCACACGCATGCAATATGCTAAAGCAAAACTTCTTGCCTAGTATTCTAAGGCAAGCCAAAGAAGATAAAATAATTAGAAGAGATGCATGCTCCTAACAATGCAAATGACTAATGCAACACATGCAAAAATGCAACTAATAAGTTCGGTTTCCTAACATAACATATGGCTCAACTCAAAGCATACGATCGTGCACGTATTCAAGTAGGAATTTGAATTTAACATTTGATTAGTATGATGAGCCGAACCCTGATGCATGCAAAATGAATGGATGCAAATCATGAAAAATGCTAAGTAAAACATGATGCTATACAACCATAGTAAACGGATAAATAAAAGGGAGAAAGAAATGGGGGTTGGAAGACATATACAAATTATTACATATTGGCCCTCGTGCAGGAGGTTCCAAATGAATGTCCTAGCTAATTACTAACTTAACTAACTATTATAATACCGCAATGAATTAATTACACTAGCTAATTATTACAAATTAGAATTGAACTTACTCATGCTATTAACTCAAATAAGTTGGTGTATAATGCCTAAACCTCCAAACGTATGAGGTCAATTACACTACAGGCATACTATACAAAGCATAAACCAAATGAACAACCTAAAGCAGTCCTAAAATAGCTAAAAACAGTGTTGGAATTAGCATGGAAAAGCTAGAAAAAGTAAGCTAAAATAATGAAGAAATAAAGCTAGTAAACAAGCCTAAAGAGGGGTGGCTTACCCCTCTACTTTTGGGACCTCAAAACCATATTTTTAGCCCATGAAAAACTTTAAAAAACAGTGGTAAAAAGTTGAAAAAAATTTGAGAAAAGAATGGGAAACACAAGAGCAAAATCTTAGAAAACAAGTTTCAAAGAAGAGTGGTTAACCCCTCCACCTTTGATAACTTTAACCCACAAGTTTTAGCCTATAAAAACAGTGTAAAAACAGTACAAGAGGTCGGCCCCAAGACAAATAATGTCGGCAAGGGCCGAAGTAGGAACAAGAAGGGTAGTCAAAATGAGTAGTACTACGAAAGCGATCTCCAAGTATGGAAGGATAGGTGCCTGAGAAGAGATGAGGAATTGAAGGACATGGCTAACAAGTTGATAGACTTGCAGAAAATGGCCAACTTCATGATGCAGAACAACGTGATGCAACCATCGTTTCCATTGCAAGACACACCGGCACCAGCAGCTAAGGCCGATGTCCATATTGAATGACAGAAGGCAACACCAACTGTCCCACAGTATGCTAAGGGACAGAGAAATTCACATCGGCAATCACGAGATGCTGGGCAGACAGAGTTAGTGCAAGGGGAGTTCCAAAGGACACCATGAACCAAACGCACCTATGTTAGGGGATCTCGGCAGATCCAAGGACAGGGCCTCTGTTTTGATGATGCAATGGACGTGGAGAAGTCCAAGAGAATGCACCCTAACACAGGAAGAAGTGCGCCGAAAAGGCTGAAATCAAAGGACAGCCGAGCTCCCGGACGAACAAAAGAGGACCTGAGAAATTACCTCCAAAGGAAGAAACACAATATTGAGATCATATCCAACACCCATCCAAAGATGCCATTCTCAGTGGAGTTGGATGAGTTCAAAGCACCGAAAAGGTTTAGCATACCGAGATTTCAGATCTATAATGGTAAGTCTGACCCAGACTTTCATATCGGATTATACTTAAATTCAATGGCTTTGTGGAGTGAGAATGAGCAACTATTGTGCAAGGTGTTCCCATCGTCATTTAGGGAAATAGCATAAGATTGATTCCACAAATTGGCGAAAGTATGTGTGAGGAGTTGGGAAAGCTTGGCTGAGATGTTTGTGGCCAAGTTTGTTACAAACAAATTGCAGCCACTGAGGGTAGACTCCCTAATGGTGCTAAAGATCAGCGATGACGAAGGTCTTGGGGCCTACACCAAGAGGTACTATGAGATTTACAACCGGATTCCAGCTTGTAACCAGGAACTTGTAGTGGTATCTTTTAAGAACAGCTTGGATAATAATTGCCCACTCCAACAATCACTTGCAAAGACTCTCCCGAAGAATATGGAAGAACTAATGGCGTAGATTAAAAAATACGCCAGCAATGAGAAAGTCTTAAGGTGATGTTCCCGTGGTGAACAAGGCAATTAACTTAGACTTGCCATGATAATAGAGTTGAACTATGTACAAAACGATATTTCAATATGAAACAAAACGATTAACTTAGACTTGCCATGATGGTAGAGTTGAATTAAGTACAAGACGATGTTTTAATGTGAAATAATACGATTAATTTAGACTTGCCATGATGGTAAAGTTGAACTAAATACAAGGCAATATTTTAATGTGAAACAATGCGATTAACTTAGACTTGCCGTGATGGTAGAGTTCAACTAAGTACAAGGAGATGTTTCAATGTGAAGCAAGGCGAAACTAGCCATGTTTTTATCGGTTTGTGCGAAAAATCGAGGTAGAAATTACTCTCAGTACACTGAGGTCAAGCCTCAAGTGTTTAGTTTAGGCAAGCCAAACGCGATAACCTCGGTCATGGACGTCTAAGTTAGACTTAGGTAAGAACCAGGCGATGCATCCTTAATGTGAACATAAGTGATACTTAGGTTCACATTAGAGGGCAGGAAACATGAATAAGTATAACACTTGTAAAAAAAAATTAAAAAAAGTTTACAAGTTCAAGTTATTCGAGATATGTTACCTGAGATGGCTGATCACTAAGTTAAATCCGAGATGATCAGTCCAAGATAAATTACCAGTGTTATACCCGAGGTATTTTGATTTGAGGTAAGCAACTAGGTTGTCAGACTTAGAAGGATAAGAAAAAGTCTAAGTATGGAAACATACAAGATAGAGAAGATATCAAAGCATACACAAAGCAGTTATGAAAGACAAACATCCAACACTTAAAAGAAAGAGAAGAAAAGACATCGACCTAGGTGGAGCAAATCCCAGATGGAAGAGCATGGCCTTGGTGAAGCAAATCCAAGATGGAAGAGCATGACCTAGATGGAGCAGATCCCATATAGAAGAGCATAACCTAGGTGAAGTAGATCCCAGATGAGGAGCTCAACCTAAGTGAGTAGATTCCAAATACCAAAAGACAAGATCTTGGCCTACATAAGTAGGTCCGAGAAGACAAGAGCTCAACTTAAGTGTACAGATTCAAGAGGAGAAGGCCTTAGTTTAGGTTGGCAGATCCGATATGAAAAGAGTTTGACTTAGGCGAACAATTTTGAAAATATCATAACTTACCGGAGGTGAACCGAGTTAAGAAAAAACAAAGCTTACTGAGATTAGAAGATCTTGACAGTAAAGGATTGTCGAGGCCTTGGAATGTGGCTTGATGAAATTTGAAGCTTAGCTCTATTGATGTCAATAACCTCAGCTAAAGTTAAGAATAAATCGAAGGAAATGACCATTGAAATGAAATCAAAGGAATGACCTTTGAGTGGGGAACGACTCTTGAGCGAGTTAACGTAGGCTTGCCAAAAAGGTAGAGTTCAAACTAAGGGATGTTCCAACGAGGAAATGTGCGTTTAACTTAGGCTTATCGGGAAGGCAAAGCTAAACTAAGTTAAAGAGATGTTTCAAACAGAAACAAGGCGAAACCAGCCATGATCTGGCTAGTTTGTACAAAAAGCCAAGGTAGGTAATACTCTCGGTGCACTAAGGTTAAGCCTTGAGTGTTCTGTTTGGGCGAGCCAAACACAATGACCTCGATCATGGATGTCTAAGTCAGACTTAGACAAGATTCAGATGATGCATTCCTAATGTAAACCTAAGTTGTATTAACATTTACATTAGGGGGCAGAGAGCAAAGATGAGTTACTGAAGACTGAGTTAGTGATTTGAAAGTGATATTTGGTGAAATTTTCAAAAAATTGGAGAGATGAAAGTATCTGAGATAAAACTTGTACTCGAGATGACATGACCAGGGATGATGGTTTTATCCGAGATGTTGACCTGCTCCTTATATTGATCTCAGATAGAGTCTTGGCTTTCTTGATAGGCCTTGGCATTTGCTCTTTGCTGGTTAGCGCCTCTACTAGTTTCTTCTCAACTTCAACAGCTTTCTTTTCAGCAGCCATAGCAATGGCCTCGGCTTTGGCAGCAATAACTTGGTCCTTTTGCTTAATATATTTCTCTTCCAAGATGTTGATTTGTTTGAGGCATGAGCATGTTGGATTGACAATAAGGAGATGGAGTGGATTGCACAGTTATGACATCAGAGATGTCGGCAAGAAAGTCTTCTACGACAAGAGTTCGACGAGACATGTCGTCATTGGTTACAACAATGGTTACTCACAGATAAGGGGATTAAAGGATTGTCATGGTCTAAGGCTAGGAGCTTAGGACCTCAATGTTTCCTACTCCTGGTTCTGGCTGCAAGATTGTTGCTATGTCGGCGTTTGCACTGCCATTGAGATGGTGGATTGATGCGTGGAGCAGCTAATGAAGTGCTTGGATGCTAGTATCGTTCAGCTTGTAGAGATTGAACCTTGGGCACGAATGGAGTATTCATAGCAATGAATGCTTCAAGAACAACAATGATGGTTTGCAGAGGCCAAGAGAGAGAAAGAGTTTAAAGACACAGAGAAAGACGAAATGGGAAAGTGAAAAGGTTTTGTTGGAATGGAAAGAGGTGACAGATTGAAATGATTCAAGTTTCTTGGGAGACGTGTGATGGCTGATGTTAGGTGACATCTAATGGGGCGGCGTGTGTCAATTATGGGACGTATTGGGAACCAATAAAGAGGTGACATGTCATGATGTTGGTATGACGGTTGAGACTAAATATTCGAATCATGATGCTCTTGAATTAGTGAGTTACGATCTCGGCTAGTAGTGCAATCTCGGTTGAGATGTTAATCTTGGATGAAAGAATATGTTGGTTCTTGATTCTTGATAAGTGGACACTTGAGTCCTTGTTTCTTGACTCCGACGAGTCATGACCTCGGTCGGAGGAGTATTTCTAGCATGTTGTTTGGCTGACATGTTGGAAAATCGGACGATATAGGTTCCATCACCTCAGATTGCCGAGGTAATAGAACCTAGGGGGCAGTTATGGGGAAGTATTTTGAGAATGACGCCACGTGGCCAAAGTGCCTTCAAGATGTCGACCAAGGTGCCACGTGAGTGAGTCATAGTTACCGAGATGATCGCGGTATTATCGAGGTTTGGTGCGGTAATATTGAGATTATGGGATATCTGATAGAGGACAAGAGTCCTCGATTGAGGAGTTTATCCCTATCTAGCTGAGAGTTCGAGATAAGCATTGTGCTTGAGTCCTATGAAGTAAGACTTCTAAGAGACTATGTCATTGTTAGCTATAAAAGTGAGGTACTTTCGTGGGTCTAAGATACATTTTAATTTGTGCATTGAGTACTTGTGTGATATCTTTGAGAGATTATTTATTTGACTTGATCGTCGAAGTGCCCCAGTGGACGAACCACCACAGCATTCTCATTTTCTTATTAGTTGGTGGTTGGCTTAATCTATTCTATCGCATGCTCTCCAGCTAAGTTCCTTGTTTGGTTGTGTGGTCGAAAATCAACACCCACACTCTCAATAGACACCATTTTCTCAATACACACTACACCCATTTTCAATTCTTTAATTTATTCTCAATTCATACCATCAATTTTCAAAAAATCCTAAATTACCCCCATCTTCTTCAACTCTCTATCCTAAACCCTAGCCTAACCCTCAACAACCACCCATTACCACCACCTCTGTCGTCGCCGCCTCTTACCTTTGCTACCTCTCCAACCCAATCGCCACCCACCGTTATCACACCCTCCATCTTTTTCTTCTTCTTCTTCTTTTCAAACCCTAGATCTGAAAACCCTAGTTCTAGGGTGTGAGGTGGCGTCGATCTTGATTTCCAGCAATGGTGAGGCGAGTTGCAAAGGCAATGGTAGATGAGAACGACACAAGTTGTAGATGAAGAAGAAGAAGAAGAAGAAGAAGAAGAAGAAGAGAGAGAGAGAGAGAGAGAGAGAGGAGAGAAGAGACAAACCATGATGGGATTGGTGAGGCGACGTTCGCCGGAGTTGGGGGCTGGCGAGGCTACGGTCGCTGGAGTTAGAGGTAGGCAGTAGGAGGTGCAATGGTTAGTGTTGGAGCGCTTGAAAAAATTAAGGTTAAGCTTTTGTCTAAAAAAGTAATTTAATTAAGGGACAAAATTATAATAAAAAAAATTAAAAGATGGTGGGTACTAAGTAAATGACTGGTGTATAAATAGTATTATCCTAAAATATAACTAAAAATCTTTCTGCATCATAACTAAAACAATATTATAACCAACATCACAACAAATTATAACGAATACCATAATATGTATACCAAAGTCATAACTAACGCCATAATAAATCAAAACCAAAGATCACAAACATCGTATATACACACCCAAACAGAATTTCCCTAATTCTATTACCACTTAAAGAGAGGTCTGCGCAACAATTGTATTACCACCTGTCTAGTTTGGTTGGGGGAAGTAAATCAATTCAGTGTAGTTTAGAACAACTCTTTGAGACATGAGCCGAAGGAAAACTTGGTAAATGTCTTTGTGCTCCATCCAAAAAAAAAATGAAAAAATGCTCAAATATTTGTAAATCTGATGATTCTAAAAAATCCATAAAATTGAACATCACATTAGAAGGAACAACACAAAATGCACAACATTGAGGATGCATTACAATGAAATGTACAAGAAGTTTTCATATGGCCTCTTAAAACAAACTAAGGAAACTTCTAGAACTGATCAGTAGCAGCAGAATCAATTCCATAGAGCAACAACTTCACGGCAGCGTACCCACATTAGAGGCCTTGGATTTGCTGTCCTCGGAGGATGGTCGGTTATCCGATTCAGATTGTCTGATTTCCTCAATCATTCTAACAACTTCATGCATCGTGGGTCGCATATCCAGTTCCTTCGTAACGCATGAAAGTGCAATCTGAAGCATTTGCACCATCTCTTCTTCGATATTTTGATACCTCATCAGCTCCAAGTCAAAAACTTCAGCTGTCCACTCTTCCCTGACAACAGACCGGACCCACCTCGGGAGATCAACTGCGTCATCGTGCCGTGAAGATTTGAGAGGGACCTTGCCTGTCAACATCTCAAGTAAGAGGACACCAAAGCTGTAGACATCAGACTTTTGAGTGACTTTTCGGGTCTCAATCACCTCTGGAGCATGGTATCCAGGACCTCGCGACATGGTTGCTAGGAAGTTTATTAGAGGAGTCAAGCCAAAATCAGATATGCAAGCATTGTGATCTTGGGTGAGGAGGACGTTGGAAGACTTGATGTTTCCATGGGTAAACTTAACGCCGCCCTCAGAATGGATGTGGGCGATTCCCTTAGCAGTTCCAAGTGATACCTTCAACCGCGAGTCCCAATCCAGTGGTGTTCTTCCTATGCCCCTGTTACCTGTTATTTGTTAAAAGTAGAGAATAAGTGATTGAATAATGAGAGATCTTCAAACCCAAGTTTTATTTTTAAGGGCTGTCACAGCTCACTAGTACACTTTAACCCAAATTTTTTTATAATTCAGTTGTCACAATCACAAGTTCAACATAGAGGAGTTAAATAATGCCCACCAAAGTAGCCTTAGTAATTAATCACTTACAAATAGTATATGTTGCTTATTAATTAGCCATAGACCAATAGTTGAGTTGGGCATTCATATCCAAGTCCAAGGACATTCTATAATCTAGATACTGTCCCAATAAATAAGTTACTTTCTTATCTGAAAGTCATCAAAAGAAATAGCTCTAACAAGGGTCAGTAACTCAACAATTTCTAGCTTAATTAGCGGAAGTCTTCTTCTAAGAGCTTTTATTGCACAGATATACTATAAATGTCCCTACCCACTATATTTCTTTGTTTTTTGTTTTTTTTCCTGTAATGTTTTTAAGCATCCTATTCGTGTTTGAAGTTATCATGTTGCTTAAATAGATCATATATAGCTAGGTATTCTTCACCCTATGTTGAAAATGATGAATAAATCAACTAATTTTCTGTAAGGCACTGCTACTAAAATAGTTCGTCACAACAAAAATAGAGCACTACTGAACATTTTACTGCAATTTACAACCAAAAAAATAAATTAATTAATTAAAAAGAGATTAAAGCAAATCATACCGTGCAAGCGAGCAAACAAGCTGCCCGCTGGGATGTAATCACAAACTATAAGTTTCTCATCCTTGGAATAGTAATAAGCACGAAGTGGCACAACATTAGGGTGCTGCCCCGCCCTCCCTACAACCTCAATTTGCTGTTCAAATTCCCTCTTTCCAACCACAACTTCCCTCAACCTTTTCACCACCACCATTACACCCTCATCCAAAATAGCTTTATAAGCTGTTCCGTAAAATCCCTTCCCAAGAACTTCGGCTGAAGCTCTCAATAAATCCTCGAGATCGAAGTTATATGAACATCCTTCGAAGAAAACCAACTTGTTCTTCTCAGCTTCTTGCACCCCACTTCCAAAGTCCTCGGGCTTCTCACTTCTCCCACCAGTAGCAGTCTTTCCTTTCAATAAATTACTACCGCCACTATCTTTCTTCTTCAGACAGAAGAACAAGACCACTAAAACTAGAAGAAAAAGAAATGAAGAGCCCCCAATTGCAATGGCAATGATAGCACCTGTCCCAAGCTTCTTGTGGCCAGCATTTTGTTTTCCAGGGACTATAGGAGAAGGAGAAGGAGGAGAGCTTGTAGAGCAATCAGTCAAAGGTGGTCCACATAAAAAAGAGTTCCCCACGAACGAAGAAATTGGGAACTTCCTGATTGAATATGGAATTGAGCCATTGAACATGTTGTAGCTCAAATTCAGTAGCTTGAGTCTTGGAAGGTTGAGCTTGGGGATAGCGCCGGAGAATGAATTAAACTGGAGGCTTAACACAGTGAGTCTTGGCAAATTATTAATTATGGGTGGAATATTACCACTAAAGGAGTTGAAGGAGAAATCAAATACATTGATTTGGGAGGAAAGAGAAGAGGGAATTTTGCCAGAAAAGTTATTATGTTGAAGATAAAGGGATTGAAGGGAAGGTATGGAGGGGATATCAGAAGGGAGATTTCCGTTGAGATGGTTGGATCGCAGGCTCAGGAGTCTAAGAGCGTCTAGCTTTCCAATAGTATTGGCTGGAATGGGGCCAGATAGTCCGACACCTGGCAGATGGATGCCAATCACTCTTGTTCCATCATCATTGCACGAAATGCCAACCCAAGAGCTGCAAACTGAGAGATTATAATTCCAGTTGAGTTTTCGGCTATGTGGGACAGCAGAAGCAAAGTCCAGGAGGGCCTGCCTATCAGAATTCAGGTCACCAATAATCAGCGGAAGAATAGGCAGTAGGAGGAAAATGGAAGTACCCACTGGAAAGAATTGGAGCTTCATGGGGAGTTTCAGAGTGGGGTATATGGCCTCAGTGGCTCTTTTGCTCTCCTGTTCAAGAACAAGCATGGTGAAACAAAATTAGTCGATCATGTATGTGGAGGAAGAAACAATATTAGTACTAATAAGAATACAGTTATCTGGCTTCATTACAAGCATAGGAAAGATCTGAGGTGTGCAACAGCAAAAAGTTCTGAAGACTGATTGTGCCTTAATTTCGAAAGGTAGCAATCGAATAAATGAGTTATAGATGCAGATAAGAATAAATAAGCACAAGGGAGATTATAAAGATTTTAAAAATAAAATAAAATAAACAAAAACAACCACAGATAAACACCAACACAAAATTTAGCATAAATTGTCCATGGCGAGGAAGAGAAACAAAAGAAGACAAATTCCTCTCTGAACATGTAAATTCTGTTGATGCTTCATTGAAAACATAGTTTCCAAGCAATATACCGAGTTCTACTCTTATCATACAACTAGCACCAAATTCTCTCTTGACTCTTGCCTTATAATACCTTTAAATCTGAAGGACAATTGTTTATAGTACTTCCTTTTGCACATGTAAGCATAGTATCAGTTGATGGTAGTCCTGAAGCTGATAAGCATTGAATAAAGTAAAGCATTGAAGCTAAAGGATTAATAATTCAACAAAATGATCATTTATTTACATTGCAGTTTGAATTTTTGTTGCAGGTACCCTTTGTCAACGTTTTCATACTAAAATGTAAAGCTTTTTTTTTTTTTTTTTTTTTTTTTACAGTTTTCCTTTTGCTTTCCACTGTCGAAAATCCTTTCTAAAAGAAACTGAAAACTTGGTTAAAAGTTTGGTAAGAGAGAACATGGGAGAATCATTATTTTAAAGAGAAAAAAACTACACCCCCACCATTTTGTTTACCACTTGTATAGAATTAGATAGCAACATATACTGTAAGAACTTGGGAAGTTAAAAAGTTGTACCTTCCCACCCCCAGCCTCTTTATAGCGAATGAGCTAAATTCAATTTTAAAGTCCAATGCTTCATGTGGAAAAATAAAGGTTTTCTCCTTTTTTTTTTTTACTCCAACGTTATAATTGTGAATCAAAACATTCTAAGTTCAATATATAATAATTTTCACACTAATATATAGGGCATGGAATACTTTTTAACACAAAGAAGACTACTGAGGCCGTAAAACACATAATTCCCTTTTTCAGGTGCATAAAAATATGTTGTGTAACTTTGAAATGTTGAGAACTATCAATGTTACTTTAGGTTGAAGATTATGGGGGGGAAAATGAGAAAGCAGAGGGCAAAAATGTTCTTGATTGACTTCTCCATGGTGATAAAGCAGGTCACTTTTTTAAAATATAAAGAAATATATCTAATAGAAATACTGCACTTAGAAGTTTCAAAAACAATTAGCAAAAGTAATCTACATAAAAAAATTTTTAAAAAAAAAGCTATGTCATTAAAGAGAATCCAGACCAAAAGGGGAAAGAAACTAAAAAAAAAAAAAAGATTCATTATAAAGGAAAAGCAAAAGTTCACCTGTTCCCCTGTTCTGCAAAAGAGAAGGTATTCGAGGCTGGAAAGTGAGTAATTAGCATTTTCAAGATTTCTGTGTCATCTATAAAGCATTGGTAGCCCAAAATTATTGCCTACGAGTACCGGGTACTTAACCGGTATGGATAGGCATACATTGGTAGCCCAAAATTATTGTCTACGAGTACCAGGTACTTACCTTGTATAGATAGGCATACTAATACAGCCGCACACGTACTGGGTACCCAAAATATGTATTTGATACATGAAATACTTTGGATAGATCATGGGTATGGCTCCAATACATCATGGGTACGCTTTGAGTACTTATGTGGGTTCGTTGAAGCATAAATATAATTTTTAAAAAATATATAGGTACTAGAAAAATTATATTGTGCCTATTTTTTAAAATTTTGAAAGTGTTAGGTGTTTTTACAATTTAAAATATATATAAAAAAAAATACTTAGGGTTCTCTGTGTTAGCATTTCAAAACTATTTTCATTTTTTTTGTTTACATTTGATTTTCTAATTGTTATGTACTAATACAAATTACAATTTATTATTATTATTTTTTTTTATGAACGTACTGGACTGTAATATCCTTCAGCATACCCATATCGCACCCACATCCGCACCTCCACCAGTGCTTCTATAGCCTCACTAACTCACACCAAATAGTGGATGAGGTACTTATGATGCCTGGTTTCAAGTCTTAACGACTGCAGCTATCTTCCTATATTCCTCTCCTGTTAATTTATTAAAAAAGAATAATAATAAAAAATATAAAAAAACTTGCACCAAATTTCAAGTCATGTTTGTTGCCTTGACTAACAAAGGGTAATGTGCCAAGATTTATGCCCTATAATAAGTAAAGAAAATATTTGGCAACTTTATCCACTAATTAACAGTGACTTTGGATTAGATGTTCATGTCAAAAAACCAAATAACACTCAAACGCAAAAGACACACAAAAAGAGTGAAATTTACACACAATACACACATGCATTTGAGTCATCGAGCATCACAAAGCACACATTTTGGTTCCATCAACAGAAGATATATCAATTGCACATTATAATTCATGTAATTCAAAATCTGACTAGAGACAGAGAGACAATAGAGAGAGGGACTCACAAGAAAAGCAAACGAACAGAATGTCTTTGAGGAATTAATGACTTGTAATCTGTAAACACATAATTCAACAACAACAACAAATTCAGGAAAATTAAAACCTTGTTACTAGATCTCAAAATTCCAACAGATTAAATTTACCTCTGAAAAACGAAATGTATGAGGAAAAAACAGAAGAAGAAGAAGAAGAAAAGCTCATATGTAGAGACAAATGATGCATGTAGAGAGAGAGAAGAATTGGGGAGAGTGTAACGTACATTCAGTGAAAGAGAGGAGAGAGACTTCGGGGATGGAGAGAAGCGATACTGAGACTGAGGAATTGTGCAAAATGCGATTTTACTCTCTTCCAACTATATATACCAGGAGGTGGAACGCTTGTAGAATTCACATAATCAATAATAAAAATAAATAAATAATAAAAAAATTAATATTACAATAAGTATCTTCTTAATAAAATTTAAAATTTAATTACATTATGTATAATAATTTGTTTTATTTTAACATATATAAAATTATCACGTGATATGAGAAGATGAAAGTTTCATCAAATCAATTTTAAATCTTCACTTAATAATGATATAAATAAATAAATATATATAGATATATCCGTTGTTTTTTTATATATATCTGGAAAATGCCATTTGTAGAGTGTATCGTGTAGCGTGTTGTTATTTGGTGGGGCTTCAGAGTTTGAGCGGTCTCGCTCCCCAGCTCACGTCTGTGGGTCAAGTCCACATCCCCATGGTCCACATGGTCCAACAACTCATTGTTCTCCTCAACACATACCTGGCACCACGCCTTGTTCCTCTCTGTATACTCTACGGCAGTTTTTTGATGAGCTGTACTAGTATAGGCTCCCATTTATGACCATTGATTGCAGTATTCAACTGTTTATAAGGACCTCAGGCCTATTTTGGGGAGTGGGTTATAATTCGCTTTTTAGATTATAACTTATTTCCTCTCTCACAAAAAGTTACTTTTTAGATTATAACCTATTTCCTCTCTCACAAAAAGTTACTTATAAGCAGTTTTTTACCAAAAAATTGATTATAACCATCTTTCTAAAATAACCTTAAATTGAGTAACAAAAATGATAGGAATATGTACTAATTAGTGTATTAACTAATATATTAATTGATAATGTGACATAATTTAAGAGATTTTTGATATTTGTAATGTAATTAATGAGTGGGGTTAATAATAATGTTATAACTAATATTGGTATACTAGTTAGTACACTAATTAGTGTATGTAATACCCAAATGCTAGATACTCCAAAAAATTTACCAAATATCCCATGCGATCCACTTTGTGTGGATCCCACATCATGAGACATTTGGTAGAATTTTTGATAAAATTTTTGAGGTCTTTAACATTACTCAGTAATGCTAGAGATTCCATGTTGGTCTCACATTCATATGAGATATTTGGTAAAAAATTTGGTCGATTTTTTTGGATTTCTAATTTTTTTGACCTTAATTCCCTTCAATCTATGATTTTGACTAAATAACATTGCTCGAGTTCATGAAGTTCATGATAGGTCCCATTTCAATTATTTAAATGATTTATTTTGTTGGGTCTTTCGTATATAACCTTCATTAAATAAATAAATAAATAAATTCGATTTAATATTTGTAATTATTCAATTTATTGCGTTTGTTACTAAAAAATTGATGGTCTATTTTTAAAAAAGAATAATACTTGGTAGCACTAAAAAAATCCCCCTAATCCCCCTAATTTCCTTTTTGGGAAACTGTTTTTTTTTTTCTTTTTTCTGTCTTTTTTTTTTTTTTTTTTTTTTTTTACTAAAAGTGGAAATTGTGGGATTCGGGGGACCCCCATTCGGGGGATGAAGCACTGCCGTTTAAAAAAATATACTTATCGTCTATTTTTTAGAGACAAATGCTATAAATTGAATAAATTACAATTATCAATCTAACTTAATTTTTTGTGTAGATATACATAAAAGGCTCGATAAAATGAAAAATTCAGAATATCGAAACAAGATCCATAATGGGCTACAGACTCAAACTACACCCTGTAGTCTATGAACTGGACTGGAGAGAATATCATAGAAATTATATCAAATTGAACATCTAACTACATAAAAAATGTCCATCAATACATATAACTACAAGCATATAGATCCCGTTTGAGAACACTTGTAAGTTAATTTATTTTTATTAAAAATCAATTAATGATGTTTAGTTACAATTTTGAACTTTAGCTTATTTGATAAATAAATTTTTAAAAAAAGATTTTTTAAAGTTACAATATATATATATATTGAAATGCTTAAATACTTGTACACAAACTAGTCTCATCCATTTTGTATCAAACAATAGTTCTGAGAGTATTATGAATTTTTGCACAACGAAAAAAAAATAATAATAAATAAATAAAAAAAAACGTGACAATTAGTTTAACCAAACACATTTTACTTTTCTCAGAGATTATTAAGAGTTGCACCAAATATATTTATAACTTATTTTAAGTTTTCTAAACTATCCATAATTTAAAAATCTATAATCATGAAACCTAATTTATAATTTTTTTTTCTTTCATTTTCTATTAAATTTAAAATTTAAAGTCACATTAGTATGCTCAACAACCACATTCATTCATGCACAATGGCCTAATTCCTGTGGGACCTCAAAACCAAGCATATATGTGTAGCTCTCCATTTTCTTTCTTTTCTTGTTAGCTTGTTATATTAGCATTTAATGGGTTTTATAGGGTTTAGTTATGATTGTAAGCTTTTTTCCTTTCTATTTCCTCATGATTCATGAATGTAAAAATTACTTATATAAAAGGTGGTCCCATTAATCTGAATAATTGCCATGGTTGGTATAGAGCAAACAATTTCATTAACAAGCAACATCACAATCTTCAATTAGTTTAGGAGATTCTTAAACACCATCATTTGCTTACCCAAAAAAATAAAAATAAAAATAGCACCTTGTTTGGTCAAATAATGATGAATTCGAATTTTGTTGCTAGTTCTAGGAACAAATGATGAATTAGGATTAGAAATCAAATTACTCATTATTCCTTGTTTTGGCCTCACTCTCATGCATTCAAAATTTTATTGTGATTTTCTGCATAAAAGGTTCATGTAATAGTCACATGGTAGGGTCCTTGGAGTTCTTTCAAACCATCATTTTCTGGCGTTGGATGGAGCATGCTTTTTCGTTAAAATGGATCAGGACTCAGGAGATGACCTTGCAATATAATAATCATCATATTTTTATATTATATTTTGTTTATTGTCTCACTTATTAACACAATATTGATATACGAGCATTTCCAATCCTTCACTAATTTTTCATTTAATTCGATTTCAAATTTTAGTAAAACGTTTGATTCGATACAAATCATTCCAATCTTTTCATCAAATTTTCATCAAAATCTTTTGAAAAATTCTCCTCTTCTTCCAAATTTTTCTTTTTATCAAATTTAATGAAAAAAAATCATTTCCGATGTATCATCTTTTTAAATTTTCATTAAATTTAAATTTGATAAGTTCTCAATTTGATAAATAAATAAATAAAAAGGAAAAAAAAAAAAGAAAAAAAAATAGCTCTCACTAAATTTGATGAACATTTGATGAAAGAAAAGATGAAGAATTGGAGATACTTTCATGGATCTCACTACTAATGTATATCTGCAGTATTGACAAGGCAAACACATGAGATAGTAAAATTGGAATGTAGAAATAGATAGTGATTTATAGCATTACTCATTTGATTGTATCATCCATGTCTGCTCAGAAATTTTCTCCAATAGGGTAAATTTCCGCCCCACCGCCCCACCCACAAGTTGAATAATGTCAAACCAAACCCTCTCTTTTTTCCTTCTTTTTGTCAATAGTCAAAAATTCCTTTGATGAAAATTGGTGGACTAGAAACAAAGAATGGAGACCATAGAATGCAAACCAGATGAAGCCCATCACAACAAAACAATACAAGAAAAATACAATCAGATAACCAACCAATTTAAACCTAATCAGGTCTTGGATGTGCATTTGCAGTGATACTGCTCTTCTATTGAGCCAAATCTGTGAGCATAGTCATTTTCCACAACTCTTGGTCCATATCATTATTTGTATTGAAATTTATAAAGTTTGTCTTTAGAAAATCCAATAAATTTGAGGGGCTTAATAAGAGGTAAAATAAGAACAATCCCTACATTCAAAGCTGGAGGGAGTGTTGTTGAACCATTCAAGCCGAGTATAGATGGAGCGATTTAAGTGGTGAGATCTAATGCAAGATCCAACTGTTCTGAACAAAGGGATTATAATTGTTACAGTTAAATTTGAGGGAACAACCTGATACTAATGCCCGTTCGCCATGTACAAACAGATTAACAGTAAACACTATTACAAAATCACTAGCTGGTATGCATGCTTGCTTAGATATAATGCCAAAGTGAAGATGTAATAGTCTGTTCAATTCAAATTCAAATCTTTAGTTATGTTTCGAACTATTTGTAAAGAAATTAGGAAATGATTCGAAGGCACCTGTGAAAGCTTCAACATCAATTTTATCTAAAAAGTTTTCTTACCAATCAAATTAAGTGTGTAATGATCAAACAAATATATAACGGTAAACAATTAAATTTCAAGCATGCTCATGCACTTGACTATTCCCAGCATCTACAGTTTGAGTTGATTATTCATAGAGGGAAATAAGAGAGAATGTTCAGCTAAAATGAAGAAGAGTCTAACAAAAGCCGGGTTCTAAGTTCCAAGAAATAGCTTACAAAGCCTTGCAAAATAAGTAGTTCATTAAAAAAAATAATTTGATTTACATGACTTTTACAGTTCTGGAAGAAAACAAAATTTTATTGCAAGGTAAAATGAAGATCAACAACACTAATTGTCATAGAATGCCTGCCCGGGCACAATTCAAAAGTAATTTAATTTCTCAAATTATCTATCAGCTGAACACGGTAATGTTATTGGTATTTTTCCATAAAAACATAAGAAATATATATAAAATGAATTAAGTAGAAATGGAAAAATAATTTTTTTTATTAAATAATGAAATACATAATAAACTATACAACTAAAAATACAGAAATGAATTAAATTGCATTACTAATAGAACAAATTATTAACATGAACAATTACAAATTAGAAGTTATCGAGCTAAACTAAATTCTAAAAAATTTAAGAACAAATGATAAGAATAAAAGCAAATCGAAACCTGTGTAATACCACAGTTTCTCTTAAAATAGATTCACCGCTTTCCAATGGATTGATGCAGCGGAATACACATGGATTAGATATCGTTCTAATAGACGAAGGGCTCTTAAATCCACAAAAAAATAGAACCTTGAATCTATAAGAAAGAAAAAATATCTTAATATTATTGAATAAAAGTTGAATAAAAGTTCTCTTTACCATGAGGCTTATATAGCTATTTATAAGAAACCTTGAAGACCAAGTATTTTTGGACATCAAGAAAACTCAAATTAAGAAACAATAAACTAATCTAATTCTTGGAAAATAAGAAACCTAATAAATTAGAAAAACAAAATCAAAACAAATTAAGAAATCCAATAATTCTAAAATATTTATACTAAATTATAAGAATCCTAATAAAATAATATATCAAAAATATTAAAACTAAAAATATAAAAAAAAATTAAAATCTTGTCCTACATCATGGATGCTAGAGGTATGCTGGCTTCTATTTTTCAGGATACGACGGTCGAAACTAGCTAATGTAGAAGCACCTTCTAAATAGTATTGGCGAACTTGACAATGGTTGCACTCTTTCTAACAAGAACCAAAGAAGGGGCTAACAAAAGAAAATAGGAAAAAATTTCTTTAGTGAAAAAAAAAAAAAAAACATCTCCAACTTTTTATCTTAAAACACCATCTCCATTTTTCATCAAAAATCTCTCCAAAAATTATCCTACCAAGTTGGAGGGGAAATGCCTCTATTTATACAAGTAAAGGAATCTCTAACCATAAAAGTTATACATCAATAGGGCCATCAAATGCCATTAACCAAAACCTTCAACTCTAGCCATTAAGGCTAGAGTTACAAAGATTGAAAACCTATGGCTACTAATATGGTTATCAACTCCATCATCAAAAGATGAGAGTTACAAAAATTTATATTTCTTATGTGCTTAATATATACAAATAAATATGTATATAATGATGTTTGAATAAACCAACTAGATGGGTTACAAAATAGATATTAATGTTAAATCACAACCCAATTATAACCCAATTCTCAAACACATGCACAAGCTAAACCCAACACAACATAACACAACACAACACAGCACAACACAACACAGCTTAGCCCAAGTTCAAGATTAAATCAAAGTCTAAGTCCAAGACCAAATCCAGCATATGCACATGCACAAGCCTAGGTCCAGTCCAAATCTAAGCTCAACTTTATTGATGCCCATTTTATGAGACAATTTTTATTCACAACTCAATGGTTTCAGCTCATTATTTTTGTATTGTAATATTCTCACTTAAAAGAATACAAAATCACTCAGACCCACCTCAACCGGCGGTTAGGTCCCAGTTTAATTTCAAATTAAAGTTGTCGAAAAACCATTATCTCCAACAATCCCCACATGAATAAAATTGGCTAAATAAAGAAAAACGGGCAATGCTAAACAACAAAGACTCGGAGAGAGAGTACACAGAATAATCCTGCATTGGAAAAGATAGTTGTTGGCCTTGAACCTTTCGTAGTGAAAGAAATCGGATTTACTAGCTAATCAGTGAATTTAATGTTTTGAACTGTTCTGCCGTTTGTGTAAATTGAGACAATAAGCCTCACACATGAATTACTCCAACCATCATTCTGTTCTCATTGTTGTGTCCAGTTTGACCATGGAACACTAGACTGGTACAATAAGTGTTTTTAAAGAATCCGGCCTAGTCAATTCTAAAAGAAGCGGCCCCACTTCGCACTCACATAGATGACCTACATAAAGTATTTCGCTATACTACAGTTGACTATTTACAACACTTAGGTCATTAAAAGTATTAGCTTAACCTTCCATCTCACAGGGTATCACTGTATAAAGGAATGGACAAGAGGATTTACCTCTTCAGTGACTCACCCGTTACACGCAATTAGATTGTCCCTTTGAACCTAGATTTTGGGATTTCTAGTCAACTAGGTTAAGTTTTCTGTTCCGGTAACATTTGCTAAAGGCCTTAACCCCATTCCTCATGACGTCACTAACTCTCGATTTTACCCTTAGGTTAATGGATCCGTAATATTGTCCTTAGACTGTATATAGTCTATAGTGACAACACACGAGAGTAGTCGTCGTATGGAACTATGTCTTTGACAATGTCTAGACTTTCTATCTGTGCCCTACCAATACTTGATTGGTTGTCGCAAAGTATAGAAAATTGCTAGCACAAGATTTGATCAACATGGAATATCCTCAAGAAAACGACAAAGCCATTTAGCTACTTTAATACTAAATTCTAATTCTATCATTGATCTTGTGATACACATCTGCTTGGAAGATCTCTAAGACACAGTTACAGCTCCAATTAGAGAAAACATATCCACTAATGGATTTGTAGTCTTCATATCAAATATCCAGTAGGCGCCTTTGTACCCTTCTATTACAACTGGATATCAAGTGTTATGCAACCTATAATCTTGGGTGTAGTGTAAATAATCTAACTGTCACATAATGCCTTTCCAATGAGTAGCATTATGATTACTCGTGTATCTACCAACTCTGCTAACTGAGTAGGCTATACCTAGCCTTGTACAACTCATTAGATACTTTAAACTTCCAATGACCCGAGAATATTCTAGTCGAAATACACTTTCACTATTATTCTCAACCAAATGTAGACTCAAGTCTACCAGTTTCTCGACACACTTGTATCTGATTTACTAAAATTTTCAAGTATCTTATCAACATAATGAGACTGAGAAAGTATAATACTACTAGATGTTCTGGTAATCTTAATACCTAGAATCACATCTGTAAGGCCCATATCTTTCATATCAAACTTAGAGTACAACATCCACTTAGTAGTATTGAATATTTTCTCATAACTACCAACAATGAGCATGTCACCTACACACAGACACAACACGACATATATTATTGTCAATAAACACATTTGTCAATACCCACTTGACAACATAGTGTAGTCAAATTTCTCATGCCATTGTTTTGGTACTTATTTCAAATCATAAAATGATTCTCATGCTTACAATCTTTCTTCATCTTGGAACAGACAAACCTTTTTAGGTTGTTCCATAAAGATTTATTCAACTAAATCTATCTAAATATCCATCTTGATGTATCTCCAGACTTCATACAATTGCTATCACACTTACCATATAACTAATGATCACATATCAAAATAATCTAGGCCTTCTATTCGTCGGTATCCTTTGATAACAAGCCTATTCGTCAGCTTTCATTTACTTGTATCCTAAGGATTACTACCTCTGCAAGATCAAGTTAATTTAATAACTACTTTATAGAGAAATCACAACTTCAAATAAGCTTTTAGCCTCACTAGCCACCATATAGGTTTAAGATGATTAGACAGAAGAACTTTAAAGTCCTAATCTGTTTACATCTTCTAGGCTTATCTTTTTCTTCATGAAAATTGTTTCCTCAATTCCATGATTGTATTTTTGTGTAAATCTAAATATCAGATTCGTCCACAAGAAAACTGATATGCATTACTATATTATGCATAACCATTGAACACAAAATCAACAAATTTTTAGGTTTATCCTACCCGCTTGGGTTTAGGTATTGCCACATTTTGCATGAGACCCGCCACATTTGTCACATTTTGCATGACATCCTTACATTTGTAGAATTTATATAAAGGCTCTCATCCTCTCCAAAAATTCATACAGGGTCTATAAACAATTCCTTGTGTTACAATGATTATAAAATCATTAAAATCATATCACAGAAAACACATTCTCAGGCCGTCATCAGCCAAATTAGGTCTTTTCCGAATTCAAGGCACCCAACAAGCTTGGTCCAACAAGTCACTTTGAAGTCAATAGCCTTAGTTTTAGGAAACACAAATCTAGTGTTCAATAGTCTACTATTCGGAACTTCATAATATGGCCAGTAGTCTTATCACTAGGAATCACTAATTTCTCAGCATGTGGTCAGTAGACTTTTTACTACTAAGGGCTGGTTTGGCTTAAGCTATATAAGCCAAAAAGCCAAAAAATTACTCCAAAATCCAAAAAGATATCACTATTCACCAAAAATAAAAAATAAAAAAATCAATTTTTTTCAAACCTTTCGTACACACCGAAATGACTCCTGCATGCTGCTGTGTGCGGCATTTTCAAACAAAAGAAATGATTAGGTGATTTTTACACACACTGTTGTTCGTCTCATGGGGCTATTACAGGTCCCGTTTTGATAATCTGAACCGTTCAATGTGTAGAAATCGTCGAGTACTACATGTCTGAAAAAAATCACATTAATCGGATATCAATAACTATATGATCAAATCAGTTATGTACAACAAATGGATGGTGTTATAATTAATGATTGAAAAATAAATAAATCTGATCAGATAGCTATCGATATCCGATTAACGTGATTTTTTATAAGTATATAGTGTTCGACGAGTTATACACATTGAACGGTTCAGATTATTAAAATGGGACCCGTGATGACCCCCACGGGCCAAACAAAACTGTCCAGTTCTTTGTACAAAAAGTAGCCAATAATTTTCAACTCCCATTCAACTCCAGCGGGTTGTACGGCTGGGGCCCACCCCTATCTAATCATCTCCTACACACCTTTTTTATACAATTTTTTAATACATATTTTTTCATAAAAAGTCAAAAAGTTAACCCAAACTTTCATATTTTTTTTTTGTCTTTTTTAGTCCAAAAAGACAAAAAGTGCACTTTTTTAGGACACCCCAAACTAGCCCTAAGAATCATAATATCTTGACATGTGATCAGTAGTCACTTCACTATTAGGAATCACAACGTCTTGACACAGGATCAGTAGGAATCATCATGTCTTGATATATGATTAGTAATATGTTCCCTACTAAGAACTACAATCTCATAATTGAGTAGTCAGTGGTCTAACACCGCCTAGGAACCACTAGTATTCTATCTCTATGATTAGTGATCTTGCACTCACTATGAGCCACCAATTCAAAAATATATTCAGAATTATAAAAATTTTAAAAATACATTCACCCACCCTAACGGGTTGTCTCATCTTTGCTTAAGCAAACTCACATAGCAATCATACATGCTATAATTGACACAAGGATAACATACTAATTGCCTATGATTAATTTAAAAATATTATCATGCAATTTTATGATTTCCTTTAATCACACTTAATCTCTCTGGATTTTCCTTTAAGAACCTCGCAAGGCTTAAGGTTGTCAGGTGGAACAACGTTTTCTATCGTCACTTCTTGAAGCTATTTCTAAAAAATCACAACAGAATTTCACTATTCTATTTTTTCATAAACTAAACTTAACACTAGAAAATCCAAAGTCTGAAATTTAATTCAAAATTGATCTCACCACTTATCCTAGAATCGAACATGGTCAGGAAAGTTTTCAGGAAGATTGGAGGGGTCACACCAGTCTCACTTAAGACTCAGTTAATCTTAAACAAAACTTTCAAGAGTATGTTGAATCCTAGTCCATAGGAAACAAATTTAGAATTAAATTTTTCAGGAGATAAACTAGGTTAAAACAAATTAAGTTTACAAAACTTACAAACAATTAAAAATTGCTATCAGAATTACACCACTCATAAAAGTTAACCAGCATTCCCAGAACTGAGCCCATTATTTTTGAAAAAAATTCAAAAATATTTTAGCTAACCAAATCCATCTTAGTTGTCATTTCTGAACATAACTCAGAAATACTCTTTAGCCAAGACTAAATACTTTGGTTTTTATTACAGAAAATCAAACAAGTTTGGAAATAATAAAATTAATTCCAAAGATTTTCTCTAAACTTGAAGGTTTATAATTTCTTTCTTTCCCCCTTTCTTTTCACTATGATGAAACTATTACAAGCTAGAAATTAAAACTACTGCAAAATGAAATGCAACTATTACAATTAAAAATTGTCCAAATCTACAAAAATGGAATTCACGATTGCATCCGAAATGGTCTGTTTAGCCAAGAATATACTCCCCCACTTTTTTAGGGGTCAAAACATAACTTCATAAACTTCCAAGGGCTAAATTGCAAGTACCATAAACTCCAAGGATCAAATTGCAAATATCATATACTTGAGGGGTTAAAATGCAAATACTAAAAAAATTTACAGGCCAAACTGCAATTCTAAAATTTTTGGGATCAAAATGAAATTATCCTAAATTCAGAGACCAAAATGCAATTTTTGAAAAATTCTGATGACATGACAGTCTTATTGACATATCGCTGACTGGTTTGCCACATGTCACTGACATGGCTGGTGACTAGGCTACTACATGGCACTGACATCATCTCTGAATTATGATGATGTTATCATTTGATAACAAAAACTACCCAACTTTCTGACAATCGTGTGGATTCATCTGAACTCCGTTTGAAACGTCCTTTATATCGTCGAAAAGCCTTCGACGAGATGAATCTTCTGAAATTCTCAAAACACAAATTCCAACACTTCGTTTTTTCCAGAATTTAATTAATCGAAATAAATCGAAATCATTACCAAAGTTTCAAAACAATATACAGAATAAATCCGAAATAAAATTCAACATTAAAGCGAATATTTTAACTCATAATATGTCCAAAAAAAATTTGAAAGTCCAATATTATTCCTTATTCCACGCAAAGATAATTCTATTCAAATCACAAATTAGTAATCCAATATATTTGTACCAATTTGTTTTGTTCATTTGTATCCTACTTTCGTACTTAGGTAAACATATATAGAAAATTAGTTACAAAACAAAATAAAAAATAAAAAAATCAAATAAATTAATAAGAATTTCAAGAAATAAAATTCTTATTTTATTTTTATAAAACTTCTACCAACTTAAGCTCTAACAATCAAATAACTCATATAATAACAACTAATTAACATAAAATAAATTACATAAATAATTTATTAGAAATAAACAACTCAAAACAATCTAATAACTCTTAAGAAATTAAATTAATTTTAATTCCAAAAGTCACTAGAATAAAATAAAAAAACTAAATTGTTTTATCAAAACTATTTATATAATTCTGTTTTAAGAAAGCCAATTATTATTAACATAAATAAAGAACTAACACAATGTATATCTTAGGTTCTTAGGGAACAGTAGTATGCAATTTTTGTTTTAGTAATTAAATATTAATCTTTGAAAATTACATATGAATCTGTTTTAAGATTGTTAGTATTTTTTCATAAAAATACAAGAAAAATATATAAAATGAATTAAATAGAAATGACAAAATAATTTTTTTTATTAAAGAATGAAATATAGAATAAACTACACAACTAAAAATACAAAAATGAATTAAATTGCATTACTAATAGAACAAATTATTAACATGGATAACTAAAGAACTTATCAAGGTAAACTAAATTCTAAAAAATTTAAAAACAAATGATAAGGAAAGAATCAAACCAAAACTTGTGTGATACCACAATTTCTTTAAAATAGATTCACCATCTCCCAATAAATGCTGGAGGCATTCTGGCGTCTGTCTCCTATAATACGATGGTCAAAACTAGCTAATGCAAAAGCATCTTCTAAATAGCTTTGGCAAACTTAACAATTGATGCACTCTCTCTAACAATAACCAAAGAATGGACTAACAAAAGAAAATAAGAAAAATTTTCATTTGTGAAAAACACACATTTCCAACTTTTTATCTCAAAACACCATCTATATTTTCCATAAAAAAACTCTCCAAATATTATCCTACCAAGTTGGAGGAGAAATGCCTCTATTTATACGAATAAGGGAATCCCTAACCATGAAAGCTATACATCAATAAGGCTATCAAATGTCATTAACCAATGCCATCAACTCTAGTCATTAAGGCCAGAATTACAAAGGTTGAAAACCTATGACCATTAATATGGTCATCAACTTCCATTATCAAAAGATGAGAGTTGCAAAAATTTACATTTCTCATGTGCTTAATATATACAAATAAATATGCATATAATGATGTTTGAATAAACCAACAGATGTGTTACAAAATGGATATTAATGTTGAGTTACAACCTAATATAAGTCCAATTCTCAAACACATGCACAAGCTAAATCCAACACACCAGAGCTTAGTCTAAGCTCAAGATTAAGTCAAAGTCTAAGTCGAAGACCAAGACCAAGACCAAACCCAACACATACACAAGCCCAACTCAAACCAAGATTAAATCGAAATCTAAGCTCAACTTAATTAATACCTACTTTATGAGACAATTCTCATTCACAACTTAATGATTTTGGCTCATTATTTTTGTATTGCAATCTTCTCACTAAAAGAATACAAAATCACTCAGACCCACCTCAACTAGTAGTTAAGTCCTACTTTAACTTCAAATTAAGGTTACCGAAAAACTATTATCCCCAACAAATGTAAACCTCGCAACTCTAGTACAGATGTAAGGTAACATTACATTTTATCTTCGGTCAAAGCCGTGGGTCTCCTTTAAACAACTCCAGTGAAAACAAAACAAAACAAAACAAGAAAAGAACAGAAAAGAAACACAATGTGTGTGAACAATCTCACCGCCATTAGCTACCCTTTTCAAGATTTTCAATTTCTTCTTTGTGTCTTCTTTCTGCCTCCTGAAGTTCTCTTTTGGCATCTTCCTCGTCCTCCCTTTTGTCGTGGTCTTCAAACTCCTTCGCTGCTGCCATTGCTTTCACAACAGGATCTCTGAGTTCAGAAATCAGTCCACCGCCAACCCTGTACTCTGCTTCATCCCCGATAATATATATACGCTGGTCAGGCCCTGTTGCCATGGGAATGTCCACTGCTAATAACTTCATATCATACTGCGAAAAAAAAAAAGAAAAAAGAATATTCATTCTCATGCTCGGTTCACTATAAAAAATGACGAAAAATACATTGCAAATTGAATCATGGGTCATTCCGTAAGTGGAGGACGAGGAATGAGCATTCCATAATCCATTCCACTTTCATTCAAGTGAACCAAGCACGACATTAGGAACCATACCTCCCAAGACTAGTACATGCCTATGCTTCAAAATAAGTATGTGTTTGTTTTGAAGACTAACCAAAATCGCTTTTCTGCATGCCTAGAATGATGCATCTAACCATGACTACATCAGATGGGAATGAAAGGTAAGATTAATTTTGAGAAATTATTATTTTTTTTTTTTTTTTTTTATTTTTTTATTTTTTCTAAATATTACGTAGAGGTAATTTAATGAGCCAACATCTTTTTTCCTCTATAAGTTCAGATGGGAGTGACTAACACCCCTCATTGGTTAAATAATGTAGCAGCCACAAAAGAACACGTTGGTGAATGGTAGGCATTTAATTTGTTCCTACAAACTCGACACATGATAAATGTGTATTGAACAGGAGTAAGTTTTGAGTGGAAAATCATACTAGCAGGAACCCTCAACTGCAATGTATGTTTCAGATGGCAAAGCTTGCAATGCGATATTCTAAACAAAGCATATCTGAAATTAAACTTCAAGAAACACTCCCAAAATAACATTCCAACTTTTTTCGAGAAGACAAACATAAATTAGCACGGGTACTTGCTCAATAATAGAAATAATTCTTGCTTCATCATATAAAGTTTAAAAGTGGCAAGTATCAAAGTGAACCTGGCCCTTTTTGTTTTTGACTTCAACGCTCACCAGACCTTTTCTTTCAGAACCTTGTATTGGGAATATAAGAAAACATCTTTTGTTCCTGAGCCCTGGCTTGAAATTCTTGAGCGTAATCCCTCCTCCTGACATCACATATGCTCTCAGATCAGTCCCAGTGAGAGGAGCACCCATAACCTCAAGAATTCCAGCATTTGTATTAAGCCACCTCATGGCCATTCTATAAACTTTATCAGGATTGATCGTGAATCTTGAACGGAGATACAAGCCCTTCACATAGCATAAAACAATACAACAAACAACAATGAAAATCCTCCAATGAAAAACAGAAAAGGGGGGAAGAAAAGGCCACTGACCTAAAGCAAGAAAGCCAAAAATAGATAATCTACTCGTATTGGTTTTAAAAAAATCCATATTTCAGGTCACATAAATGACACTCCTTGATGTCAAGCTTCTTGGAATTACTACAAACTTGACATAATGATTAAATCTTAACAGCTAGCTGCCGCTGCCTGCCCGGGGGGACTCTTGGGGATCCACAACCCCCCATTAGAGGACTATTGAATAAATTGGAGCTGCCCACCCAGAGCTGCTAGACTTCATTAGTGTCCAACAGATGTCTCAGGTTCTTGGATTTAAATTCAGATGATTGGCAAAAAATAAAGATCAACAAGCAAGAAGAACCCTATCAATGGAGCATTATAGTCCCACCATGATTCATGAGCTATGAAGCACGGATACTCCGAAATGGCCCCCATACGTGTATCGGATACGGATACGCGTCCGATACGGCGGGATACGTATCAGATACGGCAAATAAGTATCCTTTTTTTTTTTTTTGGGAATTTCGGATATGTTTGGGATACGCGAGGATACTTTAGGATACGCTCTGGATACTTTCGGGATACGGCGGGGCCAAAAAATAATTTAAAAAACTTGTAACAGGGGTCACATTATAAAATAAGAAAAGTTATGTAAAATAAAACAAAAAAAAAAAAAACAAACCAAGCCCTAATTCATCATCTCACGCACAGCAGCAAGCAGCAGAGGAGGAGGAGGAGGACGAGTGTGCCCTAAAGTGACTCCTCGTTGTCGATCGATCATCATCATCACGAACCGCAGCGTCGTTGGCTCGTTGTCGTCGTCGATCGATCAGGTTCGTCCCCTCTCTCTCTCTCTCTCTCTCACGCTCGCCTCGTCTTGCTCTCCCTGCTTTCTTTTCTTTTTCTTTTTCTTTTTCTTTTTCTTTTTTTTTTGAAATGGCTCTGATCTGATCTGCTATTTTTATAATACATTTATATATAATATATATATATATATTTTAAATATAATCTTTATTCTTTAAGTTCTATAAAATGAAATCAATATTAAATTTGAGATTGTAGGGGAAATTTTTATGTATGTTACATTACTAAAAATTGTTTAAGTATTATTTTTATGTGTGCCACATTACTAAAAATTGTAAAAATAATATTTTTTACGAACGTATCTCCGCCGTACCCGTATCCTAGTTTTTCAAATTTTGTTGTATCGCTGTATCCGTATCGTATCGTACCCGTATCCCGTATCCGTATCCGTGCTTCCTAGTTCATGAGATTTGATCATGTCTGGTAATTTAAAGTATAAGTACGAATGTGAAACATCTCATCAGGGCTTGTTAGTCTCACTGTTTCTAAGAAACAACAAAGTCACCAGCAACAGTTGCGGAGTTCGCACATATTCTATTTTCCTGTTATAATTAATTATGGTGATTTATACGATAACTCTCTTAACAAGAAGAAATTGCAATTAAAGAAACTTGTTTCCTTATTAGCTGCGCCAAAAACCATTGGCTGAGCCTCCTCATGTAGTTGGGACAAACAAATACAATAAACATTCTTTAATTAAGCAAAGCATTGTGAAAATTTAGATCATAGCATGCCAATAATCAAATATCCACTTAAACAAGAAAAAAATCAAAATAAGAAAGCAGAAAGAAAGATCAGCAGATGGATCTACACAATCACAATTCACATAATACGAGCTAATGGATTTTGAATGCACTAGTTAAGAAAACAGCCACTGTTTTAGCATGTAATTGAAATGTTGAGCTTATGATCACAAAATTGCTACTGTCTTGCCAGCAAGACCAACAAGAAGATAAGCAATACACTCCTGAATAACTATAATTTACTCAGATGAAAACAAGGTTGAGTAATAGTACTTGTCTACTAATCTAAAAAAGTTGTTTGTCAATGTCTTTATCATCGCTAAATTAAATCACTATTCCTGTTAGAACTTACAAGTTCCATGAAGGACCCTCCAACAAACTACATTGGTCTAGTTCCAATAAAATGTGAAAGGCTTGTATGTATGAGATAAAAATCACAAGCATTGTGTGTACTTGCCTGCAAATGAGATGGCCAATCCACATGTTTGACAAACCAATCGAAAACTCAGTGTGTACTCCATTTATGAATCTATCAAACATCCTACTATCCCTAAATTCTGCTTAAATACATATATGCATTAATCACCTATGGAATTAATTGATTTGGTTTAACCCTCACAACATAGATTTAAGCAAAAGTCTCAACTAAACAACAACAGTAAAGGAATTGAAGAATTCAGATAAGAACTCACTGTAAATGCCACAATAGCACTGGAAAGAGCGAGAAACCCATACTTAGCCATGCCTTCAGATAACCCAATAAACATATTGGCAACCCCAAACAAAACCTTCCACAGCAAAATGCATACCATAAGCCCTCCTGCACCCCAAAGCACCAGAGAATTCCTCTTCCAGAACGCCTCAATTTGCAACCCAACCGCCTCCTGGTACCGCGAAAACGCATCCCGGACCGCAGAAGTTGAATTCTTGACAGCATTCTTAGCAAAATTCCCATTAATTTTAGTACCCAGTTCTGAATTCTTGAAACTGAAGTACCTAAACCCTAGAAAGCTTCTATTGAGCAACAAATTGGGTTGTGGGGTCAATTGATTTGGTGGGTTTTGGAAGATTCTTGGTATTGATGATGATGAGAAGTGGGTTCTCCATGGAGTGAGATTTGGGTGGTGATGAGAGAGAAGTTGAGAAGTGCCATTAGAGGAATTTGGGTATGTGGGTGGTGAGGGTTTTGATGGGATGTGACGATGGTGGTGAAGGTGGAGGTATCTGATGATGAAACTTGATGAGGATTTTGACATTTCTATCGCCCTGTATGTTTAGATTCACGAATACACAAACTCGGGGAGATCAAAAAGGATCGTTGATTTGTAACTATATATACTTAAGAGAAATGTGACAGTGGAGAGGACTTCTTTCGTTGCCCCTTCTTAGATGGATACTATTTTCTCATTTGCTCCTCGCTTGGTCACCCAAAAATAAATAAATAAATAATATCCTGACAAATTAACAAATTTTATATTTTTATTTAGAAAAAATTATTTATAAGTTCTATCAGGAAGACATATGCTACATATGCCTCTACTAAAATACTTATGTTCTTATAAGTTCTGTGAGAAGTTTGTTGACACATTTATCCTCAATATTAGTTGTTAATATCATAAATAATGACAAAATTATATATAGGAAATTGAATGTTACTATAAATCATATCTATATGAATGTGAATTTGAATTTCAAAATACACATTTACCCTCAATATTAGTTGTTAATATCATAAATAATGGCAAAACCATATATAGGAAATTGAATGTTACCATAGATCATATCTATATGAATGTGAATTTGAATTTTAAAATACACAAATAAGCAACATTTTCACATTCAATTTAAAAAATAAAAAACTTAGTAAGTTTGCGAAACGTAACATGACATGTATGTAAATACTGAATATAACAACGTCACAACACAAATTCAAAGACAAATACAACCGAACGTAACACGTACAAAACATGCCAACATTGTAGATGTGGATTAACATTACAACTTAAATGTAACGTCATTGGAGGCTAATGCAAGTGTGCCAATGTACGCATGTATTATTTTTCATAGACCAGCAACATTTTTACATTTAATTAAAAAAATAAAAAACCCAGTAAGTTTGCAAAATGTAACGTGATACGTACATAAACATTAAATACAATAATGTCACAACACAAATTCAAAGACAAATACAACCTAACGTAACATGCACAAAACATGCCAACATTATAGATGTGGGTTTACATTACAACCTAAATGTAACGTCAATAGAGGCTACAACATTGCAAAAAATCATATCATATGTGACATTCAGATGCAAAAAACCACATCTGTATTGTAACATTACACGTCATTAGATGGTTGTAACATATTGTGAAAGCCATATCAGAAGCAAAAAACCTTATCTCCTTCCCTCAAACACTTGGAGTCCAAATCAACAAAAGCAAAAAACACAACCCCCAACCTTGATGACAACATCACCCATTTCTACATCTAAACCAGTAACATTTTCAAAATCCACCGGATTTCGGGATCAATGCAACATTCACTCCCACGGACGACGCGTATACATTCCATTTTCGTAAAAGTCTCCAAACACTTAATAGGTTGAATGATAGAATAATCTATAATATAGAAACATATAAAGGGTATAATAGTACGCCAATACCATTTATTTATAATTCATAGGACCTTGTGGAATACCTTCTAATCTAAATAGGACTTAAAGCTCTATAAGAAACTACACAGGACTTCACATTAAATAAATTCTCCTAATAAGACTTATAAATAATTTTCTCTTTTATTTAACAACGTGAGTTCTATTATATTATTATAATATATTGTAATAATAAATAAAAAATATTTATAAAATTGATTAGTTTGTAAAGTATTTTTCATCTTACAATCACTACATAAGAAAGATGGTTCATGAATGAATATTATTTCTACTTAAGGTTGGACAAAAGGTGTTTTGGGAAGTTGGTAAAAAATTGATTTTTGGCTTTTTACTAAGTTTTTTGACTTTTTTGGAAGTGATTTGGGAAGTTGGTAAAAAGCTGGCTTTTTTGCTTTTTGGTTTAATATTTTTTAAAAGCGTTACATCACTCTAAAATGACCAAAATATCCTTACTTTTTGCATGTCAACAATTTTTTGAATTAATTAATTATAATGTTCCAGAGGATAGTTTGGTAAATTTGTAAGTGGCTTTTTTAGGTCTTCCCAAATGGGATCAGTGGTGTTTTTGCAAGGGTTGGCGTTTTTGGAAAGTTGCTCAAAACACAGCTTTTTGTTGCGTTGCCAAAACGGATCTGTTAAAATTACCTAATTTATTTTGATTTACTCGCTAATAGGGGGTTAATTTGATCCACGACTTAAAATTTATAATCTGTTTTCAAAATCATTATGCCCCACTATACTTAATACATATATATATTTTTTTACCTTTAATGAAATATTAAAGTCAAAATGAATGTGAAAGAGATTTAATATGTGAAATTTATTACAAATTAGTGTTATATATATGAAAAAATTATGTAAAACTAATTAGTGTTATAAATTATGCAAATGTTTGATAATTGTTTAATATTATTTTTCAATCAACTAGTAAATTAAAACCACTTAAATTACAATTTGGTCATTTGCTAATTCGTTATTTACTATTTGATTTATAATTTTACCCTCAAATTGCACCGAATCTCACTGCACACCCCTATTTCTACCTAAAATGATGATTAAGAAGACATAAATTTGGAGTTTTAGGGATACATTCGGAGGTAAGTTTTATCTGTTAAATCTAAGTCACCAATTCTTGATCATATATTTTTTTATCAACACCAATTCTTTATCATTATGTGAGTGAATTACATACAAGATAAATTTATCTACTATTAATTTTGAGTTACTAACTTTTTATTATTATATTCTTAGCCTTCGTTTAACTAATTTAGTTGGGTTAAAAAAGCACAAAAAAATAAAATAAGTTAAATAAGATAAAATGTCACATCAAAATCATAATTATTTCACTTTTTTTTCTCACAAAAATTAAAAAAATTAAAAAAGCCAAACCAAACAAACTTTTTAATCTCAAGTCAAAAAAATCCCAACTCAAAAAAATAAACTAAAAAAAATCAATACCAAACAGTAACTTAATATGTTAGTGTTTAAATATAGCTCAAGTAGTAGTGATTGTGCAGTGGTAATGATAGGAGTTGTAGAGGCAACAATAGTGCTGCGATGGTGGTAATATAATGTCGTTAAGACATGATTATGGTTGTGTGATTGTGGCAAGTTGTGTAAAACTATTTGTTAGGGGTGAAAGAATAACCCGAAAAACCGATTAAACCGACCGAACCGACCGAACCGAACGATTTTCGGTCGGTGTTTTAAGTTTTCATGTGGTCGGTTCGGTTCAAAATATTTTTTTCTGTGCATTCGGTTCGGTTTACGGTTTTGAATTTTTTGAACCGAACCGCACCGAACCGAACCGACTTATGTCATTTTAAAAATATTTTTAAAATATTTAGATTGATTTAAATTAAAATATTGGTTTGAATTGATAAAAATATAAATTGAGTATGAGTTGTATTTTGAGTTTGTGAGTTAAATTAAAATATTTAAAAATATTTTTATAAAATAGAGTTTGAATTTATTTTTATAAAATATTTTTAAAATTTAAAAAATTAAAATCGTAATATTTTGAAATTAAAATATTTAAAAATATTCAAAAAATTAAAAAATTGTAATATATTTAAAATATTAAAATATTTTAAAATCTTAACAAAATTAAAATATTTTTAAAATATTTAAATATTTAAAATATTAAAATATTAATTTGAATTGATAAAAAAAAAGCCTAAAAACCGAAAAATCGAAAAAACCGTACCGAACCGTAATAAACCGAACCGCGCCGGTTTATGTCATTTTTTTGGGCGGTTCGGTCCACAAATATACAAAACCGAAATGATCGGTTCGGTGCAAAAATAGTGAAAAACCGAACCGAACCGAACCGATTTCACCCTACTATTTGTAGATTAGCGTTGGTAAAGAATATTTAATTTTGAGTCATCAATTATTTATTATTATAATTTTAGTGTGATTATAGTCAAATGTTTAATTCAAATTTATTTTTTTGGTTTTTTTTTTTTTTAAATTCTACAAATTCTTCATTGGAAAATGGTTGAGGCCTCGAATCTAAGGCCTCGAATTTGCCTCGAATCCCTTTTTTTTTTTTTTCTTTCTTCTTCTTCTTCGCAGAACTAGAGGGGAGGGGAGGGGAGGGGAGGGGAGGGGAGGGGAAGAAGAGAGAGAGGAAGGGGAGGGGAGGGGTCCGGATTTGCCGTCGCAGCTCGTCGAGCTCGCCAGCTGTCCGATCGTCGCCCGATCCAGCTCGTCGCAGCAGCTGCACCGCCGTCGCCTCCGCCTCCGCCTCCGCCTCCGCCTCCCCCGGTGATTATGGCCCCCTCCAGTCCGGCCCACCGGCGGCTCTCTCTTCTTCCCCTCCCCTCCCCCTCTCTCCCTTCTTCCCCTCCCCTTTGGTTCATTCGAGCCAAATTCGAGGTCTCGAATTCGAGGCCTCTATCACGACTCTTCTTCATTTTAGGATATTCCTAACTTTGAGCTTGTCCTTTTTTTATTTTTTGTCGGTCAAACTCTGCTATCGATACAATTATTACAGACCTGATTCAGAGTTGTAACTAAGCAGCTTTAACAACAGCTCTAAACAAGTGACAAGCAAAAAGGGAATTTGAAAACCATTTGCATATACAGTGCGTGTGCTCCACGCACTGTGTAAAAAAAAGAAAAAAAAAATCGACATCTTCCCATAGAGGCTCTAGATGTGTTTTGATGATCCATTTGAGGCTCTATTCCAGCTCTAGATCTGTCCTTCGCCGGACGGTGGACGTCGTCCCTCTCCTCCACTGTCCGGTGTCTTCTCCCTCCTCCACTGTCCGACGTCTTCTGTCTTCTTCGCGATCGGCATCTTCGCTTCTTCTTCCTCTCTCGCTCTTCGGCATTTGCAGATTTCTCCTCCATCGTCCGACGTGTTCGCCCTCCTCCACCGTCCGGCGTCTTCTATCTCCTTCGGCAATCGGCATCTAAGCTTCTCCCTCTCTGTCTTTCCTCTTTTCAAGTAAACTCTGCTCTCCAACTTTGGATTTGCATTGTTTGATGAAGAAACAGAGATTATGAATATTTAGAAAATATTTTGCAGTTCCTCTTTCCCAAATCTGGACTGTAATTGGTTGATGAATTTTGGACTGTAATTTGGACTGGATTTGCATTATAGATGATTTGGTGCTACCAAAGTGCTGTTCATGTTGCTGCTACAACTGTGGACTTGTTGCTTACTGTAATATATCATCTTCATACTTGTCCATTTTTATGAATGCAAGGGCAGTTCATATCATCTTTCTACTTGTCCATATTATACTAGTCCATTTTCACAAATCAAAACTAATTTGACAGTGTTTTCTATTTGTACAACAGCAAGTTCAGACTTCACACTCACCAAAATTAACATAAGCAGAGTAAATGTTTAGAGTTAATTTGATTGTGTTCAGTGAATGTGGTGTTAATTTGACTGTGTTCATAAATCAAAACTAAATGTTTGTGGTTTTAATTTGACTATGTTCAAAATTCTTACTTTTTTAGATTATATGTTTTTACAAATTCAACTTTGCTATTATCATAAAATAAAAAATACATGTACAAATAAAACCATATAGTGAACACAGAGTTGAGATCGTCGGAGAGTATAGAGAAGACAGAGACGACTCCACCGTCTGGCAGGACTGCGGATAAAGGATGAGAGAGAGAGTCGATCGTCCGGAGTGAGGATGGAGGGAGACAGATAGGCTCGGTCGGAGAGAGAGTAGATCGTCGGGCCGGTGGGGTTGGAGCAGAGTTGAGATCGTCGGGGAGTAAAAGGTCAAAGAGAGAGAGACAAGGACATAGCTCTCCGAATAGAGAGAGATTAGAGAAGGAAAATAATTTTGAAATCAAGAGAAGGTAGAATGAAAAGGAGAGAGAAGGGCGAGTAGGAGAAAATGGGACCCAGGCAATTGCGAGGTCATTAGAGCCGCTCTAGAGCTCGGAGCTATTTTTCTAATTATTATTCTTTTAAAAAGAAAAAGAAAATAAAAAAAGAAAATGAGCAATGCTACATACCACTAATTTATCATCACTAACTCTACCACTAGTGAGGTGGCAATTGAAAAAACAAAAAAAAAACAAAAATCAAGGCACAAAACACATGTGACAGTGGATTAGAACTACCACTAATTAGTGGTCTAAAGCATTTTTGAAAGAAAATTTGCTGAATGATGATGACTATTCAGGTATACGTTTGCAACTGTAACCAAGCAAACAAAGGTGAATGTCCTTGTCGTCCACGTCAGTCGGTGAACAGCTGGATCAAAACAAAGCCTGCCCATCTGCCACGTGTTGGCATTGGGCTGCCGACGAGGCACACTCCATCTACTTTTCCCTACCGGAACTAGGATAGTCCCAACCAGAACTGAAGTGGTTATTCCAATTTCAATCGACGTCGACTATGAACTGTTTTGAAAGTTAGTAAAAATTAATTTTTTGATTTTTTAAATTTATTTTATCTTTTTATAAGTAAGTTATGTGAAAGATGATATGACTCAAAATAAATAAAAAATTAAAAGTTAATTTTTTTACAGCTTCCCAAAAGACTCTTTCGGAGATAATCCACGTTCCGTGCTTGGAAGACGTAAGACCCCGATTCATTCTCTATTTTTATGTATTCTGATTTTGTGGATTGTTGAGTTGAGATTATCACTATAGTTTTCATTTGATTAAAAAGACTGAGCGTGTATATATACTTAAAATATCTATCTTCTATTCTATTATATAAAAAAATAATAATACTGTTACATTCGTTGAATAAAATTTGATGGATGAAACATTATTCTTTGTAAAAATTAAAATTCGGTGGATGAAATATTATTCTTTGTAGAACAATACTCAAACCCATGACAACAGGTTTAATAATGAAGATTATTACCATTTGATCAACACATACTATATGAACATATTTTTTTGTCATTATAAAGAATAATGTTATTTTTTCAAGTTGCACACTTATCGCTGTGCAGGTTGTTAGTGTATATATATAGATATGTGTGTGTAATTGTTCAAGTATAGCAACCCTAAAATAGACTTGACAGTTAGGTAGTGTTTGGTTCATCGAAATGAATCAGAATGGAATGATCATTCTATCAAAATATTCATAGTTATGTTTGCTTAGACTAAAAATATAATGATGAATACATTACAAATAGAATCATGTTCACTATGTCAAAAAGGAGTGATCATTCCATATGAAGCCCAAGAATCACTATTCCATTCCAATGAATCAAATAGAACCTTAGTCTTTGGCTTCAATGGTTAGCTATATTTGTATATGCTTATATATATATATATATATAATAGGGATCATGCAGGAGAAAATGAGAAGATTAAGCAATTGGTGCCTGGGATAAGGGTTTATGGTGGTTCAGTTGATAATGTGAAGGGGTTTACTAATAAATTGGAATATGGTGAGGTGACAAGTTTTATGGTCTCAAACAATTGATTTTGGTTTTTCATTCATATGTGCGGTTTATTGTTGGTTGTGGCAAATTTGTCAACGGCACAGCAGAGCAGGAATCATACATTTGTTGCCAAAGCCAACTCGAGTTTTCTGTGGTCATGAGGTAATTATAATATGTATGTTTTTGAGATACTATTGAATTATATTTTTGGTAGTATGGCATTAGTTTTTTTTTTCTATTACCATTTTTGGAGGAACAGGTACTTGGCTTGTACTACTGTGATAGCTATTCAAGGGTGCCTAATCCTATATAATAGCTGTAATTCTTTGTAATCTTACAAAGTACTTGGTTTACCCTCCTATGCTTAGGGTTGGTTTGGGATGTTCTAAAAAAGTACACTTTTTGACTTATTGGTTTATATGGGTTGGGTTTGGGTTGGGTTTGATGTGATGTGATGTGTTAGAGAGGTAATGTGATTTAAATAAGATGATGTGACTTAAATATAATAGTAATTTTTTGACTTTTTGTATTATTTAGTAGATGCCAAACTTGACCTTAATATGCCTCCACCACGGACTATTTTCACATCATAGCGTGTTATGGTGTTAATAAGAAATAAAGGATGAGCATGTTGCAAGGGTAAAATTATTTTCCTTCAAAATATAAGCATTTTTTTGTGCAGACTTGTTCCTTTTTTTTTCCCTTTTCACATCATCATTTATTTATTCATTTTTTAACTAGCCCTTAATAAGTTCTCATATGAAAGTCTAAAAGAACAAATCAAAGAATCATTGAAGAACACTACGAGTTGCCTCTTTTGACCTTCAATTTGTACTCAATCCCATACATAGTTATCACCTCCTTTCATCCTAGAAATCAGCAGATTTGGCTTGAAAGAATGCTCTTTATTTAGTGTATTTTATGCACTTCAATTCTTGGAGGCCCTACAATCAACTAAACCATGGTTGGTGGGCCCTGCAATCAGGTCTTTGGACCCCCCAAAAATTAGAGAAACACCACTTTTATGCAAGGGTTATCTTTCAAAAAATTTTGTAGCCCAAGTAATGGCCCTCAAAAAATTCAATCTAGTCTCCTTTAAAAATGTCATTGGTAAACCTCATGTTGCAAGCCCCCCTCCAATTTACTTGGTTAGTGTGGAATCAATATTAAAATTAAAAAAAAAAAAAACTTTTGCTTAACATGGAAAATTATGTGGAATATAGTTTACTTGATTAGGGAAAATGTTGTTTTCATGTACTGGCAGTGAAATTTTGCTAGAGAAAATAGATTGGTCTATTATGTGGATTCCTATAAGTTTCTAGTTAGACCACTCATGAAGTTTTATGGACTGAAGGCACGTTGAGTCATATTCAAATAATTGTATAGACTTATGAGAAGTAGGTAACACGATCAGTCTTCTATAATTTTTGATAAGTTCAATTAGCGTAGCCCCAATGGCAAGCCCAGCATGTTCGCTCATGAGAGGCGGCCTAATAACCCGCTCATCACCTCAGCCCACGAGCCCTTCTAGGCCAAGCCCATTAAGAAAGGCTTAGGCCTAAGGTTCTGGTATGTGGTGCAACCTTGCTTGAGCCCTCCAGAAAAGCCAATTGGGTTTAACCTGCAACGGGCTTCGGTTTCATTTCCAGCACCCAGCTTGACCAGATGCCAACCCTTAAATGAATGCTCAAAAGTTAACTTTTCTTTTTTTTCTTTGGCATTTGTAGGGGTTTTTTTTTTTTAATTTATTTATTCAGAAGATGTCTAGCATTTGTAAGGTTTTTTTTTTTTTTTTTTATTACTCCGAAGATGTCTAGGAGTTTCTTCAATTTTTCTTTCATTTTTGAATTTTGGTGGTCATAGGTTATACCCAATGCATAAAGCTTTTGCTTATAGTAGTGTCTAAGACAGGTATTAGGTAGACAACTTCCCTCCATTTTTGTGTGGAGAGGCAGCATTCCCTTAATGTCTTTTTAATGAACTCTTATTATTTATTTTTTTAAAAAGTATTTTCTTCTTTTGTATTTGCAAATCATTTGAAAATGCCATTTGCAAAGCAGTTCATGTAATTATTGCACAATTCTAGTCAAGAAACCATAATGGTGGAAAACACAATTATTGTCTTGTGTGGGGTCTTTAGGTAATCGCATGTTGAGCTTGTGAATAATCTGATAATTTGACTAATTATAATTAATCGAGTATGTTAATTTATTAGAGTTCTCTAACGGTAGATGTGGTTGTTGATTTATGACCTCATAACCAAACAGAGAACTTAGATGGAGAGCATGAGACATAATAGATTAAGCCAACACCTTTATGCAAGAGAGTAAGAAATACCACAGTGGCTTGTCTACTTGGGGACACTCTGACGATCAAGTCAATCACTTATCTCACAAGATATCATCTCAAATGAACAGTGCACAAGTAAAAGTTTACCATAGACTCATAGAAGTGCCTTATCTTTATATTAATCAACACCCACAGCCGACCTTCCAGACTCCAACAAGGGTGCTGGAGAAGACTATCTCATCGTCTCGGACAACTGAGAGTTTGCACCAGGTGATGAATTGTGCCTCTTTCCTTTGCGCAGAGGGGTCTTTTAGGGAAGATGATGGTAAGTACTTAGTTTTCCTAGACTACGCACTTTCAACACTGCTTCCCATACTTAGTCGAGTTCTCCTGTTTTCTTTCCTCTTTTGTAGAACTTCCTCAACCAAGCAAGTCCTTCCACAAATCCTACGTTAAACAGCAAGACCTCATCTGACTTCTGGAACTGCCCATCAAGAAGAGTAAGGCCCCCATTCTCCTCAACTACGTACTGACATACAGATCTCTTCTGCCCGGCGTTCCTTCCAGAAGAAAAATGCCCCCTTCTACAACAACTCCTTCAACAATATCCTCTCTATGCATAGACCAAGCTTCCACTTCTAAACCAGTGAACCAGCCGTCAACCTTGGCTTCATCTCAGCACATTCCGCCAGTTCAACGCCAGTGTCGTTGCCAATCTTCCAATGCCCCGGCAAGAAGGTCTTGTAGCAGAAAATGCTGAGGTATCGATATATCGGCGTACGATCCTACTAACCTACCTTTCGCTCTTCCTACCTTTAGACTTGGCACCGGAGTGACCATCACTACCATCTCAAAAGAGATAGGTCGCAAACCAGCCGTAGCTGATGATCTGCTTGCAAGCTTTCCCAATGTGGTCTCCATCCAACCAATTCAATCCCTACCTTCTATTTAGAAACCAAAGAGGGTGAAAAAGGCCAAGGCAAAGGTCAAAGTAACCATCGCTCTTTCTTTGGTATTAGAGCGTATAAGGTTTGAATACTTTGGATATGTGGGAAGTGGTTGTTACCACAACGAGTTTGTCTCGTTTGATAGAGACTTTAGTAGGTACGGTGTGCTATTATGATAACATGCTTATGTGATTATGTGGGTATGAGATTTAAATTTCTAGGATGTTGATTAAGTCTACAGGTTTTTAGAAGTCCTATTAGAAGAGCACTTGATCACTGCTGTTTCTAACTGGAACTTTGGCAACACTATGGGACGGTCATTATCTGGAAATGAAATTCATATGTGTTTACGTGACTATGTGCTTATGTGGAGTGAATTACTGTTGTCCACTTCTTTAGGATGTGAGTGAGTTGGTTTCGGCACATTTGTAAATGTGCTAATCTATTCTGTTACCTTCATTAGGATGTCAGGATGTTGACGTGGTGGTGGTAGGGATGGTAGGTCTAGAAGGCATGAGGTGCCTTTACCGAATGAAATTTCGGCACAGGAAGAAAGGGTTGGCTAGGCCAATATAGCCGAACCAGTTGGTCAACAGGCCATGGGCGCCTTAGCCTACAAAATGGCCGGAGCTTTGAGGGACTCCATGGACATTCTTAGGGCTAAGAATCAAGTCCAGGCCCAAGTAGTTGAGGCAGGGCCATCTTTTCTAAAGTGATAGTTTTTCTGGTCAAATCCGGATGAGTTTGTGGGTGATCCCAAGGAGCCACTGAAGGCAGATGAGTGGCTAGAATAGATAGTGAAGACGTTCGAGATACTTGGCATCGACAACAACGGGCTAAGAGTGACCTTGGCATTTTTCCAGTTGAAGGAAGATGCGGGTCAGCGGTGGAAGTATGCACGTGGGCACATTGGAGTGACTTGGGAGGCCTTTGTCAATGCTTTTTAGGACAAGTTTTTGCCTCCTATTGTTAGGGAAAGGTTGAGGGATCAGTTTTCTCAGCTCAAGCAGTTAAACACACCAGTGGCCAAGTTTGAGGCAGCCTTTACTAGCCTCTCTAGGTTTGCACCAGAGTTAGTAGTGATAGAAGATCGCTGTTGCTTGGAGTTTGAGAAGAGGTTAAGGACCAAACTTCTTTTCAAGGTAGTCGGTTTGATGATTAGAGATTACGGGCGACTTGTAGAGTTGGTGATTCATCTTGAGACCATGGTGCAGATGGAGAAAGAGAGGAAGAGAGGATGAGGGGCTCTAGAAGGAGTCAGGATATTCAGGGGGACAGTAAGAGGCAGAGGGGTTCTAACCCAGAGCCGTCCTAGGGAGCTCAGTCGAGGTCCACTTTTCCAGTACCGAGTTCAGGTTCTAGGAGAGGTGGTCAGAGAGATTTCACTTGTTACAAGTGTGGCCAGTTGGGCTACAAGTCTCCAGCTTGCCCACAGAGAGGAAGAAGGCAACGGTCTACATCATCTTCGGCTCGTTCTCAAAGCCAAAGTCAGGGGAGAGGGTAGCCGCTCACTTATTATCAGTGTGGGTAGGCAAGGCATATGAAGAGATTTTGCCCTCAATTATGTGGCACACCCGGTGCGTCTAGTTCGAGACAAACACAAAGCCACCAGCCGGCATAGTCAGCACAGGCCTTGAGGGCCAATCAGGAAGCCTCTTCGGCTCAATCAGTGCATCAAGCTCATGCTCCGAGGGGTGAGCAGGTTGAGTAAAGACCTACAGGGTGTGTGTATGCTGTTACCGCGCCAGATCTAGTACCAGCGCCTTCGGTAGTGAAAGGTACCTTCTTGTTTTGCAATTTAGTTGCTAATGTGTTAATTGATATGGGTGCATTCCATTCATTTATCTTATCTGCATTTGCATCAGTTTTGGAGTTGGAGTTAGCACACTTAGCATCTCTTATCTGTGTAGAATCACCTATTGGTGGTGAGATTGTTTTAAAGCAGGGGTATTGAGGTTGTGACATAGAGGTTGTCGATCGTCGACTTCCTTTTGCATTTGTGTTGATTGATATGTCTAGTTTTGATGTTATATTAGGTATGGACTGGTTGTCATCATATTAGGCTATTATAGACTGCTACCGTCAAAGGGTTACTGTATGTACCCTGAGCGGTGATTGCTTTTATTTCTTGGGGGATCGAGTTGACAGAGTTTTATCATCGGTGTATGATCTGCGTGAGTGGAGTGAGTTTAGTTGCCTTCTTGCTAACTTCTTGGGTGTAGAGGGTGATGAAGTCCGAGTAAAGTTGCCAAGGGTAGTTTGTGAATACCCAGATGTTTTTCTGAATGATCTTACTAGTTTACCACCTCATCGAGAGATCGAGTTCTCTATTGACTTAGTGTCTGGCACGGCATCGACTTCTATGGCACCGTATAGATTTGCACCTACCGAGTTGAGTGGGTTGAAAATTCAACTCTAGGAATTGTTAGATAAAGGTTTTATTCACCCTAGTACTTCACCTCTTGCGGAGTACCGATTCTTTTTGCTAAATAGAAAGATGGTACGTTGCGACTTTGTATAGATTATCGGAAGTTGAACTGGTAATTGTTAAGAACAAGTACCCAATGTCTCGTATAAATGATTTGTTTGATCAGTTGAAGGGGTCTTGTTGCTTTTCTAAGATAGACCTAAGATCGGGTTATCACCAGTTGAAAGTGAAGAAGAAGGACATCCCAAAGACGGCATTGCATATGCGGCATGGCCATTATGAGTTTCTAGTGATGCCTTTTGGGCTAACCAATGCACTAGCTGTATTTATGGATTTGATGAATCGGATCTTCCGTGAATTTCTAGATCGTTTTGTGGTCATCTTTGTGGACGACATTTTGATTTACTCACCCTCTGGAGAGGAGCACGAGGAACACTTGCAAGTAGTACTTGAGTTACTTAAAGCCCACAAACTTTATGCTAAGTTTGGAAAATGTGAATTCTGGCTCAGAGAGGCTAAGTTCTTAAGCCATGTGGTATCTGGGAAAGGGGTGATTGTAGATTCATCCAAGATAAAGGCAGTGTAAGATTGGGAACCACCTAAGAATGCTTTTGAGATCCGTAGTTTCTTGGGGTTGGCTGGGTACTATCGTAGATTTGTGAAGGATTTCTCTAAGCTAGCCTCACCATTGACTAGATTGATGAGAAAATGGATCAAGTTTGTGTGGAGTGAGACTTGTGAGAAGTCTTTTCAAGAGCTTAAGGTTAGACTTACCACTACTCCAATTTTGATTATTCCGAAGAGAGGTTTGGGCAATTCGGTGTATTATGATAACTCACGGGAAGGCTTGGGTTGTGTTTTGATGTAAGAGGGAAAGGTAGTAGTCTATGACTTGCGGCAGTTGAAAACACATGAAATGAACTACCCTACTCATGACCTAGAGTTAGCGATGGTGATCTTTGCCTTGAAGATTTGGAGGCATTACCTATATGGTGAGAAGTTTGAGGTGTTTTCTAATCACAAGAGTCTGAAATATCTGTTTACACAGAAAGACTTGAATCTAAGGTAGAGGAGGTGGATGGAGTTCATAGAGGATTATGATTTCGAGTTACATTATCATCTGGGAAAGGCTAATGTGGTGGCCGATGCCTTGAGTAAGAAATCTATTAACGGTGTAGCTTGTATTACCATTTGGAAATGAGAGATTTTGGGTGTTATTGGGAGTTTGACTTGCATCTTGGCGAGTCTATTGAGTCTGCAGCTTTGTTTTCTGTAGTTGCACAACCTACACTTGTGAACCGAGTGATGGAAGCACAGAAAGGTGACCTTAAGGTAGAATCCCTCCGGGAGAAGATCTCCGGTAGGAAGGTAGAAAGAGGTTTGAACGTGTACTCCGACTCGAGTGTTAGATACCTTGATTGTCTTTTTGTACTAGAGTCTTATCGAGAAGAAGTACTCGGAGAGTTTCATTATTCACGCCTTGTGGTACATCCGGGAGGCACAAAGATGTATCACGACCTTTATCGCTAGTTTTGGTGGAGGGGAATAAAGAAAGATGTGGCCGTGTTTGTGTCAAAATGCCTTACTTGTCAATAAGTGAAGGCTGAGCATCAGAGGCTAGCGGGTTTGTTACAACCCTTGCCTATAGCCGAGTGGAAGTGTGAGTATGTCACGATGGATTTTGTTGTGGGCCTTCCAAGGACTCAACGGGATAGTGATGCCATTTGGGTGGTAGTTGACTGGTTGACTAAGTCGGCGCACTTTATACCCATGAGCGTAAGTGACTCGGTAGATTATCTTACCGACCTTTACATTCGGGACATAGTGAGGTTGTACAGGGATCCCAGTGACAATTGTTTCGGATTGAGATCTGCGTTTCACGGCTCGGTTGTGGCAGAGCTTACAGAGTGCCTTGGGCACGAGATTGACCTTTAGCAATGTCTACCATTCCCAGATTGAAGGGCAGTCAGAGCGTACCATTCAGATTTTAGAGGATATGCTTCAGGGTTATGTCCTTGACTTTAAGGGTTCGTAGGAGAGGCACTTTCCCTTAGTGGAATTTGTCTATAATGATAGTTTCCAATCGAGTATTGGCATGGAACCATTTGAGGCCTTGTATGGTTAACCGTGTAGATCCCCTGTGTATTGGGCCGAGGTGGGTGATGCACCTATGTTGGGTCCAGAGTTAGTTCAGGAAACGATAGAGAAAGTTGTACTTATCCATAAGAGGTTGGCTACAGCTTAGAGTCGCCAAAAAAGTTATGCCGATCGTAGGAGGAGAACCTTGTCTTTTGAGGTGGAAGACCAAGTCTTCTTGAAGATATCACCTATGAGGGGTTTGATGAGGTTTGGAAAGAGTGGGAAGCTATCTCCTCGATTCATTGGGCCTTTTGAGATCCTTGAGTGGATTGGAGAGGTAGCTTATCATTTACCCTTGCCGCCACAACTTCGGAAGTATGAGCCGGATCCATCGCACGTGTTGTATTGAACCGATTTAAAGGTAGATGAGGATGCCTCTTATGAGGAGAGATCAGTGAGAGTCTTAGATACCCGGGACCAAGTCTTGCGAGGCAAGACAATTCCCTTGGTTAAGATATTGTGGAAACATCACGGGGTTGAGGAAGCAACTTGGGAACGCGAGTTGGAAGTCCGCGAGAAATATCCGAACTTATTTGTTGATGTTTGAGCATGTAATGAAATTTTCTTATAATAATAAAATATGAAAACATTGTATATGTCTGAGAATATGGAAACATTATATATGTTGTATATGTTTTGGAAACTCGGATTTATTATGAACATTGTAAGTGTTTTGGAAAAATGTGAACTGTACTTTCAATATTGGAACTTGTGTACCGAGTTGATGAGAATGGATGACCGAAGAATGGGTCATGGTGACAAAATTGAATGATTACCATTACTGTAATTGGTTTTAACTTAGTTTTCAAACTTGATTTGAAATTTTGGGGACGAAATTCCTTGAGGGGAGAGGTTATAGCGTTTCTAATTTAGAGCCGACCCATTGTGTATTCTGAACTCAGGTTTTATAGCTTCGTATGGTTGTTCATGTATTTTTCCCTTATTCTTCCTTAAATTGGGTGATTGGATTGCAGTAGTTGTGTTTGGAACAGGTTAGTTGCTTAGCTTTCAAACCTTTATTGCCCAGAATTTTGCTTTTCCGCTTGAACGGCACTTCTTGCGCTCAAGCAGGCTTCATAAACTCTCAGTACTTTTGCAGGTCTGCAAGATTACTGGGAGGGTTTATTCTACACTTGAGCGGCATTTCCTACGCTCGAATAGGTGGGCGCTTGAGCGGCTTTTCTTGCGCTCGAGCGTTGGTCTATTGTCTGCAAAATTGCTGGATGTGTGTATTTTGCGCTCGAGCGTCACTTCTTGTACTCGAGCGGACTGTACGTATATCAGTTCATAACAGCCACATTTTACATCACTTTTTCAGCTCTTTGTATATCTAAAACATTTCAAAACCCTAGGTCTAGAGTCTCTCTCTCTAAAACTCACATTCTCTCTACATTTTCACCTAGATCCATTGGGTTCTCTACCCTAGTGTCTTTGAGAAAAAGCTAGAGCATTCCTAGAGCTCCTTTTTGATCCGATTGAAACTTGGTTTCAGCGTCGTTGAAATTTCCACCTTGCTTTGCTCGTCTCCTAACTTTGAGATAGGGGTTTTCTACACTCTTCTATGAGTTTTAGTTTAGTTATTTGTTTATGTGTAAGAAATATTGGGATTTGAGGTGATTTTGAACAAACCTAGAGTTTTGGTTTAAAATCAAAAAGGAGTTTTTGAATGAATGTATTAGAAATGGTTAAGGAAGTAAATATAAGCTTGTGCTATGTTAAAATGATTGATTTTAGTACTTGGAGTGGATATTGGAAAAAAGGAAGATTTGCCCTAAAATGTCTCGAATAATTATTTTGTATAAATAAATGAAATTGATATTAGGAATATGAAATTAGATGGACGTTTATATAAATGGTGGAGTTAGATATGTTTTAACTCTCACCTATGGAAATTTGGATAATCTATCTGTTGTGGAGATTGTATATCTGTTTAGAAATATCTGTTTTGAGCTATCGATGGAGGATAGCCATGTTATTGTAGAAATTGCATGAGGATTAGGTGAATTGAATCTAATCTCTTAGCCGTTATCATTGAATATGATTATGATTTATATACATTGTATATGTATGATATTTGGGAGGAGAAAGAAGATATACATCATATTTGGGAGAAGAAATGGGATGGACTCCATTAAACTAAGTTGGCCTGTGTGTCCAAGGTGAAAGTCCCGAAAATCGCGCATATACATGGGTGCCGATTCCCGCGGACGAAATTTTCGTAAAATAGCAAGCAAATGTATTTGTATGATAATTGTAATGGTTGGAGACCTATGGGGTGTATCCTCTGTTTGGTTGATTAAATGAAGTGGGTATAGCTAATGAACTGAGATAAAATGGATTGAGATGTACGCTTGGCATAACATGGTTTTCAAAAAGAGTTGTAAAGGATTTTGTCATTGGGCATTGAACATGTGCATTATACCTATATCTTTGTTAAGATTCATATATTATGCTAATTATCTCCACTGGGCTTTTAGTTCACCCTACTTGGGAAAATCATTTTCAGGTACTGGTGACATGCCTCATCCAAGGACTTAGCTTGGGAGGACCTGGGAACTGAAGACTCTATTTTTGTTATTTTGTATTTAATATTTGTACAAGCCTAGGGCTTTATATGTATGGAGCTTATGACTCTCTCTTTTGTTGTAACCAAGCTTAGTCTTGGAAAGCTGTAAGCCTGTAGGGCATTTATTAATTAATCATGAAGTTGGTATCACATGCTGTAGATTTAGGGTAGAGCTTATGAATGTATATCGCATGTATTACTCTTTTATAATTTAACTCTGATTAATGAAAGTCTATTATTTTGTTTATGTCATCTTGTATGAGCCATTCGCAGATGAATACTTGAAATTATTTTTGGGACGTTATAGAGAAGGATCCTGAAGATGCCATGATGATATCAAAAATGGCTGAGGTCGAAAAGAGGCAGGTCGTAATTGACTTTGTCGACGCCCACCACCAAAGCGGTCAAAGTCCTCTACCACTGATGACACCTCAAACGCCTTCAGACCCGACATCTCTATTTACGGTTATCCCATCAAGCTGAACGAAAGTGCCAGATTACTGCCGTTTTGTCGACTGCTGTGCTCCTCCTCACCGACATGGAGGCCATCAACAACTACAACGAGTATGAGCATTTCATGTTCATGATGAGGAACACTATCATGGTAAGCTTCTGTCTTTCTTTCAATTGAGCACTGTATAGTTAGAATTATTTGTATTATTACACTAACTCATTTTCTTTTCTTTTCAGACCGTGTAACACGCACATGCCTTCATCTACAAGGCCGAGTTGATAAAGAAGGATCTCATCAAGAAAACACAGGAAGCAACCAATAACCTCTACCAACTTAACCAGGCCGAAATGACAAGAATGAAACTGCTGGACATGCTCAATGTGGCGAGAAAAGGCAAGCAGTAGTCCAAGGCCACAACCAAGGCTTCTGAAGAAAGGGCTGTCAAAGTCGAGAAAGATGTAGCCGATGCCTTAGATTCCAAAGGTGCTGAGATCAAGGCCACCGACAAAAAAGCCTATGCAAAGGGCCAAGATGAAGTCATAGAGCAATACCAAAAGCAAGTTAGTTATGCTTGCAACTAAGGCTATTATCTTAGCTGGGTCGCAGCTTTAAAGAATCTCTCTGTTCCCGAGACTCCTTTCTAAGGGATTTCAGCCAGCTGGATGTGTCTTTCCTTCATTCCCCAATCCAATCCGAGGAGGAAGAAGAAGGAGACGAAGAAGCTGACACCACTACCGCTAGGGCTAAGTCTTCAACCCTCAATAACTAAGTCCTGGATTTGACCGAAGAGGACAATGACGAGGTTTCCAAAAGTACCTTTTGCAAAAAGGCCGATTAGTTGAGGTTGAGGTCGCTGCTGCCAGCAAAAGCCTAGATGAGAGTTTGAAGGAGATAGATGAAAAAACAGCAGCCGACGTAAAGGCTGAGAAGGTTACTACACTGTCCACCAAGGCCGATACATAGCCAACTATTGAGATGGAATAGACTGAGAACACTACTCCAACATCTAGTACTTAGGATTTTTTTCTGTACTTTTCTTTTGAACAATTTTCTGCTTTAATAAGGCTAAAGTGCTATTTGTTATACTGAAACAACCTTCTCTTCTATGAATGCATGTCTGTTTTGACTAAGTGTTGGGTGCTTGCTGCTTCATACTGCTTTCATGTGCTTGTGTACTTTTGCTGTCTTTATGCTTTGCTTCTCACACAAATCTTCTAAGCTTAATATCTTGGAAAACACTTGTAGACACCCCATTTTTGACCACCCGTAAGACTTAGGCACTTGGTCCAACGCACTCGATGATGAAAATTACATTGTGTGATTTGAGTTCTCGGCGAGGGAATCCAAAGTTGAGCCCAGAAATAATCCCAAAACCTCATACTTGTCTCATTCTTATCTCAGATGTTCATTTTTTACCATTGTGCCACCTTATACTGAGTTTGAAACAGGGGAGTGGGGCAGCACATTACGGCCTAGTCGTGCCCCATTGGGAGCTGGCCGTGGCTATTTGAGCCCCGACCGTGCCTCGATAGTGATACACACTATTCTGGGTGAGAGCCCACCAACTGTCTTTTTTTGAAGATATTTTTGACTTGTTTTGCTCAAATTCTATAAAAACGAGGTTATACCTCTGTTTTGAGGGCTGGAAAATTTCTAAAGAACCTACACACACAAGAGAGAGCTCCTTCTTTCTATACAAGTTATCTTTAAGCCAACCTATCTCTCTTGACCAATATCCATATACCATATATCACCAAAGATCATAACCTTAGAACCTTGGTTGAGGCTTAAGCATCACAATTCAAGCTTGAGAGTGTGCTTGAACCAAGTTTGTGTTACAAACAAAAGCTTACTTCTTTGAGACATATAAACTTACTACGTTTTCTCTTGCTCTCTTTGTTGTCTCTTGCTATCTATTTCTTGTGTTTTTATATTGTCTTGAACCTATTTCAAGTGTCTAAGCTTGGGTTTGGATAGCTACCAAAGGGTAGAGTGTGACAACCCTCACCACTGCTTACTGATTAACCACTAATTACTGCTAAACTGAGACTGATTATGATAAGTAATTGAATCGACTGAAATACTGAACTGATGATTGAATGTACTAGTTTAAATGCATTTCTATTTGTTTGACTGTTAAATTATCTGTCCATGTTTTATGCTTTAAACTGCAAATTGAAGGCCTTGTAGGCGGCCAAATCTGAAATTGATCGATGTTTTATGATCATTAGAATTTATGTGATTTTATGGCATATTTAATTAAAATGTGATTTGGTATGATTAAATTAGATTAAATAATGCTAATTTACAAGAGTTAGACTTATTTACCTTAGTGCCATTAAGTGGACTTTGCTAGACCAAATGTTTAGTCTTGCTTTATATGTGTTGGCCTCACTTTTCATCATCCTTCTTGAGAGACCAAACGTGAGAGAGAGCTAGAGAGTTGGAGAAGAGCTTGTGTTCTTCATATTTGCTTAGAATCTTGAAGATTTCGAAGTGAGATTGCATATTTGAGCTTCCCTTCTTGAAATTGAAGACTTAAGGTAGAGCCTTTACCCTCTTGATTGTGTAATTGAGTTAGTTATTGCATGGCTCTTGTCATATTGGAGTTTAAAGTCAAGATTTGGTCTCGTGATGTTGAATTGTAGCATATATCCTGCACGCATGTTGCCATTCTTGAGTTTTGAAGAGCATTGTTCATGAAATTCCACATGCATGTTCATATTTTTGCATTGGACCATGAATTCATCTTGTTTATGGAGAAATTGGCTCATTTGAGCATGTATTTGAAGCTTGAGTTGTTTAAAATCCATGCATGTTATGTTTTACATCATGTTCATGAGATTGGTCTGAAATTGTGTTTAATTAACTTACCTTTGGGTTTTGATTTCTCAAATTGAGCTTTGAATCATGTTATACTATGAGTTTTGAAGTGTTTTCCATAAAATTAGCCCGAGAGGATCGAATTTGGTGCATTGAAACTTGGTTTTGAGCTTGAGGTTCAAATGTGGGATTTCCAGAATTTGGACTCACGCTCGAGCGGGGAAAGTGGCGCTCGAGCGTGAAATTCGTGCTCCTAGCACTTTGCATTGTTTTACAGTCCGCTCGAGCGGAATAATGGACGCTCGAGTGAGGACTTGTATCACACGCTCGAATGGGTGTCGAGCGCCCATCGAGCGTGATTTTCACACATCCAGTACTTTTGCAGTCCGCTCGAGCGGGGAAGTCACGCTTAAGCGGATCTCTCTAGTTAGCATGTCCGCTCGAGCGTGCTTTACACGCTCGAGCGGGACCCTGTTTTTCTGAAAATTCTGAAAATGTTTTTAAAGTGCACCTTTGCATCCTCATTTCATTCTAGGCATTCTTAAGCCTAGTTTAAAGCATCTTAATGAGGATATTGATGTAGAACCACACCGAGGCAAATTAGGGATTAAGTTATTATTTCCCAACTGTGTAGCTTAGTGTGTGTTTGTTCTGTAACTGTGTAGGGTTGGCATCCGGAGACGCTCTAGCTTATCTGTAGCCCAGAACTCTATGAGTAACAATGTTGTAAAGATATGTTCAATAATGATTATCTTCTGAACAATTGAACTGTACTGTTTTCTGAAATGATATTGTTACTGAATGAATGATGTCCTAATTGTGAACTGTATTGTGGCATCCTTAGTAACCTACTATTACTGTACTGTATTGCTACTATCACAGAGATCTCTGTCGATTACCATGTTGGAACCACTATTGTTTATTGATATGATGGCCATCAACTGACTGTTCGGTCTATTAAGACCTACTGTACTGCTTTGCTATTGGATGTACCACATATGATTGCTATGACTGAATAACTGTTCTGAATGACTGAAATACTGTTTAAATGATTGTTTTCAATACTAAAAGGGCATTCATTCTTAACCTCTTTACACATATGTTATTCACTGGGTTTTAGCTCACTGCTCTTATATATATATATATAGGTGTTCAGGCACCGGACCGCTGCTAGGGGCGTCAGGCTAAGCACTGTTTTGTCAAGCCAACCTTTGTGCCTCACCTTGAGGTTCCAGTACTGTTCAAGCCAAGGCTATGGGGTGTTTTAGATTCCCCCTTTTGTTTGTGTCCTATATAGACTGAGTGAGACTTGTACTGTACTGAATGTTTCTGTATACGTTGTAAATACTGTTCTGTTTCCGAATGTGTATATATATGAAAAGTCTTTTTGCATACAGACTGTCACAGCTCATTAGACATTGTTTAATTATTATTTTGGCTTCTGTCATGCCCCTATACTCTGTAATACTGTCTTACTGTTAAGCAGGACTTCGGTAATCACGGATTACTGGCCGGTTACGGTGCTAAACCCATAGGGGCGGGTTTGGGTCGTGACAGAGTGGTATCAGAGCGTTATTAAACCACGAGTTATACCGCACACACGTGTCCAAATGAGTTATAGGATGTCCTAGAAAGTGATTAGGGCATCGCATGAGCATCGAAAAACAAAACGTGTGTGTGACCATGACATGAATATATGTGCTAATGTGTTAAATGTTTAAAGTATGCAACTTCCTATGTTTATTATTATTGTGTTGCATATAGTGAAATGGATAATGCAAGAACTGCCGATGAAACTGAATCATCTGACGCCAGAATGGCGAGATTAGAAAGAACTGTTGAACTATTGACTGAAGCCTTAAGGCAACAACAGCAACAACAGAACCAACAGCCCCCCACCTCATCCAGTACAGCCAGAGCCACCTGTTAATGATGATATAATAGCTCTGACATAGAAGTTTAGCAAGATGAAACCGTCATCCTTTCAGGGAGGCCTTGAACCCTTGAAAGCTGAAGCATGGGTTCTTGAGACAGAAAAATTGTTCGAAGTGTTTCCGTGCTCTGAAGCACATAATGTGACGCCCCAAAATTTTGGGACATCATAATAAGGTTTGAAACTTAAAATCAATTTTCTTAATTAAGAATCCTCATCAATGTTGCCACCAAATTTACCATCATCCATTAATTACAACACCAAAACTAAAAGTTCTTCAATTACAACTCCAGTAGAGAAAAACTAGAAAACTCAGAAAGATGGTTCATGGAACTTTGGCACGCTTCAAGCTAATCAGGGCTGAATGTTGCCTTTCAACACCTCGGTGTTTCCTTCAGTTTCTTCGGTACCTGGCATGAAACGCCAGGGCAACGAGGATGCCAATGAGCGACGAGCTCAATAAGATACTACAACCCGAAATACCCACCCCGATAATAATACCCACAATGAATAATATGTAGTAACAGAATGACAGATAGCATTTAATAAGCATAATAGGAATACCATCAGTTGAAATAATAACAATAGATAATAAATAAATAAAATGACAAACAGAGGCAGTATTTCATCATAAGAAAAATGCCACTCATTAGAATCCGAACATAAAACCTGGCATAAAACGCCAGGGCAACAAAAATATATGCCATGAGTTTTGCAACACAATAAGAAAACATAACCAACCTACCATTCTTTTTAAGAGAAAAATAATGAGCTTCTAAACATGAGATAACAATATAATTGTAAACATAAATTACAATAGTTAGATTTTAATAAATTAGGTGACACTCGAAATCTCACCAAAGAGATTTAGCTTACCAACCACTAAGCATGGCAACGGTTAATTTGAAACCCTCCCTTGGTCAAATATTTAAATGTTACCTACAGTAACTACCAATGATGCCCACGCACCAGGGTTACATACCCGAGTCGTGACATCACGGTCTGCCCCAAGGAAACGGTCTGCCAGGGGTACGTAACCTCCCTGTGTGCCACCTGCACATCCACCCTTATTCTAAAACCGAATACCGAAAAGGGTTCAAATAAGTCCCGTGCCATCTTAGAGTTTCGCAACACAATTTACGTGAGAATTCTCAAAACCAGGGCTCACCCTGAACAACCGGTATTTACCGTCAACCCTTAATTTCATACACTCTTTAAAACCAAGACTCACCCTGAACAACTAGTATTAACCGTCAATTGTTAACTTTGTGTAAGCTGCTAACCATTTCAGTTAATTTTGATATTAATCACAAATAAATTTCAAATTTTTAATTACAAATAATGTTATACCAACTCATTAAAATCCGAACATAAAATATTACACATGTCACACAATAATAAACAATTGTACAAAATTTAAATAAACAATTTATTTAAACCATGGTATGAAATAATAATTTAGATACCCAAAGAATAGAAATAATTTATAATTACACACATGCATGGACTTTTAATCTACAAGATTAGACTAGCACAATATTAAATAAACTACAATACACCCATATATGGATTACTAATTTACAATATTTGATGAATTAGACCAACACAATAACTGATTTTTACCCAAATAAATAATTGAAGTGATGATCTTAAATCTGTCCAGAAATTTTCAGAATGTATGTCTTGCAAATACAATTATAAATAAATTACTTATGCAACTCTAAAATTCATATAAATCTACAGAATACTCAATAAACATGTTATTGTCATTTTTCAGAAAGCATTTTCCAAAAATAAGTTATAAATAATTCTTAAAAATTCCAAGAGTGTTTATGACACAGATTTATCACATTTTCTTAAATTAATTCCATACTTAAATTTATAAATAAATTCCATGATCTAAAAATTTATTATGAAACTAGACTTCTCAAATTTCATTTTTTGCTTAGAAATTATCAGATTTGGTTTAATATAAAATTCTTAATGATTTTTCAAACACATAATAAAATCTGTCTATGGCTCCAGATTTGGTTAAAAATCTGTATAAATTCGTACAAAACTCAATAATTGTTGAAAAATTTTGTGGATGAACTAGACATCATTATCAACAAATTTGTAGAAGAAATCATCTTCAAATTTTGAGTATAAAATTGTCTAAAAATTCGTACAACTTCCTGGCAGATTCCAGGAACCAAAAACATCTTCAATAATCTTTACTTGTTCTTCTTATACCCAACATGAAATTAATTCTTCAAATCTCCTAAAATTCCATTGATGCATGTAAAGATGAAGCCCAAATTCATGAGGAAAACACAAATCAAGCTTAAAATATTTAATTTCTAGTTTATTTTCCATGATCATCCACATGCATGCAAGGATGGGTTTTAATTTGTGAAGAATAAAATAAATCAAACTCTTACTATTTAATTTCCAAATATATATCCATGATCTTAAAGCGTAACTCAAGATTTCTTGGTCTTCTTGTTAATTCCTATTAATTACATGATTTTGAGTCCAAGTTTAACAAATTTAAGAAATCATCACTCATAATCTACAACCTAACTTGATTTACATGCAAAAATCTAATTTCTATCCATTTATATAATTGATCTACAAATCTTCATTTAATCCTCTCAAAATTCATCTTGAATTAATTTATATCTAGATTATTTAAACAATAGGAAGAAGAGGGTGAGATTTCTTACCTTAAAATGATTTTTCCACAATTTTTTTAGTTTGAATTTGGTAACCCATAAAACCCTCTTCCTTTCTTCTTCTTCCTTCTTCTTGAAAACTCTCTCTCTCTCTCTCTCTCCCTTGCATTTCTTCCCAGCAGAACACCCAAAAATGGGTCTTGATTCAACTATTTTACCACTTACATACATGCACCCATCTCTTCTTTACACATCATGCACATGTGCACCTTGATTTAAGCCTCCAACACACACCCATACACACACAAATCTGGTTTCTCAGTACACCCACCAGACTTCTTTGCACACCCACACCCACACCCACATACATTCTTAATCTTAGATTCAATTTATGTTTAGGATTTATTTAATTAAGCAACACTTAGTCTTAATAAATTTCAATTAGCACCTCATTAAATTAATTATGATTAGTCACAAATCCCACATAATTTAATCAGTCTAATTTGACCTCCATTAGAGCCCAATTAATTATAATTCAATTTATCAATCTCAATCAGATTTTTAATCAGACTCCCAAAAGGCTCCAAGTAATAAATCGAACTTATTGCCATCATCAATTTTGATTTCTCAAATCATTTAGGCCTTCAATTTCTGATCGGACTCCAAATTTTCGTCAATTAATTTATATATTCAAATTGGGCACATCCTAATTAAATTAAATTTATAATAACCAAAATTCCCAATCCTCATGACTTAATCAACTCCAATTAGGATCTAATTAATTGAATCTCAATTCTACTAAACTAAAACGAATATTTAATTAAACTCCCAAATGGGTCCATAATTATGATTAAATTGATTCGACTTCTTAGCGTCTCTTACTTAAGCCATTTGGACCCTTAATTTCTAATTCCAAAATAAATCTTAATAATTTATAAATATCAAATATTAAACACCCACAAGATTATTATTGTTATTATTTATTTATTTTCTTCTAAGAATAATAAAATGTGGGTTTTCACACATAAAGTGTTGCTAGCTACCTTCACCTTACAAGAAGAAGCTAGAAGGTGGTGGATGCTAGTCCGTGACACCAACACCGTTATGACTTGGGCTCAATTCAAGGGAGCCTTCTTCGAAAAGTATTTCCCTCAGTGTGTCAGAGACAGAAAAGTGATTGAGTTTGAACAGCTGAGACAAGGCACCATGTCGATAGCCGAGTATGAAACAAAGTTCACCGAACTTGCTAGATATGCACCACATATGGTGGACATTGACTACAAGAAGGCCAGGAAAATTGAAGGCGGCCTTAATGTTGAAATCCTTGACAGAATCAATGTTCTAAAACTACTGAAGTATGTAGATGTTCTTGACTAAGCAATCATAGCTGAGTCAAACATCGAGGCATTGAAACAGACTGACGCACCATCGACCGAGTGGCGTGGTAAGAGACGGGGTTTTAGGTTCAAGAAAGGCAAGAATAACCCATTGAACAAAAAGCAGAATACAGGGTCAACAACTAGTTCTAGCCAAGGGAACCGTTCTATACCGCCCTGTTTTGAATGTGGTAAGAATCATAAGTGGGTTTGTTATAAAATCTCTGGTGCTTGTTACAGGTGTGGCAAGGTGGGCCACATGGTCAAAGATTGCCCTTCCACTTCACAAGGCAAAAGTAAAGTTGCACCTAGCACAGCAGCATCAACTGTCGCACCAAAACCTAACCCTAAAGCTACCGGGAAAGAGCCTATGAGGCAAGGCTGAGTGTTCGCATTCGTACCGGGAGACGTACAAAATACTGAGACCGTTGTGTCAGGTATACTCTCAATTTGTGCTCAAAATGCGTATGTTTTGATTAATTCGGGGTCTACACATTCATATGTATCGCATGCTTTTTCGCGAAAATTGAATAGACCACTAGAACCCATGAACTATCTGTTAGCTGTATCTTCACCTGTTGGAGGATCTATGACTTGTGCTTATATGTACCCTGCATGTGAAATTGTTGTTGAGGATGTTCACTTGTTCATTGATTTACTGCCATTGAATATTGATCATTTTGATGTGATATTGGGAATGGACTGGTTAACAAAATATCATGCCATCATAGACTGTGTAACAAAACAAGTTGTTTTCCGTCCACCTGGATTGCCTGAATTCGTGTTTAATGGAGTTGGAGTGGTACCTCCCCCATATTTGATTTCATCTATGAAAGCATACAAACTGATTAGAAAGGGGTGTAAAGGGTATTTCTGTTCTGTATTGACTGTAGCTATTGATGTTAACGCTAATGTGAACAGTATTCCTATAGTCAGAGAATTCCCAGATGTTTTTCCAGATGAACTGCCAGGGGATTTGATTGATAGGGAGATTGAGTTCACCGTTGATGTGATTCTGGGTACACAGCCAGTATCTAAAGCTCCTTACCGAATGGCTCCGACTGAACTGAAAGAATTGAAAGTGCAACTGCAAGAACTGTTAGATAAGAAGTTCATCAGGCCCAGTACTTCGCCATGGGGCGCACCTGTCTTGTTTGTGAAAAAGAAAGACGGTTCACTAAGACTTTATATTGACTACCGTGAACTGAACAAGATAACTGTGAAAAATAAATATCCATTGCCGCGTATTGATGACTTATTTGATCAGTTACAAGGTGCTCAAGTGTTCTCTAAGATTGACCTCAGATCCGGATATCATCAGCTGAAAGTTAAACTAGAGGACATTGACAAAACTGCTTTTCGAACGAGGTATGGACATTACGAATTCCTAGTTATGCCTTTCGGAGTTACCAATGCACCTGCTACATTTATGGACCTTATGAACAGAATTTTTAAACCATTCCTCAATGACTTTATTGTTGTATTTATAGACGACATTCTGATTTATTCTAAAAGTAGAGAAGAACATGAACATCATCTGAAACTTGCCTTACAGACCCTAAAAGAACAGAAACTGTATGCGAAATTGAGTAAATGTGAATTTTGGCTTGATCATGTTATGTTTTTGGGACATGTTATCAGTAAAGATGGCATTTCAATTGACCCACAGAAAGTTGAAGCCGTGGTAAATTGGCCTAGACCAACAAATGTTACAGAAGTCCGAAGCTTTTTGGGGTTAGCCGGGTATTACAAAAGATTTGTCAAAGACTTCTCCAAAATTTCCCTACCACTGACACAGTTGACTCAGAAGGGGATATCATTTGACTGGACCGACCAGAGGGAATCAACTTTTCAGGAGTTGAAAACTCGGCTAGTGACTGCACCGATTCTCACCTTACCCTCAGGTACGGATGGTTATACTGTATATAGTGATGCTTCTTATAAGGATTTGGGATGTGTTTTAATGCAGAATGGTAAAGTTATTGCATATGCTTCCCGACAACTGAGACCACATGAAAAGAACTACCCAACCCATGACTTGGAACTTGCTGCAATAGTGTTTGCACTGAAATTTTGGCGTCACTACCTTTATGGGGCAACATATGAGGTGTATACAGACCACAAGAGCTTGAAATACTTCTTCACACAGAAAGAACTGAACATGAGGCAGCGGAGATGATTAGAATTGATTAAGGACTATGACTTACAGATTTTGTACCATCCAGGGAAAGCTAACACCGTTGCCGATGCTTTGAGCCGGAAGTCGATTGGAAACTTAGCCTGTTTACTCACCGGACAGAAAGAGTTGCTATGTGACCTTGAAAGACTTGATATTGAGATTGTTTTGTGTGAACAAGGTGGAACATTAGCTGCTATTTCTGCTCAACCAGCACTGATTGAAGAGATTAAAGAGAAACAGCAACATGATGACTTCTTGAAGAAGATCATCGAAGAACAGGAATCCAAACCGAGGCCGGATTTCAGATTTGAGAATAATGTGTTGAAATTCCAGGGAAGATTGTGTGTACCGAGTGATTCTGAACTGAAAAGAAGAGTTTTGCAAGAGGGCCACAATTCGAAACTGTCTATCCATCCAGGAAATACGAAAATGTATCAAGACTTGAAATTGAATTTCTGGTGGCCGGGAATGAAGAAAGAAATTGCTGATTTTGTGTCAAAATGTCTTCATTGCCAACAAGTTAAAGCCGAACATCAACGACCCGCAGGTTTACTGCAACCCTTACCGATACCGGGGTGGAAATGGGAACATATTACCATAGATTTTATTGTTGGTTTACCTCGCTCCAGTAAAGGTATGGATTCAATTTGGGTTATTGTTGATAGATTGACTAAATCTGCTCATTTTTTACCTGTCAAAACAATTTATAATGCGGACAAATTGGCTATACTCTATATTGATGAAATTGTGAGATTGCATGGAGTGCCTGTGTCCATTGTTTCTGATAGGGACTCGAAGTTTACATCGAGATTCTGGCAAAGTCTGCAAACTGCGTTAGGTACTGAACTGAGACTGAGTAGTGCCTACCATCCTCAAACAGATGGCCAGTCAGAAAGAACCATCCAGACTCTGGAGGATTTACTGAGAATGTATGTCCTTGATTTCTAGGGAAATTGGGAAAGCCATTTGCCTTTAGCCGAATTTGCTTACAACAACAGCTTTCATTCAAACATCGGTATGGCGCCTTTCGAGGCTTTGTCGATTCCCATGTTGGAACCACTACTGTTTACTGATATGATGGCCATCAACTGACTGTTCGGTCTATTAAGACCTATTGTACTGCTTTGCTATTGGATGTACCACATATGACTGCTATGACTGAATAACTATTCTGAATGACTGAAATACTGTTTAAATGACTGTTTTCAATACTAAAAGGGCATTCATTCTTAACCTCTTTACGCATATGTTATTCACTGGGCTTTAGCTTACTGCTCTTATATATATGTAGGTGTTCAGGCATCGGACCGCTGCTAGGGGCGTCAGGCTAAGCACTGTTTTGTCAAGCCAACCTTTGTGCCTCACCTCGAGGTTCCAATACTGTTCAGGCCAAGGCTATGGGGTGTTTTAGATTCCCCCTTTTGTTTGTGTCCTGTATAGACTGAGTGAGACTTGTACTGTACTGAATGTTTCTGTATACGTTGTAAATACTGTTCTGTTTCCGAATGTGTATATATATGAAAAGTCTTTTTGCATACAGACTGTCACAGCTCATTGGACATTGTTTAATTACTATTTTGGCTTCCGCCATGCCCCTATACTCTATAATACTGTCTTACTGTTAAGCAGGCCTTCGGTAATCACGGAATACTGGCCGGTTACGGTGCTAAACCCATAAGAGCGGGTTTGGGTCGTGACATAGAGAGAGTTAACACTCTTTCTTGCACCTTCACCTATAGCTTAAACCCTTATTTTACACCCTTTTCTTTGCTTTCTAAATTGATTTTCAGAGTTCAAAATAGGCTAAAAATCATGCTTTGAGATTTCAAAGGTGGACAGGTTAGCCACCCCTTTTTGTTCTTGCTTACTAGCCTTATTTTCTTTGTTTGTTGTTTAGCTTTTTGGGTTCTTTTCATGCACTTTGAGCCACTGTTTTTCACCTATTAGGGGCTATTTTAGGGCTGTCCTAGGTTATTTAATTGGTTCAAGCTTTGATTAGTTCATTTATTGTATCATAAATTCTCATATATAGCTTGTTGTATGTTATTCTTTGCTTTTCTTTAATTGATTTCCATGTTAAGAGCCTCATTTTAATATGCAACTTACTATTCATTTCTTTCATTTGAGAGTTGTTTCAACCGGTTGATGATTGTTCAAAACATGAGCTAGAAATCTATGCTTAATGGCTTAATCTCTACGGAGGTTCATCGCTAACAGCATGGTCTCTCTTTCATGTTGAGAATCACTTCTCGCTTGACATGCTTCTCATTTAGTGGACGTAATCTTTAGTGGATGTAATCATCACCTTGGACAAATGAATTAAAGAATGGCAAAGACTAATGAATTTGGCTTAAAATGAACCAACCAACATAAAGAACATGAGTTATATTGCTTGGGTTCGGCCAGATGTTATGCCGAGTCTATTGTGTCAAGAGTCGTCACACGTCAATTCATGGTGTTTTGACGACCCTTGAAGGTCTTTACTTCCCCTTTTGAGCTCACTCCATGAAAACAGAGAGGGATTGGTGTTGATTCATTGCATTTATTGATTTTTGTCCCAAATCGTGGCCGAGATCATCAAGCAAGAAACTTGCTCATTGATGGTTTTGGAAACAACTCCATCCTTCTCTTGAGGCTTTCCATGACAAAGAAGTGTAAGGGGGACAAACAGAGCTCAGAAAATTATGTCTACACTGTGTTTACCTCAGAACACAAAAACAGAGTTTTGCATGAAATTAGGGCAGGGCCGGCCCTATTTGGGCTCGACCAGGCTTCATTGGGGGCCGACCAGGCCCCAATGTTTGGTAAACAAAGTGTTTTGCAGAAAACAAGGGACAGTGGCTAAAGGTGAAACAAGGCAAATTCTAAGGAAGGCAGGCAGAGTTGCTTCTGAAAACCGTCGCATGCATGCCATCATTATGCTTTCTAGTTCTATTAAATGTTGTAAATTAATGCTCTCATTATCATTGTAATTAAATATAATTAACATTCTTGTAATGATTATGAATGTTTAGTGTTGAGTAACTTAAATAGTTAGTTTTATTGTGTACCCTTGTTGTAATAAATTAGGTAGCTAACTTATATCTTATTATTAGTCTATAGCTTAGCTAATTAGTTATTTATTCATTCATTTGGTTTTATAATAGTTAGTTTAATTCGGACACTTGGACATTAATTCGGACCCTCTTGCATGAGGACAAATATGTAATAATGTTGTATGTTTTCCAATCTCCATTTATTTCTCCCTTTTATTTCTCCGCTTATAATGGTAGCATCATAGTTACTTAGCATTTTCCATGACTTGCATCCATCATTTTACACGCATAAGGGTTCAGGTCATCATTCTAACCAATGTCAAAATTCAAAATTCTTGGCTTGAATACGTGCTTCATCGCATGCTTTGAATTGGTTTATATACCATGCTCATAGCCGAGCCTATTAAAAGTGGCATAAATGTGTGCGTTGCATTAGTCACATTACATTGTTTAGGAACATGCATATTTTCTAATTATTTTGCTTTGTTTGGCTTGCCTTGGAGTACTAGGTGAGCATTTATTGCTTTAGCATCTTGCATTGCGTGTGATTATTGCCATGTTGAGCATTCTTTCCATGAGGCTAAATGCTTAGATAATATACTTGTTTGAATGCCTGTGGATGAAGGCTAATTACTAAAATTGGGATAAATTGATTAATGTATGAACCCACTTTTTCAAGTGATGCCTATTAAAAACAATTTTCAAACAAACATGAAATCAAAGCGTTCCAACTTTTGCAAATTAGTCTATACTTGTGTGCAAAATATAGTAATGTTAGTCTAATAATCGGAACAAGAGCATATAATGTAAATAAGAATCACATCATGATTAGTAGAGGCTGATCTTTGATCGGGCTAGTGGGATGCTCAATTCATGACCTTTCCCTCTCGTACCTAAGTTCCTGAGCCGAGACACTTTGGTGATGACGGATAAATGGCCTTTGGCACGAGTCATGGGTTTCCTAAATTTTTCAAAAATATTTAGGTGGCGACTCTGAAATCTGGTAATGCAGTCTATTTTTGGCATTTTTTATTCAAATCGATTTTTCAAAAGAATTGCTGGATTTGGACTCTTTTTGTGTTTTCACTGTTTCACATTATACTTGTAAGATCAGATTCAGAACCACAAGAGTCTGAACTATAGGGCTAGTCGTATCTGAAAGGAGTATGAAAAGTAAGCTACAGTTTCTGGCAACTCTGCTAGGGATTTAGAGAACTTGACTCGAAATTCATGATATGAAATTTTATCTACATGTATATGTTTTTTGCATTGCATTGTCACTATAAGTCACCGTGTTTTTCATCTGCTATTCCTGGATGGTTTGCCGGAGGCTTGCCCAAAAGGCTTGCCAAAAGGCTGACCGATCATGGGCTCTGCCATGTTGGAAACACAACCCTTGGATATGGATTACCGTTGTACGCTTGATCCTCCTTTCACTTCTCGATGTTAGGTGTGAGAGGTATATTAGGTAATCTTGCCGAGGCACCCTTTCGACCATTTGACCTAGTTGCATATAGTGAAACTATAGTGACTATTCCAACTTAGGACAGGATACCACCCATTTGCAAGATGTTATGAAACTTGTTGTTTGAAATAGTGCAGTCTAGACCATGTCAAAAATCTAAGACAGGGTAACCCTACCCCCCCTCATAGGGGTGTTTTGGTTCTTTTAATTGGTTTATGCTTTTACAGTGAGATTGTATAGGATGGTTCATATCAATATAAGTTCAAGAACAGAGTTCAATGGGGATTGTGGTTCTTCAGTTATGTTTTATCTACTGTGAATTGGGCCGAAGTGTCGTCCGTTTTGATTGATGGTTTTTCTTTTATTTTTCTAGGTAGTTTACCATCATCGCTTCGGAAAGACCCGATATTCTCCAAGTTGTGTGGACCCGCTTTGGCAGGCTTTGTAAAGCTCAAGACTTTGTTAGAGCATCTCCAATGCATCCTCTATATCTTCAAATATAGAAAATTTGTTCTTCCAACCCATCCTCTAAATCCATCTCTATTTGGGAGGAGGATGAGTTGATCCTCCAAATATGAAGGGAGGATGAAAAATAGAGGATGCCCTCCAAAAAACTATTCATTCTATATTTTTTATTATATTACAAATAACTTTTAATATGTAAATTTAATTTTTATAAAATTGACATCATTAAAAAATGTGAAACCATACCTTTAAAATGAGTATAATATTAAATATATTTTACAAAAATTTTAAAATTAAATATTTGTTAATGAACAAAAATTACTTTTTGATTAAGGGAGGATGAAGGGTTTTGAAGGTTTGTGGTTGGAGTTTGAATGAATAGTAACATACTCTATATTTACTTTTTGAATAAAAAAAATTATTTTCATCCTCTTGGTGAGAGGATTGGGTTGGAGATGCTCTTAGTGGCCAGTCTGTGTTAGTCTCACTTTCACCAGTCACTCGATGAAGAAGGAACAAACAGTCAACAGCACCGATACAAAGCATTCAGCAAACACCTATCCGTTCTCACTCAAGTAGTTCACCAGTATCTAACTCATCTAGACCAGCAATGGCACAGAACACAAAGGAATTTGCTGTCATGATGGCAACTTTCTAGAGAACCATGGATACCGTAAACCAAAGGATGCCCGCACAGGACGAAGTCATCATTGATCTACGACGTACATTTGGGGCATCCGTATCAACTGTGCATCTGATCCCGACTGCTCAACCAAACCCGGATCCACCTCCACCAGTAGAAAATCCCCAAATCCCAGATCCTTAGGAAATGTTTTCCCCGGCTCCAGCTTATAGGCCTCTGGTTCAACCCCCCATAAGAATCTTTCCTTTTGATATCAATGAAATTGATCCGGCCTTGGTCAAGATTGCTAGATTGGAGAAAGCATTGAAAAAATCCCAAGGCTTCAATTCCATTTCGGATATTGAAGATAGGTACACTAAGGCTTCAGTCAGATTACCGAAGAAATTTAAGATGCCCCACATCAAAAAATTCGCTGGAAGTGGAGATTCGATTATGCACGTCCACTTGTTTTTAGATGTGCTAAGGCCAATGGGCCTGTCTAGGGCTCAGAAATTATCACTGTTTGGGAGAACCTTGTCTGATGTGGCTGCCATTTGGTACGCTAAATTAGAGAACTCTACAAAGCGGAATTGGGTGGAGTTATCCAAGGCGTTTGTCAACCAGTACTCTTATAACACTCAGACAGAGGTAGCCATTAGTGAGCCAGAGGCTACTACCCAGAACCCCAAAGAATCATTCATTGACTTTGTTTCTAGATGGAGGGCAAAACCAGCAAGAATGACAAATAGACCTACTAAAAGAGAGCTAGTCTGGCTGGTGGTCCAGAACCTTGAGCCAGATATGCTGTAGAGAATAATAGTGGCACCACTATCCACATTTGCTTCCCTACACGAGTTAGGGGTCAAGATTAAGAGTGCATTTAAGAAGGGTATCATCCACATAACTAATGAACCTGCCAGAAAGCCATTCTCCCGGAGTACCAATGCTAGCAGTAGCACTATTCCGCAGCCTGCAGCTATCAGTACTATTGTGACAACGGCCAACATGGATGATTCCTTTGCTACTACCACAACCTCGCAACCTTCACAAAATACTAGCCCACCCCAAAATCAAAGAATCTTTACCCCTCTCCATATGAGCCCAGCCCGCGCCCTTAAATTGTTAATGGAAAAGAGGCATCTCAAGCCTTTCGATCCTCGACCATTTCCTAACTCATTACCACCCAAACATGACCCTACCTAGTATTGCATCTTCCACCAGCAACACGACCACCCCACGGACCTGTGCTATCGCTTACGTCATGGGATCCAGGATCTTATTGACAACAAGGTCATCGCCCCACCTTCCAAACCAAACGTAACTACCAATCCGCTTCATAAACATAACCCCTGCCCAGAAACATTAACCAAATACATACACTACCACCCTTCTTTAACCCAGCGCCTACATTACCTCATCTCATCTACCCAAGCCAGAGGTGATTATTCCTGAAGGCAAAGATATGTGCATGATGGATTTAACACCACCACCAACCCAACCCGAACCCATGGCAGTAGAAACGAAGAAGAAAGAGAGTGCACCAGAGAAGGGCCAACCTGATGCCTAAGTCATAGAGAAAAGGGCCTCACTCGCAAAGGAGTACGACCCCAGCTTATACATCGTGGTTGTCGATCAGCCGAAGCCAGTAGTCATATTGCTGGACTTCCTCAGCATTAATGCTATTGGAGAGGACCAACTAGGGCAGAATCAGAATGATTGGCTGGAACGGGGCCTAAATGACTTGGCTGAACTGGAAGAAGACCTAGTCGAGCTTGAAGAGGATCTAGACAACCTCTACTTCTTTGAAGAAAATGATACAAGCAGTGTACATTTGGAATGGTTGGATCCAAGCCAGCCAGAAACAAGCAATGGGTAGTTGAGTGAGGAGGAGTCAGATGTTAAAAAGCAGATAGGAGAGACTGAGAAGGAAGAGAAAATTGGTGCTAGTGGCAAGGTTGAGGCTGCACCTCTGATGGAGAAAGAACAGGCACTGGAACAATTTCAAAGAGAAAGCATAGAAGAGATCCAAACAAAGATAGCTCTGGAGCAGGGAAAAGGAAAAGGAAAAAAAGAACCCAGGATAGCAGTGGGTGATGTTCAAGCTACCAAAAAGGTCAAATTGGAGCCCAGTGACCGGAAAAGGATGTTAAGGAAGCTCAGAAAATATCAGGATTCAGAAACCAAGACTGTGGTGGAGGAAGAATGGTATGATCATGGGGTGCATGATGTTAACATGCTCCAAATAGAACCTGACGCTAGCCCGTCTATGACTGCATGAGAATGGTGGGAAGATAGTGACCTAAGTCATGCATACATTGACGAATGATGGAAAACTGACACCCCGAATAACACCTGGTATACTGACGAGATTAACCACATGACCCGGAGCGGTCGGTACTTTAAACCTGTGGCCTTAGATTAGCCGGAGTCCTTCAACAAAAAGGCTGAGAAATCAAAAGAAAAGGATGTTGAAGAAAACTTGGTCTTGAAATAGCTCAAGAAGATTTAGGCGGACATATCAATCTGGGGATTAATCATGGCTTCTTGGGAGCATAGCAAGCATTGTTAGAGGCAATGAACTGGACCAAACTGCCAATCGACACCACTGTTGACCAATTGGTATCGTTGGTTACATCTAGGGACGTTACGCCAGTGATATCTTTTACAGACAAGGAGTTACCACCTAAGGGTGCCGACCACAACCGACCCTTATATATAACCCTGGAAAGTCGAAAAAAGTGGATTCCGGTGGTGTTAGTAGATACCAGATCGGCGATCAATGTATGTCCAGTGAGGACTGCCTACGCCATCGGTTGGAGGCCGGCTGACTTTACACCTACGACTCAGGTCGTCCGAGCTTATGAAAATATGATCTGGGATGTTATGGGAACGTTCAAGAGCCATATCCTAATTGGCCTGTCCAAAAAAGAGGTGGAATTCCACGTAATGGATGTACTGGCAACGTTCAATCTACTACTATGAAGGCCCTGGCTGCATCAGATGAAAGCGGTGTCATCAATGGTCCATCAGTTGGTAAAGTACCCCTTCAAAGATGGGATTGCTACTGTGTACGACAATTCTGTAATCCATCCTTCCTAGGGAACTACCGTGCCATTATTGGAAATCATATATGGGGAGGAGGATGTGTTCCTTTCTGGCTTCTCTCTGGTAGAGGCCCGGCTAGTCCAAACCATCATGGCGGAAGACGACGAGAATTACGTGAGTGCTCAGTCCATCTACATGATAAACAAACAGAGGCATATTCTTGGATCAGGATTGGGCAGAAGTGGCAGGCAGGGAGTTACCGTTGCCAAAAAGATGAGTCACAACCCTCACGCTTTTGGGCTGGGGTACAAACCTAACGCTACAGATTGGCAAAGAAAGGAGGAGGAGTTGCGAGGAATGATGAAAGCAAAGAGGGTTGGGAAGCAGTACGAGTTAGTCCACAAACCAGTATAGGAGACCTTGAACGAACGTTTTGTCCGCCAAGGGGAAGACTTCCCCTTCTGTGGATTTCCAGAGCCTTAGTATGATTGGGAGACAAAAACTAGATATCCGAGGTTCAGAATCTTCTTTGGACACCAGTTACCAGAAGAAGGGGATAAGCAGGCAGACTTGAGCCCTAGCACAGATCAAGGCAAAATTGCAAGCCTAGGCATTGAAGAAGAAGAACTGTTGGGAAAAGCGCTGGCTGACCTACTGGTAAGTTCTACTGTTGGAGCTAAGTCCATCAACTTAGGAGATAGTTTTACTATCTCAATGATTAGGGATACACCGGCAGCAGATTTCACTAGTCTCATTGTGGATGCATCTGAGGCTCCACGCCTGGTTTGGAAGCTTGAGGGCGTCATCAACAGTTCTCGATCGGATAGTGAGTCCGGATCTAATTCCACTAAGCCTGTGAAGTCGGAGTCAGATTCGAGTTCCTCTGAGTCTAGTACTTCCAGGAGTGGTAACTCGGATACCAAAGTCCTGTTCAGGCCATCTTTCAGCTTTTCTTTTGAGTCCACTATAACTAAGGATCTAGACCTTTTGAATGAGAATGTTGTGAACTTTGCCTACTTTTCTGTGCCTTTGGTTTGTTGTACTGATTTTGATTTTCAAAATTTTGACTAAACGAAGAGGAATAAATTCTTCGGGTTTTAAAAAATTTGGTTGATCATGAAGAGGAGATGCGTGTTAAACCCTGTACAGATGAAATCGTATCAATTAACGTGGGTACTGAGGAAGATCCTCACTTAGTCTAGATGGGGTCCACGTTGTCTTCGGAGGAACGCGAGGGTTTAATCGCTTTATTAAAAGATTTCAAAGATGTTTTCGTGTGGTCCTACGAAGACATACCTGGAATCGATCCTGAGATTGTACAACACCGAATCTCTCTCGACCTTGAGGCCCGACTAGTTAAGCAGAAGCTACGCAGAGTTCGCCCAGATTGGGTTTTGAAGATTAAGGAAAAAGTTACCAAACAGATTGAGGCAGGGTTCTTGCTTGTATCTGAGTATCCAACGTGGTAGGCCAATCCAAAGGATGACTTCCCTTTGCCACACATAGACGAGTTGGTAGACTTCATCACTGGCCACGCACTGCTCTCATTCATGTACGGGTTTTCCGGGTATAACCAGATTCTAATGACACCCGAGGATAGGGAGAAGACTGTTTTTACTACTCCGTGGGGCACCTACTGCTACCGAGTCATGCCGTTTGGGTTAAAGAACACTGGGGCTACCTACCAGAGAGCTGCAACTGCCATTCTGCATGACATGATCCACAAAGAGGTTTAGGTGTATGTGGATGACATGATTGTCAAGTCCAAAGAGTGAGAAGGTCACTACACCACACTGGAGAAATTCTTTCAATAGATCAGAGAGTATAGATTGAGTCTGAACCCCCAGGAGTGCACCTTTGGGGTGACGATAGGGAAGATGCTAGGTTTTCCAATCACGTAGAGAGGAATTGAAGTAGATCCTTCCAAAATCAAGGCTATCTTAGAAATGCCACCACCAAGGACTGAAAAGGAGGTGCGCAGCTTTCTAGGTAAAGTGCAATTCATAAGACAGTTTATTTCTAAATTAACCTTGACTTGTGAACCACTATTTGGTCTCCTGAAGAAAGGAAAGAAATTTCAATGGAACGATCGCTGTCAGTTTGCCTTTGAGCAGGTCAAGTAGTATTTGCAAAATCCGCCTATGTTATCACCACCAGAACCGGAGAAACCATTGATTTTGTACCTGTCAGTGACGAATTCGACTATGGAGTGCATGCTAGCTCAAGAATCTGAAGCCAAAGTGGAGAAGGCTATCTACTACTTAAGCAAAAAGATGTTAAACTACGAGACCCACTACACTCCCTTGGAGAAAGCTTGCCTAGCCTTGGTGTGGGCTACCAGGAAGTTGAGACACTACTTGTTAGCTCATTCTGTAATCCTGGTTTCGAGATTAGATCCCATTAAGTATCTCTTCGAGAAACCAGCGCTTACAGGTAGGCTAGCTCGTTGGTTTCTTCTTCTCTCCGAATTTGATCTCAAATATGTTACACGCAAGTCAGTTAAAGGGCGAGCTTTGGTAGAATTCTTGGCAGATCATCCGGTAGAAGGAGATGAAGTAGTGGAATACCTGTTCCTAGATGAAGACATTCTGCATGTAGAAGAGGAAACGTGGACGATGTACTTTGACGGGGTGGCGAATCAGTACGGTTATGGGATATGTGTGTTGCTAATAACACTCGATGATTCCAGTATACCCTTATCATTCAAACTCCGGTTCAGAGTGTCCAACAATGAAGCAGAATATAAGGCGTGCATTGCTGGTTTGTAAGCTGCCCTAGAACTAGGGGCAAAAAGGTTGGACATCATTAAAGATTTGAATTTCGTTGTCTCTTAAGCTAACGAGGATTGGAAGGTCAAAGAAGAAAACATGAAGATGTATCATCAGGCCTTGGATATTTTGATTCCTAGGTTTGAAAAACTGACGTTTATACATTTGTTGAGAGAGAGCAACCGGTTCGTTGATGTATTAGCACCTCTATCATCTATGGTAGACATCCCGCTAGGAGTAAAGATGCGTTCAATCATTATTAAGCAGAAGTATACGCATGCTTACTAGATCATCACCACAATAGATGAAGTGCAAGACAAAAACCCCTGGTATTACGATATTTGGAACGTTCTGGAAAAAGAGACGTATCCACTAAGGGAAAATACCAAAGACAAACGGGAAATATGGTGTCTGGTCGTCCAATTTATCATTTGCAGGGGCAAATTATACAAAAGAGGCCATCTGGGAATGCATAAGCTATGTGTTGAAGAAGAAGAGACAAAATGTCTTATGGAGGCCCTTCACAGGAGGGAGTGCGGAGCCCACATGAACGGTGTAATGTTGGCCCCAAAAATCTTTAAACAAGGCTACTACTGGTCAACCATGGAAGAGGATTGTATTGGTTTTGTTCAGTGATGCCACAAATGTCAAATTCATGCCAATTGTATGAACATACCATCATGTAAGCTTTACAATATGACTTCACCATAGCCTTTCTCAGTTTGGGAAATTGACGTTATCGGTGCAGTCACGCCAAAGAGATCAAATAGGCATGAGTTCATTCTGGTAGCAATCGACTACTTTACTAAATGGGTGGAGGCCCCAGTCCTATTCTGTGTTGAAAGCATCACATGTGGCTAAGTTCATTAAGAACAACATTATCTGCCGATATGGGGTTCTTAACGAGATCATTTCAGATAATGGCTCACACTTCAACAAAGAGGTGCTAGATCTGTTTGAGAAATATAACGTGGGATGCTGGGATCAACCTCTAGAATGGCATGGGCCACGCCCTGGGTAAGAGGCGCCATCACCCGAGTCTGTAAGAAAATAGTGAAGTTGTTGGGCTCATGGTACCGGTCACCATCCTCCCCCAACATAAGAAAGTCAACCTAAGGTCCGTCGCGAGGATCATCCACTACCTTCTTGCCAGGAGGAGGAGAATGTGGGATGTCGGGATCAGCTACGCCTCGTGTTTGATAGATAAACCGCTCTCCCAAGTAATATGCCCTACCGAAGGGGCCCTCAAACAAAATTCGCATAGTGGAGGCGTGCCATGCAGCAACGTAGGTCGTCCTCGTTGCCTGAGGGATACCCACCCAGGGTGCCAATCAACCTGTGGAAGCAGATGTCAAATGTCAAAGATCTAAGTAGTATGGAAACAGAGCATGGAAACACCGGTATAAACAGTATGAGAATGATAGTGCAGTATGGAAATAGTACAGTATGGAAATAGTGTAGTATGCATACAGTATGTAAAAGTTAAGGGTTAATATTTTGGTACCTGATCCCTAATGATCGTATCAAAGAAACGGCAAAAGTAAGGGAAGTTTTGGTTTATGTGGCGACGTCGCTCAAATCGGGAGTTGTAGTACCAGGAGCAGGGTACTAACAACTCAATCGGCCTCACTAGGACCGGAGCTAGGGAGGTGAAATACATATAAACCCATAGCTGCAAGCAGAAATACATGGATAAAGTAAATGAGCAACTGAACAGAAAATGAAATACAAAGTTGAATAGAATGCAAAGCTGAACAGAAAGTGTAGGTGTACCTCCTAAACCTTCCAGTAGCCACCAAGTGTATCCGGCTTTCGGCAGGATACGAAGCTCATGTAGCAGTTCATGGTGGCTAAGCTGGCTCCACCCTAGTCATACTCTGCCACCTGTGGTAGGTGCACCAGTGCTCCGAGGAGATATAACCCTACTGTATTTTCCCTGTTCGCAAACAAGGTAGTACCAAGGAGATACATAAGGAAGTCGCGGGTGTACTAGGTGACCTCATCTGGAGTAGCTGGCTGAAAGTCAGAGAAGTGATCAAAGAACCAACTATTCCTCACCATCCCGTGGCTGGTGGTGTCTGGGATCACCCCGAAGAGCTGGCGCTGTGCGGCTCTCCACTGCATCATATCGGGATCAAATAGGACCAGGCCGCCAACTCTGACCAGTAAGCCAGTGAGCATCGAGAAGTCATATGGAGTCAGGGTCAGCTCTCCAATCGACGCAAAGTAGAACGAGTCAGTGGTGTCCCACCATCTCTCTACCAAGGCTCCGTAGAGTAGTGGCTCAACCCTTATCTGTATAAGCCCCGAACAGAAGGGCCCGAAGCTTGCAGCATCGACCCGTGTGTGGACCTCCACGGGAAGCCTCTCATACTAGTGCCAAGGGCCAAATGTGGACACAACATTGACAAGTAGTTTGCTTATGAGATTTAACATATGTGCCAAACAAAGGAAAGATTACTTATCGTTGAAGCATCAATAGACAAGTGCTCTGCTGGCTCTAGTAGCAAGATATCCTCTTTTATCCCTGGGATGAGGCCCTCAAATCTCAAGATACCACCTGGGGTCAAAACATGTGTACGTGGCCGGTAGGTGGCCGAGTCGAATGGCCTATCGGCAAGGAGAGGCAACGCAAAGCGTCCTCGGCCTCTATATCCGCACCTAAGATGGCACCAACACCCATAGCTGGGTCAGGAATGGGAACTTCATCACTAGCCATGGGGACGTATGAGGGAAAATGAGAAAATGTGCAAAAAAGTGAGAGGGTAAGTGAGATTGGGTGACAATTCAAAAAAAAAAACAAAAACAAAAACAAACCCTAGGAGAGAGAAAACAAAGAGAAAAGAAAAAAAAATCAAAGGAGGATGAAGGAAAGTGTGGGTAAATGTGAGAGAAACCAAGAGAAAAACTCAAACTCCACCAAATCAAATTCGGTTCAAAGCGTAGAGATTTGAAAGGGTTTTAAGGAAAAAATTTGTAAGGATTGTTGGGTAACTCAAGAAAAGAGGAAATTTAGAGAGAGATGGAGGTTAGAGAGAGAGGATAGAGAGTTTCGGCCTTGTGTGTGTGTGTGAAATGAGGGTTGATTTGTGTTTAAATCAACCGGGGGTGTGTGGTTTGACCGAATTGCCCCGTGCCGCTATCGCGACCCGGCAGGCTCCATTGAGGCCCGACTGTGCTTCATTAGGTCCTAGCCGACCCAAGTGCAACCCAGTTTGTTTTTTGTTTTATTTTGTTATTTTTGCTCTTGTTGTTTTGTTTGTTTGTTTCAATATTAGGTTTTGTTCTTGATTTGAAGGGTGAAGAGAAAAAAGAAAGCAAGGGAGGAGAAAAAAAAAAAAAAAAAAAAACAGAAAAACAAAAGCAAAAGCAAAAAGAAAAGAGGAAAAAAAGGAAAACAGTAAAAAGAAAGAAAAAGAACAAAGCAAAACTGAGAAGAGAAAAATAGAAAAGGAGAGAGATGTGTTCCTTTTGTGTTGTTTTGTTCACATAAACTTGTTAATTCAAGTATCGTTTTTATTTTGATTTATATCTTTGATTAGTTTGTTAAAATTCACATTTAAAAGTTTCGTTAAAATTCATGTTTATGTTTTGTACCTAACTTCGTGTTTACGTTTTGTACCTTAGTTCACATTTTAATTTTGCACCCTGAATTGGGCTATCTCAGCAGGCTTTATGTTCCGAGGCCTTCCAATCTCTCTATATCAAGTTTTGAATCATTTACCCCTTTTATTGATCCCATCTCTCATCCTCTCGCGTACAACACGTGAGGATTGTTTACCTCGGTTAAAAACAACAGGTACGTCTATTTGTTCACACCACTTTTCCTCCTCTCGCGTGCGATGCATGAGGATTGTTCCCTCGGTTAAAAACAATAGGTGTGCCTGTTTGTTCATACCACATTTCCTCATCTTGAGTGTGACGCGTGAGGATTGTTCACTCAGTTAAAAACAACAGGTGCGCCTGTTTATTCACACCACATTTCCTCCTCTCGCGTGCAATGCGTAAGGATTGTTCCCTCGGTTAAAAACAACAGGTGCGCCTGTTTATTCACACCACCATTCCTCCTCTCGCGTGCGACGCGTAAAGATTGTTCCCTCGGTTAAAAACAACAGGTGCACCTGTTTGTTCACACAATCTTTCCTCCTTTCACGTGTGACACGTGAGGATTGTTCCCTCGGCTAAAAACAACAGGTGCGCCTATTTGTTCACACCACATTTCCTCCTCTCGCGTGTAACGCGTGAGAATTGTTTACGTCGGTTAAAAATAACAGGTGCGCCTGTTTATTCACACCACATTTCCTCCTCTCGCGTGCAACGTGTGAGGATTATTCCCTCAGTTAAAAACAACAGGTGTGCCTGTTTGTACACACCACATTTCCTCTTCTCGCGTGTGACACGTGAGGATTGTTTACCTCGGTTAAAAACAACAGGTGCGCCTGTTTGTTCACACCACATTTCCTCCTCGCGCGTGCGACGCGTGAGGATTGTTTATCTCAGTTAAGAACAACAGGTGCGCCTGTTTGTTCACACCACCTTTCCTCCTCTTGCATGCGACGCGTGAGGATTGTTTACCTTGGTTAAAAACAACAGGTGCACCTGTTTGTTCACACCACCTTTCCTCCTCTCGTGTGTAACGCATGAGGATTGTTTACCTCAATTAAAAACAATAGGTGCGCTTCTTTGTTCACACCACCTTTCCTTCTCTCACGTGCGATGCGTGAGGATTGTTTACCTCGGTTAAAAACAACAGGTGTGCTTGTTTGTTCACACCATCTTTCGTCCTCTCGCGTGCGACGTGTGAGGATTGTTTACTTTGGTTAAGAACGGTAGGTGCGCCTGTTTGTTCACACCGTTTTTCCTCAAGATCTCATGTTGCTCGGTTAAAACTGGCAGGTACGCCTGGGGTTCACACCATGCTCTGCCCTCTCTGTGTGAGACGCAGTTTGGCATGGAGCTTTTCGCTCTCTCTACGTACGACGTAGTCTGGCTTGTATCTTTTTCATCCTTCTTATGTGTGGTGTAGTTAGGTTTGCAATTTCTTGCATCCTCTCTATGTGCGACGTCGTTTGGTTTGTGCTTTCTTTGTCCTTCCCGTGGGAGACGTGTTTATTTACTCACTTCTTTCCGTGTGAGACATGGCTTAGTTTGTTTTGCTTGAATTTATGCTTTTGTTCAAGTGTTGTATTCCTGTTATCGCTTGTTGTATTGTTTCATCGCTTGTTAGCATACGTGTGAATGTTTCATTGCATTATCTCGTTGCATGATCATAAGTTATGATTTTTACATATCATTTTGCATTTTGCCCTTGAACTACGCAGATTTGATTCCTTGCAAAGGGATACGTAAGAAGCCTTCAGGTTCAACCTTTGGTATTTGTATTTTGGTTTATTTTCTTGCCCAAGTCTTACGACCGCGTCAAATGAGTTGTCTCTTGGCTTTGAAATTCACTCACGTCATTTTATGACTTCGAGCTCTGTCAAAGAGGGGCAATTATAGACACCCCATTTTTGACCACCCATAAGACTTAGGTGCTTGGTCCAGCACACTCAATGATGAAAACTGCATTGTGTGATTCGAGTTCTTGGCGAGGGAATCCAAAGTCGAGCCCCAAAATAATCCCAAAACCTTCCTACTTGTCTCATTCTTACCTCAGAGGTTCATTTTTTACCATTGTGCCACCTTATACTGAGTTTGAAACTGGGGAGTGGGCCAGCACATTAGGGCCCGGACGTGCCTCGATGGCGATACACACTGTTCTGGACGAGAGCCCGCCAGCTATCTTTTTTTGAAGATATTTTCAACTTGTTTTGCTCAAATTCTATAAAAACGAGGTTATACCTCTTTTTGAGGGCTGGAAAAATTCCTAAAAAACCTATACACACAAGAGAGAGCTCCTACTTCCTATACAAGTTATCTTTGAGCCAACCTATCTCTCTTGACCAATATCCATATACCATACATCACCTTAGATCATAACCTTAGAACCTTGGTTGAGGCTTAAGCATCACAATTCAAGCTTGAGAATGTGCTTGAATCAAGTTTGTGTTACAAACAAAAGCTTGCTTCGTTAAAAGGAATAAGCTTACTACCTCTTCTCTTGCTCTCTTTGCTGTCTCTTGCTATCTATTTCTTGTGTTTTTATATTTTCTTGAGCCTATTTCAAGTGTCTAAGCTTGGGTTTGGATAGCTACCAAATGGTAGAGAGAGTTAACACTCTTTCTTGCACCTTCACCTATAGCTCAAACCCTTGTTTTACACCATTTTCTTTGCTTTCTAAATTGATTTTCAGAGTTTAAAAGAGGCTAAAAATCATGCTTTGAGATTTCAAAGGTGGAGAGGTTAGCCACCCCTCCTTGTTCTTGCTTACTAACCTTATTTTCTTTGCTTGTTGTTTAGCTTTTTAGGCTCTTTTCATGTACTTTGAGCCACTGTTTTTCACCTAATAGGGGTTGTTTTAGGGTTGTCCTAGGTTATTTAATTGGTTCAAGCTTTGATTAGTTCGTTTATTTTATCATAAATTCTCATATATAACTTGTTGTATGTTGTTCTTAGCTTTTCTTTAATTGATTTCCATGTTAAGCTTTTCTCCAAGTATGTTGTTCTTAACTTGCTCATTGATGGTTTTGGAAACGACTCTATCATTCTCTTGAGACTTTCCATGACAGAGAAGTGTAAGAGGGACAAACAGAGCTCAGAAAATTCTGTCTGCACTGTTTTCACCTCATAACACAAAAATAGAGTTTTGCATGAAAGTAGGGCACGACCGACCCTATTTGGGCCTGGCCGGGCTTCATTGGGGGCCGGGCTGGCCCCAATGTTTGGTAAACAAAGTGTTTTGCAAAAAACAAGGGGCAGTGGCTGAAGGTGAAATAGGGAAAATTCCAAAGAAGGCAAACAGAGTTGCTTCTGAAATCTGTCGCATGCATGCCATCCTTATGCTTTCTAGTTCTATTAAATGTCGTAAATTAATGCTGTCATTATCATTGTAATTAAATGTAATTAGCATTCTTGTAATGATTATGAATGTTTAGTGTTAAGTAACTTAGATAATTAGTTTTATTGTATACCCTTGTTATAATAAATTAGGTAGCTAACTTATTTCTTATTATTAGTCTATAACTTAGCTAATTAGTTGTTTATTCATTCATTTGGTTTTGTAATATTTAGTTTAATTCAGACACTTGGACATTCATTCGGACTCTCTTGCATGAGGACAAATATGTAATAATGTTGTATGTCTTCCAGTCCCCATTTCTTTGTCCCTTTTATTTCTCCGCTTATAATGGTAGCATCATATTTACTTAGCATTTTCCATGACTTGCATCCATTCGTCTTACATGCATAAGGGTTCGGCTTATCATTCTAACCAATGTCAAAATTCAAAATTCTTGGCTCGAATACGTGCTTCATCGCATGCTTTGAATTGGTTCATATACCATGCTCATAGTCGAGCCTATTAAAAGTGGCATAAATGTGTGCGTTGCATTAGTCATATTACATTGTTTAGGAACATGCATATTTTCTAATTATTTTGCTTTGTTTGGCTTGCCTTGGAATACTAGGTGAACGTTTATTGCTTTAGCATCTTGCATTGCGTGTGATTGTTGCCATGTCGAGGATTCTTTCCATGAGGCTAAATGCTTAGATGATGTACTTGTTTGAATGTTTGTAGATAAAGGCTAATCGCTAAAATTGGGATAAATTGATTAATGTGCGAGCTCACTTTTTCAAGTGATGCATATTAAAAACAATTTTCAAACAAACATGAAATCAAAGCATTCCAACTTTTGCAAATTAGTCTATACTTGTTTGCAAAATATAGTAATGTTAGTCTAATAATCGGAACAAGAGCATATAATGTAAATAAGAATCACATCATGATTAGTAGAGGCCGATCTTTGATTGGACGAGTGGGGTGCTTAATTCATGACTTTCCCCTCTCGTACCTAAGTTCCCGAGTCGAGACACTTTGATGATGACGGATAAGTGGCTTTTGGCATGAGTCACGGGTTTCCTAAATTTCTCAAAAATATTTAGGTGACGACTCTGAAATCTGGTAATGCAATCCATTTTTGGCATTTTTTACTCAAATCGATTTTCCAAAAAAATTGTCGGATTTGGACTCTTTGTGTTTTCACTGTTTCACATTGCATTTGTGAAATCAGATTCAGAATCACAGGAGTCCAAACTGTACGGCTAGTCGTATCCGAAAGGAGCACGAAAAGCAAGCTACACACCTCATCTCAGGTAACATTGCCACATCGCATTATAACATCTCGGGTAACTTCAATTTATAAAAAAATTCTTGAAACTTTTAACAATCATTACCTCATCTCTACCCCCCCAAATGTGAATGTAAGTATAACTTAGGTTCACATTAAGGATACATCATTTGAATCTTGCCTAAGTCTAACTTAGACATCCATGACCAGAGTCATTGTGTTTAGCTCATCTATACAAAACACTTAAGGCTCAACCTTAGTACACCGAGAGTACTACTTACCTCAGCTTTTTGTACAAACTAGCCAGATGATAGATGGTTTCGCCTTGTTTCCCTTTGAAACATCTCTTTAACTTAGTTCAACTCTGTCATCCTAGCAAGTCTAAGTTAAACTTCTTGTTCCTCATTGGAACATTGACTTAAGACCTTTTTTCTTATCTAACAGTTATTAAGTAACACATAAATTTCAACAACATTTTGTAAGAAACAAAATTGGACTAGTATTTTATTAATCAATACTTCGGCTAAAAATCGTCTAAATTACATAGGATAAAATAAAGGAAATTAGTGATAGAAGAACTTCAGATTGTTAGTATTCCATGGTCTTGGAAATTCCTTATCATCGTTGTCTTCTAGCCGGTATACACCATTGCTGGCAACCGAGATAATTATGTATGGTCCTTCCCAATTTGGGCGAAGCTTACCCTCCTTAGGATCTTTTTGGTTGCCGACAACCTTTCTTAGGACGAGGTCCCTAATTTGGAATTTCCTAGGGTTCATTTTCTTGTTATATGACCTGGCAAGTCTCTGCTGGTATGCCCTCAGCTAAATTACTGCTCTCTCCCTCCTTTCTTTAATCAAGTCTAGATCTCAGGCTAGGAATGCCTCATTTATTCCATTTTCTACTGCCTGGGTTCTAATTCCAAGGATGCCGATCTCTAATGGTATAACAGCCTATGTGCCATAGGCCATGGCGAAAGGTGATTCTCCAGTTGATCTTCTCGGCGTAGTACGATATGTCCATAGAATATTAGGCAACTCCTCCACTCACTTGCCCTTGACAGCTTTTAGTCTTTTCTTTATTTCACCCAAGATGGTCTTGTTAGAGGCCTCGGCTTGCCTATTGCTTTGTGGGAAGCTAAGAGTTGAATAATAGTTCTTGATCTTGTATTTCACACAATAGTTCTTGATCTTGTATTTCGCACAAAAGTTCTTGATCAACTTGCTGTCAAACTAGGTACCACTGTCTGCCACAATAACTCTTGTGATCCCGAATCTTGTAATAATGTTCTTCCAAATGAAACTTTTTATGTTCATATCTTGGATTTTCGCTAGAGGTTCAACCTCCACCCATTTTTTGAAGTAGTATGTGACTACTAGCAAGTACTTCCTTTGTCCAGTTGCCTTAGGCATTTATCTAATCAAATCCATGCCTCACTAGGCAAATGGCCAGACACTGGATACTGGATTCAGGTCTCCAGCTGGTTAATGTATCAAATGCGCAAACCTTTAACACTTCTCGCACTTCTTGATATAGTCTTCCGAGTCTTTTTACATGTAGGCCCACCAGTACCCTTGTGATATGGCTTTATGGGCAAAGGATCTACCCATTGCATGGCTTCTACAAACTCCTGCAAACTCCTTTGTTGTAGTTTTCTTTTCATGCTCCTTTCGGATACGATAGCCTTACAGTTCGGACTCCCGTGGTTCTGAATCTGATTTCACAAGTGCAATGTGAAATAGATAAATACAAATGAGTCCAAATCTGACAAATCTTTTGGAAAATCGATTTTGAATCAAAAATGCCAAAAATGGATTGCTTTTCCAAATTACAGAGTCGCCACCTAAATATTTTGAGAAATTTAGGAAACCTGAGACTCGTACCACAGGCCACTTATCCGTCATCACCAAAGTGTCTCAGCTTGGGAACTTAGGTACGAGAGGGGAAGTGTCACGACCCAAACCCGGCCCTATGGGTTTAGCACCGTAACTGGCCAGTAATCCGAGATTACCAAAGGCCTGCTGAACAGTAATACAGTTAAACAGAGTACAGGGCCTGGCGGAAGCCAATACAGTATGTAACTAGTGTCCATTGAGCTGTGAAAATCTGTATGCCAAAAATATTTTTCACGCATTCATACAGTTCAAAACAGTACGGTCGGTACAATCATATACAACATTCAGTACAGGGACCTAATCCCTCGATAGCAGTACAGTAAACATTCAGTCTATACAATCCGTTCAGTCAATACAAAACAGTGAGGCAGTACAAAAAGGGGAAGTACTAAAACACCCCTAAGCCTTAGCATAACAGGCTTGGAACCTCACGGTGAGGCACATAGGCTGGCTTGACAAAACTGGGGACCAACCCACGCTCCTAGCTCTGGTCTGGCTGCTGAGAACCTACATATATATATAAACAGTGAGCTAAAGCCCAGTGAATAACATAAAGCGTAAAGAGGTTTAGAATGAATGTCCTTACAGTAGTGAAAACAGTTCATTTCAATCAGTATTACAGTTGTTCAGTACAATAAACAATCATATGTGGTACATCCATTGGCATAACAGTAACAGTAGGTCAAAAGACCGAACAATAATGATGGCCAGTCATTCAGTAAACAGTATGGTTCCACAAGGGAACTGACAGAGATCTCTGTAACAGTAACAGTCAGTAACAGTAGTGCTAAGGATGCCACAGTACAGTTCGGGAATAAAGGACATACATTCATTCAGTAAATAATTCCAGTTCAGTAAACAGTTCAGTTCAGTATTCAAAAGATAGTCATTTTGAACATATCTTTACATAATTGTTACTCACAGAGATTGGGCTAGTAGCAGCTAGAGCGCGTCCCCGAGAGCCAACCCTAAACAGTTAACAAATAGAACACACACTAAGTTTCACAGTCGGAAGGGTGATAATTTAAATCCCTAAATTTCCTCGGTGTGGTTCTACTTTTATATCCTCAATAAGATGTCTTAAACTAGGCCTAAGGATGCCTAGGATGGAATGAGGATGCGAAAATGCACTTAGAAAACAATTCCAGAATTTTCAGTGAAACAAGGCCTCCGCTTGAGCGCAGGTTTCCCCGCTCGAGCGGACAAGCAAAACAAAGGTCCTCGCTCGAGCGTCAACTTCCCCGCTCGAGCGTGACACACAATCCTCCGCTCGAGCGTACATTCTTTCGCTCGAGCGGACTGATGAACAGTACAAGATGCTGGATGCTTGATTTATCTGCTCGAGCGCGCATTACTCCGCTCGAGCGGACTGCAACGCAGGTCAAAAAAATACTGGGAGCTTGATTTCCCCGCTCGAGCGGCACTTCCCCCGCTCGAGCGGAAGGCAAAAATCTGGAAAACCCAGATTCGAACTCCAAGTCCAAAACCAAGTTTTCAACACCAAAATCGATCCTCTTGGGCCCATTTTCTGGAAAACTCTTTAAAACACATAATGTTACTTGATTCCAAGCTCAATTTGTAAAATCAAAGCCCAAGGGAAGTTTAATCAAGCTTATTTCTAAACCAATTTTCAAGAATCATGCATGAACCACACTCAACATGACATGCATGCATTCATACCAATTCAAGGCTCCAATGTGATGCTCTAATGAGCTCAATACTTCAAAAATAAGATGAAAACATGGAATTGTACATGACTATGAACATGCATGTGTCATTTGACTAGGAAATCAACTTAGAACCCAACAATACTAACATGCATGCAAGGATTGAGCTTCAATTCAACACTTTTGGACCAAAACATGTCTTAGCTCTACAATGAAGCATGAGCCATGCAAGATGAAGCTTAAAGACAACAAGAAGAAGGTGGATTCACTTACCTAAGTCTCAATTTCTTGTCTAGAAGTTCAATTATGCAAATACACTTCAATTTACTTCAAGTCTTCAAGAAAATCAACAAGAACAAGTCCCTCTCTCTCTAACTCTCTTCTTGGTCGGCAAACAAGGAGAAATGGCTGATCAAATGTTGATTAAGTGTTTTGTATATGGCTCAAATATGAGGAGTAGTGGGCCACTAAGTGGTCTAAGTGTAAATAAGTCAAACTTGCCAATTAAATCAATATTTAATCTAATTTAATCATGCCTAATCGCATTTTAAATAAATATACCATTAAATCACAAATATTCTACTGATCCCAAAACTCTAAACGGTTCCTAATTCGGCCGCCGATAAGGCCTTCAATTAGCAGTTTAAACACATAAACACAAACAGATAATCGATAAATCAAACAGATGCAATATGCAATTTAATAGATAAACTTATTCAATTTCAGTTTCGATTTCAATCAGTTTATTCAGTACTTCAGTTAATTCAATTATCAGTCATTATCAGTTCAGTTTAGCAGTAATCAGTACGTAATTCAGTAGTTTGTCGGTAATCAGGACGAGGGTTGTTACAGGAAGGTCATGAATTGAGCACCCCACTCGCCCGATCAAAGATCGGCCTCTACTAATCATGATGTGATTCTTATGTACATTATATGCTCTTGTTCTAATTTTTAGGCTAATTTACTATGTGACGCACACAAGTATAGACTAATTTTACAAAAGTTGAAACACTTTGATTCGATGTTTGTTTGAAAATTATTTTGAATATGTACCACTTGAAAAAGTGATCTCATATGTACATTCATCAAGTTATCCCAACTTAAGTAATTAGCCTTCATCCACAGGCATCCAAACAGGTATATCAGTTAAGCACTTAGCCTCATGGTAAATATGCTAGATATGACGACAATCACACGCATATGGTATGCTAAAGCAATAAGTGCTCACTTGGTACTCCAAGGTAAGCTGAATAAAACAAAAGAGTTAGAAAAAATGCATGATCCTAATGATACAAGATGGCTAATGTAGGACATGCAAAAATGCAACTAATAGGTCCGGTTGTCTAATATGTCATGTGAATCACTTTGATAGCATGCGGTAAAGCACGTATTCAAAGAAGTAATAAATGACAATGCCGTCAGAATGATGAACCGAACCTTATGCATGCAAGACGAATGGATGCAAATCATAGAAAATGCTAAAAGAAACATGATGCTCTATGCTATAAGCAAGCAAATAAAAGGGAGAAAGAAATAGGGGTTAGAAGACATACACATTATTATAAGTGTGTCCTCGCGCAGGAGGGTCCGAATGAATGTCCTAGCTATTTAAGCTAATTATTACAACACCACATGAAATTAATTAACTACTCTAGCTAATTATTACAAGTCAAGATTAAATTAACTAATTAATTACAACACAAGATGCATTAACTAAGTTAATACAAATTCAAGGGAATTAACTCACTAATTAATTAACTAATTAACTACAAGCTATGAATTAAACTAATTGAACCCGAGCGGGGGTTAAAGAACCATGCATGCCAATGCGAACATTCGCCCGGAAACGCATCTGTTTTGCTGCCAGAACTGTTCTGTCTGCAGAAAAATTCCTCTTTTTTTGCCTCAGCTACTGCTCTGTTTTACAGGAAAATGACACTTCCATGTTGAAAAGGGGTAGCCGACCGGCCAGTAAAAGTGGCTGACCGATGTCAAATGGTAGCCAGCCGACCACTATTGTTGGTCTTGCCCTGCTGTAGCAGAAAAGAAACAAAGCAGAAACAGAGTGTTTCCAAGGGATGTTTATCCTCTCTGCCTCTCTCTATCATGAAATTGCTCAAATGAGGGGTAGAATCGATTCACAAATCATCAATGGTTGTAAAGTTGTTGCATAATGATCTATGACTCGATTGGACGAAAGCTCAATGAGTTAAAATAAAAGACCAACAAAACCTCTTTCCTATCATAGAATTGATCAAGAGAAGTGGTTGCCATTAACTCTCAAGCCATTATTATCACTAACAAGTATGAAATGGTCTAAGACTCAATGGGTTCAATTAACGTCCAATTGAACCCAAACTAATTTTTATTCTTGCATCTCTCTTAGTCCAATTTTATTACCTCTTTCAATTACCTTTCCATTCCTTAGTCATTTTAGTCCAAAATGATAGTTAAGTCCACTAAATGGAAAAAAGTGTCAAACAAGAAGTAGTTTTGGGCATGAGAGAGAGGTAATGCCCTGGTAATGAACCTCCGAAAAGATTAAACCATTTAGCATTGTATGGTCCTGTAGACCTCCCCGAACGTCCCGGGAGGGAAATCCCGTTCTGTTCATTTGGGCTCACTACAGTTCAGGACTCAATGTCACGGTCCTATATCAAATCTCGCAGAGTGCAATGCAAGACCGATGAAATCATCAAAGAGTCCAAATCCGGCAAATCGTTTTTGAAAACAGATTTTTTTGAAAGAAGTGCCAAACATGGACTGCTTTGCTAGATACAGAGTCGCCACCTAAATATTTATTTTGGGGGAATTTAGGAAACCCTGACTCGTTGCCTAAGGCCACGTGTCCGTCATCACCAAAGTTGCCTCGGCTCGGGAACTTGGGTACGATTGGGGAAGGTCACTTCATGAGCACCCCCGCTCGCCCGATCAAAGATCGGCCTCTACTAACCATGATATCTAGTTTTGAAAACATTATGCGTTCTTATTCCGGTTATTAGCCTAGAATTACTATGTGATGCACACAGCATACAAGTATAGACTGGGTCGCCTGAATTTGAACGGAACATCTCGGGCTTGTTTGGTTTGTTTTTGGGAGAATTGTTTTTGAAAAGAGAGTTTAGAAATTTTTTTGGTTTGTTTGGTTGTATATTTTGGGAGAGTTGTTTTTTTGGGAGTTTGGGATGATTTGAGTAGATGTGTGTGAGAGAAAAAGTAATTTAGAAGGAGAGAGGAGAGAGAAAAAGTGATTGATTGATGTGTAAGAAAGAGAAAGTGATTTTGGAAATTTTTTAAGAAAAACTCAAACCAAACCATTTTTTGGAAATTTTTTTCTAAAACACATCTCCCAAACTCAAACCAAACATACCCCTCATGTTTGTTTTGAAAATGGTTTGCTACTCGCAAGTAGGCTTAAAATGCAGATTTTGCCACCCTCGGGTGGGCTTAGAAAAGATGGTTTTGCCACTATCTAGTGGGCTTAAAACTCACGGTCGATGCATTGTTCCAATCCAAATAACCCAACCTTCACCCACAGGCATTCAGGCAGTTATATCACATAAGTATGTAGCCTCATGGTAAGCATGCTATCATGGCAGTCACTCACACACATGCAAGGATGCTAAAGCATAAAACTTACCGAGTACTCCAAGCCAAAAGAAAAGCTATGTTAGAAATCCATGCATGATCCTAACTATACAGAGATGCCTAATGCAACACATGCAAAAATGCAACTATAACAGGCTCGGCTATTCTAAAGATGGCATGTGAAATGCTACAACTAACAAGTATTCAACTCGGAATTGAAATACAATGCAGTTAGTATGATGCGCCGAGCCCGGTGCATGCAAGACAGATGAATGAATGCAAACATGCTATCATACTGTATGATAATTGAAACATGCCTTAATCTAACCATCATAAGCTGGTAAATAAAAGGGAGAAAGACGTGGGGTTGGAAGACATACATCACACGCACGCACACTTATTACAACATTACCCTCGCGCAGAGGGTCCAAATAAATAATACAGTCCCGAATGAATAATACAGTCCAAATAAGTACAAAACCCTAATTAATTAACAAATTTAACTAGGAAAGCAGTAAACTAGCACGCAAATCTATGGACCGCCTCAGCTCTGTTCCAAATGATAAATGATGAATAATACAGTCCATTGCGATGCCCCGATTAGCCTCTGTTTACAATTAAGCCCGGAATATTGCGCGAAGCCCCAAAAGACTGCCGGTTTCTGATTTGCTGCAGCAGAGAGCAAGAAAGGGGCATGGCAAAGTATTTTCACATATGTATGCTTGCCTCGATCCTCATGCCACCAATCACGCATCTCGATGCATGATGGCCGAGGAGTCGAATTGCACGACTCGATGTGAAACGAATGCACATATAAACACAACAAGGCCTAGACTCCATCATGGTTAATCCGGAGTGTCGGCAACTAGCAATTGAGACACGTTCCGTCACTTGGAGTACAAAACGTCCCTCGTTTCCCGTGTTTGGGCTAACTCCTATCCCGAACACAATGCAATATGCATGACATGCATGAATGCGACTAACATACAACCTAGCATACGCAATGCTATGAAATAGCATATACAATGCTCGATGTAATATGGCATACACAATGCTCTAACATACAACCTAACATACATAACGCTATGGACTAAGATGGCATACACAATGCAATATGGGCTTACGCCAATATGAGTGGACCTCAGCCACACCCACATTAGTGGCCATATGATGGAAATGAGACAACTGAAATACGTGCACACATGCACGCAAACCGAGCACTGAATCTAAGGCACAACATGTAACTCTAACAAGGCATGGCAAAGGATGAAAGATGGTATACAAACATGTAAATTCCAGCATTGAAACATGATGCTAAATGGTCCCGAAACATGGAAATATGGCACCCGATGCATGAAATAAACCCCGAAACTCAAAACTAGGCACATGTATTGACTTATAGCTATGCAAAACAAGCATTATTTGAATATGAAGCACAAAGACAGAGCCAAGTAAGTCCCAAAACATGCACATTTCTAGTTTAAAGCATGGCCAAAAAGTGCTAACATGATGGACTAAAATAGCATGCAACATTGACTAGCAAGCATGGTTTACATGGCATGTATATGAAGCACAAGAGAACTCATCAAAACCATCCAAACATGTCAAAATATGCCCAAATAACCTCTGAAATGCAGCCAACACATGCAAAAATGATGGGTTCCTTTGAAAGGCCACAAGAGGGGTTACTCCACACATGCATCAAGGACACTTAGCATAGCCAAACCAACTCTGAAAATGAGTTATGAGGGTCCTAAAACCCACTGAAAAAGGCCTGGAACAAGGCTTAGAAGCATGCAACTATGAGGTCCTTTGGAAGGCCAAAAGGGCCATCAAACAAAACAAGGAGAGAGGGGGGTCACCCCCTCTGATTTTGGCTCTCAAAACAGTGTTCTAGCCACTGAAAATCCACTGGATTTCAGTGGCTAGAAGGCCAAACAAAGCATGCAACAAAGGCTGAGGTATAAGACTCAAAACAAGAGGCAATCAAGCATACAAGGAAGTATATGACCTCAAACAGAAAAATGTCCTTAATCAAACATCAAGAGGGCCTCAAAACAAGACTTTTTCTAGTTTATAAAAAATCTCGAAAATGTTCACAAGTAAGGCTAAAATAGGATGCAAAATTAGCCCTAAAAGAGAGATTGAACAAACAATGAAGTATATGACTTCAAACAGTAAAGTGTCCTTAAACAAAGTTGAAGAGGGACTCAAAATAAGACACTTTACAGTTCGGGTCGAAGTCCAAAAATGCTTGCAAGTATGGCTAAGCTATGAAGCAAGATAAGGGCCAAAAGGAGAGATGAAGCATACAAGGGGGTAGATGACCCCCAACAGAAAAATGCTCTTAAACAAACATGAAGAGGAGCTCAAAATAAGACTATTTCCAGTTAACACCAAACCTCGAAAATGCTTGCAAGTATAGCTAATAGACAAAGCAAGATAATGACCAAAAAGAGGGAAATAGAATGTTACCCTTGTAGAGAAGACCTCCAGCAGTTTTTGGTCCCAAAAATCAGCCCCTTAGGACCTCTCAAGACCTTCCAAGAAGCTTAGGTTGGTATTGGAGGTGTTAGGCTAAGAGATGTAGTGTAAATATGCAAGAAATATGGACTTTTAGCACAAAAGAGAGATATATGGAGATGTATGTATATCTCTTGATCAAAAATGGTGAACCATTGCAATGGAAGATCAGCCCTTATTTTATAGAGAAGAGAGGCTAAAGCTTCTCTTAGAAGCTTCAAATCAAGGGCCAAGATCCTCCATACACGTGTATGGAGGATGCACCAAATGGCAAACAGCTGGCACAGCTGGAATACACTCACGGAGACAAATCTGGCCGACCAGTTCAAAAGGTTCAGGTGGTCGGCCGACCACTTTACCTGGTCGGCCGAGCAGGTCAAAAGGGTAAAGGTGGTCGGCCACTCCCTAGGATGAAGCCCCAGAAGTTAGCTTTCCAATGCCACAAACCTTGCATCAAAATTCCTCCTGTGCAAAAAGTTATGCCTGTTTTGGTGAAGCCGCGCAGATTCGGTCCAAACGGATTTCAACCAACCATATCTCCTCCACCCGGACTTGGCTTTAGGAGATTCTTGAGTGAAAAATGAAGCCCTGGAAGTAATCTTTCCAACGGTGGTGGCCTCATATCTTAATTTCTCTTGTACAAAGAGTTATGCCCGTTTCGGTGAAGCCGCGCAGATTTTTCTCTCCTTCCCGGATTCATGCTGAACCACTTTTGACCACAAAAGCTGGTCGGCCATCTGATTTTTTGGTTTACCATGTGGCCACATTGAAGCCCCAGAAGTTATCTTTTCAATGGCGCCAACCTCGCATCAAAATTCCTCCTGTGCAAAGAGTTATGCCCGTTTCGGTGAAGCCGCGCGGTTTTGGTCCTACCAGGATTCATGCCGAACTTCTCCCAAACTAGTTTTCTTCTCTCGTCTCCTCTTTTCTTCAACTCCAAACCCCTAAGTAAGGTGTTTTGAAAGATTTTTCAAAGATTTCGTCTCTCTTTCATTCATTTCCACTTTGTCCTTGCTCGGTTTACCGAAAAGCGCAACATTTAACGAAATGCGAGCGTCAGAACATCGTAGGAACTTTATTTTCAAAACGTTTTGAAAGAGAGGGTTTTAAGATCTAAAATCTTTTGATCAAGATTGTTTTGGCCCAAAAAAAGGGTATGAAGTTGGGATTTGACTCTCTCATTGCCGAAGAAATTGAACCTTTCCCCTGCACACCTTTTACCACCAAGTAAACCATCAGTAACGCCCAAGTCTTAAAAGCGGTCAAAAATGAGGTGTCTACAGGTCCCTTTCTCAAGCTTAAACAACACTCGGTTGAAATAATTGTCAAAGAAATAAAAGCCAATAAAGGAGGGAGAGTGCAGAGATGATTATATGTGAATACAAGTAGGAAAAGTAAGAAATAAATACTATCAACTCAAATAGGGTGGTGGCTAATGCCTAAACCACCAAACCTATGAAGACCACTACACTACAAGCATGCTATACAAAGCACAAATGAAATGAACAACGTAAAACAGTCCTAAAATAGTTTAAAACAGTTCTAGAAATTACATGGAAAAGCTTGAAAAAGTTAGCTAAAACAACGGAGAAAATGAGCTGGCAAACAAGCATAAGGAGGGGTGGCTAACCCCTCCATTTTTGGGACCTCAAAACAATATTTTTAGCCTCTGAAAAACTCTGAAAATCAGTGGTAAAAAGTTGAAAAAAAGTTAAGTAAGAGATGGGAAACACAAGTGCAAAGGCAAGTTCAAAGAAAGGTGATTAACCCTTTTACCTTTAATAGTCTTAAACCACAAGTTTCAGCCCATAAAAATAGTTGAAAAATAATATAAAAAATAGTAGGCAAAGATAGGAAATAAGTAGTGTAAAAGAGCTAGGAATTATACCTCTTGAACAAGAGCAATCCTTTGAGTTATAAACCAACAATTTCCTACCCTCAAGAGCTGAAATTGAAGCTCAATAACCTCAGCAAAGAACCCTAAAATTTGGTTTAGAAGGTCTAGGTAAGGTGTGTATAGGTTGCAAGGTAGAGAGAGAAATATTTTCTAAGAATTTGCTTCACCAAAATTTTTCTAACCTAAATTCTAGAGGGGGGGCCAAGTATATATAGAAAAATATGTTACTATCTTGGAAATATCAGTATAGAGACAACTGGTGCAGTGCATGCACCTGTGGGAACAGCTGGCAGAAAATATACGTTCTATCAGCATCACTAGCCAGCCGGCCGGCCACTAAAGGGGACGATCGTACCTCACTTCTGGCCTGCCGGCCACTAGTTGGCCTGCAGGCGTTTAAGTGGTCAGGCTTGGAAAAATACAGCTTTGGTCCAAAAGTGGTGCAAGGTTTGTAGGCTTTTGAGGCTCGAAATTGAGGCTTCCTGCTGAGAAAATCAAGCATTTGTCTAACGTATAACTTCATCATTAGGTGAGTAATCGGAGGCGCCCAAGTCTTACGAGCGGTCAAAAATAGGGTGTCTACATTCGTGAATCTCATTTAAAAAGTCTTCTACTTGGGAAGGGTGCACACATCGTAATAATGGTCCAGTAAAGGACCTTTCTATAGAGGTGGTCTTCCACCGACAAGCAGAATCTTACTGACTTTAGTCTGATCTTGTGTGCCTCATTCTTGTCTTCTAGTAGTATGCCATCTCTGATGAATTTGACTAAGGCATTCATCCATCTTGGGCCTAGCTCTATGCACATTGCTTCATACTCTGTTATCAGGGGCTCTACGCTTGGGCCCGACAAGTAGTCTACCATGATTGTTCTTGGTGTGTTTAACTTTATGCCACTAGCAAGGTTAGTTGATGCATCCATATGGCTATTGTCTTCTCGACAGACCTGCTGAAGCCGACAACTTTGGAACTGTGCTAGCAACTTAATGACCTCTTTGGCATAGACCAGTATTCTCTTATCTCAGGTAATGTACTCCCCCGTTACTTGGTTTACGATGAGTTGGGAGTCACAATAGACTATTATCTCATCGGTTTTGACTGCTGCTGCTAGTTTCAATTCGACAATCAGTGCCTCGTACTCTGTTTCATTATTTGAGGCCTTGAACCTTAGTCAAATTGATTTTCTATTATTTGTCCATCTGATAAGACTAGCACTACTCCTGCCACCGCTCCTTGCCGGTTCGAACTACCATCGACAAATATGCGGAAGGACTCGCCGATGTAAATATCACAAGGCTTCAGCTTCTCTTGCTTTTTCTTCTGTCCTACTGGCTTGGGGTTCTGTGCTGCCAGTTGTGCTTCCTTAGGTTCTTTTGTGCATCCTAGGCTAAGGTTCATAGGTCCTGGCCTTGGGTTTGCTCTCGGTGTAAACTTAGCAACAAACTCGGCCAAAACCTGACTTTTGATTATTGTCCTTGGTCTGTACTCTATGTCATATTGACCTAGAACTATAGCCCACCGTGCTATTCTTTCCGACAAGTATCCATGTTGCAACAAAGACTTCAATGAGTGCTCTGTAAGCACCACAATCTTGTGAGCTTGAAAGTAATGGTTCAGCTCCTTTGATGCTATTACCAAAGTCAGTGTCAGTTTCTCCGGAGGTAAGCACCTCGTCTTCATGCTTGCCAAAGTTTGCTCACATAATACACTACTTTCTACTCCACTTCTTATTCTCGGACAACCACTGCGCTGATCGCGTGATCTGAGACTACTAGGTACAAAAATAGTTTCTCTTCTAGAACTGAGTTTGACAATAAATAGGGGTTTGTACCTTTTCAAGTCAGACAAGGTGACTTCTTATGCTTCTATCCACAAAAAATTTGTAACCTGCTTCAGCAGTTAGAAGAATGGTCTGTATTTATCTGAACTTCGACTTGTGAATCTGTTCAATGCCACTGTTTTGCCAGTCAGAATTTGGACTTCCTTTGTTGTTGTCGGGCTCTTTAGATCAAAGATAACCTTGATCTGAACAGGCCTTGATTCAATTCCTCTCTTGGTTACTAGATATCCCAAGAACCTTCCAAATCCTACTTCGAATGCACACTTGGAGGCATTGAGTTGAAGCCGATATGTCTTCAAGATGTCAAATACCTTCTTCAAACAGGCTAGATGGTCGGAGGGTTCCTTACTTTTCACGACCATGTCGTCTATGTAGACTTCCACAGTCTTCCCAATGAAATATTTGAATATTTTGGTTACTAGCCTCTGGTATGTTGCCCTTGTATTCTTCAATCCAAAAGGCATGACTTTATAGCAATAGAGTCCCTTTGGAGTGATGAATATCGTCTTCTCTTCATCTGGTGTGTACATAGCTATCTGGTGATAAACTCTGTAAGCATCAAGAAAGTTTATCCTTCTATATCCCGAGGTGGCGTCCACGAGCTGGTTTATCTTCGACAAGGGAAATCAGTCCTTCGGGCAAGCCTTATTCAAGCTTATGAAGTCTACGCAAACCCTTCACTTGTCATGCTTCTTCTTGACTACTACTGTGTTAAACAGTCAGGTTGGGTAGTTTAGTTCTCAAATTGCCTATGCATCCAATAGTTTCTTTACTTCGTTTTCAACAGCTTCCACCTGGACCAAGGTCAATCGCCTTGCTCTCTGGATTACAGGTTTGGCCGACCTATCAATGTTGTGCTTATGGCAAGTGACCTCGGGGTTGATCCCCAGCATCTCATAAGGCATCTAGGCGAACACCTCTATATTTTCTTTTAAGAATGTTTCCAATTTTCTTTCTTCTTCTTTGGCTAAACCTCGCTCGGGTTTAGCCGAGAAGAAAGAATCGCTCTTTGTCCCCTTCCTGTACCAGAACCTTTTTCAAATGTTCCTAACTCTTATCGGCGAGTTCTTTGTCGACATCATCCAAGACCTCTTGGTCTTCATCTTCTACTTCAGCCATCTCTGCCTCTCTAATACTGTAGGTGTACTTTATTGCTGCCATAGAGTAATTTTTTGTCTGCACTTGGTCTCCTCTCATTTCTTCAATCCCAAGCCCGATTGGGAACCACAACAGCTGGTGCAAATTTAAAGGAACTGCCCTCATGGCATGTAACCAAGGTCTTTCCAAAATGATGTTGTACAGGGAAGGCCTGTCAATCACGATGAACTTCGTGGTTACAGTCTTTGTTCCCGCCTGAATCTCCAAGTTCGTGGTTCCCAGTGGCCACGTCAGCATTCTATTAAATCCGACCATGGGGTTATCAGACTATTCTAAGTCATCCTTCTGGAGACCGAGCCCTTTGTAATATATGTCATACATGATGTCACAGGAGCTACCTTAGTCAATTAGTATACGCCTTACCTGGCATTCTTTGATCTTCAGGGTCACTACCAAAGCATCGTTGTGTGGATGCTGCACCATATCCAAATCTTCATCCGTGAACGTGATCACCGGCACCCAGTGTCCCTCTGTCTGGGGCTTCTTCTGTTGAAGTTGGAAGACATGTTGCAGATGTCTCACCGTTTGTGTTTCTCCCCGGATTTCGTTTACGTTGACCTTGGAGTGGATCACGTTGATAACCCACGGTCCATCTGCTTGTGGAGCTAGAGATGGTGATGCTGCTGCTGGTGCTTGGGGTAGTTTCGCTTGTTCATCTCTTGTTTTTTTCTTCGTCTGCCAAGTGCCACAGGTGCCCCTGTCTGATGAGACCCTCTAGATGTTGCTTCAAGGCCCAACATCCCTAGGTCATGTGCCCTTGCTCTTCGTGGTAGGCACAATTCTTCTTGGGGAATCTGCCCATGTATTCCCTCAAGGTCTTCTACGGAGGCCTAAAGTAAGGCTGGTTCTTGATCCTTTCCATGACCCTATAAATTGGGATCTTGAAAACTATACTCATGGCCTGTGGGGCCTTCAACCCCGCCTCCAACCTATCGTTGCTGGCACTTCCTTAGTTACACTTTGGTGAGCCATTTCTCTTCTCCTGCCTTCTTATCTTCTTCTGCTCTTGCGTACTTCTCAATCCTTTCTATGAGATCCTCTATATTTTTCGGGAGGGTCTTTACAAGGGATTGTCAAAGTGGGCAATCATTCTCCAAGCTGTTCTTAAAAGACACGACTACAAGTTCTTGGTTACACGCCAGAATCCGATTGTAAACCTCGTAATACCTCTTGGCGTAAGCCCTAAAGCTTTCGCTATCATCAATCTTCAAGGCCAATATGGAATCAACCCTCAATGGCTGCAATCTATTTGTAACAAACCTGGCCACAAACATCTCAGCCAAGCTTTCCTAATTCTTGACACGTCTCTTCGGTAATTTGAGGAATCAGTCCAATGTTATTTTCCTAAATATCGATGAGAACACCTTGCACAACAACTGCTCATTCCACTCCATAAAGACATTGCATTCAAGTATAAAACAACAAGAAAGTTCAGATCTATCTTACCATCATAGATATAGAACCTCGACATGCTAAATCTCTTGGGTGCCTCGAACGCATCCAACTCCACCAAGAATGGTTATCTGGACTACGTAGTGGACGTAACCTCGATGTCGTTCCTCTTCCTTTGGAGGTAATCCAGCAAGTCTTCCTTCATCCATCCAGGAGCTCGGCTATCAATCGACTTCAATCTCTTCGGTGCACTGTTTCCCGTGCTTTGATGCATCCTTTTGGACCTCTTTACATCTACTATCTCATTAAGGCTATGGCCCTCTCCGTTGATCTGTTCTTCTCTGGTCCTCTGAGTTCTTTGAGAATCTTTCGGCCGTGATTCTATTCGCCCGGCATTCTGCGATCGGCGATGTGAATTTCCTAGTCTCTTGTCATGCTGTGGGACGGTCGGTACCTTTGTATGCCCTCCCTTCTGGGTGCTGGCGTTTGCTGCTAGCGTCGGTGTCGCCGGCAATGACAATGCAAGTTGCATCACCTTGTTTTGCATCATAAAGTTCACCATGGTTTGCAGGTCTGTCGACTTGTTTGCCAAGTCCTTCACCTCATCGTCTCTTCTCAGGAACCGATCTTTCCAGACCTAGAAGTCGCTCTCGTTGTAGGATTCCTCTCGATTGCCCCTCATTGGGCCATTATGGCCCCTGGCAGCATTGTTTGCCTCAGGGTTCACTTCTTGCACCTCATCTTCATTATTTTCTCCTGCTACGTTTGGATCAACATATTCCTCTTCCTCACTGTGAATGTTGTCCCCGACCCTCACCTCTTGGTCGACATTGGCCATTTATTCTTAAATTGTAGGTGTTGATTTTCGGCCTCACAACCAAACAGAGAACTTAACTGGAGAGCACACGATATTAAGCCAACACTTGCATGCAAGAAAGTAAGAAATACCACGGTGGCTCATCCACCCGGGAGCACTCCAACGATCAAATCAGTCACTTGTCTCACATGATATCAACTAAAATGAACAGTACACAAGTAAAATCATACCTTAGACCTATGAGGGTACCTTACCTTTATATTAATCAGTGCCCTCGTCCCTTAGAAGTCTCACTTCATAGGACTTATGCACAACACTTATCCTGGACTCTCAGTCAGATAAGAATGATCCGACTCAGAGCCTCATCTTTATTCGAACTAAGCGCCTCAACTTATCTAGGACTCTTGTCCTATATTCGAATATCTCAGATTCCGGTATTACAACACCATATCTTGGCAATACCACAATCATCTCAGCAATCTGGCTCGTCCACGCAGTACCTCGGCCAACACCTCAGTTATATGGCGCGACCCTAAAAATATGCCCCCACAGTAGATAAGTGGTACACAACAAATTCAAAATTGGGAGTAACTAATGAGGTTGATTGACTTGAAAGGGGATCAGCTAAATGGGAGGATACACTGCCTATCATGGTTTTCTTGTTTTTATTTAGGTAGTTATGAGAAACTTTAGTGCAATGCGAAGGATTATGGTATTATGTTTCCGCATGGCCTTTTGACAATGGATTCGATACTTAGGCCTCGTTTGGAAATAGACTTTTTTAGTATCTTTTTAGTTTTTAAGTTAAAATATGATGTAAAAAAACTAGTATGTTTGGAATGACTTTTTAACTTTTTACGAAAAGATGTGCAAAAAGTAGAAAGAAAAGGAAATCTTTGACTTTTTGATTTAAATTGTTGACTTTTTGACTTTTTTAAATAATTTTTTAACTAAAAAAGACACTTACCAAACGAGGCCTTAATAAGTTTCCGTGTTCATAGCTTTGTTACACATGCATCATGCTATTATGTCTAAATCTCCGGATAATAAATATGCATTAGTGGAGTCGTTGGTAGACACGCCTACACACATTCTTTCTTATGCGGGACAAATTGTTGCTACTATTTTTTAGCTGTTAGAAATTTGATGCATATAAATTCAACTGGAGATGCGTGCTGTTTTCCAAGAAAAGATGCATGCATCACTTCTATTGCATTGTAAACACATTTTCTGTGAAGACTATTTCAGAATGGTCAGTTTCTGATTTTGCTGCTTTTTATCTTCCCTGAGTTCGTACATAAATTTAATAGCTTTTTCTTTGATGGATAGGGCTTGCAATTTTCTAAAAACAACTTTGCACAGTTGGGGAATATGCAGATCAATAATCATAGTTTTTAAGGCCAATATATGAGGATAACAATGCTAGTTATAGGGCATAAAGGGCTATTCACTACAATGATCATCTGACATACACCCAAGCAAACAGGGAACATTAGGTAAGAGTTGCTTTCAGGGGCGTAACTATGTAGGGCCAGGGGTCACGTGCCTCCTGGATTGTGAGATTTTTTATTTATTTATTTTAACATAAAAAAAATATTTTAAATAAAAAAATTTATAAAAATATTATTTAAAGTGAAATGTTAATGATATTTTTTAAATTATAAGAACAATAATGATTATTTTGATTGAAAAAAAAGAAACTATGATAAGTCATATTATTATTTATGAAAATTTCAATATAACGGTGATGTCTATTATTATTGACATATAAACATAATTAATTTCAACAAAGATATGAAATTTATTGAATTGTTAGTTACATTTGACATGTGAAATTTATCCTCCATGTGGAGTTTATCCTCCATGTGTTTCTTTTCATTCATAACTAAAATGACCACTATATAAATTATAATCAAACAACACATCTTCAATTATAAAATATAAAAAAAAATAAAAAAAATTACAATAGATCATAACTAATATCAGAATGAGTAATATATAGTCATAACCAAAATAACAACCACAAGAAGTTATAACTAAATTATATCTAACACTATAATGTGTTATAACTAAATACCATGAAAATCATAATTGCGACATATGATAGACACTTTTTTTGCGGTATGTTTTATAAAATTTCTCTACTAAATATATCTTCTATCTCAACTTATCTAATTTTCCAATCCACCAATAAAATAGTTACTTTTCAATATTTGTATAAAATTTAATCTCAAATTCTTTAATTTAAAATTCACATTTTTCCAAATGAACTCTTAATATTTAAGTTTAGTAATATCTCATTATTGTTTATTATGAAAAAAAAAATTAATGTTATCATTAATTTGTGTCTCCTCTCCACTGAATTTCTGGCTATGCCTTTGTAGTTTGATATATAGGGTCCTTAGAAGTGCATTGTAGATAACGTCGGCATGGATTGTATATGAGCAATTCCTTCCTCTTCCAAGTAAATTGTGATTAGTTGTGGTAGCGCTCCTATTCCCAAGCGTGCACTTTTGTAGAATGCCAAGGTTCCATGAATCATGTTCTTTTATTCTTAAATTATGGAATTTTCCCATCAAATTAAGTCACTATTCTTGATTCGGCAAGGCCTTACTCCCACCCACCAAAACGAATTTATAACAGTGATGTTGACTATAAAGTTGAAAAAAATCATTGTAAGTTTTTCTTTTTAGTCATTGTAAATATTTAGTCTTAAAATTTGGAAAATGTAGCTCATATAAGAGTTTCCGGTACTTAAACTTTAGTGTGCTTGATGCCTCGTTCCTGTCAGCTTCATGTTATGAGTCTTGTGACTAACAAGCATTATTTTGTTTTCAGGCTTTTGAGAGAAAGAGTGTGCCATTTGTGCAAGGGCTTAGTTAGACCTGCTGGTCTGGTCTCATTTGGAAATGGATCATCAACAAGTCTGCTCTTTCAATCGTTCTAAAAGCATGCATTGCGTCAAAGCATGTATCTTCCCTCTTACGTTGTGTTTGAATTATGAATTTGTTGTGTCAAAATTTAACTTTTGTATTCTACACTCTTTTCTTTTTGAGAGGGAGATTTATGATCTAGTTTGGGCCGAACAAGATTGGGCCGAGGTATTTGGCTTCAAGATTGTGCCGTGGTTTTGCTCGGTAATGGCAAAGGGCCTGCGGAGCCGAGCTACTTGGGCTCTTTGGTATGAAGGCCGGTCAAGTGAGAGCTCGGCAGAGACGTCCGTGGCCTAGAAGGGCTTCACGGTTCGTGCGTTGCTCGATCGGAAGGCGTGCACCCATAGCTCGGCATCAAGATTCGTGCTTGAAGCTCGGTAGGAAGGCCTTTGGTTGACCGGAATGACCAATCCCGTGCTCGACGTCGCCGGAATGCGGTCGAGCACAGCTGAAACGAAGCTCGGTTATTGGAAGCACTTGGTCTTGAAGTGCAGTATGGTTGTTGGCGGCCGAGAAGCTGCAGCCCGGCTGCCGAGCTCCCAGTAGAGTGGGCTGGCAGTTGGGTTAGGTGGTGTTCAGCGAGATTTGTGCTGACAGATGGGATAGCAGCACCAGGTGTCGAGAGACTAATGGGAGTAGATTTGGAGCGCAGAAGGTACATAAGCGGGTCTGCGCCCCCCATACTAGAGATGAACATTTGGTAAGAGAAATACTTACACTCAACTCCCTTCTCTCTCTCTCTATCCCTGTGTGTGCTCTGACTTGATCGTCGGAGGGGTTTTCCGGCCACACACCGCCGGGTAGCTCACCGCCGTTGTGCTCGCAGGTCGATCGGACAGACAGGAGCTTAGAAGAAAGGAGTGCGGGCTTGCCTGAATATTTGCTCCCCGTACAATTGGCGCCGTCTGTAGGAAACTTGACAGATAAAACCTTGTCTTCCAGACTCATCTGATCGCCGTCCATGGCGAACAACGACGAGATTCCGTTGTCTGCTATCGACGGAGTTACCCCGGAGTAAGGCAGACGGAGAGAAGGACATCCCGCCATTTCTTTAATGGCGGACCTGGAGACATCCCCAGGAGGACACTCAAGAGACGCGCGAGACAAGCGCAGAAGAAGCTTTGGTCATTCTCGGAGTCCAGACGGTCACTGGCGGTGGAGAGAATCGCACGCCAGATGACTGGAACACAAGCTAAGGGACCAAGACGCCGTCATCCGGAGAATGGCGGCGGAGATGGAGGATCTCAAGCGACGTGTTAAAGGGAAGGGCGTAGCTGGAGTGGGAGACCACAGTGAGCGCACCCAACCCCGCCGTTCAGCCAGTCAGAGTCAACGGCACACTTCATCCATTTCTATTACCAGAAGTTACAAGGTTGGTGATTCCGATGTGCGCGCAGAGAAGTCCAGCGCGCAAGACAGCACCTATCGACCCTCACGTCCGCTACGACGTCGAGGTATTCTTATTCCGCTCGTTCAGAAGATTTGCGAGTGGTCTTGAAGGAACGGGCTCGCCGGCGGGAGGCTCAGAGGGTGCCGGCGTTCAGGCGGTTATCCTATGGGGATCACGCCAGTGAAGAGGTCGGAATGCCTCCACCCCGCCTAGCTGCACCTCTCCTTCTAGACACAGACTTGGCAAGGCTGAGCGCCACCCCTTTCTCCTTGGAGATAGAAACAACACCGTTTCCGGCAGGGTTCCACCAGCCAAAGTTCACGCTCTACGACGGAAAGACCGATCCCTATATGCATGTAAGCCACTTCCGACAGGTCATGGCCGGACATAGGCGCAATGACGCTCTTATGTGCCTCATCTTCCCGTCAAGTTTGGGTGAGCTGGGCTTGAAATGGTTCGAGAGGCTGCCGGAGGGGAGCATAGAAAGGTGGCATTAGTTGGCGGAAGCCTTTGTGACGCGCTTCAAAACCAACACCAAGACGCCGAAGGGAGTCGACCACCTTCTCAGTGTCAAGATGGAGCCGAGCGACACGCTGAAGGCGTACAACTCCAGGTACTGGGAAACCTTCAATGAGATCCTAGATTGCCCGGTCAACCTGGCAATCACCCAATATAAGCGCGGTCTCCCGATCGGACATAGGCTGAGGGACTCGCTTACAATGAGCCAGCAGACATCCATGTGGCATCTAATGCAGCGCATCAATGAGCACATCCGAGTAGAGGATGATGCAGCGGCATCCACCGCGAAGACAAACCCGGTGGCAACGGACAAGTGGGCGCCTGGGTTTTAAGGAAGGTCATGGGCAACGCACTGATGCCGGGCGAAAGCAAGCTAGGGGCAAACTGGGAAGGGCCTTACAAGATAACTGGGCAAGGGGGCATACCACTTAGAAGATTTGGATGACAAAGGCGTACCCCGGCCATGGAATGCGGCCTTATGTAATTTTTTGAGGAAGGACTTGTTTCCCCTACACTTCTGAATGCAAATACTCTTTTTGTCAATGAGCTTTGTTGTGTCCGAAATAATATAGTGGATGAGGGGCCTACTCTTAGGCTCCAGCCGAGATGATTTACTCCGGCTGAAGAGTTGATGATTTGCTTAACTACAAGGTTCCAGCCGAGATGACTTACTCCGGCTGAAGAGTTGATGGTTTGCTCAACTCCGTGGTTCCAGCCGAGATGATTTACTTCGGCTGAAGAGTTGATGGTTTGCTCAACTCCGAGGTTTTAGCCGAGATGACTTACTCCGGCTGAAGAGTTGATGGTATGCTCAACTCTGCGGTTCCAGCCGAGATGATTTACTCCGGCTGAAGAGTTGATGATTTGCTCAACTGCGCGGTTCCAGCCGAGATGACTTATTCAGGCTGAAGAGTTGATGATTTGCTCAACTCTGAGGTTCCAGCCGAGATGATTTACTCCGGCTGAAGAGTTGATGATTTACTCAACTCTGAGGTTCCAGCCGAGATGATTTACTCCGGCTGAAGAGTTGATGATTTGCTCAACTGCGCGGTTCCAGCCGAGATGACTTACTCCGGCTGAAGAGTTGATGGTTTGCTCAACTCCGTGGTTCCAGCCGAGATGATTTACTCCGGCTGAAGAGTTGATGGTTTGCTCAACTCCGAGGTTTTAGCCGAGATGACTTACTCCGGCTGAAGAGTTGATGGTATGCTCAACTCTGCGGTTCCAGCCGAGATGATTTACTCCGGCTGAAGAGTTGATGATTTGCTCAACTTCGCGGTTCCAGCCGAGATGACTTATTCAGGTTGAAGAGTTGATGATTTGCTCAACTCCGAGGTTCCAGCCGAGATGATTTACTCCGGCTGAAGAGTTGATGATTTGCTCAACTGCGTGGTTCCAGCCGAGATGACTTACTCCGGCTGAAGAGTTGATGATTTGCTCAACTCCGCGGTTCCAGCCGAGATGACTTACTACGGCTGAAGAGTTGATGGTTTGCTCAACTCCGCGGTTACAGCCGAGATGTTTACTCCGGTTGAATAGTTGATGAGTTGCTCAACTGCAAGGCTCCAGCCGAGATGATTTACTCCGGCTGAAGAGTTGATGATTTGCTCAACTACGAGGTTCCAGCCGAGATGACTTACTCCGGCTGAAGAGTTGATGGTTTGCTCAACTCCGTGGTTCCAGCCGAGATGATTTACTCCGGCTGAAGAGTTGATGGTTTGCTCAACTCCAAGGTTTTAGCCGAGATGACTTACTCCGGCTGAAGAGTTGATGGTATGCTCAACTCTGCGGTTCCAGCCGACATGATTTACTCCGGCTGAAGAGTTGATGATTTGCTCAACTGCGCGGTTCCAGCCGAGATGACTTATTCAGGCTGAAGAGTTGATGATTTTCTCAACTCCGAGGTTCCAGCCGAGATGATTTACTCCGGCTGAAGAGTTTATGATTTGCTCAACTGCGCGGTTCCAGCCGAGATGACTTACTCCGGCTGAAGAGTTGATGATTTGCTCAACTCCGCGGTTCCAGCCGAGATGACTTACTACGGCTGAAGAGTTGATGGTTTGCTCAACTCCGCGGTTCCAGCCGAGATGTTTACTCCGGTTGAATAGTTGATGATTTGCTCAACTGCAAGGCTCCAGCCGAGATGATTTACTCCGACTGAAGAGTTGATGATTTGCTCAACTGCGAGGTTCCAGCCGAGATGTTTTACTCCGGCTGAAGAGTTGACTTATTACTGACTGAGGCCGAGGAAGAGTTTATCCCGGTCGGAACAGGTAATCCCGGTCACGCTAGCGGACGGAATTAAGGGGCAACTGACAATCATTTTGATGGAAAGATCAGAATTCCCTGACCGAGCTGATCTTGCTCGCCAAAAAAGAAGTCGCGGAGCGGACCTTGCTCGCCTTCTTTGGAGTTTCTTGGCCACGCTAATCTTGTCCGCCAAGAAGGAAGTCGCGGAGCGGACCTTGCTCGCCTTCTTTGGAGTTCCTTGGCCGAGCTGATCTTGTCCGCCAAGGAGGAAGTCGCGGAGCAGACCTTGCTCACCTTCTTTGGAGTTCCTTGGCCGAGCTGATCTTGTCCGCCAAGTAGGAAGTCGCGGAGCGGACCTTTCTCGCCTTCTTTGGATTTCCTTGGCCGAGCTGATCTTGTCCGCCAAGAAGGAAGTCGCGGAGCGGACCTTGCTCGCCTTCTTTGGAGTTCCTTGGCCAAGCTGATCTTGTCCGCCAAGTAGGAAGTCGCGGAGCGGACCTTGCTCGCCTTCTTTGGAGTTCCTTGGCCGAGCTGATCTTGTCCGCCAAGAAGGATGTCGCGGTGCGGACCTTGCTCGCCTTCTTTGGAGTTCCTTGGCCGAACTAATCTTGTCCGCCAAGGAGGAAGTCGCGGAGCGGACCTTGCTCGCCTTCTTTGGAGTTCCTTGGCCGAGCTGATCTTGTCCGCCAAGAAGGAAGTCGCGGAGCGGACCTTGCTCGCCTTCTTTAGAGTTCCTTGGCCGAGCTGATCTTGTCCGCCAAGTAGGAAGTCGCGGAGCGGACCTTGCTCGCCTTCTTTGGAGTTCCTTGGCCGAGCTGATCTTGTCCGCCAAGAAGGAAGTCACGGAGCGGACCTTGCTCGCTTTCTTTGAAGTTCCTTGGCCGAGCTGATCTTGTCCGCCAAGTAGGAAGTCGCGGAGCGGACCTTGCTCGCCTTCTTTGGAGTTCCTTGGCCGAGCTGATCTTGTCTGCCAAGAAGGAAGTCGCGGAGCGGACCTTGCTCGCCTTCTTTGGAGTTCCTTGGCCGAACTAATCTTGTCCGCTAAGGAGGAAGTCGCGGAGCGGGCCTTGCTCGCCTTCTTTGGAGTTCCTTGGCCGAGCTGATCTTGTCCGCCAAGAAGGAAGTCGCGGAGCGGACCTTGCACACCTTTCTTGGAGTTCCTTGCCGAAGAAAGTGGATCACCGAGCAAAAAAACCTAGCCCGGCCTTGTAATGTAATCCCAGTCACGCTAGCGTGGACGGAATTAAGGGGCAATTGAGAGGGAGATTTATGATCTAGTTTGGGCCGAACAAGATTGGGCCGAGGTATTTGGCTTCAAGATTGTGCCGTGGTTTTGCTCGGTAATGGCAAAGGGCCTGCGGAGCCGAGCTACTTGGGCTCTTTGGTATGAAGGCCGGTCAAGTGAGAGCTCGGCAGAGACGTCCGTGGCCTAGAAGGGCTTCACGGTTCGTGCGTTGCTCGATCGGAAGGCGTGCACCCATAGCTCGGCATCAAGATTCGTGCTTGAAGCTCGGTAGGAAGGCCTTTGGTTGACCGGAATGACCAATCCCGTGCTCGACGTCGCCGGAATGCGGTCGAGCACAGCTGAAACGAAGCTCGGTTATTGGAAGCACTTGGTCTTGAAGTGCAGTATGGCTGTTGGCGGCCGAGAAGCTGCAGCCCGGCTGCCGAGCTCCCAGTAGAGTGGGCTGGCAGTTGGGTTAGGTGGTGTTCAGCGAGATTTGTGCTGACAGATGGGATAGCAGCACCAGGTGTCGAGAGACTAATGGGAGTAGATTTGGAGCGCAGAAGGTATATAAGCGGGTCTGCGCCCCCCATACTAGAGATGAACATTTGGTAAGAGAAATACTTACACTCAACTCCCTTCTCTCTCTCTCTCTATCCCTGTGTGTGCTCTGACTTGATCGTCGGAGGGGTTTTCCGGCCACACACCGCCGGGTAGCTCACCGCCATTGTGCTCGCAGGTCGATCGGACAGGCAGGAGCTTGGAAGAAAGGAGTGCGGGCTTGCCTGAATATTTGCTCCCCGTACACTTTTCTTTCTACAAATCTAAGATCCAAACACAATCTTAGGTAGTTGTTTTTCCCGAAAAAAAAAAAATGATCTTTTGCATAGTCCTTGTTTTGAGATTGTATCATTCTTGGGTTGCTCTAGAAACTTGCTCTGGTTGGAAGGTATCCACCAGAATTAGCAAATGAATTGACAATATATTGTCATTTTGTGCTCATGAAATCTAATCTACTCTCGAGTGTTATGGGCTCGAGCAATTTTGACGAATGTGCTCCCCACATCCATATATATTTATATATATATATATATATTAACAATAAGATGAATGAATAATTATGCTCACTTTGTTGTATCCTTCTTACAAAAGTCATTTGTTCATTTAATTTTTTATTTTTATTTTTTTGGTTTGCTAATGTTGTCTTTTGTTTCTTAAATTTAAATGCTAGAGGAAAATTATTATCATATTTATAGAAATGTCTATTGTTAATGTTGTTCTCTTTACAGAAACAAGCTCTTTATTATCATCCTATGGTTTTGGCACAAGGGGCATCCCAACTTTAACCTGTGTTTGATCACAAGAATTCACCTGGTGTGTCATCATTTTTGCTCAATTTGGGAATTTAGGTTAAAATCCTTTTTGAAACAAGCAGCATGTGTTCTTAGAACTAATCACAGCAGAGCAGCAAAGGATGAGATCCGCATGTGGACCCCATACCTCACTTTTCGTGTCTCATATATGTTTAATTGTGTTAAATAATTATGTACATTTATCCTCTCTCTTACGAAACACAGTTAAATCAGTTGAATTTGACTATCAAATTTTAAACCAATAATGTTACCTCAATTGAATTTGAGTATCAAATTTTGAATTGGTTTAATGCTCATCACCATTACCATCTAATGGTGGCTAAATTTCAAATTTAACATTATTATTTGGTGAGATAATATATTGCAATTTTCCTTTCACATCAAATTTTGAATTGGTTTAATAGTCGTCACTATTACCATCTAATGGTGACTAAATTTCAAATTTAACATTATTGTTTGGTGAGATAATATATTGCAATTTTCCTTTCACCACTTTCTTGCCATGGGGATGATTTAAAAGTGGGATTTAGGTTTGTGTGTAAAGTATTGTTAATTTAGTGAACACAGATATTTCAATGGGGGTTTCAAAATAGGGATTGGACTCTCTTTAGTTTGCAATTGCATCTGAAGGTCTAATCTAGCTTATTTTGGGTCCGTCTTGATAATTCAAATTGTTTAATGTGTAAATTTTGTCGAGTAATTCATTCATGTAAAAAATCAGGTTGATTGGATATCAATAATCACTTAATCATATTATATTTTTTAAAATCATACTTACTGTTAACACAAATTTGATTTGATCAAGTGACTATTGATATCCGATGAACATAATTTTTTGCAATGATGAAATACTCGACGAGCCCTACATATTGAATGGTTCAATTATCGATGTAGGCTCTGTGGCGGGCCTACAAAAGCCTAACAACACGCTCCAGTTTGAAATTAGTCTGGAGAGAAGTCATTGCCTTAAAATATATAGAGACAGAAATGGAGTACCACCAATCTACAAATTGTAACGCAATCCTCTCCCTTCTTTTATTTTTTTGAAAAAATTAAAATTAAGTGAAATTTTGAAAAAATATTTATAATTTTCATTATTAATATACAAAATTTATCACTGATTTATAATTATTTTTTTAAAATACCATCCTATTTTCCCCACCAAAATACCTCTCTCTATCAGATGAAGGGGAAATTATTCAATACTCCTGAAAATTATTCACTACTATGAGTCCCATCACTTCTGTATTAAAGTTATAGAAGATAACTGATAATGTGTCTAATAGGAAAGAAACAATGCTCCAAGATAATTTCCCTAGATGAAGATGTACAAGCTAGAGTTGAGAGCGAACATTTTAACAGAATTTTTTTATTAGCATTTTTTAGTTGGGGATGATTTCTTTCTAGTTCATATTGGATTGGAGGGTGTTGTTGGACTTCTGTGGGCTAACCACGAAGCCCGCATCGATAATCTGAACCGTTTCACACCCATAATGGCCCAACAACACCTTCCAATTAGTTTTTCCAACTAGAAAGAAGCTTCGCCTTTTTAGTTAACATGTTTTTGGTTTTTACATGGGGAATTTGGCCAAAACCCTTTCATTAGGTCCTTTTTTGTGAAAAAGACGACCTATATTTTTTTGCTTCATAAACCCCCTCACCTGAAGAAGTATTCTTGATGGAAGACACATAAATATATTTCTTTCCTTTTTTTTTTTCCTCTTTTTTTTTTTCACAAACTTGTATCATTGCTTGTTGCCTCTTTGTGATCAATGTTATTGCTTGTTGCTTCAGCTACGCTTTGGAATTGAGCTACCCAAGCAAATTGGCCTTTCCCGAGAAAAGCCAGAAGTGAAAGAGTTTTTGTAAGTAAGAAGAAAATTAATGATTTGTGCAACATACTATTGACAAAGACTTGAATTAAATTTGTGAGTGTGATTGTCGTTCATTTTCTATTGTTTTTTTCCTTCATCATTCATTTTCCAACTTATAGTAGTGAGAGATTCATCGAATTCCAAAGCAAGAGAACCTCGTCGAGTTGTAGATCTTCATTCAATTCAATTATACAAAAGTTGTTTGTTCATTGTTGTTGATTTGTTTGTAAATTCATAGTGAAGGAAACTCGTAGAGCTTCCTTTAGTTCATACTCTGTTTTTTTTTTTTTTTTTTGTTATTGATGCCCTATTCAAGAAAATAGTAAAGTGTTACTCTGGTAGTCAGGAAAATGTTACTGTTAACCAAAGTAACATTTCGCTGTAAACAGAGTAAAATGTTGTTTATGTCAATTTCGATAGTAATTTTTTTTAAAAAAATTATAGTCAATCTGGATCTTGTTTTTATAGATTTTGATGAGAGAATTTCAAAAATACTAATTTTATTAAAAATCAACATATAAATCAAAGTTATATCATTTTAAAATTTAAAATATTAAATTACTCACTAAGAATATTTTGATAATAGGGATATGTGTTGGACTTTTTAAGAAAAAATTTTTGTGCTTATCCTTAATGCATTAAATTTTTATTATGAGGGCGCTTTGACCAAGTTCCCCCTAAATTAATGTTTATTATTAATTAAAAAAATAACATAACAGGATAAGTTTTCAAATATATATATACTAGCGTATGTCCATGCCTAAAGGCACGGTGTAAATAATATTAAGATTAAAATGCAGTTATAAAAATATATTTAACATACTCTACTTTACAATTCCAAACAAATCAAATATACAAAAAAATTAAATATCAAATAATGCACACCAGTCAGTGCTCTGCAATTTAAAAGAAATTAAAATTAAAATGCACACTAGTTAGTGCTACTGCTGCCAATCAAATTATAACTACATAAGAAAATTTTAACAGATCATAATTTTTTGGCTTGGTAATTGACTATCAACTGCTCATAATTTTTTGATGATACATTTTCCTTTTTATTCCATTATGATGATACATTTTCCTTTTTATTTTCAACATGTGTACATGTAGAATAACCTTTAAAAGGAAAATCACTTTATAACTATTATTACATTTTTAGGAATCACCAAGTTGATGGTCCTCCAAAGTGATCATGAGGCCAAATATGATGTTTATATAATCCTGTTTCATGTGTCATACTGATTCAACATTACAGTTTCATATATATATACAAACACACACACACAAGTCACTGTTGGAAACCTTGTTCATACCCAAATGCATGTAATGTGAAGTAGAAAACCTTATATATATACAAACACACACACCATCTTTTGTTAAAAGCAGAAAACACAAACAGGAAAGACCCACCTAATTTGGAGCCAAGAGTCTTTACCTTAATGTGAAAACGTAATAAACAGAGTGATCTTTACCTTGACCATACATTTCAAGCAACCAAACTTTATTAATAAATCAATCAAACTCTGCTAATTTGCTGCATAAAACCTTCAACCTTGCTAGCAAAAAAAATTAATCAATTGAAGAGTCCAAGGAGCCTCACTGAAACATAAAATACAAAATGTCATATTAAAGTATTAAATTCGGATGAGATAAATTTGAACATATATATGAATATATATCTACATGTGGAAATTGGAAACGTCAAAAAAACAAAGCGCACATTAACTACAATCAGTAATAATACTGAAACAAAACACTCGAGTTGCCTCCACTCCTGAATACTTGATGTAGGCAGCATGAAATCTTTTCCACCCATTCAACATGCAAAACTATAATCTTCTTAATCTTTTCCACCCCATTCAACATGCAAAACTACACTCCAATGTAATAAACTAAAAAAATTCCTTAGTATATTTTGTATAAGGATGGGTGAGAAATATGTATAAGGATGGGTGAGAAATATGTTTTATTTTGCCCGTGCAATAAAAATAATTATACTAATATACTATCCATTTTATTTTTAGAGATATTAGAACCATTATACTATACACATTTTAATATACTATCCCATGTTAATATATTATCCATAGAACCATTATACTATACACATTTTAATTCTAATAAATCTAGAGAAATATCCATTTTAATAGAATTATTATATTTTCAAATACTGAATTAATATTTCTTACCCATCCTTAATTATGTTTATCATCATTCAATATGTTCTAGATGTATAAGATATTGAATGTTTCTCTAATATTGTAGAGTACAGTCAGTTTTATTCAACACAAAAATAATAATGGTTCACTGACTGTATTTTTAAATATGAACATATCTTTAAAATGTGAATCAAACACCCCATCAGTTAAAAATCTTCAGTTATAGATTTACCTCTCCCCATCAAATAGTTTAAATTATTAAAATGTGAGCATATAATAATCCTTTCAAGAAAATACAGTCAATGACTGTTCTAGAAATATAATAAATATTTTGAAAATAGAGATAATACAGTAAATCTGTAGTTTATAGCGTATAATGGTTCACTGGCTGTATTACTAATGTGTATTATCAGTGAATATGTATTTGTTTTACTGATGTTTTGTTTTATAGACTATCAGTGAACACCCCATCATTAATTATATGTTCACATTAATGTCCTAGAGATATGCCTAGGACATTAATTATGCCTGTTTTCAGTGAACACCCCATCTATAATTATCTCTACATATAATATAATGGTTCACTGACTATTCTGTGTTCATTGAAAAGGCAGGGTGTTCACTGATGGGGTGTTTGATATTTCTATATAGTACTCTATCTATACTATATATTAAGTAAAAAGAGGTTTTTAACCCCAAGTCTTGTGGGAGCTCTAATCTCCCAATCTAAATTTTCTGATTTTTTGATTTAAAAAATAAAATAAAATCTTAGCATTTACTCCCAAGTCTTACCCTCATAACACTTTAATGCATTAAGAACAAGTATAAAAAAAAATTTTGAAATCCAGCACATATAAATTTCTTGAAAAGTCCAACACATATGATTATTATCTCTCATAATAACACTTTAATGTATTAAGAACAAGCATAAAAAAAATTCTTTAAAAGTTTAATACATATGATTATTATCAAAATATTAAACTTTAATATAATATAATAATAAAAAAAAGACATTTAATTCCTTGAAAAGTCCAACACATATAGTTATTATCAAAATAATAAACTTTAATATAATATAAAAAAAGGAAAAAAAGAAGACATTTAAAAAATTAAAAAAAATATTTAAAAATCACAATTCACATATATAGATAATTGTAAACACAATCCGTGCATAGCACGGGTGATAGGCTAGTATATAATGATATCAGAACAGATGGGGTGTTTGATTCACATTTGATTAGAATTATTAGAATAATATAATTACAAAATATGTTTTGTTTTATTATAAGATTTAGAATAATATGTGAATCAAACAAAAGCAGGGGGATGTAATGCCTGATATTGCCAAATCCTCTTGTACTCAGCTCCAACAAAGATTGTAGAAAGAAAAATAAATCGATTGAATTGAATTGGGTCTTCTAAAACTTCAGCTTCAATTCTTCTATTTTTGTCTAAAATTGCAACACACTGAAAATTCATTAACAAAAGAACCAAAAACAAAACAATTAATGATAATAGACAAAACCCATGAAGCCGCACCTGGAAAACCAATCGCTACCTCTTCGTCTCCAAGGGCTTCAACGGCGATCTCGCCATCTCCAAATCCAAGAAAACAATCTCCGCCAGCCGATCTCTACGTGAATGATCGTCTCACCATCCACGGCGTCGACGGCGTACTGGACCCTAACTCTGTGTCCAAGTGCATGTTTCCTGATCAAACGCTTCTAATAAAATATGAAGGAGTCGATCCATCTCCATCTCAATCTCAATCGCCTCTTGATCATGCGGTTAAGGCTATGAACAAGAGAGGATTCAGTATGGTCACGACCGTAATGGCTGTGAAACGCTCCGACCTGATCAATCTGGACGCCATAACGGTATTCGCTCCATCATATTCGAGTTTGTTCTCCGAATCTAATGGATTTTGGTTTGATTTCCTTCGCCACGTTGTGTCAGGACGATTGGAGACACTATCTCCTCACAAGAAGGTGGTTATTCGATCAGCGAACGGCATCGTAACTGTCAACGGCGTTACGCCAATCGATGGATTGTTGTGCTCGCTGTTTCACACACCATAGATGAACTCAAACATTCTTCAGCCAAGGGTCCGATTTCGAAAGGGAAAGAGAGATAAAAAAGGAAATTGGGGAGACGTGAGAGCAGAAAGGAAGAGAGAGATAAAGAGGAAAGGTGGGGAGACGCAGGTTGGTGGAAAGCTCAGGAGAAATGTTTGGGCGGGACTATAATTGATCTGAACCGTTAATATAAATGTAAGATTCATCTTAGCCGTTCAAACGAAATGTATCTCTGATACATTTTACACATTTTCAAAAACCCTTCTATCTTATTATATAGATACATTTTCAAAAATTCTTTTTATACATCTTAATAATTAAATTTGTAAACTTTTTTCATGAATTTGTACTTTTCTTTTCTTGACTTCACTCACATGTAATAAACCCTTAATTAAATGAATAAACTCTGACTTTTAGTTTTATTTTGGAAAAAAAAAAAAAAGTTAAAGAAAATTCAGAGTTTGACTCTTGTCATGAATGAATTCTAAGTTTTTAATTTTATCAATTTAAATCTTAATTTTTTATTTATTTTTACTTTAAATTATTTGTTTTTGTCATTAAGTAAAACCGATAGGAAAAATAATATTTTAGCTACTAAATTCAATGTATGTAGGTATATGTACATAAAATATTTAAAACATAATTCTTTGTTAAATTTAATAACTAAAATAATATTTTTTTTGTTTATATTATTTAACGAAAATAAACAAATAATTTAAATTAAAAATATTAGAGTTTAAATTAATAAAATTAAAAACAGGGAACTCATTTTATTACAAAAGGTTAAATTCTAATGTTTGTTTTGTAATTTCCTATTTTATTTGTATATACATCTTTCTTGGAAAATTTTGTGTACTATGTACCTTTGGTTATGACTTTTGTGGTCTATAATCATGACCTATTATAATTTTAGTTGTGATTTATTGTGAGATTAATTATAATATTATTTTAGCTATGACTCGTAGAAATCAAACTCACAAATATCATAATTTACATAGAGGGCACACCCTTTGTGGAGTTTACCATAGCAAAAATGGTGTGTATCATACCATTACCCATCTTACTTTGTTAAGTTTTGTACTACCATTGTATTCATTTTGAAAAATGATATACAAATCTAATTTATTTTCTAAATCTAATGATATGTAAGTAAGATAATTAGTTGATAACTAGAGAAGATATGAAAGAGAAAATTACCTTGAATATTTGGGAAAATAACCAATCAATGGGTTTTTAGAGAAAAAATTGAAATTAATGGTAAATTTTTCAAACTTTAATGATTTAAAATTAAAAACTTTTCCATGATTCTTTGATTATTTTGAAAGAGTATAATTATTTTGGAAAAGTAAGCGTGATTTGTAATTTCTTCTAGATATTTTTAAAAAATGACATATCATTAAGTTTGAAAAGTAAGTTTAATTTTTCAGTAATGATTCAAACTCCCACAAAATATCATCCCCACGACCCCCACTTACTTGTGATTGGTCCAGGTAAGAAAGAGAAATAAAAAAATAAAAATAAAAAACAATACAAACACATCATTGGTCCACATCACTGTGGGGGTGGTGGGGTCTCCCCAAAATGGGGTCCCAAACATTTTCCTTAATTTTTTAACCTAATTAATATCAACTAATCATATTATATTATATATATATATATATATATCATATATATTATTAAAAGTAATATTTTTTTTATATTTAGGTAACACATTATAAGAGTTTTTTTTTTTTCTTTCTAATAGAATCACGTCAGTATATATTTTCTTAATTACATAGAGTTCTACACAAACTAAAACCTAATTTAAATTATGCTAACTTTACTTATTTTATATGGATTCTATTTAACAAATATTCCTTTTTCATATATTTTTTATTGTAAATTGAGATAATCTACAAATCTAATACCAATTTTACGTTAATTGCCTTTTTTTCCCCTTATTTTCTAGTGCATTATTTTATACCCAATACCAATTCTATATTATTCTATATTATGGATTTGTCGTTTAAATTTTATAGTGATTCCATATGTAAAATTATACTTCATTTCCTTTATTATTTTATATAATCATAACTCACAGAAGGAAAAACATGTACAACAATAATATTCTCGAGAAACATCTAAAGTTTGGATTTACTGCTTAAGTTACTTTTCTAATTGTTGAATAGTAAATTCTTTTATGTTTTGATATCATATTACAAATGACTAATCACTTCACACACTGAGATATATTTTTGGAGGTTTTCATTATTTTTTCTTTTTAGACTAGATGTTGTTATGTGTGTTTCTTGGTTAATTGTTATTGAATTTCTTTTATATAGTTAATATTTTAATTTAATTAAGAGTGTTGATATTTTAATTTAATTAAGAGTATTTATTTTACAATCTTATATATCATTATATGATAATTCAACCATAACATATTTATATTTAATTTTTTTAATAAAATTTATATAATTTATATTTCTACATATTTTTATTTCCCAAATAAATATAAAAGAAAATTAAATAGTTATAATTACTTTTAATTTTATGTTATTAATTCTTCTTTTAATTTAACTATTATTTTTAATATCAAAATGAGTATTTATTTTACTATTTTATAATTTAATTTATATCATACAAAATTATTATATGATAATTATATTTTTATAATACAATAGAACTAAAATTATCAAAATGCACAAATAATTTAACCAAAATTAATATATATGAGTATTCAAGTAACAATTTTATAGAACGATAACGCCAATATTATAAAAATAAATAATTAAAATCATTTTTAGTTTTAATTTTTCTTTTATAACACATATTGTACCATCAAATATTTATAAATAAAAAAAATGCACATGCATTGCACAGGTCAACTGTTAATATATATATATATATATATAAGTAGTGTTTTTTCTTATATAGCATATTCTAAAGTTTTTTTTTTTTTTCCCTAAAAAAGCCATATCACTATTTTTTTTTCATTTACATATAAAATTCTACACAAACTCAAGTTCAATTATAATAACTAATTTTATATGCATTTTATTTGAGAAATACTTATTTTTCATATATAAAATTATTATGATAGATGAAAAAAAAACTTATCTCGATATACAAATGAATAAATAAGTAAATAAGACAGAACGTGCTTGATTATGTGCATCACATAGATCAAATTAATTTATTTTTTTATATTTTATATTTTTTTTATCTTATTGATGCCTTAATATTTAATTTTTTATTTAACTTGAAATTATTTATTAAAAAAATTTATATTTAATTTAAATTTTATATACCTATATACAATATGTATGAATAATTCAAAAAGAATATTAAAGAAAAAAAATCAATACTGTACATAATTAATTTATGTATTTTCTTCTTAATCCAATCACAATATACTTATATTTAATTTTTTAAATAAATTGTATTTCTACATATTTTTATTATCCAAATAAATATAAAAATTAAGAATCACTTTTAGTTTTATATTACTAATTATCTGTCTAATTTAACTATCATTTTTAATATCAAATGAGTGTTCATTTTACTATCTTATAATTTAATATATATCATATAAAATCATTATATGATAATTACACTTTTATAGTACAATAGATCTAAAATTATTAAAATTAACAAATAATTTAACTAAATTTATTATTGTAAGTATTTAAGTAAATTTATTATTGTAAGTATTTAAGTAACAGTTTTATATAACGATAAGGTTAAGATTTTAAATTAAAATTAATATTATTCTTTTGTAACTCATATTATAATGTAAAATATCATTACATTAATTAAAGTTAACTCCATTGTGATTTTATATCAGACATCATATTTCTAAAAGTGATTTACATATACGTGTAGTGTCCAATTTGATATTGATTGATTAAAATAATATAACTCAATATTTTTTTGTTAAACTTTTAGAAGATAAATTGACAAATGCCAAATAATAAATAATATGGAGTATTATTTTAAAGAATAATGATTCATAAAAAAATGATTGTGTATATTTAAGACACTTATGCCTCGTTTGAGAATAAGCTATTTTAATAACTTTTTAATTTTTTGGCTAAAATATGAGGTAAAGAAAATTAGTATATTTGGAATGATTTTTTGATTTTTTAAGAAAAGATGTGCAAAAAATAAAGAGAAAAAAGAAATTTTGACTTTTTAGTATAGGTTATAAGCTTTTTGATTTTTTTAATAACTTTTTGACTTTTAGGCTAAAACGATTACTTCCCAAACGAAGCCTTATTGATGTCTCTTAAATAATTTTGAAATAAAAATTTTTGAATTTAAAGTATTACTGATAATGCACCTTCATAAGCTCTACCATAAGACATGCAAAAATAATTTGGTTGGAATAAAAATTTTACGATTATTATGGTATGTCACATAAATTTAAGAATTGAAATTATTAAAGTTATTCTTTGGTAACACATCATAATATAATATACCTTAAGTTATAATCAAGTCATAATTTGTATATTATACAATTTTTCGTTGTTTTTATTTTTTTCAGAGAAAAATATTTTGATATAAGTGATATTTATGATTTTTGGTAAATTTGATTAATACAAATGAGGATTTGATTTCGAGTTGAGATTATATATATATATTTTTGTACTAACTTTGAAATAAATTATTTTTATAAGCTTTTTACGTAAGATCACATGTAGTGACAAAAATTGTCATAAGTCATTAGCAAATATGTTTGTATTTGACTTTCAATTATTAAAATTTTCTACACATAAAGAGCTATTTTGGGAAGATGATTAAAAATCATCTTTCAGCTTTTAACACATTTTGAGTCACATCATCTCTCACATTTTTTAATATTTTTTCAAAAAAAGTAAAAAAAAAAAAGGCCAAAAAATCAATTTTTAACCATCTTCCCAAAACAACCCAAAGTATTAAGACTCAAATCAAAACTTAATTTTAAAAATAAATTCCCGTATATTGCACAGGTCACCTATTAATTTATATTTCATAAAAAAAAAAATACTAGAAAACCCAACAAATTTTATCAATATTTTTATTAAATGTCTCACATAAATATGAGACTCACATCAAATAAATTTCCTATAAATTTCACTTTTATATAAGATATTTTTGACATCTTTAACATTATACTTTTATCAATAATGCTTGAGACCACTAAAAGTGGTGCTCTAAAAACACCACTAGTGATGTGGCAATGGACCAGACCCACTGCTCGTGTCTTGTTTTTTTTTTTTTTTTTTTTAAATGTTTGTCAACTCATTAATGGTGTTTTAGAACACCACTTTTAATAGGATGTATCATTACCCTACTTTTATAATGTAATCGTAACCGTATCTTGTACTTCCTAAGCTACCGCATTAGGCAATGCATGGGACGTTGACGTGAGATGGGGTGTAGGCCGGACGGCTGGAGCAGTCCTACTTTACGGCACCCACCAGTTTGGTGATGGTGCCTTCAACTACCCCCTTGTCGCACCATATAAAATTATAAAAATTATATATTTACATTTTTTTAATTTTTTTTTTTTTTTGGATGTATATTAATTTATGCATTTATTTGAGTGCGAAAATTAATGTGTAAAAAAAACAGTGATTCTTAAACCTCTTTGAGAAGAGTTAATTGAGCATAATTTTTAACTAATTTAATATGGTTAAATTAACTCTGATTATTTATTTTTTATTTTTTTTTTGTTTAGATGTGAGGGTTGTGACAAAAAAAATAAATAAATAAAATAATTGTGATTTGAATGTAATATTTTATTTTATTCATTAAATTAATCTATTTTATTTTTTTTGTGCTTATTTAGTTATTTTAGACTTTCCCAAACAAGGTCCTAGAATTTTTTAGTGTATTTATCAGAATAATTACATATAGATAATTTTTTCATATAAATTTAAGGGGTACTTACCAATTAGTCCTATTAACTAGACTTATTTACCTACAAGTCCTAACTAATAAATTTAACACTATAAAAATAAGAGAGTGATAAATTTATCACTAAAAATTTATTCATAAAAACAAAGAGACTGATAAATTTATCACTATAAATTTATTCATAAAAATAAAAGACTGATAAATTTATCTTTATCACTTAATAAATTTATCAAATAGGACTTAATGGGTAATAAGTCTTCAAAGTAGGACATATTTGGTAATAAGTCTCCAAAGTAGGACCTATTGGTAGTTTACCCTAAATTTAATAATTACAATTTATAAATTTCATCATTAATTTGGAAATTTTTTTCAATCTTCACGCTGGCATGTTATTTCTCCTTTTTTACATAGATCAAAAGTGAAACGCTCATAGCCCAGTTTGTTTGGAGTGATAGGGAAGGTTTGGGGCAAAGAGGTTTGGGGTTATTTTAGTCACAAAAGATAAAATAGGTTATTTTAGTCACAACAAACAAAATATTACATTTAACCCATAATTATTATACTCTTCTCTCACAAAAAAAGTCAAAAAAGTCAAAAAGTCCTTCCTAAACCAAGTTTTTTAGCCCAGGCTAGAATAGCCAAAAAAGTCAAAAGACCAAAAAGCCAACCCACTTCCCAAACGGAGGCTAAGATTGATAGTGACGTGAGACTCACTATTTTTGTGTTTGTTTTGGGAGATGGAGAGGGGATTCGTAATCTCCTTCGGATTATGAATCCCTTTGGGGAGGGGATTCGGATGGGCCTCCAGCACTTGGTATTAGAAAAATAGTTAATCGGACTAATTTTTTTTAATTTTTTACATGTTGAGCATTTTTTTTTTTTAACATTAATGTTTAATTTTTTGTATGTTTTATTAAGTAAAAATCATTGTTTTATTTGTTTTATTTTTTTTTAATTTTTTACATGTTGGGCATTTTTTTTTGAATATTAATGTTTAATGTTTTTTTATTTTTTTATATTTATTTTATATAAAAATAATTTAAACAACTATCATTAAAAAAAACACAATTTTACTTAATCTTCTAATTATCAATTCTCTCACTATGAATCTCTTCCATTCTACCTCTGAAAACAAACGGGACCATAAATCTTATACAATATTACCATCATATTAAAATTTGCACGGATGACTTGGTAGTTGTGGCTTAAAAACATATATTAAGATGCTCTAGGAAGATAGTTAAAAATTAAGTTTTTAATTTTTTTAAATTTTTTTACTATTTTTTGTGAGAAAAAATGTTATTTAAAATGAATTAAAAGCTAGCTTTTAACTTCTAATCCATATTCTCAAAATGGACCATTATAATTTTTAAATTTCACATAACGTAAAAATAATTGGACTTAATTGATGTACCACATTTGCAAGTGATTATAATGATTATGCATATTCGGTGTTTATTTATAAAATTGTATATTATTATTGTAAGATTGACTAATTGGAGTGATCTGGTCATTGACAAAAAATATATATATATATATTATTTTTATTTATTTAAATTTATCGATAAAAGTTAATGATTAAGGTCTTGTTTGGGAAGACTAAATAAGTGTACTTTTTGTCTTTTTGGACAAAAAAATTGAGGTTGAAAATATGGATGTTTGGGTTAACTTTTTGACTTTTTATGAAAAAATATGTAATAAAAAATTGTGAAAATTGGTTTTTAGAGGAAAATTTGAATTGGGAGTTGTGCAGCCGTAATTGTTGACTTTTGGTGAATAATGTTAACTTTTTAACTTTTTAAATTATTTGGGAGTACCCAAACTTGGCCTAATTATTGGAATAGTACTTAAAAGAGTTGAACTCGCATATACTCGTTGCAAGTACTGAAGTGGTACCTCTCATTTCACTCATAAGAGTGGAATTCAAGATCTCTCCATTAGTGACCAAAGGACTAATAAAAAATAAATAATGTTATTATTTACCACTACATTTTTCCTTAGAATCCTCACCTCCTTTATTTTTTTAGGAAAATGGTTGAGGCCTCGAATCTGAGGCCTCGAATTTGCCTCGAATCCCATTTTTTTTTTTTTTTTTTTTTTTTTTTCGCAGAACCAGAGGGGAGGGGAGGGGAGGGGAGGGGAAGAAGAGAGAGAGGAAGGGGAGGGGAGGGGTCCGGATTCGCCGTCGCAGCTCGTCGAGCTCGCCAGCCGTTCGATCGTCGCCCGATCCAGCTCGTCGCAGTAGTTGCACCGCTGTCGCCTCCGCCTTCGGTTCGCCTCCGCCTCCTCCTCCTCCTCCCCCGGTGATTATGGCCCCCTCCAGTCCGGCCCACCGGCGGCTCTCTCTTCTTCCCCTCCCCTTCCCCTCTCTCCCTTCTTCCCCTCCCCTCTGGTTCATTCGAGCCAAATTCGAGGCCTGTAATTCGAGGCCTCTATCACAACTCATTTTTTTATTCCAATTTTGTCTAAACATAAAATTTCGTTATTACCCTTATCCCTAATCTCCTAGCCATATTTTCTCAAACCTTAATTGCCGACCTTTTTCCACCTCTCTTTCTCTTCCTCCTCATTTTTCTTTCCACCACCGCGTTGCTACCATCACCGTCCTCCCAATCATCTTTCTTCTCTCCTCCTTCTTCTTCTTCTTTTTCTTTTTCTTCTTCTCCTCCTCCTAAAACCCTAACTCTAGATCTAAATCTACCACGACCGCACTGGTGCCATCACCACCCACTGTCACTGTCGGCTACACTTTCCTCCACATCGCCACTAGCTGCAAACCCAATGTTGCCTCAAACAGCCGTGACCCAATAGTGCCTCCAACGGTTGAGATCTATGGAGATAGGGGTTGCAATCTCTAAACCCTAACCCTAGATCTACAGAAAGAGAAGACGGGTTGTAAAGAACATGAAGAAAACAAAGTATTAAAAAATTGGGTCTTGAATTTGATTTATATCTTCAACAATCTTTGCTACTTTAACAGCTATGGCGAGGAATTATGAGTGTAAATTATATCAGATAACAAATTTATTCAAATACAAAGAACAATTACATATATACTAGCATGTGGCATACGCGATACGTGTGCAATTCAGATAACTACTAATAAAAACAAACAATAAAGAATTTAATATCATAATATGTATGTTACTTAAGTAATAAGTATGTTGTTAATGAAACCCAAAGTCTTGGATTCAAAACTTACTTACGTTGTATATAATATTTTTTATTTTAATATATATAAAGTTGTCACATAACATGAGAAGAAGAATGTTTCACTAAACGAATTTAGATTTTCACTTAACAAGGCCATCTCCAACTGTTCACCAAATCCAACATCAAATTCAAATTTGATGAAAAAAAGTTGCTTTTTGTGCTCCAACGGTTGCACCAAAACAGTATTAAATTGAGAAAACATCAAACGTTTCACCAAACTGAGGACGGCTTGCTCCTTTCACCAATTCACTGTGCATAGTCGTTGAAGCAGAAATTTGTGAAAATTTTACACTACGGGGTCGACCACTCGGTCGACCACCTTAGTATTTTTTCAACCAACAGAAATGAAGGCAAAAACTGAAAATTTGCTCGACCGACCGGTTGACCCCCCGGACGACCCTCTCTGTTTGATGCACGCTACAGTGAACGGTTAGAGCTGTTGGTATCAAAATGAGAAAATTGACTTTTTTTTACTCAAATTTTGGTGAAAATTTTGTTCAACTGTTGGAGATGCTCTAATAGTATAGATATACATACCCACAATCAAGAACACACATATACACAAATTATATATATATATATATAGAAACAAAAAGAACAGAGATTAATGGGTTCCTACTAGTTTCGGCCATTTTCCAAAGAATTGTTTGATGAGAACAGAAAGTGAGAGAGAGAAAATATAAGTTGCGTTTGGTAGAGTTTTAGAATTATGATTTGAGAATATAATCTTATTTTAAGTTTGTAAGTTTTGAAATTATGATTTGAGTGTGGAAAATTTGTTTGGTTATTAGTTTTGAAAATAGTTTTGAATTGAGTTTGAATTAAGTGATATGACATATGATATTTGATTCAAAAATTTACAACTCATTACCAAACACACAATCCAAAATTCTATTCAAAACTAATAAAAAAAATTTAAAAAAATTCTCAAAATATTTTTTATTTAAAATATAAAAATAACAAGTGTAAAAAAAAAAAAAAAAAAAGAATACTGTTGGGTAGACGTGTTTTGAAAAGTGGGTGTGGAATCAATTTTTGAAACTGTAAACAAATACCATACTGAAATCAAATGGTGGAATCATACTTTGAAAGTCTAACCAAATACAGCCTAAAGCTTTCTTTTTGAGCTTTGTGGCATTTGAAAGAACAATACAGTCACCATGAATTTATACTATGGTTGCCGAAGATGGGGATGGTGAACGATGGTGGGTTAGGGAGACGGTATAATTGGAATTAAGGTGGAGGTTTAAAGAAAAAAATAGAGGAGACTCATTTAGCTAAGTGGAGGTTTAAAAAAATGGGAGGCCAAAGTAAAATGTTAAGAGTAAATAACATTGTCCAAAATAAAATATATATAATGTGAAATTACAAGACCTACTTAGTAAATACATAAATGACCGCATCAAGAATTTGAAATTTTTTTTAAAAAAAATCATCATATATATATTATTAAAAATAGTGTTTATTTTCTTTTATTTTTTTCTCTTTCTCGGGTAATGTTAGGGATACTAAATTCTTTACCAAATTTGAGGACTCCACACTCATGTAAGACATTTGATCATTTATTTAATAGAAAATTTAAGACCTATAACATTTTTGTTTTTTCTCTCCCATGTGGTGCGGTATTCTTCTCTCCTACTTTTTAAAAATGGCACAATAATTTTCTTATACGTAATGAATACTAAAATCTAATATGTAAAAGAATTTTATTTATATGAACTACCTATAGAATTAATTAATACGTAATTAATATTTTACGAATTAATTTTCTTCTATTAAATATTAAAGAAATTTTTTATTTTTTCTTCTACCTTATTATATCTTATAATTAATTTATATTGAGTTTTTTATTTAACATGAAATTCTTTATTAAGAAGCATTTATATTTAATTTAAATTTTAGGACAAATTACAGCGGTAGTCCTTGTAGTTTATTCGTTTTATCATTTTGGTCCATGTTGTTTCAATTTGATCAATTTTGCTCTTGAATTTTACGGATTGTGTCATATTAGTCCAATAAATAACGGCGGTTAACTTTGATGGACGGAAAATCAAATGGTGTATTAATTTGGTCCCTGTAGTTTACAGGATGTGTCAATTTGGTCCATGTTATTTTGACTTTCTTATAAATTACAGAGACCAAATTAATATATCCTATAAATTACAGCGACTAAATTGACACAACATTTGATTTTCCGTCTATCAAACTTAACTGCTGTTATTTATTAGGCTAATATGAAACAATCTATAAAATTCTGGGGCAAAATTGATCAAATTGAAACATGGACCAAAATGATAAAACGAGTAAATTACAAGGATCATTTGCATAATTTGCCCTAAATTTTATAAACCTATATACAATAACTATGAATAATTCAAAAAGAATATTAAAGAAAAAATCAATACTCCATAATTAATCTATGTATTTTCTTCTTAATCCAATTACAACATATTTATACTTCATTTTTAAAATAAATTTTGTATAACTTTTATTTTTACATATTTTTATTTTTCAAATGAATGCAAAAGAAAAATTAAATAATTAGAATTATTTTTAATTTTATGTTACTAATTTTCCTTTCAATTTAATTATTATTTTTAGTATCAAAATGAGTGTTTATTATATTATCTTATAATTTAATATATATAATATAAAATTATTATATGATAATTACACTTTTATTGCACAATAGGACTAAAATTATCAAAGTACACAAATAATGTAACTAAAGTTAATATATATAAGTATTCAAGTAACATTTTTATAGAATAATGGTGCTAAGATTATCAAAATAAATAATTAGAATCAAACTTTAATTTTAAATTAAAATTAATATTATTATTTTATAACACATACAATGTATTGTAAAATATTATTTAAAAAAAAAAAAAATAGTTCATGCATCATACGGATCAACTGCTGGTTGGCGGTGTTTGGGAACCATGGCTAGAGGCCATTTTTGTAACAGCAATGCTACATTCCACTAAAGTGGTGCTTTAAAGCATTACTAATGAGTTGGCACCCACTTTCAACCAAAAAAAAAAAAAAAGAGGCACAAATACATTGTGGCCGTGGGTGGGATCGATTGCCACATCATTAGTGGTAGCACTAATTAGTGCTCCCACTCATTTTCCTTTTTGTAACGACCCCATCACGTGTAATGATTAGTACTTGATTAATTAAGATGATTTGAAATTTAATTGTCGAGTATTATAATTTAAGTTGGGATTTATGAGAATTGTGGGATCTGACTCGTATATGATTCTATTAAAGATTTATTTTGAAATTAGAAATTAAGAGTCCAAATGGCTTAGGGAAGTGAAGTTAGGAAGTTGAATCAATTTAATCTTAATTACGGACCCATTTGGGAGTTTAATTAAATATTCGATTCAATTTAGTAAAATTGAGGTTCAATTAATTAGATCCTAATTGGAGTTAATTAAGCTAATTAAATTATGAAGATTGAGAATTGTGATTATTGTGAATTAAATTCATTTATGTAGAGCCTTTTGGGAATTGATTAAAAATTTGATTCAAAATGACAAATTTAAATATAATTAATTGGGCCTTATGGAAGTCAAATTAGACTAATTAAATCATGTAGGAAATTGTAATTAGTTATGATTAATTAACTTATGTGCTAATTAGGATTAATCAAGACTAAGTGATGTTTAATTAAACTAAAATGTGATTAGTGTGCTAAATTAATGAAACATGGGTTCATATTACATGGACAAGTGTCCCACTAATGAAAAAATAAAATAAAATAATAACAGACGGCAATTGAAATCAAAATGGTGAGTTTGGCATCCCAATATAAGTGCACTTATTTCATCTTTTTATCTTTTTTGGGTCACATCAATCAACATCTCCTCTCTACTTTTTCTACACATAATACAAGAAAAGTCAAAAAGTACACTTATTCTAAACTTCCCAAACTTGGCAAAAGAGAAAGGAAGAGAGAGCTCGGCTGAGAGGGAGAAACCGGGAGGAAGGAGAAACAGAAAAAAAAGGGGAAAAGAAGGAAGCTTTGTGGAATACTAAAGATTCAAGCTTAAAATTGTGGAAAATTCATTTTGAAGTAAGAAATTTCATCCTCTTCTTAGTATTGTTTAAATAATCTAGACATAAATTGATTTAAGATGAATTTTGAGAGGATTAAAAATGAAGATTTGAGGATCAATTATATAAATTGATGGAAATTGGGTTTTGTATGTAAAAATAGTTAGCTTAAAGATTATGAGTTATAATTCTTTAAATTTGTTAAGTTTGAGTTTAATTTTGAGAATCATTCTTGAATTGTGTTATAAAAATTACATGCAACAATGATGTATTGAAGATTTAATCCATGCAATGGAATTATGTTCACATTTATGGAAATCAACTTAGAAATTAATTATTTTGGGTTTGATTTTGCATATTTTATATGAATTTGAGTCTTATTTTTACATGCATGTGATTTGGTGAAATTAAAGAATTAATTCATGAACATGGTTAAGGTTAATCAATATAGAAATAATTATAATTCTTCAATTGAGCTTGGGTTTGGAAACCTTGGTATATGTGAGAAGTAAATTTACATACATCATGAATTGAGAAAGTTATGAAATTAGTCTCATGGATTTTGAAGAAATTGAACCATTTAAGTTCACATTTTGAAGAGAAAAAAGAAATGTTTTATGAACATCAAGTTTATGGAAATTTAGAATTAATCCTAATGTTAGATAAAGTTTTTGATTCTATAATTAGATTTGTTTAATCCATGCAAGTAATGTAATTTAAGATTTTATTATTTAAATTAATCATATTTTGGAACATCTATGATTATGAATTAAATTGACGTTATAAATTAAGTTAAGTTTAAGATTATGGAAATTAGTTGGAAAATTTATAAGAATATAAAATTAGTAATTTTGATGTCAATTTCATACATGTGAATAATTTTCTAAGGAAGTTATGACTTTAATTTCATGCTTTGAAGGAAAATAGAAAGAGCTTGAAGTCAATTTTATGTAACTAAAAAGAAAATGAGAGATTGGAGCCATGTTCAATTTATAGAGATTAATTTAGAGGTTAATCACTTTGGGTTTGGAATTTGGCTTGATATGGAGAAAATGAATTAAAACTAAATTTGGCAATTGGGACATGATTTTTGAATAAATGATTTTTAATTGAAAGTGTTTAACTAAATTATACAATGGTTCTCCATGTTTGTATACTAAAATACGTGTTTTGAGGCTTTGAATACCAAATTCGAACTTCAATTGCAATTTTGGAATTTCAAAATTTACGTTGTCCGCTCGAGCGAGGAAAGTCTCGCTCAAGCATGAAAATCGAGCTCCCAGTAGTTTTTCAAATTTTGCAGTCCGCTCGAGCGACCAAAGTGAAGCTCGAGCGGAGGCCCATTTTCAACATATTTTGGAAAATTACATTTAGTTTACATTTTTATTCTCATCTCTTTCCAAGGCATTCTAGACATGATTTATGACTCAATAAAGACTAATAAGCTACCAATCAACATAGATTAGTTAGTTGAAGAATGAATCATTGATCTAGTGGTAATTGTTTAAGAAGCCAAGTAAAAGATCAATCTATTTGGAAAAGAAGGGCTTAGTAATGAAAGAATATGTGAAATAAGAACCCGGTTTATTTGAATGAGAAAGAATAAGCATAGTAGAACTTCAGACTGTTTAAACGGAAAAAGATTAGGAAAGTCAAGTTTGATCAATGGAGTAATATTGTATTTCAATGTGTATATGTTATGTGCTTGTGCAGGTTACGCGCCATTGTCTGCCTGATTTATCTGATATGTTCGGTCCGTATAATTTGCTTCTGTGGCTATCTGTGAGTAATAACTTAGTAAAGTTATATTTAACTGTACTTATTTTCTGTGTGACAAAATGAGATCTGTTTTCTAAAATGATATGTTCTGTACAATGAATAATTGTCCAATTTTTGATATTTATTCGTGACATCCTTAGCATCATGTGATATCTGTTAGCTGTTACCCGGTATCGGAGGTTCCTTTATGGAACTTAATCTGTCAACACTCTGTTATCCGTACTGAAGGCCCCGTCATGGGGGCTCAGCTTCTGTTCTGTTACCCGGATCCGGAGGTTCCTTTACGGAACTGGTTATTCGTAACCTTACGTGTATACGTTCTGTTCTGTTCTATTAATGCTAATGGATGTATCACGTAAACTTAAGCATGACTTATGATTTCTGTATATGATCTGGACAAATTATGAATTTGATACGAAACTGAATTATGAATTCTGAATCTATACGGACTCATTCATTAAAACCCTTTACTCTGTTATTATTCACTGGGTTTTAGCTCACTGTATTATTTATGTATGTAGGTGATCAAACGCGTGACCAGGCTTAGAGGCATCTGCCTAAAATCTGTTTTGTCAGCCAACATACGTGCCTTCCGTGGAGGTTCCGGATATGTCAAATGATTATCGCTATGTGATTTAAAGTTTAAGTTTTGTTTTCGTACTTGGTTGAACAAGTCTTGTGTATTTTGTAAATAGGGCTAAGTCCCTTTTTGTCTAATCTGTATTATATATGTATATAAAAAGTTTAAAATTTTTCTGTCTCATTTAAGTCTGCACAGGTCAATGGACGTTATACATTGTTATTTGCTTCCGCTAGCCCCTAATATTATATTAATCTGTCTCAGAGGCCTTCGGTAATCCCAGGATTACTGGCCGGTTATGATGCTAAACCTATAGGGACTGGTTTGGGTCGTGACAATTTTAGCCTCAAATATAAAAAAAAAAAGCCTTTTAGCCACACTAACCCATTGAATTCAATATATATATATAGCTCATCAGTGAGGGCACAAGTTGTGACAACCTCATCATTTCAGAAAGTAAATGACAATTTTGTTCCTTTAGACCTATTTTGGAAAAAATGAGGTTAGGGACAAATTTATCATTTCAGCTTCAAATATCATTCCAAACATATTTTTCAATACATAACTCAAATAAAAATTCATCCTACCTTCTCAAACACAAAAATTAAAATAGTCAAAAAGATAAAAAATTTAAAAAATAGCCACTTCCCAAATACCCACATATATGTGTTTGGTACTTCCCTTTTAAAGTGAAAGGTTGGGGGTTTGAAAGGAATTAGATTACTTGTTTTCTAACATATATTTTTGTTTATTCCTTTAAACTTCAATAGTTCTTGAGATCACCTTTAAACTTCTCTAGTTCTTGAGATCACTTTTACTTGTAGAGGCAATTCATAAACTATTAAAATTTAAAGAGGCAGAAAAAAAAAAAAAAAAAAAAATACAAGTGCTCATGGTTCATTGATTTTTTTTTTTTGATCGATGGTTCATCGATTTGAGTCTCACAATTGGCTCTGGCTCTGGCTCATTCAAGTAACCAACTTGCTCGTGCAAAATGAAAGAGAAAATTAAATTTAAAAAAAAATAGAAAAAATACAACATGGTAAAAGTTTTGTAGCATAAAACATCATATAATGGCTAAATGTAGTAGTTCAAAGAAGTTATATAATTAGATCATACAAGATTCAAAATATATGTATATTGTGTATGTAACAACGTATGTATTTGAATGTCTAATGCTTTTTTGTTTCAAACAACAAATGTCAATTCACAGAAGATTTAATTAGATCATAGAAGATTCAATAAAAGATCTTCTATAACATACATATGTAAAGCTTTTTATTCAACCATCGCTATTGAGAAAGCCACAGGAGAGACAAGAATCTCCCATTGTCACACTCCTACCGCCTACTTTTGACCCCATGTTAAAAACCCTCCTTGCCATTTTGACTCTAATAATTGACAAGGAAAAGTCTATGATAATCAGAAAATGTCTTAGAATTTGAAATGGAGGGTGTAGATTTGATCTTCTCTTTGTGGAGATCACTCCATGAATGAATTATGGTCTTGGATTATATATTTTAGGTAATTTTTTAATTCTTTTTCAGAATTTGTAGACCTACTGAATTTAGAAAGTTATCAACGACTTTTAACCCGTCGGCAATTCAATTCTCGTTAAAGGCAAATGAGGGTGATAGTTATACACTTTTGGAGAAATTAAATTACATACTCTGAAAATAAAATTTACAGTCGAAATTTAAACTTTTAATGTGTTGTGAGAGAAGTAAATCACACGCAAAATAAATTTGAGATACATCACATTGTTATTAACACTATATCACGGTCAATATTTATCACTACAAATGGTTATCACAGTATTTATAAGAGTATAAATAATTGTAACTTTCATCATAAAAAATCGTAATTTCTTATTATTGTGTCCCTAGTTTTTTCTATGTAAACTATGCACTTTTGAAAAGTTACGTTGAGAAAAATTATCATAATGAATCACATTAAAATAAATTTATTTTGCAAATTTAATTTTAAAATACTTTTATAAATCTGTAAGTTGATTTAAAAAAATAAAATAAAATTATTGGCTGTCTAGCACTATGTGACTCTCTAGAACTGCATGATCATCACACCCATGACTAGTTGCATGAACCACATCCACATGCGCTCAATCTATGACGAAAAAATCTACAGTAAATTACACCTCCATCCTGAAATTCAGATTTAATACATATCATTCTTTAATATTCCCTCTGTCCCAAAATAATGGTCCCTTTTGAGGAATCTAATTTTTTTTGGTAGTATAATTATTGCATTTGAAAAAAATTGATTTTCCAAAATTATCCTTTTGATAATACATTTTTTGAGAATATCAATGTCATAATTGTACTTTTTATATTGTTTATTAATTTAAAAGAAGGGCAAAATAAGAAATTTATATTATTTTTGTACTTGATTTTTGAAGAGGGACTAATATTTTGGGACAATGAAAAATGGAATAAGGAACTAATATTTTGGGACGGAGGGAGTATTTGAAAAATTACACTGACCCGCTTATCAATGTAATTATTTAGACAGAATGAATGTTAGTACCAAAAGACATTTTTGCCCCTAAACGTCTACATGTAGAAATTAATAAAATAATGTAAATATTTTGTTGCTAGAGTTTCAGAAAAAATGACACTGTTATAATTGGACCATTTTCTTTATGGTATATTGGTAGTTTTGAATAGGATATAAGGTTACAAAAGACTATTTAAGGTTCCAGAGGGCAATTCGGTCACTTTTTCTTACTTTTTGTTTTTGTCATCAAGATTCTCTTAACAGATCTAACGTGCACTTCACGGCAGGAGGGGTTTGTGAAATAAGACTATTAACCATATGGGTGAAAATATAATTTCTAAAACGTCAAGGAATAAGATGCAATCGGACCAAATCTCAAGAGTGTCAGTGTAATTTACCCAAAAATCAAAAACTGATTGAGACCAAATTGCCCGATTTGATTAGATTTTCTCATTATACGGTTTGATCTTGGTTTTTAAAATTGACAAATCATATTTCATAGTTCGATCGGTGATTTTATAGTTACAAATCCGTTTTAAAATCGAACCGAACCGAACCGAACCGAACCGAACCATATATATATATATATATAAATATACATATATTTAATTTGTTAACTACCGTAAACACTCAAATATTTTATTAATATTAAATATATACACATAAATTACATTTTTATTTTTTCAAATGTGTTATTGTATAGTGGTAGAATTAGTTTTAAACATCTATCTAAATAATTCTTATGTTGTGAATAATGTTTTGTAATTTTATGAATGCTGATGGTGTTTCTAAAAATCGTAATTTCAAATCAAATTGAACCGTGTTTTAGTGATTTGGTTTGGTTGGTTCCGAGATTTTCATGGTTTGATTTGGTTTCAAATTTTATGAAAAGTAAGTAATGGCTTAGTTTTAATTTACTCTTAAATTGAACCAATCCAAACCACACTCACCCCTAGGCCCAACGGCACAAACAGGTGGTGCTCCATAATTGTGAAAGAGAACAAATCCATAGTTGTGTGTTGAGTGATAGAAGAACATAAAAGGCCATAATAATTTATAATCAATGTGTGACATATACTATGTGGTGCCCTATGAACACCGAATAATATTCCCTCAATGCCGAGGAGTATAGATAAAAGAAGGAACTTTATAGTATACATTTTCAAGGACATCTTAAGTAGGTGTTTCAGGTTTGCTTATTATATTTTTGGGACTTATTTTAATCTTTGGTAAAAAAAAATTCAAAAAACCTTAGATTTCTAGATTTAGTTTGACGAGACGTAATAGAAAATTAATTTTTTTTAAAATAAAAAAAAAACAAAAATAAACAATAAAAAAAAAACAGTAGATTTTTTGGCTTATTTATTTATTTTTTTTAGAATTTTTCAATTTTTTTTTACATTTTAGTTTGCCTACACAAGACGGAACAGAAAAATAAACAAAAAAAAAAAAATTGACATAATTTTGAAAAAAAAAAAATCACTAAAGACAAAAAAAAGAGGTGACTTATTTTGCTCATCTCAAAATAGGAAATATCATTTTGTGATGTTAGTAATGTCATTTTACACGGAAAAAAAAAAAAAGAAAAAAGTTACAAATAGTTAAATTTAGGATAAATTATACTGTTAGTCCCTATACTTTGATTTTTTTGTTGATTTGGCCCTTTTAATTTTAAGGAAAACAGTAATGATAGAGACCCCTTTGTGGAGGACCCCACAACCCCCTTTGTGATCCACACCATTCATGATGTGGACCCCACACATACATGAGTGGGCCCCACACATCATGAATGGTGTAGATCAGTAAGGGGGTTGTGGGGGTCCTCCACAAAGGGGGTCTCACTCATTTTTCTAAGGCAAAATTAAAAATCAAGTTAACTTTTCAAAAATAATTACATACACATGGAAAAGTTTAGGATTTTAATAATTAAAGTCCATAAACTTTACCATTAATCTGAAATTTATTTTTCAACGTTCAACTGATTTGTTATTTTCCCTAATTTTTATTAATTTAAAAGTTTTTACTTTGTCTCAAATTGGTCCAATTGTTAGTATTTGTTATCCCAGGTAGACAATCCAAAATTGAGTGAATTGGTTTATTAAAAATAATTTTACAATATTAAAAATAATAAATACAATATTCAAATTTTAACAATTAAAAAACAGAACAATAATTATCAATATAAAAGTAAGAGAGATAGGAAGAGAAAATCAAACACTGAGATTTATAGTGGTTCGGCACGTCAGGCCTACGTCCACTCCCCAAGTATCCTCTTCGAGAATTTCTCCACTATTCTTCAAATAATAATTACACTACTAGCTTCACGGATGAATGAACTTTTACAGACTAGTTTAGAATCCGGTATCTAGTCACACTTAACCAAGTGATTTTATCCCAAAAACCACTCACAAAAAATAACTTGATTAGTTTTAAATCCGGTACCTAGTCATACCTAATCCAAATAATTTTATCCAAAAAAATCACTCACAAAAACTCTATCCTTTTACAAGTATAAAAAGAATAAGGGATAGAAAACCCTCTTACAATTTTGCTCAAACTCTCAACAAATTTTCTCACAAAAAATATAACTCAATGAAGCACAATACAATATTTGAGAATATTTCAATATAACAATTTTTTCTCTTCTTCACTTCCTTTTTTTTCTTTTTTCTTACAAACAAAACACTCCTATATATATATATATAGAAAATATATTTGTTGAACATATATCTTCTAACAAATCACGAGGCATCGACTAAACCATGCGGAGAAGATTTGCAGCTCAAATACACGCAGAGAACACGCCCACGAGGAGTTTGAAACAATTGGCCAAACGTCCCCTTTGATGAATAGTGATACAAATATTTCAAAACTTTTGCTGTAAAATCAAATGATATACAGTGAATGCATAGTAACTTTTATATTAAAATATTTAACTACACAGTAATTTCTCTATTAAAATAATTGTATGCATAGTAAAATATCTTTAAATAATATTTATATTATATATGAAAATATATACCCTTTTAAAATCTTTGTAATTATTGTAGAGATTTTAGATACGTTCTAATAAAAATAACTAACCATTCCATGTGAGTATATCAAATTTTATCAAAAGAAAACAACTCACTAATATCACATTTTTCAAAAGAATACAACCAATCAATATCAAATTTTTCAAAAAATAAATAGTGACCAACTGTATTTTTTCAAAACGTAAATAGTAAATTTTATAAAATATTTTTGTAAAATCATATCTTGCAAAGTAATTTCGATTTAAATAATATTTATAACAAATATATCATACAACATATATTTTAAAAGATACAATTTTGTGTCAAAGAAAATAAACTTATGTATATTAAAAAATCATAATTTATCCCATAATATTTCAAACATCATCAAAATTAAACCACATGATTAAAAATCTCTCCCTTTTGATGATGACGATACAAGTATGAATTTGACACAAAATTTTACATGAATAAATGCAACAAAAATATTCAACAATCATAATACATGCATTTAATTGTATTGTATTTTCTCCCCATTTATTAACAATTTTTTTATGAAATAATTTATATATAAATCATAATTCATCTCACCCTTTGACATTATCAAAATAAAATATTGATGTTACCCAAAAGACAACCTAAGGGGGGGTGAATTAAGTTTTTACAAATAAAAATAATAATATCCTAATAAAAATTATGACTAGCACAATAGATAAATATAGTTGATAAAATAAAAATAATTAAAATAAGTGTTCTAACAACTATGTCAATTAATGATTTTAGCACAATAAAAATATAAAATATAGCTATGGCAAGTTAAATAACATAAAGAGATAAGGGAGAGAGAGACAAACAAATTTATAGTGGTTCGGTTTCAACTCGGCCTACGTCCACTCCTCAAGCTTCACTTGAGATTTTCCACTATTCTCTAGCTTCACAGGGTGCTAGCAACCTTTTCATAGATGGAGTAATCCTTCACGGATTTTACACAGACTTTCTAAGTCAAGAACACTGAGTGTACTCTTATAAGGTTGAAAAGAAGGTGTTTTTGCTTTCACAGAAAGTTACAAGAATTATCTCTCAAAGATAGATATGAAAATGAAGCTCTAGTTTTTCTGTAAACCTTACACAGGAAAGATGGGTTTAAAGCTATACGTCTCAGTGTATAATTTCTGAAAGATGATGTAAATAAAAATTGAAGAACACTTCTCAGAGAATTTTTCAGAGAATAGATGTGAGTGATTATAGATCAAAGAATATTTTCTGATTTTTTTGTAACTTGTTTACAATAGAAGCTTTGGTATTTATAATGAAACTTGTAGTCGTTTATAGCCGTTGTACTCTATCATTACTAATTTAAATATCTTCCACTCCATCATTACTAATTTGAATATCTTCTACTTGAACCTTTTGAACTGCTGCTTGTGCTGGGCTGTTTGAACCTCTGTTTTTGGGTTGTTTGAACTCCTGATTTAATCCAATATTAAATACATTCTAACAACATTTGGGATAAAGGTTCAGGTGAGAAATAATGGGACAAAATAAATTTTGATTCTATTTTTCTCTTTCAAATAAATTAAAACATAATTAAATGAATCATTAAAATAAATTTTGGATTCTATTTTTCTTTTTCAAATAAATTAAAATATAATTAAATAAATCATCAAAATAAATTTTGGATTCTATTTTTTTCTTTCAAATAAATTAAAATATAATTAAATAAATCATCAAAATAAATTTTGGATTTTATTTTTCTCTTTCAAGTAAATTGAAATATAATTAAATAAATCATTAAAATAAATAAGTGTAACAATTGATATACAGGTAAAGAAAATTATTTATCTTTTGAAATAAATGCAACAAGAAATATCTAACAATAATGATGCAAGCATTTAACATAATATCTGTTGTATATAGAAACTCCCCTTGAGTTAATGCATATGATCACAAATAATTTTAAGAAAACTCCTCCTAAGGTTATGACACTTCATTAAAAAATTACAGAATAGTTTCTCAATCAATAATACCAAGGACCATTAAGCTGCAGCTAAATACAATTGCACCAAGTGTACCAGCAAAAAAAGAAAGAAAATAAAAGACACATAAAACCAAATGCTTCATACCAGGTAGAAGCAATAGTAATACAATAACAAAAAGTTTGTAGCACATGTAACCACAAAAGAAGTATTACAAATTGCAAAAATAATTTTAGCATTTTGATAAGGGAAACACATGCTGGTGAATGTAAAGATCGTCGACAACGATGAAGATCGGTGGTAATGGTGAAGATTGGTGATGATGATGGAGAGGATTGGAAAGGATGGTGAAGATTAGTAATGGATATGATGTAGATCGGAGATAGATCTTGGTAGATTGGTGATAGATTGTGATGGATTTTGGTAGATTGGTGAAGGATTTGGGTAGATGATGATGGTGATGAACTGTGATGATGGAGAAGATCAGTGGTAATGGTATAGATCGGCGGTGATGATGATGTAGATTAGCAATTGTAACGATCCCAGTTTTGCCACTTCACTGAGTATGTTGGGGATCGAGCTGCCCGGTCAGCTCGCGGGGGTCTAGGGGGCAGCGTCTCTTGGCAAGTCCAAGGGCAGTGCCCTGGCGAGGATCGAGCTGTCCGGTCAGCTCGCGGGGGTCCTAGGGTAGCACCCTGGCGGGGTTGAGGGGCAGCGCCCCTGAAGCAAAAATGCATTAGAAGTTGCTTGTCCGCTCAAGCGGCCGTTTATGTGCTCGAGCGGAGAATGTTTGGTTCCAGAAGTTTGACCTGTCTCCAAAAGTATTGGGAAAGTATATTTGACGCTCGAGCGGGGCTTTCCACGCTCGAGCAAACCATGTTATATCAGTTCGTGAATTTGATATTTCAGATCACTTTTGTATATCTCTCTCTCTCGCTAAAAACCCTTTCCTCTCCTTTCTCTCTACATTTCCCCACGCCAAGTTGGATCAAAACCTTGATTTATCAAGATCCATTAGAGTTCTGCCATAAGTTCTTTCTCAAAGTTGGTTAACTTCTTGAGGGCTTCGTTATGTGCGGTAAACATCGAGTTTCGACACCATTGATTTTGGGGGTTTTATCTCATTTCTTCTTCAAAACGTGAGGTAGGGATTTTCTTAAAGTTATATATATATTTTTGCAAGATCTATATAATTTTCGAAATCATCTTTCGATAGCTTTGAAAATTGATTGTTGATTCAAGAAGTTGAGCGATTTTGAAAGTGGGTGTCACGACCCGAACCCGCCCCCGTGGGTTAAGGACGTAACCGGCCAGTAATCATGAGATTACCTACGGCCTCAAACCAAACCAAACGTATTTTAACAGAGTTAATGGGGGCCAAACGGAAGCAATTTAAAACTTTGTCCATAGAGCTGTGCTTATATGCACGTCATAACATTCCAGACACAAATATGTTAACAACTCACATCAGAAAATACACTAACAAAAGGTTCTGTACAGACAGGATCATAGTCTAAGTCACCCCGTCAAAACTGTACACGACAGATACAGAGTCCTCGCCAACATGACAAACTATAAATGCCAAACAAAAGGGCGAAGACGAGTCTCGTGCGTGAGACATAGGGACTGACTCTCAAAAACTTGGTTGTCCCACACTGGCTTCACTGGGGCTGGGTCCGGGCCTCTCTTAGATCACCTATAAACACATGAATGAACGTGAGCGAAAGCCCAGTGAATAATATCAAATAAGAAGATACAACAATATGTAGAACAACATATTCCGAACGGCCTTGGGCCCAATTCATATTTCTATTTAACATATATATATACAATTTAAGTCAAGTGACTGTGGTTCCAAACATACTGGTCTTTGGCCCTTTAATCTTTCATTTGTGTCAAAACGGCCTCTGGCCCATTCAAACTTTCATTCATGTCCATCGGCCTTCGGCCCGATCGTTTATGTCAATCGGCCTTCGGCTCACATTTATGTCAAACGGCCTTCGGCCCATATTTATATCAAACGGCCTTTGGCCCATATTTATATCAAACGGCCTTCGGCCCACATTTATATCAAACTGGCTCGTAGGCCTTTCATATCAAACTGGCTCATAGGCCTTTCATATCAGATTGGCTCATAGGCCTTTCGTATCAAACTGGCTCATAGGCCTTTCATATCAAACTGGCTCATAGGCCTTTCGTATCAAATTGGCTCATAGGCCTTTCATATCAAATTGGCTCATAGGCCTTTCGTATCAAACTGGCTCATAGGCCTTTCGTATCAAATTGGCTCATAGGCCTTTCATATCAAACTGGCTCATAAACCTTCCATATCAAACTGGCTCATAAACCTTCCATACCAAACTGGCTCATAGGCCATTCGTATCAAACTGGCTCATAGGCCTTTCGTATCAAACTGGCTCATAGGCCTTTCATATCAAACTGGCTCATAGGCCTTTCATATCAAACTGGCTCATAGGCCTTTCGTATCAAACTATGTCCACCATTCAAATTAATGAACTTTACAAAACTTACATAGAAGTAGCCATTGGACAATAACATATGTCAGATATGACTCACAGTGATCGGTTGGTTGACTTGCCCTGGAGCTTGACCCTATATATCTGTCACGACCCCATTCCGCCCCTAGTAGAATGGTGCCGTGATGGCCAGTAATCTGAGATTACCGAAGGCCAACTTACAAAGATTCACACACAATCAGAGTATACATATGGGGCTTACATGTGCGGAAGCAATGAATTTAAATCTAGTTAGTCCACAAGAGCCGTGCATAGATTAAATGAAATGGCATACATCTTATCATAGTCTTACAACTGGGGTGCAAGTAAAATAAAATACAAATATCACATCTTGATCAAAAGGCTTCTCAAGTCGACATGTACAAAAGAATTTAACTACAAGCCAAGAAGCATGATCTTCAAGATATTGCAAAACACAAATCCAAAAACACATCGGCAAAACACATCTAGGTGTCGCCGCCGTCCTGCTCATCACCTACATATATATAGAGAGGGTGAGCTTGGATACTCAGTGAATGGTACAAGTAATAAAGGGTTTGCATGATTGATATCCGAGATCTCTAACAAGACAATACATAATCATAGTTGTAACAAATCATGGAATAAATCAAGTTTATCTAACAAATCTTTCAAGCTTCATCAATCAAAGTCTTTCAAGGCTTTCAAGTTTCAAGGAATGACATTAACAAGGGTTGTGCTACAAATGCTTATAGTCCCCTAGCACGTACGGACTTTCAAAGGTTGTCAAAACCAAAGCTAATACTTGATACACAAAATAGGGATAGTCATTCATGCTTAACAAATACTTTTCCAAAACAAGCAAGGCAAAGCTTTATCAAAACTTTATAACATAACTTTATTAAAAATACCACTCACCTAGTTCTTCAAACGTCGGGGTCAAGGCAAGTCCAAGTCCTACAAACACATGCAAGGCCTATTGAATGCACTATCAAACAAGCTTCACATGCATACAGATGATCTTGGCATTCCTCAAAACTAAGTCAAATCAAAACAAAACACTGTTTCTCATTTTGGGAAAACACGCTGGGCACCAACCAAGTCTTGGCCGAGGTCCCACACCTTCTCGCCGAGGTGTGGTTCCGACGGCCACATTCAAAGGCAAGGTCGGGAAAATCTGGGTTTCCTTCTGCTGAAGAACATGAACATGAAAAATATGAATGCTCAATCATAACTTGTTATTACAAAATCTGGGATTTCATGCTATGAATTCAAAAACATGGACCTGGGTACCCATACTCAAAGATTTTATGAAAACAAACACAAAAACATGTATCTTAATGCAAACTTTCGGATCAAACAAGGTTTTTTCTTCAAGAACATATGAACATTATTTTCTCTTTCTAAAACCAACTTTAAATCAATGCATGGCATGCAGAACAAGTTCGATCATGCAATGCAGCTAGATAATCAATAAGAACAACAAGAGTAGTTTAAGATTCTAACCTCAAAACTCGAATCTAACGGTTTGAACTCTAAGGATCAAACTTGGAAGTCTACTTCTCCCTCAAGAACTTCTTCCTCTTCTCCCTAGAGCTTCTCTCTCTAAAAGACAAGATATGATACAAAAAATGACATGTTTCTAGCTCTGTTGGCTGTCTTAACCCTCTGCAGGGGCACGTGGCAACGGCTGGTTGGTTCTCCTCAAAAGGTGACTGATCGAAAAGACAAGACTATGACAAAGTGTATTCGACAAGCTAGGTGGCAAGGGTACTCCGGCAAGTAACAATCTCGACTAAAGACAACGCATCGGCAAGTAAGGGAACAATGATCTCGGCTAGGAAGGACAACACTTGGCCTAGCTGTGCCACACCTCGGCCTAGATGTGCCACACCTCGGTCTAGGTCATACCTGTCCAGGAACAAGATCACTTGGGTTCAAGGATAACATCTCGGCCCAGATAATATACATCTCAGCCTTGGTGACGAACACATCGGCCTAGATAATGACATCTCGGCCAATATGTCAGGATGCGAGTGGAGGTCAACCAAAGAAACCTCAAGATGGTTCTAGGTGTAAGAGTATCAAAGGAGCGACCTAGGCTTAAGATGACCTCGGCTAAAACACACACCAAACAAGAAACAGACCATGCAAGTAATACATGTGCCAGACAAATCAAGGTTTGCAAAAGCAACATATCAAGACAAGATCATGTAATACATGCAAGTATGACTAGGGTGAAGTGAGGGTTGTTACAATATCACATAACACATATGGGTTACAAATAATTCAATCCATTCTTTAATTCACATATTCCTCTTTAGGCTTCATTCTTATTTCTTTAATTCAATTACAATGCTCAATGTATGCCTAAGAGTGCTTAGAAGTGAAAGGGAACGGAAAAACAGAACACGGAATGCATTTTCAAAATTTCAGAAAACAGGGTCCCCGCTCGAGCGGACCCTTAAGACCTGCAAAAGTACTGGTTGCATGAAAAATACGCTCGAGCGTTAAATAGAGCGCTCGATCGGAAGGCTTGTCTACAAAGCTCCCCCGCTCGAGCGTGAAATACCCCGCTCGAGCGGACACTAAGTCTGCAAAAAGTACTGGGAGCACGTATTTCCCGCTCGAGCGGCACTTCCCCCGCTCGAGCGGACATCAAAATTCTGGGTTTCCCAAATTGTGTTCTTGAACTCCAATTCGACCTTCAAGCCAACATTTCTTGCATGCAATGGCTCAAATCTCAAATATAATTATACTAACATGGTATAAACCCCAAATTACAACCCAATGAAGCTTAATTTCATAAATAAATCACATGGATGCCCCAATCTCCCATCAAATTCACTCTAACATAACAAATTCATGCATTCAAGCTCATATCCTCATGAATTGTACATGCATGTGCTATATAACCCTTACTCTCAATTTAGATGATGGAAAGGTAATCAAAACATGAGCTTCAACTACAAATTTACATGGATCATGCCTTTTGAGCTCAAACATGCAATATTCAAAGCAATTACACACATGCATGCACATATGGGTCTTCATTACAACAAATTCAACTCAATCTCCTTATGATCAAACTAATCCATGTTCTTGACCCTCTTTCAAACTCAAATTCATAAGATGATAACTAAAAATGCATGAATTACTCACCAAGGAGCTTAATCTTCCAAACTCTAGTCAATTCTTGGACTTAATCTTCAAGATTTCCAAGCCTTGAGCCAAACTACACAATTCTCACTCTCTCTCTCTCTCTCTCTTTCTAAGGCCGACCCTCTCCTTTCTTTCTTGAGTTAGCATCAGCCAAAATGATATATGGAAGAGGAATTGATTATAATAAGGCCCCTTTTTAGCCCCACTCAACACATTATTTCATTATAAACAATTGGGCACTTAATTCATTAATTTAATCAATCTAATTTGATCTGAATCAATTTCCAATTAAATTTCACTATAGGTTCGAAAAATTATGCCAATCACAATGGCGTAATCAATTTCGGGTTCTGTGGCTGATGGGGCCTTCAATTTAATTTCCGAAGCGGGAGAATCAAACAGATATTCCTACGGTGAACAGATAGAAATTCAAAACCACATATTTTCACATAATGGCACATGAAATCATATCAATCACATAATTATACTCATATTAAGGACCAATTGACATATTACGGAACAGGGGTATCACAGTGGGTTTGCCTCTTGTTCTTTTAAAATGATCTTATGGGTTTTGCTCTTCGTTGATTAAAGAAAAAATAATTTTGGAAAGTTTTATTTCAAAAGATTTGAGTTGTATAGTTTTTGTGAGAAAACGTAAAATTTGGGGATTTCTTTTTAAAGGAGATTGAAAATCCATGAATGATTTTGTTATATTTATTTTATGTGTCAAAATAAATGGATGTTTGGAAAATTTCTTATTTATATTTATATAAATAATAAATTTCAGGAAATATGAGAATTGTTGTTCATTTTGGAACTTATTGTTCAAAATGTTGAAATGGTTTTGAAATAACTAATTGTTGAAGATACTTGAGAAGAGAGAATTGTGTTATTCCTTGGATGATGAATTGAAATAAAAGTATTTATATTCATCTTGTGAAATTGGCATATCAATTCATTTGATTACATTAAATTTTGAAAGTTGATTTGAAAACTTGCATTGAGAAAAGAATGTTGAGAAACAAGTTTTCATGGAATAGTTTTGGGGTAAATACGTTGGTAAGTCTTGATAGGTGGTGTAGATGATATTGAATAAGTTGGCCTAAGAGTCCGGGGTAAAAAACAGAAAACTTGCGCGGATAGGTGTCGAGCCTTCCGGTTAATACCGATAAAAATAACAATTTGGTAGTACTTGTATAGTCTACTTGCAGACACTGAACTAGGGATTACCAGAGTCGTATTTACCGCCCTTGAAATAAATTGTTAAGTTCTGAACAATTGAAATTGCATGATATCATTGAGCATGATGGTTTTCAAAAGATGAAAATGTGATTTATTTTCAAAAAGGGCATAGCATGGCATGTGCATTTCATCTCTTGAGACTTATATAAAATGTATATACTTTGTTAAGAATTTCCTACTGGACTTTATGCTCACCCTACGGGATTTTTGTGCAGGAAAAAATGTGGTGATCCCACCCAACTAGGGGTGTGGAAGTATGTGTGCTGGGAGTACAATGCTCTCATTTTGCTATGACTCTGTGTGTAAGCCAAGGGCTATGTTCGTGTGAGTTTGACTAACCGTTTTATGTAACCAGACTCAAGCCTTGGAAACTTTTAAACCCTTGGGAGTATTTATTTGTTTATTTACTTGTTGTTGGATTAATGTATTGTTGTATGAAGAACTATTGTATCATGTAATGTAAGTTTGGAGATTTATATTCGGTTTTCCTTGAAAGAGCTATGATTGTTGTCTTATCATTTGAGTTAGAAATTTGGGGCGTTACAGTAATGATAGAGATGATCGAAAATGATGGAGAAGATTGGGAATGAATTTTGTGTAGATCGAAGATGGTTTTGTGTAGATCGGAGAAGGATGTATGTGGATCGAAGATGGATTTGTGTATATTGGAGATAGATTTAGATGGATGATAGTGGTGATGGAGTTATTGTCGGAGGATGATAGGGAGCAAGAGTGTGGTGAGAAAGAGAAAAAATAGAGAGCAAAAAGAGAAACCGAGAGAGAGAGAGAGTGGGACGATGAGGGGTGAGATAGGGAGAAAATTTATAAAAAATTACATAAAAATGTTTAACAAAATTATTTCTCCGCCTAAGTTGGTGCTTCCCTTTTCTGTGGTGATTTTGTGCAGATATAGCAATTATAAAACAATCACATGAAACATACAGTGTATAAAATGTAATCATATCAAGTTAACTAAGCACATAATAAATATTGTTATATTTCACTTTCCTCTTTTATCTTTAATAAAAATAGATAAACTTAAAATATGAGAATATTTCAATATGTGCCATGATTAATTAAGAATTTAGAATGCTATTTTTGAAATTTTCAAAATATAACACATATGAAGTCAAATTAAAAAATATTACATTTAATCAATATATTACATCATCAAAATCAAATGTGATTCAATAAAGATAATCAAGATATAATGAAATCACAATTTTTTTTATTATTTATAATCTAAATCATTCTTGTGGCTTATATGATATTATGTGAGCATGGTATGGCAAAAATATATGTATGGCAATGGTATATTAATGTATGCAACAGAGTAGAAAATTTATCATCAAATAAGATATTTTCAAAATTGGAAACCAACTTTTATCAATGTCATCCATACCAATTATTTACTATTGTTGCTGAATGTTGCATGATTATTATTCATCCGAGAAAATGTGGTGAATATTATCCCCGGTCAGATATTTTGAACATTCACTGTCCAAATATCATTTTCTTCTACCAGATTTCACCTTGAAGCACACCTACAAAAAAAAAAATCAAGTTTTCGATTTTGGTACCCAAACTTTTTTAGGTCTGTGAATGTTAGTTTCAGAGTTACTTGATTTTGGAACCCATACCATTTTTGTTCTATGTAATCCCTTTTTAAATTGATATGATAAAATTGTAACCATTTCTATTACAATAATGGCATACAATATTATGATTACTAAATGATGATTCTTTAACAAAGAAATTTTTATAAAATATTTGTTTCTTGTGGGGTTTGTACCCAATACCGGCCTTGTCAAAAATACAACTTTGATTTCTAAGTAATTTATTTAAATTTTCTTTTTCTTGGGTAAATTTGAAAATTGTTTTATTTAAATCTTCAATTTTTTCTTTTAAAGAATTATTTTCAATTTTCAAATCACTTGAAGAATTCTTGAGAGAATCATTTTATTTTTTTAAACTTTCGCTTTTATTTTTTAAAGTTTCATTTCATTTTTAAAGACTTCATTTTTATTTTTCAATATTTTAGTTTCATTTTTCAAAACATCATGTTTAAGTTTCAAATCATTTAGTTTATTTTTCAAAATAAGAGATTCTTTTGATTTCAAAATGTCATTTTCTTCTTTTATCTTAAAAAAATCTTTTTGCAACACTTCAATTTTATTAGATAAAGATTCATTTTCTTTTGTTGAATTTGAAAGTAATTTTTTAAGTGCAATATTTTTAATGCCAAGTTTTCGAAATTCATCATGTAATTATTCAAATGCGGATTCTAATTCATCAAAAGAATAATATTCATTATTATAATCACATATCTCATCATCTTCATTTGTCATTAAGCATAGATGAAATGATTCATTGTTGTTGATTTCCTTATCGGAGCAACATTCATCATTATCTCCACATGCAGATTTTACTTCTTTTGTAATTCCATTTACTTGAGTCATGCCTTCGTGTGTGACTTTTAATTTTTCCCAAATCTCTTTTGCTGTGTCACAATCACAAATTTTATTATATTCATTAAGATCAAGTGCACAGTTCAAAATATGTTTTGCTTTAGTATTTGTTTGAGTTTTTCTAAGGTCATTCTTATCCCATTCTTCTTCTATTTTAGGAACTTTCTTTGTGTCTACGATTTTGGAAGGCATAATTAAACCATTTTAAATAATATTCCATATCTTGTAGTCTGTTCCTTGAATATATATCATTATTCTATTTTTTCAATAATTATAATTACTACCAGTAAAATATGGAGGGTTGGAAGGTGAGTGACCGTCAATAATATGTGTTCCTATAATGGTTGCCATTGATCAACTCTAAGATTGTTAAGTCAAAAAATGCTAGAGCCTTTATTTTGATACCAATTGTTATTTTAGGTAGACAACCCAAGAGGGGGGTGAATTGGGTTATTAAAAATAATAAACACAATATTCAAATTTTAACAATTAAAAAACAAAACAATAATTATCAATATAAAAGTAAGAGAGATAGAGAGAGAAAATAAAACATTGAGATTTATAGTGGTTCCGCACGCCAGACCTACGTCCACTCCCCAAGTATCATCTTCGAGAATTTCTGCACCATTCTTTAAATAATAATTACACTACTTGCTTCACGGGTGCTACTAAACCTTTATAAACTAGTTTAGAATCCGGTGTCTAGTCACACCTAGCTAAGTGATTTTATCCCAAAAACCACTCACAAAAATAACTTGACTAGTTTTAAATCCGGTGCCTAGTCACACCTAATCCAAATGATTTTATCCAAAAAAATCGCTCACAAAAACTCTCTTTTTACAAGTATAAAATGAATAAGGGATAGAAAACCTTTTTACGATTTTGCTCAAACTCTCAACAAATTTTCTCACAAAAAATATAACTCAATGAAGCACAATACAATATTTGAGAATATTTCAATATAACAAATTTTTCTCTTCTTCACTTCTCTTCTTCTTTTTTTTTCCCAAACAAAACACTCCTATATATATATATATATATAATATATCCGTTGAACATATATCCATTGGGAGAGGGACGCTCCTCTAACAGATCACGAGGCATCGACTGAACCACGCGGAGAACACGCCCACGAGGAGTTTGAAACAATTGGCCAAATATCGCTTTCGATGAATAGTGATACAAATATTTCAAAACTTTTGCCAAAATCAAATGATATACCATGAATGCATAGTAACTTTTATATTAAAATATTTAATTGCACAGTAACTTCTCTATTAAAATATTTATATGCATAGTAAAATCTCTTTAAATAATATTTATATAAGATATGAAAATATATATCCTTTTAAAATCTTTGTAATTATTATAGAGATTTTAGATATGTTCTAATAAAAATAACTAACCATCACATGTGAGTATATCAAATTTTGTTAAAAGAAAATAACTCATCAATATCACATTTTTCAAAAGAATATAACTAATCAATATCAAATTTGTCAAAAAATAAATAGTGACTAACTGTATTTTTTCAAAACGTAAATAGTAAATTTTATAATTTTTTTTTTTTTTGTAAAATCAGATCTTGCAAAGTAATTTTGATTTAAATAATATTTATAACAAATATATCACAAAACATATATTTTAATAGATAAAATTTTGTATCAAAGAAAATAAACTTATGTATATTAAAAAAATCACAATTTATCCCATAATATTTCAGATATCATCAAAATTAAACCACATGATTAACATAATTTTTTTTATGACAAATGTGCACATGAGTTGCATATGTTATGTTTTTAGAGGCAAATATTTGTAAAATTGATCAATTCAGTGACTTAACATCAATCAACTCACTGATAGTGTCTTATAGAAATAATCCTAATAACGCTATCAACTGAATCAAATTGATGCAAAATCTAATAGTAAAGATCAAAATTGATACAATTGAAATTGTAATAACCATAATAATACAACAAGTAAAATATAGGAATTACCAATATAATTTTCCTTTAAATTTATGATGTGGACTCTTAAATTGGAAGTTATGAATTAAATGCATTTTGCATGTGACTCACAACACCCTAATGTTTAATCTACATCATAGCACTTCACTTTCTGAAATTTTTTTCCTAATACGTAACATTTTAGATTAAGGGAAAATTACCCATCAATGGTAGTTTCAAAATTTTATTACAAATTCATTCAAAATTGTATCCTTTTAATTATTAATATTTATCAAATTTATCACTTATTTGTAATTATTTTTTAAAATTACTCCTAAATTGAAATTCCCCTAAAATTAAAAGAGATTGCGAGTGAATTGTTTTATGGGTGCGCAAAGTTTGAAGTGAATGAGTTTAGTATGTAAGATTTAGAGGATGGGTATTCAATATATCCCATAATAGAAAAAAAAAAAAAAATCAATTATTGTCTCTAGTTAAGTTTTTTCATTTTCTTTTCCATCCATAAAACTGCAAATTGAAAACTCAAATCCTTTTTCTTGTGTTTTTTTACTGTGATTGTTGAAAGGAGCCACACTGTTAGAGATCACCATTCAAAGAAAGAGAATTCTTTCCAACATTTTTTTAATCCAATTAGTATTTAAAATCCAAAACAAAAATTGTGTGATACAAAATTGGCTTAATTTTTTGCCACAGATGGTGGAAGAAAATGTTGGCGGGGGTCCAATGAAAGTTCACACCTTGTCCCTTCATGCAGATACGGACATAGACAAACATTATTTGTCAAAGGACATATAACCTTTGTTAGATTCATCGACTTTAAGGTACTATGCCGACACACTTTGTCAAAGGGCATGTGTATCGTGCCACATAAATCCAACAATTGGTCTGTCTTTACAATTTCATTTTAGTTATTTTCATTGATTTCTTAATTATTTTTTTAAAAATATAAAACATTAAGAAAAAATTTAAGAATATAGAAACCAATTACAAAATAAAACACAACCTTCTCACATGGGATTGGTTTTTGTAAGTCTCACACTTATATGAAAAAGTTATGCTTGGTTTTGTGATTGATTTATGTATAAATAGAAATGAGAACTACAATGAAAAGTGCTAAAGACGAGTTAATGTGTACCAGCTAAGATTGAAAAATATGCAAAAAAATGTATTGAATTATATGTAAAATGTATAAAGATAAGTAGTGTTAAAAGAAAATCCGTGGAACCGGTAAAATGAACCAAACCGGTGGTTTTTATTAGCTTAGGTTTTGGTTTTGGTTTTGAAAACAATTGAACCGTTGAAATTGTTTGGGAAAATATATGATTCTCCACAAGTAAATCAATCAATGAGAATAAAAACTAATGCGAAAAAATTAAATCAAAAGCAACACAAGAATTTTTACGTAATTCCCTCAATGTGAGGTATGTCTATGGGATCGAAATCCGATTCCACTATCAACCAAATAAGTTTTCAAACGAGACACGAATGGTCTCACAAAACCACCCTTAGGTGAATTTCAAATATTCACAAATAAATAAGAGGAAAGACCTCACCAATAGATGAACCAAAATCTTCGAAACAAAATTGTAGAAGATCCAAAATTACGAACCAAATCCACTTCAAAGTAGAGTCGACTACCTTGAAGCCCAAAGCACCGAATTGAATTTATATCAAACAACCTGCTGTCCACAGCAAACCCCACCGAATTGATCTTCTATTGTTTCTATCGCAGCAACACACTTTTCCTTCTTTTTTCCTTGGGAAAAACAATACCACAAATATCTATTGTGAATCTAGGGTTTTTATCAAAACCTTAGTTGTTTTCAAATTGAATTGAGTCTCCACAAAATTAGATATAATATATAAAAAATATATTATAAAAAATATATTATAACTAATATCAAATCAAATTAAACTCTTTTAATAAACTAATTGGGTCCCATAGTCCAATAAGGAAATTGGTCTAATTTAGATGGAATCGGTAAAATGAACCAAACCGGTGGTTTTTATTAGCTTAGGTTTTGGTTCCGATTTTAAAAACAGTTGAATCGTTTAAATTGATCTGACTCCTAATTCTAAGGCTTTGATTACTATTTTGAACTAAACCGAACTATTATTTATTTATTAAATATTTTTGCATGTAAAAATAAGAATATAGAAGTTGTTTATGAGATTTGAACACTAATTTTAATTGAAAAATTGACAAACTCTAACCAATTTAACTAAATTATTTGTGTGTATAATTACTCGTATTTTACATGTATTCTAAAATAGTATTTGACAAGTATGTATTAACCAAAAGGTGGTAGGAGGTTACAACGATAATCAGTTAGCTGCTTTAGAATTACTAGTGGTTAGCCAAATAAGCAACTCTATGGCGGCTGACCAATTACCGTTGTGACTTCTGAACTCCTTTTGGTGGCCTTTGGGCAACACTCTGGACACCTTTGATCATCATATCTGTCCACTTTCCACTGTTGGCCAACATCTCCACCAACTTCTCAAACATATTTATCTATTTTTATTTTTATTTATTTTCAAAATATTTTTATAAACTAAATGAATTTTCAACTTTTATTCTTTACAATAAAAATAAAGTTTTCTTACCTTTTTATTTTTATTTTTATAAATATAAAATAGACACCAACAAACTTAACAAACGATTTTTAAGTGGTCACATAGTGTTGGTGTGGTAATAAAGCGTTGGAGGTAGTAGTAGAGGTGATAGAGAGAATGATGGTAGTAGTAGTAATGATGGTGACACCGATAATAAGAGAGTGTTAGTGGGGGCTCTGGTGGTAATAGTGATATTATTTATGTAATGTTAAAAAATTTGGAAATATTCAATTTCAGTATAGATTTTTAATAAAAATTATAAATAAATAATAAATTATATATATATATATATTAATTATTAAAATTATAGTAAACGAATCCGTGAATATGTAATAATTTTTTTTAATTGTACTACTGTTACATATTTTTCTCTACAAAATAAGTACAAAATATATATTTTTGTCAACAAATTATTTTGAAAATTATATTTATTATTGATAAAAATTTGATATAATCAAATAACTATTGATATTCAATCAATATAATTCTTTTACAAAAATTAAAATATTTTGATGAGTAATACATACTAATGGTGTGTTTGGTTAGAGGATTTGAGGAGGGATTTGGAAATGGAAAGAGAAAATATGTGTGAAACTAGGTGAAATATAAATATATTTTATTTGCATTTCACCTACATTTTCTCTTTCTCTTTCCCTTTCCAAATTTTTTCCCAAATCCCCTAACTAAACGCAGCGTAAATGATTTATGTCATCAACATAGAATCTGTGATAAACTTCTACAGACTCAATGGGGGTGTTTGGTGGGGTTTTTTTGAGCCAACTTATGGCTTTTGGCTTTTAAAAAGTTATTTTGGATTGTTTGGTTAAACTTATTTCAAACAGCTTCTGATTCTAACAACTTATTTTAAAGTAAAAAAAAGCTGATTCTGAGAAGCTGCTTACCCCTTACTTTTGATTATCAACTTCTGCTGTGGACATGTTAACTCACGGTTATACTCTTAAATTTTTTTATTTTTTATTTTTTTAAAAATAGAAAAAGACCCAAATGGACTCTAAAATATTATTGTTATTTTTTATGAGAAATGTAGACAAATAGTGAATAATAAAAATAAAAATTAATTGAAAAAGTTACTTCACAGCTTATTTAACAAACACTATTCAGCAACTTAAATCTATAATTCAACAATTATACCAAACAAATTAATAACTTTTAATTAAAATCATAATTTATAATCTGTTAAGTTACCATTTATAATCTGTTTCGACAGTTACGCCAAACAGTACCAATAATATACTCTAATTCCATCTCGGACAGAAGACAAACCTGACTCTTTTTTTTTTTTTTTTTTTTTCTTTTTAAATAAAAACCACCTGGAGAGAAGCTGCTGGCCATTTTTTTTTGTTATACATGTATGTATATTACAACGGACGGAGTGTACATCAAGTGTGGTCCAGTTGGGCATAGACGGGGAGGGAGGGAGGGAGGAAGAGAGAGAGAGAGAGAGAGAGAGGGGGTAATGTAAAGTAAAATTCATTCTCCAAACCTCATTGTTTCACCTCCCACACAAACCCCCTGAAACCCATTTGACTGCAGTTTGCTTCAGAGAGTGGGATTCTCTCACTTTTCTTTGAGAGTAAATGCTCCAATGGAACTTGTTAAAGGGTTTTAAATATTTTGATGTATGTACATACCTAAGTATAGATTTGCTGAGATCTTTGAAGTCGCTTTCCTCCTGTTTATGACTCTCATGACGACAGTGACCCATCATCTCCCCTCTCTTTATATTATGCGTAAATAACAACACTTCTTTCATCCCCCTAATTTTTTGCCACTCACTTTTTCCCATTTCTTCTCTTTCTTTTTCTCTAATTTGAATATGCTTTTCAGCTTCTCTTTTTCTTCCTTTGCTTTTCTCATCTTGTTTTTTTCCCCCTTTTTTTGTTGCAGTGAATGAATTGACATTCAAATTTATACCCTGCACCACTGGAGATTTAGGGTTTCAGTTTTTCAAGACACATCCCCTATTGTCAGCAGTTAAGTTCTTCTTTCTTTTCTTTACTTTTCTTTTTATTTATTTATTTATTCATTTCTTTTTTAATTAAAAAAATGAATGTTTTACAATATGAATTTCACTTAATTTTGTTTGTCACAGTAAATCCAATGACTAGATCATCTATGCTACTGCTACTTTCTTTGAGTGTATTTTTGGAATTTGAAGTTTTATGGCTTTTATTAGAAGGCTAAGAAATTTAGGTTTGTCCACACAATAGTGATGATTGCATATGATATGTTTTCTTCATTAATTGGGGCTTCCCATTTAAAACAATCTAAGGTGAAATGGGAAATGGGTCTTTATCTCTCTGTAGTCAAGCTTATATTTAGGGTTAGGGTCTGTGGAAGGTTCATGCTGCCTAGCTTTTCTGTTCTGGAAGATTTTCTTAATTGTTCTTGGGTTTTAGATGTTTTATTAGTATGTTGTTGTAAATATACTCTAAATGTGTCCCTTGTACTTTTGAGAATCTTTCATGCTACTTGATAATAGAAATTTAAACCAAAAAAAATGAAAAATTGAAAGAGAAAAGTTGGTTTTGACCACTCCTTGTTAACTAAGACATACACATTTTAAGGCAGCTTTAATAGGTTTGAAATTCCGTCTCTTCTGATTTATTCTAAGGCCAATAAGATTATTTTTTGATTCATTTTTGTTTCTTTTTCTTGTTGGATTGATGACCCAAAAAAGGTTTTGATCTGAAACTAGTTTTTCTACATATAGCTTGAAGTGGATATTAGTGATAAAAGAAATTTAAACCCAAATAAATAAATAAATAAAAGTTGAGAAAGAAAACTTGGTTTCAAACACTCGTTGTTATATTCTAAGATTAATAACATTATTTTGGTTTCAATTTTGTTCTTTTCTTGTGTTACATTGATATGATTTCCCAAAAAAGGGTTTTGATCTAAAACTAGTTTTTCTACATGTAGTAAGCTTGAAGTGGAATAGTAGGACTAACCATAAGAAGAAACTCCAAAAATTTGTTCGCTATTATCATTGTCCTCAACTGATTACTGTTAAAACTCATCATAATATTTTGATTCCTAAGTCAACATTCTAAATTGGCCATATTTTGTATACATGTTACTTTTTCTTTTAGTTCTCATGGAAGAAAACTACTTATGCTACTATGTCAAGAAAAGCATTCACTACTGTCAATTCCTTCATGAAGCTGGTAACCATATTTGATCTATTTAATCAAGAAATGAGAATTGCTTCATGTCGCCTACATTTAAGTTACAATTTTACGCTTTTCTTTTCATGTTTGATGGAAGAAAATTATTTGTGGTTACCATGTTGTAAATTTTGTAACTATGGCTTTGCTACTAACCATTGAAAATCATTGAATAAACTGTTTCTCCTTATTGTTTTCTCTATAATGAGTCACATAATTAAGCACAATTACATATAATAATAAAAAATTAAAAAAAAAAGAGTAACATAAGCATATTTGAGCATTTGAAATTCTATATTACGAGTGTTCACAGACACTGAAAAGCTCACTATTGGTTTTAGTAACAAGCAAAATGATGGTTTCACCATTGATGATTAGAAAAATTAAAGCTGGGGGAAAAGATAAATTTTCATTTATTTTTTCATATGTGGCAGGGTGGAGTGCAGTTGAATTACGGTTAACACTGGCGAAAGTAGCTGCACGGGATTGGTGAGAGAGCTTCCTTCGGTCCACTCATGGATGAGATAAGGGGTCTGAATTAGCTGCCGACTCATTCATTCAAGCACTCAGTAGAAAGGGCATTCATTAAATGGCTACTGTGATTGCATGAATGATGCGGGAGATAGTTTTCATTCCTCTCCCTCTGTGCTTGGACTGAAGGGAGCTCCCTCTTTCTGCTGCCCGATCTTTTTCCTTCATGCATTATAATCACTCTTGTTTTCTAATAGCAAACTTTTTCTATTGGATAGTACTGACTTTAACTGCCTAAACTATGTAACATCCAAATATTTGGATCTTCTTTCAAGTTATTTAGGGCCTCATGAATGCCTAATGATCCCTAAAATGCTATGAGGCTCATTACTGCTTGGCACTGGTGCAGTTGGGGAACATCCCAAATTTCAAGTTAGCCATTTTCTTCCTACTTTTCCTGTCTAGAAAATTTGTTTCTGGTCTCCCTCGCTCTTATAAAGTTTCAAGATTATTGTGATAACAATCTTCTTTCCTGGGTATTACCTTTTTCATAGTCCTCTCTTTAATTAGTATATGTAGACATATTTATCGTTGCTTTTTTCTGGTGTTTTCCTGATTTGTTTGCCTTCTTTCCTTTTTCTATAGCTATTTTCTCTAACCATGGCCCTTCAGATGTATCCTCAAAAGGTAATGTGAATTGTATCCATCAACATTACCACATAAAAATTGTTGGACCATTTTAATATCTTTTATTTATTTATTTATTTATATATTTTGTTCATGAATCTTCCGTTTGTCTTGTTCATGAATCTCATCTTGTTCATGAATGGAGATTTATTGCTTTGGTGATCTTTTGTCTTGTTCATGAATGGAGATTAATTAGAATTCATGAACTAGGTAGTGAGTTAATATTTGTACACTCTCCATTTTCTCTAGGTTTATGGTTATTATTATTTTTTGGTGTATTTTGTAAGGTTCTAGTGGCTTATAAATAGTTCATCTCATCTATTCTGTTCTACACCAACACACCAACTATTTTCTATACAAGAGAGATTACTAGCAAATAAGGGTGTTTTTCTTGGTGGAGCTTTGAGTTCACCATCTTGTGCAGAGTTGGCTTGAACCATACGACAAGTGGTCAAGTTGTTGTATCTTGGAGGGGACAAGTCATAGTTTTGTGACTGCTGCATCAGTATTTGGATTCTTCCAACCGCAGTGGGTTTGATCTCTTTAAAGAAAACGAGATATCCGTGCCTTAGCCTAATCTATTTGTATCTTATTTTCTTGGCGTTATTTATCAATAAAATATAAATTTTTTTGGTATTTTCACCAACAAAAATATTGAATTTTGTGTTGTTATTGAATAAAGTTATATTCTTCATGAGGTTTGCTCATATTGGTCGTCCCACTGAATTTTTTCCTTGCTTGTTCCCAGGTTGTCCTCTAAAATCATTGTTAGATTCACTTGTTCACCCATTGAGGCTGAAGTGGTTCGTGAGATAAAACTTCATCTTCTTTCTTCCTTCACTTCTTGTTTATTTTTTCATTTTTCATTTTTTTTTTTTGGTTTGCCCTTTCAGCAAACAAAATGGTGAAGCTCCCCTTTAGTCTTCTTACATTATATATTTTTCTTTATATCTTGAGTGCGGAGTAAGACCTGTTTAATTGTTTTTTTATTTTTTTTCAACTGATGAAGAGGTGTTGAGTCTTCAATCTGTAGTAATACAAGGTGCAATGGTGATTGGAAGTTGGATCAATATTGTGCTTCTTTTATTCTCGATGAGTTTTTATTTGGAAACTGCAGAGTTTGGCTTTCATGTTGTATACTTGGAGGGTTTAGGTTTTGTTTCGCCTCCAACTATGACTAGGTTTTTGCAACACGCGCCATGCGCCTTTGATACAAATTTTTTGGCTTAAAAAGAGGTGAAAGTCCATTAAAAATAAGAAAACATCACACTGTCGGTCCTTTTTTCTAAGCCAATAAGAATACGAATATTGGGTTTGAAACTAGCAAATTGAGTACTTTAATGACTTAGTCGCCTGGCGAAAGTACAAAGTTATGTATGCTTTGAGTTTAAAAGTTGAGTTCGATGTGGTTCGTCGAGAAAGAAAGTACACTTCGTTTCATTTTAATTTCATTTGCAACTGTGCCATGAGCTCATTGCTTGCATATTTTATATCCATTGGCTATGTGAGCCCCCCATTGAGATGTTGAATATATAGTTTGTTTAATTTGTTTAAATTACTTTCAATTTTCTCAGACAAGTGATGGTTTGGTATATTGGGTTAAGGGATTTTGCCTAATGGGGATGGGGGGACCTCTTCAGCGCAGATCCTGTTTTGGCAATGAGCTTTGGTCTGTCTTTTACAATAAGTCAATTTATGTTGTTTTCATGTGGTCCCTTTTTCTTTTCTTTTGTTTTCTGTTTTTCTTCATAATGTTTGGAAAATGGGAAAAGATGCATAACAATAATGTTGTATTTTTAATTGAGACATAATTGTCTTTGTGAAGTTGAATAACAAAAAAAAGACAACTCAGTGCACGATAGTTTTGGTACTATGTTTGGAAAGGGTCCCGTTCAGAAAGTGTTGTAATATAAAGTGTTATTGCATTAAATTGTTAAGGCAAAGGTAGATGGGTTGCTCCTAAGAGGAAGAAGAAATTCAACCATTGAAGGAGAATTGTTGTTTTGAATTTGAGTTGGGTTTTTTTTTTTTTGTGGGGTTATTTGGCATGATTGATATAAGTGCATTTATCTGGGTCATATCACATCTTCATTTTTCTGCATATCATTTCGTAAAAAGTCAAAAAGTATAATTATTTAGATCATTTTAAACAATTTGAATTTGAGAAAACTCGAGAGGCTTGTAGAGTTCATCACAGGTCCCGTTCAATATTTTGAACGGTTTATTTTATACGAATCTCAATGTATATAATTTATAATAATAATAAAAAAAAATAGGTCGATTCGATAATTTTGATAGAGATTAATGCTAATCTTTGAGAGATGAAAAAAATACTTCTTGGTAATTTTTATTTATTTTTTAAATTTGCATAATAATATATAACTTTCTGTCGAAGTAGTTGCTTTATCTATATTTAAAAAAAAATAAAAAAATTGGTGGGCCTACAATTATTTTTCTCATATGGCATATGATGGTGTAAATTGAAAGCTACATTAGGAAAAAAAAAAGTTTAACTAACAATAAATATGTTTTAACAGTTTTCTGGACTAAACTTCTTATTTGTGTTTTTTTTTTTTTTTTTTTTTTTTGGGGGGGGGGGGGGCGGTTCTGTGGTATAATAATTTAAGTTCTTAAAGTAAAATTTAAGGAAAATGTTTGGTGGGCCGAAATTTTGTGGCCCGAATGTGTCAAAACAACGTCGTTTTATACTCAAAATAACGTCGTTTCGTTTTAGATGTTTCGAGCCATTCGAGTTATGATTTTTCGGCCTATCTATCATTATTGTTTGATTAATAAAAAACATGAAATTCAGAATTTTGAGCCATAAAGCCTAGCCATAAAGTTAGATTGCGAGTATATTTCGAAAGGGTAAAGTTTCTCTCTAGTTTACTAAGGATAGAATGAGTTTGGATGGTTTTTATCATAGTAATTTGATTTGTTTATTTTGTAAATTTAAACTCTTGTATATACTATTTCATTTGTTTTAGCATAAATATTTTATAAAAAAATATTTTTCAAAATAAAAAATACTTTTCTATATTTAGTTGTGGCATTAAAATTAAGAAAGAACCTTGATAAATTCACATCCCCAACCGTACAAGTCATCGAGAACACCGGGTGGCTTTGTTGGGGACATAAGGGCCAATTTCTTGAATTTGTTAATTCTATTTTCAACACCGTGATAAACTTAGTCAACACATTTAATGAAAAATTAGATTAATGACAATTATATCCTACTTGAAATTTACTATAATAGCCATTGATCAACACTCCTAATATTATATATATAAATTCTCTATACACATCTTTTAAAAATAAGAATATCTCAATATACACAGTTTGACAAAAAAAAATTAAACCCTAATTTTTTTTTTTTGTAGTCACTTTGCTTCTTATACACTCTGTACTCCTCTCTCTTATTTGCAAACAAAACATCTCCTCTATTACTTTAATCTTTAAGTTTATACTCAATTATTAACATCGTTTAATTATTAGTTCAACAATTTTTATTTGATTTTGATATGGAAGAGTTGCAAACCTATGACAGTTCAAACTCAAGCAATGGTGACAACAAAATTAGTGTTGAAAAGGTAAGATCGTGGAGTAATTTTTTTTTTTATTTTTTGTGTTTTTTAGTCGGTAATGCAGTGCCGAATTTATTAAATTAATTCGGTAATAAGATTCCGAAATAATAGAAATAGTTCGTCAATATGAGGCCGATTTTTTAAATTTGTTTCGGTATTTGTGTTCCGAACAAAATCAATATATTCGGTACTTGAATTCCGAATTTTATTATTATTTTCGTTTTTCAATGGCCGAATGTTTTTATTTATTTCGGCTCTGTAGCACCGAATTAAAATTTTCCCCCTTCTCTTTAGATGGCATGCACTGAAGAACCTGAGATTCGATCGGATATTATGGTGGATTGTACTAGTCATTTTACAGCTAAACAGGTAATTTTTAACATAAAATTTGAAAGTTCATAAATTTGTATTAGTTAGTTTGTTTAGTTTGTTATTATGAAAGTTATGTGACATCATATATAGGTTTTTGGCAGCAAAGATAAATTACTCACTTGGGTACGAGACATTGGAAGGATAAATGGCTTTGTTATTATTATAAGGGCGTCGGACTATGGTGGCAGTCGTAAGAGACCAATAATTTATCTTGCTTGTGAGCGGAGTAGGAAGTATAGATTGCGTAAAAGCTGAAAGATGGCCCAAAAGACTTATTGAGACAAACTGGTACGAAGAAGTGCGAATGTCCATTTGATTTGAGGGCATTCAAGTTGAAAACAAACGATGAATGGACATTGAATGTAGTTTGCGGGCTGCATAATCATCCAGCTGCGGAGCATCTCCAAGGACATTCATATGCAGGGAGATTGTCAGCTAATGAAAAGTCGCTATTAGTTGATATGTCAAAGAGCCTAATAAGACCAAAAGAGATACTCATTACACTCAAACAGAGGGATGCCCTTAATATGAGCACAATGAAGACAGTTTACAATGTACGACATCGATGTAGGGTTCTACAGAAAGCTGGTAGATCCCAGATGCAACAACTGCTGGGTGAATTAGCGAAACATAAGTACATTGAGCGTCATCGATGTGAGGAAGGCTCTATGACTGTCACGGACTTGTTTTGGGCACATCAGTGAGTTTGATTTGCTTCGTACATTCCCTCGTGTGTTGATTATGGATTGCACATATAAGACGAATAGATATCGGCTTCCTCTTCTTGAAATTGTGGGAGTAACATCAACTCATATGACATTCTCCGTGGCTATCGCATACTTGCAAACTGAGCGGGTTGATAATTATGCATGGGCGTTACAAACATTGCGTGATCTTATGGACGACAGTGTTTTACCTGAAGTCATTGTCACAGACAGAGAGCTTGCTTTGATGAATGCCATTGACAACACCTTCCCGAATGCTCGACATTTGTTATGTCGTTGGCATATTAATAAGAATGTATTGACAAAATGCAAGAAAATGTTTGAGACAAAAGAAAAATGGGACAAGTTTAACACTGCATGGAACTATTTGATATTGTCATCCACTGAAGAGGAATACAATGATCACCTTGCAACACTACATAAGGATTTCAGTAACTATCCGGAGGCAATCAAATATGTTACTGTGAGTTGGTTGAATCCGTATCAAGAAAAATTCATTGTGGTACATACAGACATGTGTATGCATTTTGGCAATGTTACAACCAATCGGTAAGATTTGTTTTTTTTTTTTTTTAATTTTTAATAAATCATATTGTTATTTTTAATTATTATGCTTGACTATTTTGGTTTACATCCATATGAACAGGGTTGAGAGTGCTCATGCTAGATTAAAGAGGCAATTAGGTTCAAGTCAAACGACATTTGAGGTTTCATTTGAAAAAATACACTGTCTACGTGAGTTGTAGCACATTCAAGTTAAAGCATCATTCGAGAAGAGTTTGACAATTGTACAACATCAATTCAAACCTTCTAAATTCAAAGAGCTCCGGGGTAATGTGTCTATTTGTGCATTGGAGTATGTGTTAGCAGAGAGCAAGAGATCAAATTCAGTTGGAATTGATGTTGCAACATATGGGTGTGTTCTTAGGCGCACACATGGTTTACCTTGTGCTCACGAGATTGCAGATTACAGGAGACAAGGCCGTCCTATTCCACTCAGTAGCATACATGTACATTGGACGCGCCTTACTATATGTGTGCATAATCCGAAGGAACAGAAGTTGGAATTGACTTGTATCCTAGAACTTGAGTTGATTTTAAAGCGGTTCGAAGAGTCTGATATTGCCACGCAATCGGATATGTTGAAGAAGTTGAGGGAAATTGCAAATCCAGCCAGCACTTTTCTTATTGAACCCGATGTGAAACCTAATCAACGTCGAAGACATAAGAAAATTGGTATATCTTGTCGTCGTGACCCGTGTGCATTTGAGTTGGTTGATGATGAGCATGATAGCCAAAGCACATTAGCTTCCAGTCAGTCAAAGAAAAAGAGAGCTTCAAAAGTGCATGAGAAGAAGCGGAATGTGAAGACAAAGACATATCGTACAAGAACAAGTTTACCGAGTGCATATGCTGCTGACTTCCCGCTTATGTTAATACCATTCATAAAGTTGATGAAGGATGTAGATGGTTATGGGAATTGTGGATTTCGAGCTATTGCAAGTTTACTTGGTCTTGGAGAGAATGACTGGGTGCAAGTTAGGCGTGATCTGCTACTTGAATTGAATAATCACAGAGATGAATACGTCGTACTATATGGGTCGCATGAGAGGGTTAAGAGCTGACACACATCCTTTCATATTTTGAAAATAGTGCAGGCTTTGATCCTTGGATGACTATGCCTGATATGGGGCATCTTATTGCATCATTTTATAATGTAGTCTTGTACCACTTGTCATTGCAACAGTGTCTCACTTTCTTACCTTTGAGATCACCGCCGGTAACCCTAGCTGATCGTCGCGAGATTGCCATTGGATTTGTCAATGGAAATAATTTTGTGCAGGTATAAGTTATGAAAATAACCAAACATTGTTATCTAATATTTGTGTAATTGCAAATTTTATGTATTTGGTAAAGATATGTAATTTTTTGGATGTATGTGCAGGTGTTTTTGGAAGCCGGTCATCCAGTTCCTCCCATTGCCGTGCTTTGGCGAGTTCACCATCACCCTTGTGCGTCAGAATGGGAGAATGCATATGTTAGCCGCGTTCAAAAATTCAAAGACAACATAGGACCTAATGTAGCTACTCGAGAGACATTTGATGTAGTTGACATAGATTGAGGTATTACAGAGTAGTAATGAGAGGGTTAGGACATTAGTTTTTATGATTTACTAGTATACAGTAACGAGGTAGATAGCATTTTGCCATTGGATTTTGTAATGGTCAGTTTTGTTTTACAAAATAGAATATTATAGTTCTCCAATTTATGGAATGGATGTCATATTATTTTTACATTGTCTGAATACAAAACGTAATGAAAATAATATTAACCAAGTGCAATTGCAGTTAAAATGCCATTGGATTAAACAAGTATGTAAATAAAAAATATATATATATACTAAATAGTAGTTCAATCCATCCGCACCATCACAAACGACATGTCTGCTTGTACATAATCCAAAAGATACAAAATTCGAAGATAATAATAATATTTGTCCCCTTATATATCTACCAACATCATCAGAAACTACTTGTGCTAACATTATGAACTACTATTAACTACGTGACCGGCGAGTGTAATGTGCTCCAAAACGATGTGCAGTGGAAGAGCTGGGTGCAGACCGACCCTGAGTGGATTGCTGGGCGCAGCTTCACTAATGTGCTGATCTTGAAGAAGTTGTTCGATTGCATCAATTGCGTAGTAAAGCCTATCAGGATGTTGAACACTGTCCTCATAGCCAGCCTCAATGAAAGGATGAGTAATCTGATGTATCTGTGACATACGCTGCATTACGAGAACAAATATAACATTATGTACAAACTTGTAACAGTTTACATAAATAATTTGCAATGTAAATGAAAAAAAGGATACCTGTGCGTCTTGGCTAAGATACTGATAATGATGGATATTCGGATCCACTTGAGAACGACGCACTGGGTTTTGAACATACATATGGGTAATGGTTTGGTACCAATCCATGTAACCAGGAACACAATCCCAAGGTTGCCGTACCGGTGTACTCCTCCTCCGATCAGATAACACATGGTTGTCCCATGCCTCCCAAATGATGTCCAAGTATGCATACATAACATTGTAGCGTGGAGCTGTGGCTCCTCGAGAAGCACGCATAGGGCCAAGTGGTGGATTAGGGATTGTCTGCACTCTGCCAAACTGTCTCAACACTCTATCAGGGTGATATGGTTCAACTACTTCCAAACACTTTAGGCAACCGTGGTAGAACGTAACTGGATGACATGGATGGACATCTCTGCAACTCTGGTACGGGTCCCAAATAACCTACAAACAATAAAAACTATAAGATATGATAACTGTAAATTTTGTATGATATAGAATTTCAAATTTTGAAGGACTTTTCAACTTACATCATGTACACCCAACCTATCAAGCTCCTCTCGAAAAGCCTGCAACTGTGTCTCTTCACCACACTCTCTCCGAGAAGTCCAACGGTAAATATGTGGCATGTCTCGAGTGTAATTCATATTCAAGTGTGGTCGGAATCCACGGAAGTGCTCATAAATCCATCCCTCAAGGAGTGTCATGTAACCGGCTATTTGTTTCACGCCGGACCTGCTAGCGTACCCCAACTGTTTATATAAATATGCCAATGTAGCAGCACCCCAAGCATATGAAGATACAGTCATCAAATCGGACAACAAACTCAAATAAACAACGGGGACCCTAGTACATGTCTTGTCACTAAAAAGTGTACAACCCAACAAAAATAGCAAGTATGCTCTACCTGCACATGCAATTCTTTCCATTGAATCATTGTCTGTGACATTATGAAAGTGTGCCCTCAACCACTCAAGCCTCACTGAATTGCCTCCAGCAGTAGACATCTCATGTCTGACTTCTTGCTTATCAATTTCCAAGGTATTAACTACTAATGTAACAGCCCGCCTTTCTGACAACTTACGCACGCTAATAGATTTGCCTACAATGGGAAGCCCTAGGATAGTGGCGACATCGTCCAATGTGATAGTCATCTCTCCAACAGTCAAATGGAAGGTGTTTGTCTCCGGTTGCCATCTCTCAACAAAACTAGACACTACAATTTTATTGACAAAGCGGTATGTGCAACGAGCTAATTGTGCAAGTCCTGACATCTCCACAATGTTTACAAATGTACCGCTGTTTCCTTATTCCCACCATGGCCACGAATGAATCTTAGATGAGTAATTATGACACTTTAAGGGCCCCTTTTCATCAGCACCATTCCAAATAGCTGCGGCAACATGACTTTTAAAACTTTTAAGGATTGATGGATCAGTTGGACCTCCCGGAAATGGCTGAGTAAGGATATCTTCATCAACAATGTCAGCATCATCACCAATAGGGTCATCATCCATAGCAATATCATCCATAACTGGTGCCCCATGTATAGGATCATCATCCATGGCAATGTGCATGTCATCATCATGCACTCGAGCACGTCCACGTCCACGTCCACGTCCACGTCCACGTCTCTCTAATTCACGGACTCTTCTATTCGAAGCTGTTACTGATCGACGTTCACTAGGACCGACATCCATCTGCATAAGAAAAGTTGTTCTTATCAACCCAATATAATGAAACATAATAAGCACTCCGATAAAAGGATCACATCAATGCGGGTAATAAGTAGCTAACCATGCCACCTTAATGAAATCTAATACACAGTTATAGACCATTAAATTCACAATTTGGATGTGAAATTGACTCAAGCTTTTAATACTCTATATAATGCAATTGTTTTGTTAAGCTATTTAGCTAACAAAATTTATAAAGACCCAACTACTAAGCTAACAATATCATGTGAACATACCAATACTGCACAATTTTTTGTTTCTATTGTTATGCATTCAATTTGGGGAAAAAAAATAAATACATAAACATACCCATAAAATAAAATTGAACCTAAAGTAAAACAAATATTGATGGCCTATGTAACCTAGTTCTATATCAAAAAAAAAAAAAAAAACCCATTCGGCACTTCAGGACCGAAGTTACAAAAATATTTCATCAATAAACTTCCGAAATTATTGCATTTATTCGGCATAAGAGCACCGAAAATATAGAATACATTCGGAACTTAAACAACGAAGTTATCTATTTTTTTCGGAATTCAATGGACGAAATTATGCATAATATTCGGAAGTCAAGTTCCGAATGAAAAACATATATTCGGAAACCCAGTGCCGAGCACCTCCAGTCGCGAATCTAACCTACTTTCATGCCAATGGAGTGAAGAGAGATCCGAAAATTGTCAATCTAATAACAAAATGATAAATGTAATAATAAAATTGAAAGATTTCTTACCTTAAACAAGGTTTTCAACAGTGTTTAGTAGATATTGAATGGAGCTCTTGAAATCTTCAATGGAGGTGAGAAAAGTGTAGATTTTTTTTTTTTTTGGTTTCCTGTTTGAACTTCTTCTTCTTCCTTCCTGTTTGAAGTACAGATGTAAATTGGGGTCACTTTGGTCTTCACGGGAGTGGGTGGAAATTCAAGTGTGTATTTTGAGGGTAAAGTGTGTGTACATATGAGTGAAGGGTTATTTGTAATTTTAAGGATGTGGGTTGAGATAATTACTTAATAATTAAATTAATAAGGATGTGTATTGAGAAAAGATTTGCCCTGAGTTTATCAGGGTGTTGGAAATAGAATTTCTCATGTACAAGGATTTAACAAATTTAGTTTCATAAATACCACCAATATATCTGTTTCAATTTTTATCTATCTGTTCAATTATTTTAATCTATGTATCCAAATTATTTGAACTTATCTTTCTCAATATTTTTAACCTATCTGTCCAAAATATTTTTAATCTATCTGTCCAAATCTTTAGGTTAATCTGTCCAAATCTTTAGGTTAATCTGTCCAAATTTATTTTAGCATATCTATTACAATATTTTCAACTTATCTGTCTAAATTATTTTAACCTAATATTTTTTATACTTTTAATATCTGTCCAAATTGTATTAATATTTTCAATCTATCTATCTAAATTATTTTGATCTATTTGTCCAAGTATTTTTGCTTATTTGTCCAAATTGAATCTATCTGTCCTAATATTTTTCTTATCTATACTAGTATTTTTTTCCCCCCTTATCTATGCAAATGAATCTATATTATGTGTCCAAATTATTTTAACTTTTTGTCACATAATTTGGATAGATAGACATATACGGTCCTGGAAGTTGGATCAAAATGTGCCTGAATCTATGGCCTGAAATTAAATATCTATAAAATAGATTTATGAACTGAGTCTCCTTAAAATTAATATGCATTGTATTAGAAGTGGTGAAGTGGTGGACGGAACATGGGCAGTGGTAGTGGTACTAGTAGTGTTGGTTTGGGATGTTCTAAAAAAGTGCACTTTTTGACTTATTGGCTTATATGGATTGGGTTTGGGTTGGGTTTGATGTGATGTGTTACAGAGGTGATGTGATTTAAATAAGATGAAGTGACTTAAATAGGATAGTGACTTTTTGACTTTTTGTATTATTTAGGTCATGTCTAACTTGGCCTCAAAAGTTAAAAATATTTTTCGTCTAAATAAATTTTAAAAAATATTTTGGAGCACTTACAAGTAAATCTCATATACAAAATTCAAAACTCATTTAGTCTCAAAATAAAATACTTGTATCAATTAGTCTTATATATTTTTAATTGTTACCAAAAAATCTTTTATTATTTATTTTTATTATTATAAATTTAAAAATGTTGTTACATCTTATCACCGGCAGACTTCCGTCATATGGTCACCGGAGATTCGTCGGAATGTTCAACATTATCGACAAGTCGCCGGAGTATCACCGGAAAGTTTGTTGAAGTATCGCCGAAGTGTTTTGAACGTTACTAGAAGTCGCTGGAATATCCAAAATGTTCACTGGATGTCAAGAATATCGTTGAAAACTCACCGAAATGTCCAAAATATTATCCAAAAAAAAGAAAGAATAAATGGAGAAATTATAGTGAAAAAAAATAGCAAAATATGCTATATATTGATAAATTGAAAGAAAGGTCTTCAAAAAAAATAAAAAAATAAAAAAAAAAAAATTTAAAGAGAAAAAACATAACAACAACAAACAACAACAATGGAAAAAAAAAACATATATTATTTTTCAATTTTTGTAAGGTTTAAGCAAATAATCTCTAATATTGATCAAACTGAAAAGTAAGTTTTGAAACTGTAAAATGTTATAGTTTCAAAGTATGATTCTATTAAGCATTTATATTTATTAATCAAACTGGAAAATATGTTATGAAACTGTAAAATTTTACAACTCTAAAGAATGTTACGAAATTGTAAAATTTTGTAGTTATAAAATATGATTCATTTCAGCATCAAAAAAATTAAACTATAAAATTTTACAGTTTTCACCGCCTGTAACTAAAACTCGAAAACAATTTGTTCAGAACTTGAAAATTTTCTTCATTAAAACAGGAAAATAGAAGTATATAGCAGAGAAAGGTAAAAAAAAATGAGAGATCGATGGAGAGAAACAGATATAGAGAGAAGATTGTAGTCCGACAATTATTTTTTATTTAGATCTACTCAGATCTCATGTGAATTTACTCAGATCTGAAGTAGATCTACTATCTTCTTCGTCGGAAACTCGTCTCTTTCGTTGTTGTGAGGGTGAAGTAAGGAGTTGATGGTCACTGGTGAACCCCAATCAATGGTGGTCGTCGGTCGCTGGTGATTATATATTAGAAAGAGAAAGAGAAGAAGTAAAGCGTGGTTGCCAAAAATTAAGAAGAAAAAGAGGTAGAGAATAACAAATGTATAGAGAAGAATGAAGAAGAAAAATACGTAATGAATTTTTGAGAGTATCCAAAAGGTTGTGAGATTAAATAAACTTCTCTTCTTTTAAATAGGACTTCCAGATAATTTGCTCAAATATTTTCTTGTATCAACCTAAGTTCTTTTATACATCAAATTATCAAAATGAGGGGTTGGAATTGCACCCTTCAGTCCATTGCGTGGCCTAGTGAGAAGCAATTTCAATTCCGAACAAAGGCCATATGCCCATTGCCCTTTCTAATCCTACCCTCCATATGTATCTTTCTCTCTAGGGGTGAACATGGTCCGAATTGGTTTGGATTGGGGTAAAACCAAGACCAATCCATTATCTATTGTTTCTGCAAAATTGAAACCAATCCAATCCGTTTAAATCGTGGAACCAATCCGAACCAATCTGTTTAAACATGGATTGGATCGGTTTAGGACCACAGATTCATATAATTAAATAACAAAAAAAATATAGAACATTTTAATTTCATAAAAACATAAACATAGCATCAAACAAAAGCAACAAACAAAAGCAACAAAACTGGATACACATTACACTAAGCAGAGTTCTCCTCTACATTAAAACTACACATAGCATCAAACAAAAGCAATAAGAAAATTGGTTTAGCTTTTATATGAAATAAGAAATCATATTATGGGGTCTATAATATAAATATAAACTATTTGTATACGGTCTGGATCGGTTTTAATCCGGAACCGTGGGATTCAATCTGGAACCAATCTGTGGCTTATGAATTTTTAAATTTCTAATTCGGAACCGAACCACGGATTCAAAAAATCAATCCAAACTTACTGAATTAGACTGGATGGAATCGAATTTGCTCAGCCCTATTTCTCTTTCCGTGCTCTGAAGCTTCTTCGACCTCTTCAATCACAATGGCAAAGCCACTAAAAGACCAAGAGGGGCATGTCTTCCTCAATTTTTAGGAAATTGCATTTAAGTTAAGATTTTGAAAAATGTATTAGTTTTTTCCCTCTAAAATTATAATTCAATTATAATAATACATAATTAATATAAAGAAAACTCTCACGATATATGAACGCGCAGATGAAAAGATTTGAACTCTTAACATCCTAATGAATTGCAAAGATTTTGGCCAAGTTAGGCCTCTGGATTTATTGACTCCTTATCTAATTCACCAAAATATATAAATATATAAAAATAAAGCATTTCATTTTATTATGAGTATTTAAACCCAATTAACCCAATAATTTATTTTTAGTATTTGCCTCCTCTTCATTGTTGTGACTTGGAACTGGAAGCCACCATCTCAAGAAAGGAAGAATGAAGATTTACCATGTAAGTGTTTGCTAGACTTCTTAGGTGATCATCCTTGTTTCTTACACACTTGTCCTAGGCATATTTTTAGATTTTATTAATTAATAGAAAAGATGTATGATCTAATCATTAATCATGATTCCCTATTAGTTTCAATTTTATTAAGAGCGTTGTCGAATGATTTCTTAGCAACTCTAATAATACTTTTCATTTTTTGCTAGTTAAAATGCCCCTCAAAAGAAATATACACTCTATTTTTACCTAAATATTTTTCATCTATACTTCAACGCCACTCTTTATTTTTATTTATTTATTCACACAAATTATTTAAACAGCGTTCCAATACTCTCCAAAATAATTAACCTTGAAATTTTTTGTTAAAATAATTATTATAGTCACTAACTTGTTGGAGAGAGTAACATATGCTGCAAAGCCCAGTTCTTATTACACATTTCCTCAACAATTTTTTAAGATTTTATAAGCATGAAAAATGTATGATGAATCTTTTAAGTGTGATTACCTTTTAGTTTCAATTTTATTAAGAAACATTCTGAGCCTAGAAAGTTGTAAATGATCATAAATTGCTTTTTAATGGCAATATTGCTCTACATACTTGTCACATCTACTTAAATGTGCTGAATTAGGTTGTGCTGCGAGTAGGGCTGCAAACGAACCGAGCTGTTCATGAACAAGCTCGAGTTCGGCTCGTTAAGGTTCGTTCGAACTCGGCTCGATTAATAAACGAACCGAGCTCGAACTTAAATTTCAAGCTCAATTAATAAACGAGTCGTGCTCGAGCTTACTATAGCTCGGCTCGAATAGGCTCGCGAGCTCAAAAATATAATACATTTTAAATATATATATATATTATATTATATATTTATATATATTTTTTATATTATATATATATATATTTTAAATTATATTTGTCCAAGTTGCCTGTTAAGGCATTGTCCAGCAAAGTAAAGCAAAGCATTGGAAAACAATTTATCATGGGTGTGAGAGATTCCTTCAAGTTGCCTTATTCGATGTGGGACGGACAGCCACTCACTCCACTGAACAAACTTCACAACACAAGGGACAAGGGATTGAAGTATCCCACATCGGTTCAGCCTACAAGATGAAAAGGGACAAAGGCTCTATATAATGGAGAAAGCCATATTGCCTACTAAATGTTGTCTTTAATGGTGAAAGCCAAAGCCAACAGCCGAGCTCATCTACATAATGTTGAGCTCGAGCTAAGTAATGTTGGCTCGAGCTTTAGCTCAAGTCAAAACTTAAAAATTTATTTGGTGGTTTCACTTGGCTAACGAGCCATAACGAGCCAAGCTCGAGCTGTGTAAATTTTAGGCGAGCCGAGCTCGAGCTCACAAATTTAGGCTCGTTTCGAACTCGAGCCGAGCTCGAACACCTTCATAATAGGACGAGCCGAGCTCAAACATAGTGAAACTCGGCTCGGCTCGGCTCGGCTCGATTACTGCCCTAGCTGCGAGTGCCATGTTGTGTTAGTTTAATAAGCACTGTCATTAACAAAAAATTTAAAAAAAAAATGAAATACTAGTGTAGTTAAATAAATAAATAAATAATAATAGTTTCGAAAATGCTCAGTGTGTTTTTGTATGGTTTCCTTTCCTGTGTTGTTTTAGTTTTTTTTTTTTTCTTTATATGGGTCCATTTTTAAAATTTTTTATGGTCGTAGCCTAGGACTTAAGAGTAAATACACAATAATTTTTTTTAAAAAAAAGTTCCAAAAAAAAAAAAAAAAAAAAAAAAAACAAACTGGCTTAAAAACATTTCCCAGATGAAGATGATCAGGGCCAGTAAAATTGAGCATTATCTGTTCATGAAGATGGTAATTGGATTAAGTACTAGCCCTAGGTTCCTGTGATTTTTCTTTTTGGGCAAACATTATTCATTGGATCTTCCCCTACGTCTTGTTTTGATCCAGCAGAGTTATAAAATTTACCACAGCATTTATTGAGAATAAGAATGGAGAATTCCAACATTCAAAAGTTTAACCCCTCAACTCGATTCCAAATTCTGACCAGATTAAAGCTTAGATCTTGCAATTTTGCCGTCATCAAAAGCAATCATCACTTTCCCGATCACTTTCCTGTCCTTCAAAGCAGAAAATGCAAGGTTGGCCTGTCAAGAACAAACGGTTACATCGATCAGATCAGAGATATTGAGATTGCAACAGGAAAAATAAAAGCAACCATCAAACACAAGGGACACGAATTTCCTTGTCACTAACATTTTCAAGGATCGAAAACTTGTGATACCTTGACAACGGATAATCAAAGTACAAACAAGTCTGCATGGGGTGTGAAGAGTGTCCTAACAAGAAAGATAGATTGGATAGGGATTTGGAAAGGAAAATGATAAATGTGAATGAAATGTGGAACATACCTACATTTCACCTATCTTTTCTCTTTTCCTTTCCAAATTCTTACAAAAATCCATGATCCAAACTCAGAGAGTCTAAGACTAGCAGAGTTGCACTTAGGCAGGCCACAAAGTACCTTAACATTTGAGTGAGAAAAAGCTAACCATGGCACAAAAAAATTCAGCAATTTACCAAAACTTAGTACCATTAGAATTAAAGGAGCCGGCTAGCTTAGCTAGTAAAGTCTTTTGGTCTGGTGCCTAGGATTAAATACCCCCTGCACCTAGGGTTTGGAGATGGAAGTTATGAGCGCCGGAGAATACGGGACCCAAAAGGGAAAAAAATGGGAGACTGCAATGGCTATTTTTCTTTCAAAAGTAAACTAAGGATTTTGAACCAATGGACTGTTGCATGGTTTGGTTGCTGTGAGGTTAAGTGATTCGTTTGTGTCATATTCTATATGCATTGAAGTTCTACATATAATCAAACATGCAAGTACGATGCTTCTTAGCCAGAGAAATGGGAAAATCTGTCATGTTAAATTTGTTACACAAATTGAGAATTACTAGCACAAGGATTTTTGGTCTTATAATAATTATTTTTTTAGGTGGGGCGGGTGGGGGGTGGTTGAGAACATGGACGTTCGTGTGGAAAACAATTTTTCTAGTGTTCACAAGGATGGCATCCAGTGGAAAAATTGGGGACTATCATTACATTGAAGAGGTCGCAATTTAACTTGTACTAAATAGAGTAACTAATGGCACATGACTTACTGTCAACTCGGGATGACTTGGAAACAGAAGGGATCAGGGAGTACCATTAATCCTATCCAGCTGAAAAGCGATAGATAAGGCGGTAGAGAAGAAAGGGTCCAAGCAGCTTGAACTTAAGAAGTAGTGGCCCCAACCAGATCCAAATCTGTGCCGAAGAGGATACCTGAACTGGTTTAATCTAATATTGTTAGTATGAAGCGGTTTGGACTGTTGCACTCTTGCTTTTGGTTTTCTTTTTGGTTGTTCTCTTGTTGGCTTCTCGCCAAGTTTTAGGTGTTATGCTAGCATATGACATGCTAACTCTTCAGTACCAACCTGGTTGGGATCGTTTAGTTTTGCCATGATGCTCTTCACACTCACCCTCTATTGATATTCTCATCTTGTACGATGTTTTTCATCAATAATTTTTTTTTCCTTCACTGTTCAAAAAAAAAAAAAAGATAGATTGCAGAAGGCCACCTTTATTGGTGAAAACACAAGCATCCATTTGGGATAATGAATTGGATAACTGATGCCCGTGACTCGACTAAAGAATTCTTAAGATTAATGGTCATGAAGGTGCGACTACATTTTATGTTGGATGCCAACCTACCCCAACCCTCCCTTGTCCGGTTTTGAACCGATTGTATAAAAGATAAAAACACTAAGCATGACACGGTGGACTTGACTGATACCAGTGACGAGATGAATAATTAAGCAACTGATAATGGAAGAAAAAGCAACGTCATTTCAAAGATGAAGAAGAGCCAAATGATCCATGCCAATCAAAAAGTCATTCGATTATGTCATGTCAACAAATGCAATAGATTTTTTTCTCACTGGTGGTGGGTGGGGGAGGGAAGAGTTGATAATTCCTTTTTGAGATTTCAAAGCCTAATATAAGCTTCACCACTTGGGACTCTTGGGTAGAAGTGTCAAGTGGAGGTGCAAGTCAAGCTTTGGATTTGCCCGGTCCCTAAAGATCCATTAGCTTTTTGGGTAGCATATTTGAACTCATGAACTGTCATGTCGGTGTGAATAATTTAGGGAATAGTAAATAGTGGTTATAAATCCCATTTGACAAGAAGTTTTCTTCAATTAAAGAAGAAAGCAAAAGATGAAGCTGCTGACCTCTGAGAGGCTGTGAATATGAGAAATGTTGATGGTGATTAAGCCACTCGCCAACCAGGATAGTAGCTCCTTCAGAGAATCTTCCAGTACAGCTGGTCGATGTATTTTATAGCTTCCCCAGAACAGTCCATGAATTGTCCAGTTCTGCATAACACGCATCAAAAGTAATTAGAGCATCAAAAGTAATTAGAGCTTAAAAACAATCCGACACGCACATGTTATTAATTGAATTGATAAGATATAAAATAAAAAGACCAGACTAGATTTTCCAGTTGAATTAAAGTCTCAGAACTGGTCTCTATTAGGTTCAAGTTCAACCATCAATTTGAAAAGTGATGTTTGTACAAAGTGCTGGATGATACCAAATACTATTTCATCATGTAATGACATTACAACTTATTAAGTTACAAAGGAAGCCTTCATCATTATTTCATTTAGACAATATCATTACAATAGTACTTTAATTGAGCAATGCTACAGAGCCAAAAAAAGTTACTCGAAATATTGCCAAGAAATGGAAGTGTGTGGTCCATAACCTTTCATTTTCATTTTATCATTTTATTGTACTCTTTTTCAATTCACAGCCCACGTGTTTGAACTTCCTAGGCAGACCTGCAAACGGGATTAGCTTCTTCATTGGTTTGACCATTTGGTTTGATTTTCCTAAAAGACTAGTAAACAAACATGGTCATCAATCATCATAAACACACATGCCTGCCAACTTCTTCTGTAAATGCATGATATCAACACAAAACACACAGAAAAGTATATCTCTATGGGATCTCTTAACCATGCTACACTCTTAATGTCCACAACAAAAACTAATGATAATAATATAAATAAATGAATGAACGAGCAACGCACACACATGCAGACACGCGCACACACACGCACAGTGTGTCTTGTTAGAACTATTAGCAGCTATGATTATGCCAATATATGAGCAGTTGGAGTTCAACTCCTCATTTGACAAGGTGCCCAGTCCAAGATCCCCCAGTTTACAACACAGCATGGTCAAATTATTTGTGAATTGACAAAAATTCCGTTTAAATCAAGATTCACATATTCTCTCAGAAGGATAATTTGTCTTTTCACACTAAATTGCCTGGGCAATAGGGCCACCACCTATAATATTGTGGAATTTGTAATTTTGAATGGATAGTAACTTTAGCCCCAATACATCACTTGCATCCAAATCACTCATTCACATTCCCAATCCTTCCCTTCAATATATTCCTCTTTTCCCTTGCCTTTTTCTTTCTCAAACAACAAATAAGTAAATCAGTTAGAATGTGAGTCTTGAATAACAAGGACGTTGGATGGTTTGAAACTTCAAAAAAGTAGTACCTTAACAAGAGCGATATTAGCAGGGATGACAGGGATATCTCCACTAGCAAAACCTATGACCAGAATTTGTGCTCCCCAGTTCAATAACTTCATGGTTTCCTTTGTAAGTTTGCCTCCAACTGGGTCATACAATACATCAACCCCTTTGAGCTTTCTTGACTTCAGGAATCCCTTGACGCTTTCAGTGATGTTTCCTTTGTTTGAGTCAACAACATGATCAACACCCATTGACTTCAAAAACTGCACCTTTTCTTCTCCCCTGAAATTCAAACCGTCATTCAGGCCTAAATTACACCACAAACCTTTGAGTTATGCCACCGACACATAATACAAAGACTAAAACTTCTGCTTTATATAAGTACCTGGCAACGGCAATAACAACGGCGCCACAGATCTTTCCAATTTGTACAGCTGAAATCCCAACACCTCCAGCTGCCCCTAGAACCAGCAACACCTACAATTTCATCGTCACCCATGGATGTAGACAAAGGTATGTAATATAAAACATAAGGGCATAAGACATGGCCACGAACAAGAATGGGGATTGATACCTGACCAGAGCTCAATTGAGCTCTATGAACCAAGGCTACATGTGATGTTCCGTACGCAACAGGTAGTGCACCAGCAGCAACTAGATCACATCCATCAGGTACTCGATACCTTTACTTTCTCAACACATAAGAAAATGGCATAAAAATAACAAAATGCTGAATGAATCCATGCCTAGAAGAAACATATGTTTAAAAGTGTGAATCATAGTACTGAGGATGAATAAGTCGCAAGCTTTATGTTGACTGTATGCCTATATGTGCGTAAAGATTGTATCTTCATATATACAAATGTAAAAGCACAATTAGATCTCCTCAGTGCACTATGGACACATTTCTAGACTTGTTTTCATTATGCACAGACAATAAAAATGGTCAGGAAGGATGGTGGCTAGCCAGAAAAAAAGAGTGTACAATAGCCTAACTCCACATGTTCAGTTGGTGAACAAGTGTTGAATAGTTGATTTTTACACAGCAAATATTTCACATGAGACCTCAAAATGATCGACAAGGCTACCCTGTACCATTGCACCGAAGGAGAACCAAACATGGAAAAGAATTAGCACCAAACCCACTAAATATTCTACATACTTTACTTCCTTACGAAACTTTCCAGTCCGAAGAAAATCGAACAACCAAATTTTTTTTTAATGGAATTCTTCTTATTGAATCACCACTGTCAGTGATAATTACATTGCGGGTGCCAGCACAATGTGGATGCAAGATTTTTGTGTGAAATATACAAGTATCTATGGGTTATCTGAAAGCTGAGTGCCACGGCACGCGCACACACATGTGTATATATACATAGTTTTAGGAGTGATCATTGGTTTAATGATAAAATCTTGGCCTAATAATCTTGAAGTTATGGGTTCAAGTCTCAGGGCAACAAGTTTGTGCATTATGCCAAAGGATAGGGCAACCAGTTTGTGCATTATGCCAAAGGATAGGTGTGTATCCAATCTTTTGGGCATTGTCCTTTTTATGTATTCATAGTTCTGCCTCTGTTTTCAAAAAAACAGAACAGTATATTTCACAATTCTGCCCCATTGCCCAAATACTATGTATATGTATTTATAGCTGAAGTGCTGCATTTCTATACATTATATTGTAATTCTTTTAAGATCATAGTAAAACCACATCGACCGTAAGAGTAAGCGGAACCTATTATGAGATGAATCACGTAAATCTTTTGTGTTCTTATACACTTGATTTTGATTCTTATTTTATTCCCATTAGTGTTTCATGTCTATCAATTATTAACATTGTTTTATATACATGATTAGCAGCAGATCATACACAAAAAACAGACTTGAATTTCTCTCAAATCATTCAAGCTTGAACAAGTAAAATTCCTAATGTACAGAAAGATTAAATGCTTATCAAATATAAGTGTATGTATGACTCACAAATCAGTCTCATCGGCGACGATGAATTGTGCAAAAGAGCCGAGGGCTGCGACAGAGCAGACAGGGTCGCCGATTCTGAACTTGGAAACATTGGGACCGATGGATTCGACGACGCCGGAGTAATCGGAGCCTGGGATGAAGGGTAAGGGGGGTTTTTCTTGGTACTTGCCGAGGATTTGGAGATAATTGGCAAAATTCAAGCTGGTGGCTTTGACTCGAACTCTGACTGAAGTTGGAGAGTTGAGTTTGGGGATTGGGTGAGACGTAGAGAGGGTTAGTGGCGAGTCTTGTGTTGAGCTTGGGGGTAGTGTCGGATCGCCGAGTTTCTCGCAGATTAGAGCTTCCATTGTCGATCGATGATCCTGAGTTTTTGGGTTGCAGAGAGGGAGAGAGAGATTCGCTATGTTTGGATGTTTGGATTGAGTGATTTGAAGAGAGAAGAAAAGAAACAAAGATGTTACTTGTTTGGATTGTTTGGATAATTTAAGTGGAGAGAAATCGAAAGAATGGGGGAGAAATTTATTTATTTTATAAGTCTTATTTTTAATTTTTCTAAAAGTGAAGAGATTGGAAGGGAAAAGAAATTATTATTTTTATAATACTAATTTTGTTCTTATAAAAATAAAAGAAATGAAATGATTAAAAATATAAAAAGGTTATTTTGGTAACAGAACATAAAATAATTTCTTTTCTTTTTTCTTAATGAAATTTAACCAAATAAAAATGAGAGAAATTACAATCATTTCTTTTTTTTTATTTTTTTATTTTTTTCTTATCCAAACAAAAAAAAAAAAAAAGAAATCACAATCATTTATTTTTTTTTCTTATCTCTTATAACTTAACTAATCATTTCTTTTCTTTTCTCTCTTACGTTCCCAAACATAGTGAGTTTTTGATAGGAGTGATGTTAGACAAAAAAATTAAATGTCTTGTATAAACGTGTGACTTCTACAATGTAAGTCTGATATGGATGTCACACCTACTTATATGACACATATAATAAAATTTTAGATAAATTATAAATATACTATTTGAGATTTGATTAAAATATAAATTGTCCCATGTAGTTTTGAAATTACATTTCACCATTTAAGGTTTTTAATTTTATAACAAATCGTTCATTTTGTTGATAAATCATTAACTCAATTAATTATTTTTAATGATATTAAAAATATGTTTCAATTAATAATTTAGATAATTTTATTATTATATAAGATAACAATTATGAATTTCATTTTTTTTAATTAATTCTGTTAAATAAAAAATCTCAATAAAGAAGTATTTATAATTTTTTAAATCATAAAGAGATAATCTGTATTTTAAATAAATTTCAAAAAGTACATTTATAATTTACTCTAAAATTTTTAAGTCTCTAGCATTTTTATTTTGAACGAGGGTGGGTGCCAATTCGTAAAAACCCATTGGCAAAAGTTTTTGTAATTGGCTTCTTTAGGTTAATATTTTTTTTTTTTTAACTTGGTTAAAAATTAAGTAATATTAAGGATATTAAATTTTTTGTTAAATAAATGATCAAATATTTCACATGGTGGGGTTTGTAATTTGTGGACCTCATATTCATATGAGACATTTGATTATTTATTTGGTAAAAAATTTGAAACCTATATATTTTTCTCAAAAATTTATTAAGTAAGGTTAGGAATCTCAAATGTTTTATTAATATTTTTTATTAAATATTTTATATGGGTGTGAAATTTACATCATGGTGTGAGTTTTACACTCATGTGAGAAATTTGATTGAAATGTTAGTAAAATATTTAAGATCTCTAACATTTTTTAAATTTATTTTGATTGATTTTAATTTTTAAAATTTTTGTAAGTAAAAAAATAAAATAATTATAATTTAAATGTAATATTTTATTTAATTAATTTTTTAATACATTTTTTTTAATAACTATTTCAATCACAATCTATTTAAGCTTCGTTTGACAATGGTTACGATAGTCAATTTTTTTGTTTTATGACTTTTTTAACCTGACTTTTTTAGTTTCGTTTGGTTTTTATTTTTGGATTTTTTAAATTTTTATGAAAGAAAAAGTATAATAATTATAATTTGAATATAAATTTTTTTTTAATAATTTATATAACCTATTTTATTTTTATTTTTTTCTGACTTTTTTAACCATAAATATTTACCAGGACTTAGGCTAAGTTTGACATCTTAAAAAAAAATTAAAAAGTCAAAAAGTTACTATCTTATTTAAATCACATCACCTTTTTATCACATAACTTCAAACTTAATCTATATTTTATAAAAAATTAAGAAATACACTTATTTAGAACATCCAAATAACACTCTAGCCATGCGAAGCCTATGCGTGCGTTATATAGAGGATGTAGGAACATTCAATTCGGGGACAATTAAAGAAACAAAATCCAAGAGAACGTACAAAGGATACGAGAATAGGCTGTTCCCCTGCCAATTGCCCATGCTGTCAGTTCGTCATCTTTAGATTTTTATGGAAGATAAGGTAAAAATATAAAAAAAAGAAAAGTATTAATTGAGATTCTCTAATTCACTGATATTAATACGAGGAAAATGATATGAATTTTAAATAAATTATTAAATTTTTTATTAAATATTTTATATGGATATGTGTTGGTTACATATTTTATACAAGCTAACTACAATTCGACGCATGACAGAATAAGGATAATACAGGAAGACTATTTAAGTTTTCGATCCTGATCGTACACGTGGCAGTTAGTATTGGTTATTACGAGATCTGACTAGCAGCGGATCAACAAAGAGATGCAAGGCGATGTGGCTTCAACGGTTACTCACATTTAAATTCAAATTTAGGAGGGAAGCCTAACTGCAAGTGATGGCATAGTGGAGCTAATTATAAGGCAACATGATCAGCGATCATGGAGGAGCAGTTCGACGGTTGGAAATACAGTTCAATGGTCATCCTTGAGAAGTATAAATAACAGAGAAGGCCTAGAAAAGAGCCCCAGACTCGGATCCAAAAAACCAGTCTTATTCTACTTATTTTCCTTTCCAGTTTTACATTTTCTGTTCTTTACATTCATGTACTTTAAATTCCTGCACTACACTTCGTTCATAGGAGTAGTTTCAAATAGTAGATTGTTGCTGTAAACCTCTACGAGGCTGAGTTTGGATCATTGTAAGTTTTTCATTTTAATGAAATGCTTCAATTGTTCTTCATTTAATTGTTATCTTGCTTAATTCTTCTAAATCAAGCCACCAGTAAAAATCCTCTTCATTGAGACTGAAAGAACTAAAACACAATCGTCTGATAATTGGTTCGCAATTAATTTTCTGTAAAGACTGATTGATCCTTGCTGGCACGCTCGCAATTACAAAATAACCTTTGAAAGCCAAAAAGTCAACATATATTTTTGGCACGCCCAGTGGGACTAATTGAAATGGCTAACCGTAGGAGATAAGGAGAAAATGAACGCTTGGAAGAAGGCGTGGAAGGAGAGGTAGAGATACCTAATCCAGAGGATAATGTGATAACACATCCTGTGGAAACTCCCATTTTATCAGAACCTATGGTCGAACAGACCAGCACTTCAGAACAAGTACCACATGTTCATAATATTGGACGAGACCAAGGAATTGGACCATCCACTGTTCCATCTATTCAGCCAATAAATCCATGGGGTGGCCTAGTAGATGCCATGGGACAGCAGTTAATGAACACGATGGAAAGGTGGGCAACATCTTTTTTGGATCGAATGAATAACCACCAACCAACAAACGCATGACAGATGGAGGAAGTTTTAAATGTCCCTCAGCAAAGATTGGCTAGAGATAAACAACCTATGCAAGTTAATGGACATTCTAATGGTCAAACTAGTAATCAGAACTATGAAAGATCATCACCTCAGTCTTGGTACGAACCTATTTCGAGGCCTATAGCAGGTCAAAATGCCTCAGTACTTAACAGTGAAGCCATGCAAATTGGTGGATCTGGCCCAGTACAAGAAAATGGCATAAGAATGATTCCAAATCCCATGTTCGAAGCCATACCTGGCACAAGGGGGTTCACTAATCCCTTATTCGAATTTATATCCGGGGGGTTGAAAGGTTTTCCTACAAATGGAAGAGACACAACACCTGTTCCAGCACCTTTTGCAGGTCCTTTCGCAGGACAGGCTCAAAGGGGTTACCCACACCCCCAACAGCAACCTGCACCACAGGGACAACCAATCTCAAATATACCACCTTATGGACCAAGAGGACCACAGGCACAAGGTTGTCTACCAAATCCTGTGTTTATCCCTTCAGTAGTGGTTCAGCAGGCACAAAATATGGTCCCTAGGGACCAAATTGCTGACATTGTTAGAGAGATGTGTGGACCGATGGCTCGGGAGGTCTAGACTCCTGTGTACAGGAAACCATACCCAAAATGGGTAGATAGGGTACATGAATACCCAAGAGGTTTCAGGATACCAGATTTTGCCTTTTTTTTTATGGGAATGGAAACCAATCAACAGTGGAGCATATTGCTAGGTTTGCTGCTCAATGCGGTGAATTTACTAATAATGACTATATGAAGTTAAGGTTATTCCCAAATTCCTTAACTGGGGGAGCATTTGTATGGTATATTAACCTTACACCTGGCTCTATCCAAACGTGGCAACAAATGGAAGAGGCATTTCATGTCCAATTCTTCCAATCGGAGCCAGAGGTTTCCATGGCAGGCTTGGCAAGATTAGTCAAAGGCCTGATGAGAAGACTACCCAGTTTATTGCTAGATTTAAAAGGGCTCGAAATAAATGTAGAGTCGTCCTACCAGAGCCAGAATTCGTGAGATTGGCTCAAAATGGCTTAGAGTTTAGGCTTCAAAAGAAGTTTGACTCAACTGAGTTTAGAGACTTAGTGGAACTGACTTATAAAGTGTCTAGGTACGAAGCATTACTAGAGGAGGAACAAGATCGAAATAATGCATCGTACAAGACATATTATAGAGATCCTAATTATGAGATTGATGCAGCAGAGATTGTGGGGAACGAACCTGTGATCTGTGAAGCATTAATTCATAAGGATACAATAATTGACCAGCAGTTTAAAAAGAAAGACGTTCATAGGAAATACTCTTTCGATTTAACTAAGGTAGATGACATTTTTGATCATTTGCTTGCGGGTAACTTCCTTAAGTGACCAAAAGAGTCAAAATTCTATCTCCAAATGAACTTAAAGGAAAAATATACTGTAAATGGCATAACTCTTGGTCTCACTCGACTAAAAACTGCATTGTTTTTCGAGACAGGATCCAAGAACAAATTCGGAAAGGAAGCTTAAAATTCCCAGCTAAAGCAGAAAAGACTATGGGGATCAACAGTAATCCATTTCTAGAAATTGGAGAGGTGGCAGCCAATGTCATTATGCCAAACTTCCAAAATTTGTCCTTAAAAGAATTGGAAGAAGTCAATGTGTAGATGCATGTTGCCAACCAGACAACTATCAAGAAAGACACTAGAGATCTACTAGCTATTGGACAAGGTTTCTCACACCAGAGAGAAGACTCTGATGAAGAAGCACTAGATGACAATTCTTTAGAGGCAGCTGTAATGCAAAGGATGTGTCCCAGGTGCAGACTGAATTATAAGTGGTTGAAAGGGCTTCCAATTGATGGGAAACAATATTACAAGGATGTGCAGAGACGTCCTAAACCAACCAATGCTTATAACAAAAGGCCATATCCAACTAGTGGTAGGCAGCAGCCATTAATGGTTGAGCCAACAACCGATAGAATGCATTCTAAAGGCAAGAGACCTTTATATGAGTCCAGGCCACCTAATTACTACAGAATGGAGAGCAGTCATTCTGAAAAGAGACTGGAGAAGGGTTCAATTCATGAGATCAAAGCCAGAGATTGGCCCCCTAGACCAGCCTCACGCATGACAGAAAGTGGCCCCTTCATCAAAGGCCTGAGTTAGGCCCAAAACATGAAGTTAGAACTAAGCAGTGGCCTTCACAGCCAGCTTCGAAGTTGGCTTCGAAGGAAGAAAGGAACAGTTCAACATTTGGGTCAGTAAGTTCGTAGGTACCTGGAGTTCCAAATTGGTTTGTCATGCAGAACAAACCTAGGGAGGTATCTACCCAAAGGGATGTTGTTGGAAACCAAGGTAGGATGGTCAAACCTCCTTTGGTGGCCCCAAACAATTAGGTATTGCTTAAACACCCAAAAACAAAGGAACCAGATATGGTCCTAGTAATTTCGAGATCACAAAGGAGGAAGATTTAGCGTAAGTACACTCAGTACCAGAAAGACCTGAAAGAAAGTGGAGAGAGCTCTTCATTGGTCCAGACAGAAGGAAAGAAGAATCCAAAGTCAGACCATACTCCAAAACCAACTCTACAAGGCAAAATGGGCTGCAGCAGAGAACAGTTGGCCAAAGTTCACTCTGAACTAAAAGCCAGAGAGAAGTCCAGTTTAGCAGGATTGGAGAAGGCTTTGATGGAGAGTGATAGCGAGATAGAAGAAGAAGTTGGCCTAGGCCAAAAGAAAGGATTGGTTGAGAAAGAAATGTTCGAAGCCTTCATGGCTGAACAAACATTTTTGGTTGAAAAGCCAGTCGGAAAAGACCATTTGAAGGAGTCTGTTAGTAATGAAGTGCCAGAATGCAGTATGGAGGATGCTTCCAAGTAACTGAACAAGGTGGCCAAGAGGAGAAACAGGCACAGCCAGTCATCCAATTTGGCTCAGTGTCAGTGAATATGGTACACATACTACCGCACGAATTCCAAGCTGGAGATGAGAACCAGGAGGGTCAAGAAATGGACCCAATTCCAGTCTCTAGTGAAGACTTACAAGTGAGTATGGTGCAAGATGAATTTGGAATGGCTACCCCAATGGAAACTGAATACGAGAGTGAAGAAGAGGTGAGTATCAACCTCTCATATCCTTTTGAGTATCCCTCGAACTCTATGACACAGCATGTCAAACCCTTGTATATCAAGGCCTTCTTCAATGGGATACAATTGAACCGAGTCTTGGTGGATAATGGGGCAGCGGTTAACTTACTATCGAAATCTTCCTTGAAGAAACTAGGGAAAATGAACCCTAGGTTAATCCCAACCAGCACAACCATTGCTGGCTTCGCTGGAGACAAACAGATGGCTCAGGGAATTCTGCCCATCAACCTGAGTGTAGGAACCAAGGATTGCATGACGGCATTCTTCGTTATCGACAGCAATGCTAAGTACAATGCTTTACTTGGTAGAGATTGGATCCACACTAACAAATGTGTGCCTTCCTCTTTGCATCAAAAAATAATGATGGCCTTGGGCAATGGAGAGACAGAGGAAATTGATGCAGATCCTCAACCCTTCATAGCCTGTGCAGACTTCGCAGAGGCTAAATTGTATATTGAGGGAGTGACACCACTCAGTATGCTGAGGAAACCTGATGGCTCAACCGAAGTGATGGCTGATAAGGAAGTGACACACCTAAAGCACTTAGTCCAGGAGAGTGCTGATGAAGAGATTGTCGTTAAGAATGACAATGATGCCTGGTTGTAGGCAAAGAAATGAAGCACTAGAAGCCAAGTCTTTGGCTCTAATTAAGTTCTCAACATTGGATGCAAAATCAATAGTCCAGAAAGTGCAGGAGCAGCAACAGGTTAGAGTTTTGGCCCTTGATAAATACTGTGCATTGGACATTGAAACAAAAGTCCAAGAGATACATGAAGAAGAAGCCTTGTGGACAGACTTTGTCTATGAGGAGGAAGGTAAAGATGTTGAATTAAAGAACCTGGGAGCAGAACAAAGCAAGAAGATTGCTTCGAAGTCAGAAGGAATTAAAGAAGAAGCTTCAGTAAGTTCTCAGACACAAGACCCCTTAGAAGAAGTAAATTTAGGGGAAGGTTCTATACAACAGCCTACCTATATAAGTGCTTGGTTGAATGCTCTTGATAGGGACCAGTTGTTGGTTGTTCTGAAGAGATATAAAGATTGTTTTGCATGGTCTTATAATGAACTACCAGGATTGGATAGATCATTAGTAGAACATAGGCTCCCTATGAGGCCTAATTTCAAGCCATACAAGCAAAAATCAAGAAGAATGAGTCCAGAAGTGATTCAAAAAGTTAAAGAGAAAATTCTTAGACTACTCAAGGCAGGCTTTATTAGGACAGCCAGGTATGTTGAATGGTTATCCAATATTGTGCCTGTAGCTAAGAAGAATGGTAAAATGAGGGTATGCATTGATTTCAGAAATTTAAATCTAGCAACTCCAAAAGATGAGTATCCCATGCCTATAGTGGATTTGTTGGTAGACAGTTCAGCAGGACATCAAGTTTTATCAATGATGGATGGGCACTCTGGTTATAACCAAATCTACATTGCAGAGGAGGATGTCCACAAGACAGCATTCAGATGTCTTGGGAATATTGGCACCTTCGAATGGGTTAAAATGCCATTTGACTGAAGAATGCTGGAACTGCATATCAGAGGGCTATGAACACTATCTTTCATGACCTCATTGGAGGGTATTTAGAGTGTTATATTGATGATATTGTAGTGAAATCCCAATCCATGAAGGAGTATCTGTTTCACTTAGAAGCAGCTTTTGAAAGAATGAGAAAGTTCAAGTTGAAACTCAATCCTCTTAAGTGTGCTTTTGGCGTATCATCTGGAAACTTCTTGGGCTATGTAGTACACAAGAAAGGAATACAGATTGACTAGAATAAAGCCAAAGCCATCATCGAAGCCAGACCTCCATCAAGTAAGAAAGAATTACAAAAATTCCTTGGACAGGTTAATTTTCTCCGAAGATTCATTTCTAACACTACAGGGAAAACTAAAGTATTTTCTTCCTTGTTAGGCTAAAAGATGAAGAGGAATTTGTGTGGACAGCAGAGCATCAAAATTGCTTTCGAAGGAATCAAAGCCTACTTGGCCAACCCTCCAGTGCTGATGCCACCAAAGGGTGAGAAGCCCTTGAAGTTATACATAGCTGCAGCAGAGGATTCATTGGGAGCTTTCTTAGCCCAAGACAATGAAGAAGGCAAGGAGCAAGCTGTTTATTACCTTAGTAGGTTTTTAAATTCTTGTGAATGTAAATACTCAGCTGTTGAAAAGCTGTGCCTTACATTGTATTTTGCTGCAATGAAATTAAGATACTATCTTTTGCCTACAACTGTCTTGGTAATTGCAACCACAGATTTGGTTAAGTATATGTTATCTAGACCTATGTTGAGGGGAAATATTGGCAAATGGATACTAGCCTTATTAGAATTTCATTTAGAATATGTTCCCCAAAAGGCATTAAAAGGACAAGTTTTAGCTAATTTTTTGGCAGACCATCCATCTCAAACAGAAAGCCAAGAGATAATGGAACTTGGTATGACTAGTGTTGAACCATGGCAAATGTGGTTTGATGGATCAAAAGCCAATGGCCTAATTGGAATTGGTATAGTGATTAAGTCACCACAAGGAGTAGAAACCACACATGGTTTCAGAGTTGATGAAATTACTTGTTCTAATAATCAAGCTGAATATGAAGCCTTAATAGTGGGACTGGAAATTCTTATTGGATTACAAGTTCATGCAGTTGACATATTTGGAGATTCTCAATTGGTGGTTAACCAAGTGAAAGGGATTTTCAAATGTCAAAGTATAAGCATGTTGCCATACTATGTTGTTGCATTACATCTGCTTTCTCAATTTCAAATAGCAAATGTAACTCATGTCCCAAGATTCTTGAATAATAGAGCTAATGATGTGGCTCAGAAAGCTTCGAATTTCAAGAGAAGGGATAATGTTCAAAGGGACATAAGCCAAACAACATATCAGAAATTAATACCACCCTTGAATAAAAGGAATGTGGTCCTGGAAGTCAACCATAATGACTTACAAGAACAAGATTGGAGGCATCCAATAATGCAGTACTTGGCTGGCCCATCTTCGAAGGCCAGCAGAAAAATTAAATTGCAATCTATGCAATACATGATGTATGGTAATGCTCTCTACAAAAGAGGGGGAGATGGTTTATTGCTGGAATGTTTAGGGCCAAAAGAAGCATTAACAGCTATGGCTGAGGTTCATGAAGGCATCTGTGGTGCTCATCAGCCTGGGGTGAAAATGAGATGGTTGCTTCGAAGGCATTCCTACTATTGGCCAACTATCCTTAAAGACTGCATAGAATATGCAAAAGGTTGCCAGGCATGTCAAAAGCATGGCACAATAAGGCATGTGCCCATAACTGACCTGCATGCAGTAGTGAAGCCTTGGCCATTTAGAGGATGGGCCATGGATATGATGGGGAAAATACACCCACCTTCTTCGAAGCATCATTGTTTCATTTTAGTGGCCACTGATTACTTCACTAAGTGGGTCGAAGCTAAGCCATACAAGGCTGTAGACCAACTGAGGTCATTGGATTCATTAAAGATTTAATCCATAGATTTGGTATCCCACAGACTATAACTGTTGATAATGGGACTGTATTTGATGGGAAAATGGTAAAGTCTTTTGTGGCAGAGTTTGGAATTAGCCTTGTTAATTCCACCCCCTATTATGCACAAGCCAATGGTCAAGCTGAATCATCCAATAAGTCCTTGAAAAAAGGAATACAAAAGGTTGTGGAAGACAATCCTAGGGATTGGCATAACTTATTGTTGGATGTATTGTGGGCTTATAGAACTTCCCCAAGGTCAAGCACAGGAGTCACTCCTTATGCCTTAGTATATGGGCATGATGCAGTGTTACCTGTGGAAATTAATGTTAAGTCCTTGAGGGTAAGATGCCAAGACCAGTTAGATCCTGAGCAATACCATCAGAGTATGTGTTTGGAATTAGAAAGCATAGATGAAGCTAGAATTCTGGCATTAAATAGCATTCTTTTTCAAAAGAAGAAAGCAGCCAAAAACTATAATAAAAAAGTCAAATACATTGGCTTTGATGAAGGTGATTTGGTATGGAAGACAATACTCCCAATAGGGATTAAAAGCCATAAGTTTGGCAAATGGTCACCTAATTGGGAAGGACCATATCAAATTCATAGAGTCCTGCCTTTTGGAGCATACCATTTGAGAAATTTGAATGGATACATACATCCCAAAAAGATTAATGGCAGATATTTGAAGCCTTATTTTCCAACCATTTGGGAAACACAAGGAATAAAATAAACACTAAGTACAAGAACACGAGAATACTCAAATGATAAATAAGAATTTGTTCTTCATAAAGAGTTGAATACATTCTGCCATAAATTGGCCCAGAAATCATTACAATGTCTCAGTTGTTCTTTTACAATGGATGTTCTATTCTTAAATGATGAGAACAACTGGATGGCTGTGGTCATTTCCTGCTTTCGGTCAGCCAGTCCTTGGTTGGTGATCTGCAGTTTGGTGTCAGTTCGGATTAAGGCTTGGTTCACTGCAGATAGCTCCTCCTCAAGTTGAGCTTTCTTCTCCAGTAGTTGAGTTCGAAAGTGGGAGACAGAAGAATGTTGTTCCTTTAGTTCTGATACTTCAGTATGCACTGTGGAAACAAAGCTCTGATCTTTAACCAATTTCTCCTCTGCAGCCTTGGCAGCATGGCAAATGTTGATATAGAAGTCAATAGTGGCTGCTGCCTGAGATAAATGACTTGAGACAGTCATGCCAGATTGCTCAACAATCTTGCAGCACTGAAGGAAGCCATTTCTTATTATAGGTCTCTTAAGGCCTCGAAGGGAATCCTCGAAAAGGATGTCAATAGCTCCAGGCAGTTGTCCAAGTCTATCAGAGGTGAAGAAGGCTTACTACTGGAGGAAGAGCTCTCAAAAATTTCTAGCAAGGAATCAGCCAAAACTAATGGCTCAGTCTCATCACTAGCCATTGGAGAGGTAGAAGGCAGGTCGAAGAGACTAGCTAGTCTTGCTTCAAAAATGTCTACCTCATCCGTGGACATGAAGGGGGCAGAAAGGGCTTTGGTGGAAGGCACAAAGGACTGCATAGGGATAGGAGAAATGGGTGGAGCATCTTCAGCAGTCTCTATGGTTCTAGCCACCAATAAATCAAGGGAAGAAGGGCTGGAACTAGGCAAAGGTAATAAACTACGAGTTGGAGAGCTGCCAGCACCCTCTATAGGGGAATCAGCTACCATCGAAGAGAAGGTAATAGCTGGAATTTCCTTAGGAGGAGAAGGAAGAGCAAGGCTCGAAAGAGAATTAAATTGAGATAGATCAAAAGACAAGTAAGGGAGGTATGGATTTAAACCAAAAGAAAGAAATGCAGGAATACTTGGCCTCAAGGAGGGTACAGAGAATGTAGGCCTAGGAAGTGGGAGTATTATCTGAATGGATCTCACATTTTGCAATTGATCAACTTCAACTGAAACTGAGGGAGTCCTTATTGGAAGAATAGGCTCAGTAGTTGTTGCTGCAAAAGAAGAAGTACAAAGTAATGTCAAGTCTCAATACCAAAAATTCGACAAGGAAAAACAGTAGAGGCTTGAAAGAAGTTACTTGTTTCAGAAGTGATAGCAACAATAGGAGAGCTACGAAGGGAATAGTGCTCAGCAATATGTTGCCTTCTTGCAGTTTCCCTTTGGATTGCATCAGCAGCAGCAGCTTCATCTCTTAAGAATTGCTGCTGCCGTCTCTTCTCAGCTCTCTCAAAAACAATTATGGCCTTAGAATGTTCCTGCTCTACTGCCTTGGCAGCTGCATCATGAATAGGGTCTTCGACCAAATCAGAAGGAGAGACAGTCATCTTTCTTCTCTTTTTTCTCTGTACTGGTATTGCCTGCTCCTTCTCAATTTCTCTCTCTTCAATCTGGGATTCGGATTCTTCAGAAGTGAGTTCCTCTTCTACTACTCTGGCAGTTGTCTCATGAGTGGGATCTTGAACCAAGTCAGAAGAAGGGACGGTCACTCTTTTTCTTCTTTTCAAGGGTGACTCCTGCTCTTGATTTGCCTCTTCTTCTTCTTCTGCTTGAACCTCAGGTGCTTCCTTTTCAGGCTCAAGTAAAAGTCTCATTTTCTTTTGTTGCTGTTTGCTTTTGAGAAGATTTAGAGCTTGGGTCTTCTGAGGAGAATCTCCCTGTGAGGCACCCGCACCACCTTCACAAAAGAAGAACTAAAGATAAGGCTAAAAGCATTATAAAGAAGGCAAAAGGAGAAGAAACAAGGGTATATACCTTTCTTTGAGGCAGCCCGAGTAACTCTAGGAGGAGTTGAGGCAGCAGGAGCAGACTGTGTGGTGGCAGGCACAGGAACTGAAGTGGTAAGAACAGTGGAAGAAGTAACAACTCCAGCTCCTTTGGGCTTGGGCACATCCAACACCATTAGTAGGTCTTGAGGAGAAATGGCCAAGTATACTTCCATATTGGTCACCCACCAGTTTTGGTACCTCTTCAACAGGTTACCTTGAGGAAGAAAGGGATATACTCAAAATCGATCAAGTCCTGTATAAACTTAGAAGTTGCCTCTTCTAGTCTGGACCTTCGAACTTTCAAATCCCTGCTGGTAAGACTTAGATTGGTGTTACTGCAGAGAGGTATTGGGACCCCTTGTGAGAAGCCAAATTGTCTAGCAAATTGAGCAGGACAATAAGGCTCAGCAATGCATTTGTAAGCTCTGGGGTTCATGGTCCCAATGAATAATTCTCTAGGGATCAGAATAGAAGCCCATATATCTTTGTGAGCAGGTGAAGCACAGAACCTATCACTTAGGAAATTCTTCAACCAAGATGGGCCAATAGTAATGGGTTCGAAGGGACGAAAGCTGTAAGAAGGAAGAGAAGCTGGAAGTTGGTGGAAGAAAGAGAAGTAAAAAGCAAAGGTAGAAGGATAAAGTGAAGCATTGGCTAGCCTCATGCCATGAGTAGGAGGGTTTGGCTCAAAAAATTTAAGGCATTTGGATTGTAACTCAGTGAAATAAGCAAAAAGCCAAAGCTGAAGAATCCAAAATGGCTCCCTTGATTGGCATCTAAGGGTTTCTCACAGAAAAGAGAACAGGCTCTATATACGTGACCTCGAACGTATGGAGCTAAAGCCATCATCTTCTGTAAAACAAGGGCTTTGGCAAGAGGGGCAAATTCAGGCATGATTCTTTGAGAGGAGGTGCAGAAAAGGAACTTGCAAAGCCAATATAGTAGGAAAGAAAAGAATTCCCTATCAGTCACAGGACCCTCCCTTCTATTCTCAGCCTTGACAAAGTCACTGTAGGATGAGTTAAGAGAGGGGAGGGAAAAGGGGACTGCTAGGTCAGGATAATCTGGTCCAATGGGGGTTCCAATGGGGATAATCCTAATAGATGGCAAATGTCAAGAACAGTAGGGGCCATCATCCCACATCTGAATTGAAAGAAATTAAAGGCAGAATTCCAAAAGCACAGGGCAGCAGGAATTAAGAAAGGGTCCTCTGAGATAGTTAACCTGGATAGTCGGAGGGCGTCGAGAAGGCAGAGTTCTTGAAGGTCCAGAGTCCTATCAGGGACAACCCGATCATACCATTCTTGCCACTCCGGTCTCACCGTGGGCCAGCATCGGTGGGGGCGGTTCGTCCTCCAGTTCCTCCAGTCAAGGCCACCTTCGTAAAGGAGACAATGGTCTTCCAGACGTGGATATAGAGCTGGAAGCTCAGTAAGAATCTCCTTGAATATGGGCCCAAGCACATAGTCTTGTTGCACATGACGACGAGGGATGAAGATGCGTCCGTCGATGGCGCTTTTCTCCCCAGCCTTGTACTTTTCACATTCTGCATCAATGATCCTTTTCAGGGCTACAGACGGGCTCGCACGCTCTACGACTGGCACTTTCAATGAAGAAGAAGCCATTGATAGAACGCTTTCTCAGAGGACAAGCTGGGAAAGGGAGTAGAGAGAAGTGGAAGATCGGTAGAGATAAAGGGTTTGTGTGTTGAGCGAGCAAGTGATTTCAGAGCACGAAATAAAAGGGTTTTAAAAGCCTTTGTGTCTGGAAGATATATCGCGTAATTCGTTAAGTACTAAAAGTACGAATACGAAGAATTTCCTTCAATATTGATACTTTTGGAGGGAAAAACACATCCCAGATGTTGATGCCAGCTTCGAAGTAAAATATTTGGCTTCGAAACCAGATTTTGGCGCCAAAAGTCAAATAACAACGGCTTCGAAACAGAGAAGCCGGCTTCGAAGCACATTCCATACTTAAAGATGTAAGAATACTCAAGTATTTGTTTACTTCAAAGGGATTAAAGACCTGTTTTAGGTTTCTTAATGAAAGTAATGTCCTTCGAAGCAAAACTTGAGACCCCTTAAGGATGGGAATTGGTGTTCGAAACATCAAAACCAATAGTTGGTTTGTATATATACAGAAAGAGATTGTCTTTTGAACTAAAACAGCATGAACTGTTGTTCGAAGCAAAAATGGTCAATTTAGGACTGATTGATCATACTAACCATGACCATATGTTGGTTATGATTAAAATAAGCTTTAAGGGGTAAGATTGTTAAATTCGAAACACTGATTCTAAATGAAAATCAGCAAGAACTGTCAACTATATTCCATAAATTGGAAAAGTTCATATTGGTTCTTTTTAGTGTTTCATTTAAAACGATTGAGTCCAGATTCGAAGGATAAGATTGTTCAGTTCGAAGCCCTAAATTTGCTTTTAAAGACAAACGGAGACAAGATCAAACAATGCCAAACAAAGAAAAAGTCTTAGTTGTATTAAAGCAAAAGCAATTACATTGAACGGCCCTCTTTGGGTACAAATTCAAGCTCATAAAAGTAGGGAATAGAATAAATAACAAGATCGTGAAATTTGGTCCAACTATGATCAATGAATTTCTGTTCTTTCTTTATTCTATCCTCTATTTCTTCTAGGATTGGCTGCATAAGTTGATGTGCTCTCACTTCATAAAAGAGCTCTTCAGCCTTTATTTCGAATGCTGTTTCTCTCAATCCTTGTTCCAACTCGTCTATATCCGAGTCATCCCAGTACGCAGAATCTTTATTCTTGAAGTTTTCGAATTCTTCAATGAAGTTCTCTGCTTCGTACTGGGCATGAACTCGAAGGGACGAGAGTTGGTCCAAAGATTGAGTGGTGGCTATAGAGGTCCGATGCCAGTGGAGAAGCAATGGAAGTTGGTCCAAAAACATGTGAAGCTCTGCTTGGGCGAGGGGATTGAGGACATGACCCCGAGTCAGAATATCACAAGCCCATCGAAGGTTCTTGAGAGGGACTTCGTCCTCAAGAACATTGAAAGGCAAGTGAGAGAAGGCCGCAAGCAGGAATTGGGCTTGCTTCCGCTCAGCTGGAGTAGGGGGAAGTGGAGGCTTGTAAGGTGGAAAGACCTTATCCGCGGAGAGGGCAAGCCTCAGTCTCTCTGTCCAGCAAGGAGTTGGCGGAGGAGAAGGTATGGAAGCCTCCACTTCAGGAGGAGGAGCAAGGGCAGAAGGAACAAATGCATTAATATAATCGAGCCAGTCAGAAGAGCAAAGCTTCGCCTTCTGGGCTAAGAACGATGGCTTGTACCCTTGTGCCTCTTCGGGCGTCGGGCAGCGTGCACTATCTTTGTAGGCATGGAGGATGTGTACCATGCTACAAGCAGATTCTCCTCCAAACTGCGTCGACGGTCGATAGGCACGTAAGGATAGACCACCGAGCTTCGCGCATAGGAAGGGAACTCTAAAGGGTCAGTAAACTCGACAAAGTGATGGTTGATTTGCTCCTTAAAACACAAGCCTCAGGTTTTGACCAGCTTGTCCAGTCAGAAGCCCCAGATGAAGAAGAAGTTGCCAGTCAGAAGCCCCAGAGGAAGAAGCTGCAGCCTTATCCCATGCAGAGGGTTATGAAGAAGAACTTCCCATGTCCATATTTGCGACTTTCTGAATCAAAGGATTAAGAGCAGTTTGTTCGTAGTCCAAGGGTGAGTCAGAAGAAGAACTTCCCATGTCCATATTTGTAAGTTTCTGAATTAAAGGATTAAGGGCAATGTGTTCGTAGTCCAAGGGTTGATAATTTACAAAGGCATCCATGACCTGAATATAGAAAGGTGGGTAAAGGTGGCTAATTAATGCATGGAGGTTCTTTCGAGAAGGAACAGCATCATCAGATGACTCTTCGTGTGCTCGATCAATGGAGGAGAAAATTGATTCGGCCATAAAAAATGTATCAGTCTGTTCGAATACTAAGGTGGTGGGGGTGTTCAAAAGATTGAAGGAGAGTTTAATGCAGATGATGAATGACAGTTGCATTTCTGGAAGAATGCAAAGCCCATGCACGTTCTAAGACGTGGATAAAAGACCTTGATCCACTAATATCACCAAGTATTGGGTATATTAGTGCGGGGGGTAATGTTGGCTACATATTTTGTACAAGCCAACTACAATTCGACGCGTGGCAGAATAAGGGTAATACAGGAAGACTATTCAAGTCTTCGATCCTGATCGTACACGTGGCAGTTAGTATTGGTTATTACGAGATCTGAGTAGCAGTGGATCAACAAAGAGATGCAAGGTGATGTGGCTTCAACGGTTACTCACATTTAAATTCAAATTTAGGAGGGAAGCCTAACTGCAAGTGATGGCATAGTGGAGCTAATTATAAGGCAACATGATCAGCGATCATGGAGGAGCAGTTCGACGGTTGGAAATGCAGTTCGATGGTCATCCTTGAGAAGTATAAATAGCAGAGAAGGCCCAGAAAAAGAGCCCCAGACTCAGATCCAAAAAACCAGTCTTATTCTACTTATTTTCCTTTCCAGTTTTACATTTCCAGTCTTACATTTCCTGTTCTTTACATTCCTGTACTTTAAATTCCTGCACTGCACTTCGTTCATAGGAGTAGTTTCAAGTAGTAGATTGTTGCTGTAAACCTCTACGAGACTGAGTTTGGATCATTGTAAGTTTTTCATTTTAATGAAATGCTTCAATTGTTCTTTATTTAATTGTTATCTTACTTAATTCTCCTAAATCAAGCCACCAGTAAAAGTCCTCTTCATTGAGGCTGAAAGAACTAAACACAATCGTCTGATAATTGGTTGGCAATTAATTTCTGTAAGGACTGATTGATCTTTGCTGGCACGCTCGCAATTACAAAAATAACTTTCGAAAGCCAAAAAGCCAACAGTATGAGATTCACACAAATCACATGTGTATGGGTCTCACACTTATGTGAGAGGTTTGATAAAAAATTTGATACTTTATTTAGAATTCCTAACATAACTCTTAGGCCAAGTTTGGCAACCCAAAAATAATCCATCTTTTATCTTTTTATCTTTTTTTCATCACATCACCTCTCTACTTTTCTGCACATCTTTTCGTAAAAAGATAAAAAATACACTTATTTAGGTCATCTCAAACAAATGAATTATGTGAAGGGAGGAGTAGACTCACACTCTTCATCTCTCCTCTTTCTATTTTCTCTCTTTTCAACCCCATTAGGAATCAAAATAGTAATGCTATATTGTGGGATGTAACATGGTAAAAAAAAGTAATGCTATATCTTTTTAATTTATACTTCTAAATGATCCCCAATGATATGACATTAGGTTAAACTTTACATGATTAAATATTTGATAAATTAAAATTTAACATGTGTCAGACACATTATTATGCCTTCGTTTGGGAAGTGGGTTGGCTTTTGACTTTTTAACTTTTTTGGTTATTTTAGCCTGGGGCTAAAAAGCCTGGTTTGGGAAGGGCTTTTTGATTTTTTTTTGTGAGGTGTCTTCATGGTAAATGACCAAAGTGCCTTTCAAGTGATTTTTTCATGTCAACTCCTTGCCTTTACATCCTCCACGTTAGCGTCATTAGAGCAGATTTTTTTTTTTTTTAGGCAGATTTTTATGGTTAGTTTTATTTATTTGTAAATTAAGTAGCAAATGCTAATTTTTGGTTTTATGTTTTTATTTTTTATTTTTTTCGATGAGGCGTATTTTTGTGGTTCTGTTTTTTAAATTTACGTTTTTATCATTTTTTTTCCCATTTCTATACATTAATTTGTTTTTATTTTTCAAAAAAGGGCTTTCATGTGTTTTATTTATTTGTAAATTACGTGGCAAATGCTAATTTTTGTTTTTATGTTTTTATTTTTTATTTTTTTGGATGAGTCGTATTTTTGTGGTTCTTTTTTTTTTAAATTTACAAAATTGTCATTTTTTATTATTTCTATACATTAATTTGTTTTTGTTTTTGAAAAATGGGTTTTCATGTGTTTTATTTATTTGTAAATTACGTGGCAAATGCTAATTTCTGGTTTTATGTTTTTATTTTTTATTTTTTTTGATGAGGCGTATTTTTGTGGTTCTGTTTTTTAAATTTATGTTTTTATCATTTTTTTTTTCATTTCTATACATTAATTTATTTTTATTTTTCAAAAATGGGTTTTCATGTGTTTTATTTATTTGTAAATTACGTGATAAATGCTAATTTCTGTTTTTATGTTTTTATTTTTATTTTTTTGGATGAGCCATATTTTTGTGGTTCTTTTTTTTAAATTTACAAAATTGTCATTTTTTATTATTTCTATACATTAATTTGTTTTTGTTTTTGGAAAATGGGTTTTCATGTATTTTATAACAATTCCAAATTACATGGCAAATGCTAATTTCAGTTTGGAAATTTTTTTTTTAATGAGACTTATTTTTGTGGTCCTTTGTTTTCATTCATGCTTTTGTCAATTTTTTTTTATTTGTATACATTAATTTGTTTTTAGTCTTCGAAAATGGTTTTTCATGTGTTTTCAATATTTTGAAATTATGTGGCAACTGCTAATTTATGTTTTTAGTTTTTAATTTTTAATTTTTTACTTTGTTTGTTTTTTTTGGAAAAACGTTTTTTCAGATCCTTTATTTAAAATAATGTGAAAAATCATATATTACCGTGGCATATGATAAAAAATGATGGAAGCCTTGGCTTTTTGTTGTTTTAAATAGGTCTTTTTATGTTTTTAATTGACGTCGCACATGATAATTTTTGAATTTGTATTTTTTTTAAGTTTCTTATTTGTTTGACCTTGTGTTTTTTTTTTGAAAAGGCTTTTTTCTATGGTTTTGGTTTTTCAAAGTTAGGCACGTCACGAACTGAAAGGGATTATATTCCCGTGTAAACACATACATATTGTACATGATAATATAGTTGAATACAAGAGGGTCCACGTGTGTTACCAATGTTAGAACCTTACGAATATTAGGTGGACTATTATATATTTTCTAACGTTCCGTTATTATGCAAGTACACTAACTTGTCGCGTATGCGGAGTCGCACCAATGCCATATGCGGGTCCTCATCCCCAACCATTAAACCATCCTCGTCATGTTCAACTTCTGGTATGGCATTTACTATTGTCATAGCCTCTTCCTCGTAGCATATTGGGTGAACAGTTGTTGGATTACCTGTATTTCGCCGTATATAATTATGTAATGCCATTGACGCACCTACTAACTGAACTTGCACATTTGCAAAGTCATATCGAGGCATGTCTCTAATAAACCCCCATCGATTTTTTCAGGCACCGAAAGTGTGTTCCACCACACTGCGTAACGACGAGTGCACTTTGTTAAATAATTCCCTTGGGGTATTTGCTGTCCTGTTCTGTTGACTACTTCGAAATTGTTGTTGGTGGTAACGGCTGTCTCTGAAAGGTGCTAGGTAACCTATCCGGTTTAGATAGCCAGAATCGACAAGATAATATTTGCCTACATACGCAACAAGAATTTATGTTTGACACTAAAATCGACATTGTGCTTCATTTTCAAGTAACGATGTTTGTCGAAAAATTATAACAGTGGTCGAATTTTCAATGCAATGTGTTACCTTCTTCAGGATATGGAAATGGGACATTGTCATTTGTTAGTATCTCGTTGAAGATGCGATTATCGTGCATGCTTCCTTCCCATCCGCACGAAATGAAGATGAAACACATATCAAAATCGCACGCGACCATGATATTTTGCGTGTGACAGTATTTCCTACCGAAATATGTTGCCGCGTCTGGTCCCGTAACCCATGCACTTATATGTGTTCCGTCTATGGCTCCAATACAGTCCTGCCAACAACCCAATTGTATTGTTACTCCTACGGGTACATGTAATGGTTGTTTTCATACGTCACGTCCACTTAAAATTAAAAACAACATAACTGGCCTTGGCACAAATAACTGTTGAAGGTTTAGTCAATAGTAACTTGAATGGTAGGTATTTCCGTTTAGACCGCACGTATGGATGTATACGCTGCTGACTATATGTGGGCCGGCAATGAATAACAGTGAACTCTTTCATGGAAGTTAATACGTTATGCATGTGCCGAGACACAGTCTCCCCCGAATGTTGGAACCGTTCTTGGATTTCCCGATTTTGTTTTCCTTTCAACATGTGGATAAACATTGCAATGCTTTCTTCAACAGATAAGCCATGTGGATGTTGCGGTACTTGTAACCCAAAATCATTTACTAATGTCTCACACAAAGCGGCAAAAACTTCCTTCGGCATGCAAACATTTTCCTCAAATCGACCTATATGGCCCGCATATAGTTCGGATATCCATTCATGCCCGATCAATATAGAAGTGCGACATGGTGTTTTAGCCATGTGTTTTTCGTACCACTCTGTCGTATACTGGCATGCTTGTAGAAATGTCCAGTTGTTTTCTTGTTGCAGCTGTACGACCATTTGATTAAGCATTTTCCTTAAATCGTCATTGTTGCTTCTATCCCAGGGATTCATCACGTCTTCGTTGATGCGAAACCTACAACAGTGGGACTGTTTCAATCAGTTTGCACGTGATTCATTGACTCAAATGTAATAACAGTTTGCAATTATAGAATGCCGACATCGTTTTTAATGTAAGTAATGCCGTCACCAATGTCATTACTAACGCATAATGATATGAATTAAACAAATAGTGAACCTGGAAATTATTGTTTACAGGGGGACCATTACTAACACAACCACAAAAAATGATGTCAAACTAACATAACAGTTTCCCAAACGAAATAAATAAATACAAAAGTAGCACACGCAAGCCGTTGTTGCGCATTTCATTGCCATACGTTTAATTCAAACACAAGTATCCTATTCCTTTCCAAAAAAATGCACAACCATGCTTCCATTCCGTCTATGACAAACATGCAAAACTTTTGTTCACCATAGCTAGCAAGAAAAAAAAACAACAAAGAACAGTTTAAAACATGCAAACACAACCATCCTGTTTTAGTATAGTGCCAACAATAACATAACTAAAAGTTTCCCAAAGCAAGAGAAGGGCAGGCATCTTCAACAATCCTAACACCGCTATATCACATCCGGCGAGCCCCAAACAGGTTTGCAAACGGCACCGACGCAGTACACTGGAGCTGCTTTTGTATAAGCCACTCTATGATGTGGTCGTTATCAGGCTGGCACATTATCACCTCCCGGTAAGCTGCGTTATCCATAAGTGTCGAGGCGAAATGAAATAGCGGCGTACTAATCAGGGATGGAATAGTCGTCAGGCAATGCATGCACTCCGAAATAGTGTACAGCGATTCGTTGCTTGTGAGGTGCCTCACCGTAACCTGCTGATTCTTCGTACGTACCACATTTGTTAGATTGTTCATGCTTTCCGCAATAATTGGCGCTCCACTTGTTGCCTTCTTCGACTTTGAAACACTTGTTGATGGCATCTTTCTCCTTTTTCCTTTTTCAATTGGAACAAGTTCCAGTGAAGAATCTGAATCCACGTCCTGTACTCCTGCAGGTATCGGATCAGCAAATGGCTGGGCTCCCAAACTGTGCACAGAATCAGATGAGTCATCAGCATCTTTAGGAAGTTTCTCTCCTGGGGTCCAATGGTGCTTACCAGTAGCTGATGCCCTGATGAAGACCGTCTCCATCAAGTCACGATGTTCCAAAGTTTTTTTTCCTAAACTTGGCACACACCTTGTTTATCTATACAAAGGGAGATATATGAAAGAGAAAGATGTTACATTTCATATAATTAATTAAAAGTTAACTAAAAAGGTTAAATGTACTGGTAACAGACAAATATGAAACGTAAGAAACATGTACTTACCGAGTCCATCTTGTCCCACCACTTCTCAGGTGCCTGAAACATACCGGTGTCACAGTCAAACCTTATCCCTGACGCTCCTTTGCTTGAATCCATCAACTTTGTCTACGCTTGCCACTCTTTTTTCAAACTCATGTATTTATTCTTCAACTGTTTCAGGCCATGTTTTCTTCCTGTTTTTTTCTCAAATTTCTTGGCTAACGACTTGTACCCTGTTTGGCTGAGGACTAGGAATGGCCAATTTCCTTTTGTAATCTCATTTGCAATCAACTGCAGGAAAACTCGAATTGAGTCACTGTCTCAGGAGGCCTTGTGGCTGAACTTATTCTGTGTCTCTTCAAGACTGCTTGACTTCTCTGTGACAATGCCTTTGCTTTTGGATTGGGTACATGGCGAAGTACGCATGGAAGCCATTACTAATGTATGGTTACAAAAGATTACCATCACATATTTAGTTGTTACATACAAACGTATAAGCCCATAGCAGAATAATTTAAATTGGTTGCATGATGCACAATCTATGCCCATGAACAATAAACAGAGAAATAGGATGCTAAATTACACATCATACAACCATTGCACATTAGTAACATACATAAACAAACATGGAACTAAGTGGTGCACATAGTTATGATAGTCATTAATACGTCTACGCTTTCGTAGTGGAGGAACGCAAAGCAAGATTATAGTCATACTAAAACATATTACCAACATACTAACAACCTCGTAACGTGTTTGTACATACTAACAACATCCTAACGTTGCTTACATACGCAACAACAAAATGACAACGACAATGCATAGCACATACACAATGGTCTTAAGGACACACAAGGATTGTTAAATGTGTATGATATCATCCCGTAATTGCATGACAATTTCATCTTTGGGTGACGCATAGTCCGTGCTCTCTCGCCTTGGTTCTTCGCACTAACCAATCCAACTGACACAGGGTTGATGAGTGCAAATGATGAAACTATTAGTCAATGGGTTCTTAATGTTCATACAGTTATGACCGGTAATGAATTGGGCACTCACCACAGGGCGGGGACATGCAAAGTAGGGACGCCCTGGATTTTTGGTGGACCTTGAAATCTTAACAATACAGGGGCCATGTCCACAGGCACACATTCGACGTGGCCATGTACTGGAAGTTGCACTAGAGGTAAACGAAGCCATGCTATAAACGACAAACATTCGAAAGTAACAATGAATCATAGCAGTAATTAGTTTATGATATCCATATTTCAGGTTAAACATGAACTGAACACGCTGATGCACAAATTTCATATGATGGGTATACAAACTCATTATTTTATTCATTTAATATTAAAGAAAAGCAGCCAACCAATTATGGTTTCACAGTCAAAGTGTTAATAGAAAAGTAAATCTGTAATTTCCTATTCAAACCTAACAGATAAAAAAGGCATGAACACCGTGTGTTTACATGACTCAAATTAAGCCAATTTGATGTAAATTGTAAATTCATAATCAAATTACAACTCAATTAAATTTACATGAATCAAAATGATTATGTACAAATCTACTGTCATAATTTGATTCCATTAATGAAATTGATTTTGTAAAAGTATTATTCATCCATAGCTTTGTATAGTGACCCATATGGCTTTTTTCACACATGGGATATATACAACCCAAAAAAAAAACAATAATAATATATGGAACATAGTAATGAACATCATGTGTTTACATTATCAAATTAAGAATTCATGTTATGGCAAAATCAATTAATTACAAATTATACATTCGTGATCAAAGTAAATCAATTACGATTACATGAATGAAAATGGTAACGTAGAAATACTAATGTCGTACGTTACCATTAATAAAAGTTATTTTTGAAAATTATTATTCATCCATATGTATTACAGTGGTAAACTTCTTTTCAAATTAAATTTGTGAAATTAATTTTTTACGTCTCTTAATTAAGTTTTAAAAATCTATTTTGGCTTTTTTTCTATTTTATGTTCTTCATTCACGTTCTTTTATCAATATGCACTTGCACACATTGGAGATATACAACCCCAAACCAATAATAATAATAATAATAATAATAATAATAATAAAAAGCCATGAACACCGTGTGTTTCCTATCAATTTGCGTCGAGTAAGTGCAAAGGCTTCGAAATGGATTAACATTTGCATAAACTGTTGGATACGTTTAACTTCCCACACAAGAAGTGCCAAAAAGAATAAACTACTTCATCTCATGTCCGATTTGTCAGTTTGTATCATAGATTGAGCATACATTTATCCCCCAAACAGATTTCCCTTACATTTGTATAACAACAACTGAAGAACATATTACTTTATTAAGCACAGATGTACATGTATCTGTTTCTCAAATCAAGAACAGATTGTTTTAAGAATCTGAACAGATGTATAACAGACAAATGAACAACAGATGTATAAGAACAGGTTTTTAAGGTTCTTCATATGTATCTATTTCTCAATTTTTACCATGGGTTGATCATATATATAACAACATATTTATATATATCTGCTCAATTTACGGCAAGTACATTTACATAACAACGGATCCAAATCGACTTGAGTTGGATGAAGCAAAATGTCTGAACTTAATTTAACCGTAATGACCATGGATATGGAAATGTCATGATTTGCATTGAATTATCGTCCTCACCAAAGGAAATAAATGAAGGAAAATGGATGACAAATTTGAGCAGAGCACTATAATTCTGTGTTGTAGCAAACAGAGCACTGTAACATAACAGACCAATACATTTGACAGATCACTCTTTGAAACCCTATTCTCAAGCCAGGTCGGTGTTATTGGCCCATTTTGCAGAGTAGTGTACAAAACCGAAAAAATGAAGAGTAAACAATCCGAAAATGGAAATATTCATGTCTGATTTGGGAACTCAAACATAAGAATCCACTTCACATTCGGCAGTGGGTTTAACAACTATGGATATTCAAAAAACAGAGTCCACACTTCCTTTTAAAAAAAAAAATTTGTATTTAATAGAGAAAGGGATTTCACACATGAACCCAAGCAGATCGGAAGCAGGGGATGGATTTACACAAAAAAGGAAATGAAATCAGAACGGCCATGAAGCCTTACCTGAAGATCGGTGGTGTTTGAAACGGTGACTTCTTGTTCGACGCCGCCAACGTGCGCCCCAACCGTTCGATTTGCCGTCTTGTTCACGAGTCTTCTTTGACGCTGCAGATGCGTACTCCGGTGCCGATCGGCTCTGGGAAGCTTCCTCAGATTTCGTTACCGTTGGTATACATTAATCGCCTCCTTCGCTTCATGAATATTGTGTGCCCTAGAAATGTTGTGTGTGTGGTGAGGCGATGGGCCTCAGAATCAGAGGGGAGAGTGGGGGTAGTTTGGTAAATTCACCCCAATAAGGGTTATTGCCAAGCACGTGCAATCTGTTTTGTCTCCATTTGGCTAAATTAGCCTTTTTTGTCCGTTAGTTGCTAAATTAGCCCCAACTTGCCTTCCCAAACAACACCATATGTGTGATTTTTTAAAAGTGATAAATTAAGTGTTTAGAACATTTTTTTTAAAAATAATTTGCCAATTTATAATAATTTTTTAATTAAACCCAGAGTTTCCAAATAAGGCCTAACACAGGTTTCAGGTCTGAGACTTCAGACTATTTTTTACTTGAACAAGGCTTCATAATCTCAAGTCACTTTTCTGCTCAAAAAAGAAATTTAGACTACGGAGAGCTCATTTGAGACGCTGTTGGCCCCAACTTTTATCACTTTTCTCTCTTTTTTTCCCCCTCATTCATTGTCTTACCCTATATTACGACCATCGATCATACATTAAAATTCATTTCTATTTAGTTGAGTTTTTATAATTTATTTTTTGGAAAAAATTAAAAACAATTAGTTTGGTAATAAAAATTAAAAAAAAAACTAATTATTTTTATATGATTATCTATTTTTGGAGTGGAAACATTTCTGAAATTTTAAAAATATATTTTTTTATTTTTTGCACAACTTTTTTCTAATTATTCAAAAAAAAAAAAAAGTTATGAAAACTTAGCCAAATTTTAATATATATATATATATATATATTTATTTTTATTTTTATGCAAAGTGGCATTTTTTATCCAAAATTGGAAGATAGTAAATTGAGTAAAATTATGAGACATTTACACACAAGTCTAAATTTATGAACTTATACTCTATTAAGTCATAACTAAGATTTTTTAAACTTTCAAGTTCCATTAAATTTTTAATAGTCTGAATTATCCTTAAAATAATGATTGTTTATTGTTTATGATTATCTATAAAGGAACATGATGATTTGACATTTATTTTGATTTTCAAAACTTTAAAATATCAACTTTAAAATTGAAAAAACTAAAAAAAAAAAAAATTGTGCAAAAAAAAAGACTAATATTTTTTTTTGAAAAAATTGGAAAAACTAAATTATTTTTTTGTGCAAAACTACAAATTTTACATCTATAAAGGAGCATGATGATGGAACATTAATGTGTAAAACTGAAAAAAAAAAATTAAAAATGAAAAAATTGATAATGTTCTCAGTTTTAAAACTGAAAAAAACTGATAATGCTTTTGGTTTTATTGGATAGTTGAATCAAATCAATAAGTAGAAAGTCAAAAACATTTAATCTCATACTCTGTTTTTTTTATCAATTAGTAAAACAATTATTTAGAACATTACTATACAAAATTGATAATGTTATGAGTTTTAAAATTTTGAAAAAATTAATAATATTCTCAGTTTTACTAAATAGGACTTATTGGCTCAAAAAATCTTAGATAGGATCTGAGCTATCATAACATTTATAAATATGACTTTTAGCTAATTAACTCTAAAATTATAAACATTAAGGTCTAAAGTAGGAAGAAAAAATATTTTAAAGGCCAAAGTAAAAAAAAAAATTGTGAAACTTAAAAACGACAAAGCATAATTTACACATTTTATGCCACATGACTACCACAGTGGCATTTAAGGTCTAAAATTGGATGGAATTTTGTTTTGGAAGTAAATTAGGAAAAATTTCAAACGATAAAGGTTAAAGTGAAGAAAAAAATACTTCAAAAGCTAAAAAGGACAAAATATTAAAACTTAAGAGGTCAAGTGTAATTTATCCCAGTATTTGTCTATTTAATTATTTATGCAAAAAAATAAACTAATTAAATATTCTTAGGGTTCGTTTGGGATGTGGATTGACTTTTTGAATTTTTAGCTATTTTAGCCTCAGCTAAAAAATCTCGTTTGGGATGGACTTTTTAGTTTTTTTAACTTTTGTAAGAGAAAAAATAAAATGATTATAATTTAGATGTGACATTTTATTTTATTAACTTTTTAACTTATTTTGTTATTTTATGACTATTTTAACCCAAGATTGAGGTGCCAAATGAAGGATTAGTTATATGATTACACAAATAAAAGTTTGGCTCCTCTCTAATTCTAAAGGAATTAAAAAACCTTCCAATCTTTTGATGATAAAGTGACACGTGGACTCTAAATGCATTCAATGATTTATATCTTAACAAAATAGCAATCTCATTTATTATGCTTAAAATATTCCTTTTGCAGTCAAATACTCACTTTAACGGATGTTCAGATCATCTCTAGTCATTCTCTCTAGTATTTTCTCCAAGGGACGGCCTAAGTTGGGCCACATCACCCCATTAAGCAATCTGTGGCTCAGATTGCTTCAGCCTAAAAAAAATTCAAATCCAAAATTCCCCCAAAATGTGGAAGAGAAGAGAGACAGCAAACAAAAAGAGAGAGAGAGAGGGAGAGAGAGGGGAGATGAGATGCACAGACGAACAATCCCAACCACTATTGTCATTCTCCACTAGCGATCACTGTCCACCATTCTTCACCGGTGACCACCGTCCATCGGCCATTGTTGTTTGCCGGAGCGAAGAAATCTTTTGAGAAGATCGTTAGTCTTCATCCATTGTTGTCTGTTGGAGCTCTCTCACGCCATAGATTGAACTAGGTTCCTCCTCTAAACTCTGAAATCTAATTTTAAATCTATATTATAAAGTTAGGATTTTGATTGAGAAAGTAAAGTAGATTTGAAATTTTTTTAAAAAAATTAGAGCTTTGATTTGGGGCTTTAAAAAATTAAGATTTTCATTGTGCATGATAGTGGTTCTGCACTGAATATATAAATTATGTTCATAGTTTGATATTGTTCATGAATTTATAATTTCATGTTAGATTTTTATTGTTGTTTTAGGAGAGTATTTATATTGTTGTTATTAGTGTATTGTTGATGAATACAGTGACTCATCCTTGTTAGTAATCTACTTAATTTGATTTTCTCTATGTGAAGTTCAACTCATATTGCATTCAAAACTCATTCAAGTCTTAATCTCACCAACCCTGCTTATATGCAAGATTATGCAAGACAATTTCTAAGTGTCTCCACATTGATAATATACCTAAGGGAGTGATTATATACATACAGATTATTGACTTCTAGAGAGAGAAGAGCAATATATATATATATATATATATATATTCTCCATTGCATGGGAATAAATTTAACAAAATCCATAAAGAAAAGAAAAGAAAAGAAAAGAAAGTGGGAATATTTATTTTGATCAGAGAATGAAAATGGGTAGGCAACAACACCACCTCTCTCTTAATCCGTTGGATGAAGATAAATTGGAGATTGTGCGTGAAAATGGACAGGCAACAAATTGGAGATTGTGCATAAATTGAAGATTGTTGAATGCTCTTTGCTCTCTTAATCCATTGGATGAAGATAAATTGGAGATTGTGGATTTACTAATTGAGAAATAAAAAAAAGAGAAATAAGAATAAAATTTGTTCACAAACCAAATTAAGTCAGTAAGAGGCTGCTCTCTACTAAATGCTCTTTGCTCTCTTAATCCATTGGATGAAGATAAATTGGAGATGGTGGATTTATTAATTGAGAAAAAAGAAAAAAAAGAAAAAAAAAGAGAGAAGAGAATGCTCTTTGCTTCTCTTTGTTCTTTGTTGAATCTTGGAGTTTGCTTGATATTATAAATGATTTTTGCTATTTGATATTTTTTTGTAGGTCAATGTCAACGTCAAATGCAAGTATAGCCAGCATTCATGAAGTTAGATTCAACAACCACAATTGTCGATGTGGCAACAAAGCTATGGTTAAGATTACTCAATCAACGGGTAACCCAAATTGCTTATATTTTGTATGCCCTTATTCTGTGAATGGCTGTAAGTTCTTTGAGTGGTGGATTCCTCTATGTATGCAGCACAATTTGAAGGTGGTCGAGAATGATATTCTTGAAGAACGCATGGATGTCTTGTTTACTCTTAGAGAAGTAATTATCTTGAATAGGTAGCTCAAAGACATGAGTGTGAAGAGTAGGAAACAATGTAGAGACATGGCAATGGTGATTGAACGAGTTGGTGATAAGTTGAATTATGCCTTTGCTTTTATTGTTGTGTTGTTGGTGGTAGTTGTCATTCTAGTGTATTTGAAATAGTGTATGTAATGTAGGGTAGAATGGGTATGACTTGTATGTAATGCTAAAATGACTTGTAGGTGGAATGTGGATGTAATATATAGTGGACTACTACCATTTTATTGAAGTGATAATGAATGTAATGGCTTTTTTTGTTTAATAAAGTAGTAATGATTTTTTTCGTTTAAGGGTTGAATGTAATGGCTTGTTTCTTCTTATTAGCTAGAGACTCATAACAAAATTGATGGCTAAAAAAGGTTGAGTATGACACCCTAAATATATAATTAATATACAACCAACCACGATTATTAATGAAAATAATAATAATCTATAATAGTAAAATAAAATAATTAATTTTTGTGATTGTATGCGATAAAGTATAATTTAATAATAATAATAAGAATAATAATAATGGAAGTAATAAAATAAATAAGCTGTACGTGCTATGTAAATTAATTTGTCATTGTTGTTATCAAATATATGATGAGGAGATTTATTTAGGGGCTAAGTTAATCACTAATTAATGTGAGAAGATTAACATGTATAGATATAATTAAACAAATTAAGTACCATTAATTACAAGGATTGCGAATCTACTGAGATGAAGGAGTGGGGGGCCATCTGGACACCTAGGATTAGGGAGGAGAAGTGAGTCATCACCTTGGGGCCATTAGATAAGGATGAGTCATCACTTGAAGTTATGTGTATAAATAGGAGGAGGAGGTGCTGTAAAGTGAACGGAAAAACAAAGAAAAAAAAAAGAAAAAGAAAGAGAAGGAATCAACGAAAAATAAAATAAAATAGAGAGCAAGGAAGGGGCCGAAAACCAACGGAAATAGAAAGGAATTAGTAAGACTCAATCTTAAGGTGAGTTATATTATATCTTGATTCACCATAATATATTTTACGTATATTTTGACTTACCATAATTTAATTTATATAAGTTATATTTTATAAATTATATTAATATTTCAATTACGTGGAACTTTATTTGTTTAAAATGAAACCCATGGATATGTTTGTTTAAATTTTAGTATATATTTAACTATGACCTTATAAACAATTATGTTTTGTAAGTACCATCACGGAAGTCCCATGCCTTGGGGGACTTAAATAACCATTGACCTTTGTTTGGCCACTTTGTGGTCCTCTGTTTATCATGGATCCATTGACCTCTGTTCTGACTGTCACTTTTGTGACCTCTATTTTGTTCTGTTCTGTACCGTGGTTATTGTTATTTATTTATGTAATTTCTGTATTTCAGTTTCTACCACTTAAATGATTTATTTACCAAATTAAGTTATGTAAATGTTTTGGCTTAACTAACTATCCATGGTTATTTTGTATTCCTTATACTCTTGGCATAATATTTCTCACTCTGCTGTATGCTTATAGCTGTTACACTTTTAGGTGATGAGATGTAAGGAAGACCCATAACCTTGTGTAGTGGAACCTGTGCAAGAAATTGATGTAGATCCGTTAATTTGTTTTTCTTTTCTTTTCTTCCTGTCATTTTTTTCGGATGGCCGGTCGCTGCATAATAAAATAATAAAAGCCTATGGATGTACTTTTTTTTTTTTTTTTGTAGAATGAAGTAACTCTTTGTTTAATTATTTTTATTTCTGTTTGCCTCTGCTTGCGCAGTTTAATTTGTTACGATTAGAATAAGTTAGTAAGTTGTGATTCTAACCCTAAGCCCCTGGGGTTGGGTCGTGACAAAGGTGATATCAGAGCAATGGTTTAAAAAAAAAAATTGCTATTTTAATTTGATTAGAAAGTTTGAAAAGTTATAAATAAATCTATAAATAAAACTATACAGCTAGATAAACATAATAAAATAAAATAAAAAATAAATAAATATTTACCTGCAACGTTAGTCCTTTTATGTAAAATCTCATGTTTATTCTGGCGATGTAGGAATGTCCGAGATTAACTTTGATGATGCATTTTGGGATGAGCTCGGGGCCATTAATTTGGATGAGATTTTAGCAGAACACCCCGCCTCCGCTTCACTTGAAGGATGGGGAAATTCAGAGGATATAATTGGAGGACTGCACCCAGGCCTTGCCCAATTGATGGGTCGTCCAATCTATATACAGGCTGATCCTACCGATGTCCTACATTTACTATGGAGGTAGAGATGTGCCTATACGCGCGGACGTTTTCTTGGACCCACTCGTGTCCTCGGCGTTGCCTCGAGACATGACCACTCGCACTACATCATAGGCCCTCTACCCCCAGATTTTGTGGCAAGAAGGGGGAACGTGTACCCTGAGGACTATATTTTTACCACTGTCCCTAACCCGCTAGAGATAATTAATATTCAAAATGTTGATTTTAATAATGACTTGTCATATATCGAGACACCCGGCTGGATTGTCGATTGAGCATTTTTTGGGATATATACAGTCCGTCCCCATTTTCACAGTCTAGGCAGCGTGGATGTGTTTTGGTGTAGTCCAGTTAGGATGGGAATTTGAGCTTTTTATGCAACACTATTTCCCATGGTTGTTTGGCCCATTTGACCCACCATTCTAGATTTGGTAGAAGAAAACCTTTTTGTACGCTAACCATGATGTGTTCTAATCCCTTTTTGTTGTCTTTTTTTGTTTTTGTTTTGTTGTACCACATGGATGAGACACTAACATATTCTGACTTTTGAAACAAAGATGTAATATTAATTGTAAAAATAGTAAAGCTGGTATTTTATATAGATATAAATTGCGCTACACATGCTTATATATATATGTTGCATTATGAATGTAATGCTTCGTTTATTACTTTGTAGAATGGCCAATAATGGTAACGGAAGCGAGTCATTAGTCAGTGGCACTGAATCGATGGAAAGAATCATGGAAAGAGCGGTTATTAGCTTTTTGTAAGTCTTGCAGACTAACATTAATAATGGGATACCCGAACAGCAAGAAGAGCTGGTTACCGTAAAACAATTTCAGGATTAGAAACCCACCACATTTACCGGCGTCCCAGATCCAATGGTAGTAGACGCTTAGGTTAAAGACATGGAAAAGATTTTTCGCGCCCTACCCTGCACCGAAAGACAGAAGGTAACTTTCGCCACTTTCACTTTCAAAGATAATGCACAAGAATTGTGGCTTCTCACTCTGGAGAAAGAAGAAATTGCGACTTGGGCAAGATTCTTGGAAGTATTTTATGCAATATACTTCCCAGATTCATTGCGGGAACAGAAGGCATTAGAATTCATACATCTAAAGCAAGGAACCATGATGGTGGCCGAATACGAGAGCAAGTTCACACAATTCACTCGGTTTGCAACATACGTCATCCCCACCGAAACTCGAAAAGCAAGAAAATTTGAAGCAGGTTTGGATGTTAAAATTAAAGATAGGCTCGAGGTTTTGAAACTGCCAACCTATGCAGAAGTGGTAGATCGGGCGTACATTGCCGAAAAGGGGATTAAAGCCTCGCGTTCCGGGGAACCAAGCTAAAAGAAGTGATTCTGGAAAAGAGACAACATAAGACCCAGTGTTGCGCCTCCTAAAAAGGTGAATACGGGCATAACCAGCTCAGGCCATCAAGGTCCTACCAACCCCGGAGGTGGCACTATTCCAATTTGTCCTACTTATGGGAAGGCTCATTGGGGACAATGCCATCGAGACACTGGAGCATGCTTTAAATGCGGTCAAGTGGGCCACTTGCTGAGGGATTGTCCAAAGTTGACTAATCCTACAACCAGCCCCTCTGGCCCAGTTAGAAAACCCACAGGACCTGGAGGAGAGAGGAAGGACCAAAAATGCCAAGGAAGGGCTTTTGCCTTGGTACTTGGAAAATCAAAAGTTACTGAAAATGTTGTGTCAGGTATACTTTTTGTCTATGGTCATTTAGCTCATGTCCTCATTGACTCTGGGTCAACTCATTCTTTTGTCGCACCATACTTTGCTGCCAAGTTGGTATCAACACCCGAACCATTAGGATATATATTGTCTGTGTCTTTTCCTTCTGGTAAGTCTGTCTGTTGTACTGATGTGTACAGATCATGTACTATATCCTTAAAAGGTAAAACCTTATATGTAGACTTGATTCCCCTCCGCATTAGGAACTTTGATGTGATCTTAGATATGGATTGGCTAGCTGCCAACCATGCCTCTATTAATTATAAAGCCAAAAAGGTCTCCCTTAGGTTACCAAACCAACCCAAGTTTGTCTTTGATGGGACTGGAGTTTCCAACCCTCCTTGTATTATATCCTCCATGACAGCCTAACGACTTTTAAGAAAGGGTTATGGTAGTTATATTTGTTATGTGATCGATACAGAAAAAGAGGCCCCTATCGTTGATGCGATCCCCGTAGCACGAGAATTCCCGGATGTTTTTCTTGAAGATCTACCCGGCATCCCGGTTGATTAGGAAATTGAATTCACTATTGAAACCCAACCTGGCGCACAACCAATATCAAAAACTCTTTTATCGCATGTCGATGACAGAATTGAAAGAGCTGAAGACTCAACTCTAGGAACTCCTGGACAAAGGTTTCATTCGACCTAGTACCTTACCCTGGGGAACTCTAGCATTGTTCGTAAAAACAATGGCACGATGAGATTATGCATCGATTACCGGGAGCTGAACAAGGTCACCATCAAGAATCGATACCCTTTGTCATGAATCGATGACTTGTTCGATCAACTTCAAGGCGCCCAAGTATTCTCCAAAATTGACTTGTATTCTAGCTACCATCAACTAAAAGTTAAAACGGAAAGCATCGAAAAGACTGCCTTCAGAACTCGTTATGGGTACTACGAATTTTTTGTCATGCCTTTTGGCGTCACAAATGCTTCAGCAGCCTTCATGGACCTCATGAACCGAGTGTTCAAACCCTATCTTGATGAGTTTGTTATCGTCTTCATTGACGACATCCTTATATACTCTAAGTCATCAGAGGCCCATGAGCAGCACTTGCAAACGGTTCTACAAACACTACGTGATCACAAACTTTATGCCAAGTTGAAGAAATGTGAATTCTAGATCATTAGTGTACACTTTCTTGGTCACGTCATTAACAAAGATGGCATCTGGTTGACCCACAAAAAGTTGCAGCAATCGTGAATTGGCCACAACCTACCAATGTGTCAGAAATTCGTAGTTTCTTGGGTCTAGCTGGTTATTACCGATGCTTCATGCAAGATTTCTCAAAAATAGCATCACCTTTGACGCAACTAACTCAGAAGAACACTCCCTTTGAATGGACTGACAAACAAGAGCATTGCTTCCAAGAATTAAAAAATCGACTTGTGTCAGCTCCTATACTAGCACTCCCTATAGGAGCAGATGGGTTCGTAATTTATAGTGATGGCTCATACAATGGTTTGGGTTGCGTTCTCATGCAAAACGAAAAATTCATTGCTTCTGCTTCGCGACAATTAAAGACTCGTGAGAAGAACTACTCGACTCATGATTTAGAATTGGCTGCAGTAATCTTTACCCTCAAAATTTGGTGTCATTATCTCTATGGTGCAATCTGTGGGATTTACACTGATCACAAGAGTCTTAAATATCTGTTCACATAGAAGGAACTGAATATAAGGCAACGGCGGTGGCTAGAATTTATGAAAGACTATGATGTAGAGATCCATCACTATCTAGGCAAAGCTAATGTGGTGACAGAAGCACTGAACCGAAAGACGACCAGAGGTTTGGCATGTACTCTCGTTTCCCGCAAGATCAATGGATTGCTCACCAACATAATTGTAGAACCTGCCTTGATTGAAGAAATTAGAGCACGCCAATGTGAAGATAACCTTTTGAAGAAAAAGTATGAGGAGCAAAAGATTCACCTGATCCTGATTTCACTATAAGCAATGGGATACTAAAATTTCGAAATCAAATTTGCATACTTGACATTCCAGAACTCAAGAAAAAGATATTGGTAGAAGCTCATAGCTCGAGATTTGCAGTCCACCCTGGCAACACAAAGATGTATCATGATCTGAAGGAACACTACTGGTGGACAGGAATGAAAAGAGACATAGCAAGCCATGTCTCCAAATGTCTGCATTGTCAGCGTGTTAAAGTAGAACATCAGAGACCTGCAGGACTACTGCAACCACTCCCTATTCCTGAATGGAAATGGGAACACATCACTATGGACTTCGTGGTCGGTCTACCACAGTCATTTTCGAAAAATGATACAATATGGGTTATAGTAGATCGATTGACGAAGTCGGCGCATTTTCTGCCAATCAAAATCATGTACTCTCTTAATAAGTTTGCCACCTTATACATCAAGGAAATTGTTTTTTTGCATGGTATCCCAGTTTTAATCTTGTTTGACCGAGACCCCCATTTCGTGTCTCATTTCTGGAATGAATTGCAAGAAGCTTTGGGAACCACACTGAAATTTGGCACTGCTTATCACCCACAAACTGATGGGCAATCTGAAAGAACAATCCAGACGTTAGAAGACATGTTACGTATTTGCGTGTTGGATCTCAAAGGTAACTGGGATGAGCACCTACCTTTAGTGGAATTCGCCTATAACAACAGCTATCAAGCAAGCATTGGAATGGCGCCGTACGAAGCTCTGTATGGAAGGAGATGTTGATCACCTCTATGCTAGATGGAAGTCGGGGACAGGAAACTGTTAGGCCCCGAGATTGTGTGAGTCACAAGTGAGAAAATCCAACTCATCCAACAGCAAATTCGCATTGCTCAGAGCCGCCAGAAAAGTTATGCAGATACACGAAGACGGGACTTGGAATTTCAAGTAGGGGATCATGTATTCCTCAAGATCTCACCAACAAGAGGAGTTATCCGATTTGGAAAGCGAGGAAAGCTAAACCCACGTTACATCGGGCCATTCGAGATACTGGAAAGGATTGGCCCTACAGCCTATCGCCTTGCACTACTACCTGAACTATCCAATGTCCACAATGTGTTTCACGTTTCAATTCTTCGACGGTATCTTCGAGATCCATAACATGTTGTTGATTATGAGGACTTGGAAGTTCAAGAGGACCTCTCTTATGAAAAGCAACCAATGCAGATTCTCGATCGTCGTGATCAAGTTCTTCAAAATAAGACCATACCACTGGTAAAAGTTTTATGGAGAAATCATCGAATCGAAGAAGCGACATGGGAAACTGAAAGTCAAATGCGAGACAAATACCCGCACCTCTTCGAAAATTAAGGTACGTCAAGTTTGGAGACAAACTTCTATTTAGGAGGGGAGAAATGTGACATCCTAAATATTTAATTAATACACAACCAACCATGATTATTAATAAAAATAATAATAATCTATAATAGTAAAATAAAGTAATTAATTTTGTGATTGTATGCGATAAAGTATAATTTAATAATAATAATAAGAATAATAATAATGGAAGTAATAAAATAAATAAGCTATACGTACTATGTAAATTAATTTGTCATTGTGGTTATCAAATATATGATGAGGAGATTTATTTAGGGGCTAAGTTAATCACTAATTAATGTGAGAAGATTAGCATGTATAGATATAATTAAACAAATTAAGTACCATTAATTACAAGGATTGCGAATCTGCTGAGATGAAGGAGTGGGGGGCCATCTGGACACCTAGGATTAGGAAGGGGAGGTGAGTCATCACCTTGGGACCATTAGATAAGGATGAGTTATCACTTGAAGTTATGTGTATAAATAGGGGGAGGAGGTGCTGTAAAGTGAACGGAAAAACAAAGAAAAAAAGAAAGAGAAGGAATCAATGAAAAAATAAAATAAAATAGAGAGCAAGGGGGGGGCCGAAAACCAACGGACATAGAAAGGAATTAGTAAGACTCAATCTTAAGGTGAGTTATATTATACCTTGATTCACCATAATATATTTTACGTATGTTTTGACTTACCATAATTTATTTTATACAAGTTATGTTTTATAAATTATATTAATATTTCAATTACGTGGAACTTTATTTGTTTAAAATGAAACCCATGGATATGTTTGTTTAAATTTTAGTATATATTTGACAATGACCTTATAAACAATTATGTTTTGTAAGTATCACCACAGGAGCCCCATGCTTGGGGACTTAAATAACCATTGGCCTCTGTTTGACCATTTTGTAGTCCTCTGTTTGTCATGGATCCATTGATTTCTGTTCTGACTATCACTTCTGTGATCTCTGTTCTGTTCTGTTCTGTACCGTGGTTATGGTTATTTATTTATATAATTTCTGTATTTTAGTTTCTGTCACTTAAATGATTTATTTACCAAATTAAGTTATGTAAATGTTTTGGCTTAACTAACTATCCATGGTTATTTTGTATTCCCTATACTCTTGGCATAGTATTTCTCACTCTGTTGTGTACTTATAGCTGTTACCCTTTCAGGTGATGAGATGTAAGGAAGACCCATAACCTCGTGTAGTGGAACCTGTGCAAGAAATTGATGCAGATCCGTTAATTTGTTTTTCTTTTCTTTTCTTCCTATCTTTTTTTTTTCTGATAGCCGGTCGCTGCATAACAAAATAATAAAAGCCTATGGATGTACTTTTTTTTTTTGTAGAATAAAGTAACTTTTTGTTTAATTATTTTTATTTTCGTTTGCCTCCACTTGCGCAGTTTAATTTGCTACGATTATAATAAGTTAGTAAGTTGTGATTCTAACCCTAAGCCCCTGGGGTTGGGTCGTGACATTCAGTGTGTAAACAAGGAACAACTAATATCAATGAGAAGAGGGACACCTCATATGAAAGAAATTTTTGCAAATTTTTTTCAGTACATCGATACGATTCAAAACTTTATTTCACCATGATTTACCTAGTGGTGGAATGCATTGCAAGGAGGAATTGCCTCTTACTAGGTATGCATTGCACATACAAAACATATGATGTGAACTAAATTATATGCAAATATGTCAACATAATCCAAAATAAGATATGGTACGAAAGAGTATGTGCAATAACATTTGGGTAGCCGAACAAAATGAAGTATATATTCTTCTTTTGTCCTGATTTGTTTAACAAACACATCTCAAATTTTACAAGAACCCAAATGCACTCATCTTCAAATGCTACTAGAAAAAAAATGGAATTTGTGCTATTCTCATGTTGACTCCAAAAGCCCCAAGTTTTACTACAAATGGATTAGAATATGAACTCAAAAAAAAAAAAAAAAAAAAAATACAAAACACCCACACATTGCAGTAGCAGTTGTGGCAAATTGTGTGGCACAAACAGCAGTAGCAACAAATTTGGCAATTGGATGCAAAATTCAACAGCAAGTTCAAATACAATTCATCTCCTATACTTGAAATTTGAAGTGCCTTCCACCTCTTTGTGCCCATTTATACCCTAAAAAAAAAAAGACAGCTTCAGCAGCAAATTCAGCAAAAAAAAAAAAAAAGAAAAAAAGAAGCAATTTCAGCACAAAACAACAGCAAAAATATAGCGATCCTGGTTTTTACTCGACGATTGTGGTAGTCTGGACTCAGGTTTATGGTTTCTGAATGTTGTTCATTGTCTTTTGCTCCTTATTCCTACTTAAACTTGGTTGTTTGGACATGTTGAGTGTGTTTGGAACAGGTTGGTTGCTTAGTTTTCAAACCTTGTGTTGCCCCGAATTTTAGTCCTCTGCTCGAGCGGTCCTTTCTATGCTCGAGCGGGGTTTGCAAACTTTCAGTACTTTGCACGCCTGTAAAAGTACTGGGGGGTATTTTTCACGCTTGAGCGGTGTTTCCTAAGCTTGAGCAAGTGGGTGCTCGAGCGGTTTGTTTGTTGTCTGCAAAAGTATTGGAGGCGTGTATTCTGCGCTTGAGCGGAACAACTTTTTTTGTCTAATGCTCGAGCGTCAACTCTTGCGTTCGAGCGGACTGTGTGTATATCAGATTGCAAAAATGACTTTTTACATCACTTTTTCAGATCTTTTCTTGAGACTCTCCCTCTAAAATACTCTCTCTCTCTCTATCTCTCTCTCTCTACATTTTCTCCTAGATCGGTTAATATTTCCGCCCTAGTGCCTTTGGAAAAATGGTAGAGTATCTTGGGAGCTTCATTTTGATCCGATTGAAATTTGGTTTCGGCGTCATTGGAGTTTTGTGCTTGCTCCATTGGTCTTCTAAACTTGAGGTAGGGACTCTCTACAGCTTAATATGGGTTTTAACTTGGTTATAGGTTAATTTGTGAAAGTAGTGGGATTTGTGGATGTTTTGAGCAAACTTAGGATTTGGGTTCAAGTTTGAAAAGAGTGTTTTCTATGTGGGTGTTATATACATGATTATGGGGTTTGGATATGAGGTTATCATGTGTCAAATAGTTGATTTTGGCCTTTGAGTTGATATTTGGAAAATGAGGAGTTTTTCCTTAAAATGTCTTGGATAATTATTTGGTACAAATAATAAAATTGGTATGGGGAATGTGAAATTGGGAGGATGTAGACATGAATGGTATTGTTGGATTTGTTTAATCACTCACCTATGGAAATTTGATGAATTATCTGTTATAAAGATTGTATATTTGTTTAGAGATAACTGTTTTGGGTTATCGGTGGAGGATAGTCATGATTGTTGTAGACATTGTATATGGATTAGGCGAATTGAAACTAATCCTTTAACCATTATATTGAATATGATTATGAATGATATACATTCTATATATATGATATTTGGGAGGAGAAATAGGATATACTCCATGTTTTGAGGAGAAGAAAGGGAATGGACTCCATTGAACTAAGTTGTCCTGTGTGTCTAGGGTGAAAGTCTTGAAAACCATTTGTATACATGGGTGCTGATTCCCGCGGACGAAATTTTTGTAAAATGGCAAATAGAAGTGAATGTATTGTGTGATGATTTTAATTTGTTAGAAACCTGTAAGGTGTATCTTCTGTTGAGTAGATTAGATGTAGTGGATACATAAATTGGACTAAAATGAATGGAATGAAATGTAAGTTTGGCATACTATGGTTTTGGAGAAAGTTATAAAGATTTTGTTGTAGGACAATGAAAATGTGCATCATACTTATATCTCGTTAATTCTCATATACTGTGTTAGATTGTTTCTACTGGGCTTTGGCTCACCGTACTTTGAGAAACCATTTTTAGGTGTAGGTGACATGCTTCCTCTAAGGATGTAGCTTGGGAGGACCCAGGAGTTGGATGCTCTATTTTGTTGTTTTATACTTAATGTTTATTCAAGCCAAGGGATTTATATGTACGGAGTTTATGACACTCTCTTTTGTTGTAACTAAGCAATGTCTTGGAAAGGTGTAAGCCCGTAGGGTATTTATTTTTGTTGATCATTAACTGGTAGTACATACTATAGATTTAGGATGAACATTAATGAATGTATACTGCATGTCTTATCTTTTGTAATACGAATTCTGATAAATGAAAGCATATTATTTCTATTAACATTTAGTTTTAAGGATTGAATTTATTATAGTAATTTGGAGGCGTTACAACTTGGTATTAGAGCGTACCGGGTTTGAATACTTTGGATACGTGGGAAGTGGTTAGTACCACAATGGGTTTGTCTCACTTGCTAGGACTTAAGTGTGAATGATATGTGCCTATATGATAACATGCTTATATGATTACGTGCGTATGAGATTAAATTTCCAGGATGTTGATTGAGTCCACAGGGTTCCTAGAAGTCATGTTAGAAGAGCACTTGATCACTGCTGTTTCTAATTGGAACTCTAGCAACGCCGCAGGACAGTCATTATCCGGAGATGAAATTCGTATGTGTTTATGTGAATACGTGCTTACGTGGAGTGAATTACTGTTGTCCACCGTATTAGGATGCAAGTGAGTTAGCTTCGGCACATTTGTATATGTGCTAAGTTCTTTTGTTACTTTTATTAGGATGTTAGGACGTGGATGCAGTAGTAGGCATGGTAGGCCTAGAAGGTAGGAGATGCCAGTATCGGATGATATTTCGGCACAGAAGGAGGGTGTTGGTTAGGCCAACGTGGCTGAACCAATTGGTCAGTAGGCCATGGGCACCTTAGCCCGCGAAATAGTCGGAGCATTGAAGGAATCCATGGACATTCTCAGGGCTGAGAATCAAGTCCAGGCCCAAGTAGCTGAGGTAGGGCCATCCTTTTTGAAGCGGGAGTTCTTCCAGTCGAATCAGGATGAGTGGTTGGAGTAGATGGTGAAGACGTTTGAGATGCTCGGCATCGAAGACAGAGGTTTGAGAGTGACCTTGGCATCCTTCCAACTAAAGGGAGACGCGGGTCAATGGTGGAAGAATGCACGGGGGCGCATTGGAGGGACTTGGGAGGCTTTCGTCGACGCCTTCCAGGAGAAGTTTCTGCCTCCCAAGGTTAGGGAGAAGTTAAGAGACCAATTTTCTAAGTTGGTGCAGTTGAACACACCTGTGGCAGAGTTTGAAGCCACCTTTACTAGCTTGTCTAGGTTTGCACCCGAGCTTGTGACGACTGAGAAACGCCGTTGCTTGGAGTTTGAGAAGAGATTGAGGACTGGGCTAATGTTTAAGGTGGCCGGTTCGATGATTAGAGATTACGGATGCCTTCTAGAGGCGGCGACTCATCTTAAGACCGTGATACAGATAGAGGAGGAGAGAATGAGGGGTTCCAGGAAGAGTTAGGATACCCAAGGGGGCAGTAAGAGGCAGAGAGGTTCTAATCCTCAGCAGTCCCAGAGAGCACAATCGAGGTCTACCTTTCCAATACCTTCGGGCTGGGAGAGGTGGTCGGGGGGATTTCACTTGTTTCAAGTGTGGTTAGTTGGGCCACAAGTCTCCGACTTGTCTGCAGAGAGGAAAAGGGCAGCGAGCAGCTTCGTCTTTGGCTCGTTCTTAGAGCTAGAGTCAGGAGAGAGGGTAGTCGCTCACATGTTATAAATGTGGGCAGGCGGGTCACCTGAAGAGATTTTTCCCATAGTTGGGTGACACACCTAGTGCGTTTGGTTCGAGATTGACACAGAGCCACCAGCCAGCACAGCTAGCACAGGCCCCGAGGGCTAATCAGGGAGCCTTTTCGGCTCAATCAATGCATCAGTCCTATGCTTCGAGGGCAGGTAGATTAGAGGCCTACAGGGCGTGTGTATGCTGTTACCACGCCGGATTTAGTGCCATCGCCTTCTATTGTGAAAGGTACTTTCTTGTTTTGTAATTCAGTTGCTAATGTGTTGATTGATATGGGTGCATCCCATTCATTTATCTCGTTTGCATTTGCATTGGTTTTGGGGTTAGAGTTGACCCAGTTAGCCTATTTGTGTGGTGTCACTTATTGGGGGTGAGATGGTTCTGAAGCAAGGGTGTCGGGGTTGTGAAATAGAAGTTGCCGATTGCCGACTCCCCTTTTTATTTGTATTGATGGATATGTCCTGTTTTGATGTTATATTGGGTATGGATTGGTTGTCTTCATACCAGATTGTTATAGATTGCTATCGTCAGAGGGTTACTGTTTGTACTTTGAACGGGGATTATTTTCATTTCTTGGGAGACCGGGTTAGTAGAATCTTATCACCGGTGTATGATCCGCATGGGCGGAGTGAACTTAGTTGTCTTCTTGCTAGTTTCTTGAGTAGTGAGTGTGATGAAGCCCGGGTTGAGTTGCCAAGAGTGATTTGTGAATACTCGGATGTCTTTCTTGAGGATCTTGCTAGTTTACCACCTCACCAAGAGATCAAGTTCTCTATTGACTTAGTGCCCAGTACATTACTGATTTCTATGGCACCGTATAGGTTTGCACATGCCGAATTGAATGTTGAAGATTCAACTCCAGGAATTGTTCGATAATGGTTTCATCCGCCTTTGTACTATGCCTTGGAGAGCACTGACTCTGTTTGCCAAAAAGAAGGATAGTATGTTGCGGCTTTGTATAGATTACCGAAAGTTGAACTGGGTAACTGTCAAGAACACGTACCCAATGCCTTGTATAGATGATTTGTTTGATCAATTGAAGGGGTCTTGTTGCTTCTCGAAGATAGACTTAAGATCGGGTTATCACCAGTTGAGAATGAGGGAGGATGACATCCCAAAGACGACATTCCGCACGCGGTATGGCCATTACGAGTTTCTAGTGATGCCTTTTGGGTTGACTAATGCACCGGCCGTGTTTATGGATTTGAGGAATCAGATCTTCCGCGAGTTTCTAGACCGCTTTGTGGTCGTCTTTGTGGATGACATTTTGATTTACTCACCCTCTGCGGAGGAGCACAAGGAACACTTATGGGTAGTACTTGAGTTACTTAGAGCCCACAAGCTGTATGCTAAGTTTGGGAAATGTGAATTCTGGCTGAAAGAGGTTAAGTTCTTAGGCCATATGGTATCCAGGGAAGAGGTGACTGTAGACTCATCCAAGATAGAGGCAGTTTAAGATTGGGAACAACCTAAGAATGCTTTCAAGATCCGTAGTTTCTTGGGGTTGGCCGGGTATTACCGTCAATTTGTGAAGGATTTTTCTAGACTAGCCTTATATTTGACTAGATTAATGAGGAAAGGAGTTAAGTTTGTGTGGAGTGAGGTCTGCGAGAAATCATTCCAAGAGCTTAAGGTTGGACTTACCACTGCTTTAGTTTTGATTATTCTAGAGAAGGGTTTGAGCTATTCGGTATATTGTGATGCCTCATGGGAAGGTTTAGGTTGTGTTTTAATGTAAGTGGGAAAGGTTGTGGCCTATGGCTTGTGGCAATTGAAAACACATGAGAGAAATTATCCTACTCACGACTTAGAGTTAGCGGCAGTGATCTTTGCCTTAAAGATTTGGAGGCATTACCTTTATGGTGAGAAGTTCGAGGTGTTTTCCGATCACAAGAGTCTAAAGTATCTATTTACACAGAAGGACTTGAATTTGAGGCAGAGGAGGTGGATGGAACTCATAAAGGACTATGATTTTGAGTTGCATTATCATCCGGGGAAGGCAAATGTCGTGGTCGATGTTTTGAGTAGGAAATCTATTAGTAGCATAGCTTGTATTGCCATCCGAGAATGAGAGATGTTGGGTACTCTTGGTGAGTTTGACTTGCATCTGGGTGAGTCTGTTAAGTCTGCAGCCTTGTTTTCAGTGGTTGCACAACCTACACTCGTGAATCGAGTGTTAGAAGCACAGAAGGGTGACCTTGAGACAAAATCTCTACGGGAGACGATCTCTAATGGGAAGGTAGAGAAGGGCCTGAATGTGTATCTTGACTAGAGTGTGAGATACCGTGATCACTTGTTCGTACCAGAGTCGTGCCAAGAGGAAGTACTCCGAGAGTTTCACCATTCACGCCTTGCGATGCATCCAGGAGGCACAAAGATGTATCATGACCTTAGTCGCCAATTTTGGTGGAGGGGTATGAAGAAGGATGTAGCGGTGTTTGTGTGGAGATGCCTTACCTGTTAGCAAGTGAAGGCCAAACATCAGAGGCCAGTAGGTTTGTTGCAACCCTTGCCAATAGCCAAGTGGAAATGGGAGCATGTTACGATGGATTTCGTTGTGGGTCTTCCTAGAATTCAACGGGGCAGTGATGCCATTTGGGTGGTAGTTGACCGGTTGACCAAGTCAGCGCACTTTATACCTATGCGTGTGAGTGACTTAGTAGATTTCCTTGCTGACTTGTATATTTGAGACATAATGAGATTGCACGGGGTCCCAGTAATGATTGTATCGGATAGAGATCCGTGTTTTACAGCTCGATTGTGGCAGAGCTTACAGGGTGCCTTGGGCATTAGATTGACTTTTAGCACAGCGTATCATCCTCAGACTGACGGATAGTCAGAGCGTACCATTCAGATTTTGGAGGATATACTTCGGGGTTGTATCCTCGATTTTAATGGTTCATGGGAGAGGCACTTGCCCTTGGTAGAGTTTGCCTATAACAATAGCTTCCAGTCGAGTATTGGCATGGCACCATTTGAGGCCTTGTATGGCGGATCGTGTAGATCCCCTATGTGTTGGACCAAGGTGGGTGAAGCACCTTTGTCGGGCCTGGAGTTGGTTCGGGAAACGACGGAGAAAATTACACTTATCCGCAAGAGGTTGGTTACGGCCCAGAGTCGTCAGAAAAGTTATGAAGACCGTAGGAGGAGATCCTTGTCTATTGAGGTGGGGGATCATGTGTTCTTGAAAATATCACTTAGGAGGGGTTTGATGAGGTTTGGAAAGAGTGGGAAGTTGTCCCCTCGATTCATTGGGCCTTTTGAGATCCTTGAGCGGGTTAGAGAGGTTGCTTATCGTTTGGCATTGCCGCCATAATTTTTTAGAGTCCATGATATGTTTCATATTAGCATGCTTCGGAAATATGAGCTGGATCCATCACATGTATTGGATTGGACCGACTTAGAGGTAGACGAGGATGTCTCGTATGGGGAGAGACCGGTGAGAGTCTTGGATACCCGGGATCAAGTCTTGCGAGGCAAGACAATTCCCTTAGTAAAGGTATTGTGGAAACATCACGGGGTCAAGGAAGCGACTTGGAAGCGTGAATTGGAAGTCCGAGAAAAATATTCAGACTTGTTTGTGGGTGCTTGAGCATGTATTGAGATTTTAATTATGTTAATGAAATGTAATAACATTGTATACGTTTTAAATTATGAGAACATTGTATATGTTATGGGAGTTTGGAAACATGAAATTCAATATAAACATTGTATATGCTTTAAGAATATGGAATATTGTGTGTGTTGTATCACTTTTGGGAGCATTGTATATATATTGAGTAAAGTTTGGAAAAAGAACTTGGGTTTGATTTAAACAATGTAAATGTTTTGAGAATTGTAATTGGCATGCTTGATATTAGAACTTGTGTATCGAGTTGGCAAGAATGGTTGACCAGTGAGTGGGTCATGATGTGAAATTGGCTATACTAATATTGTTGTGAATGGTTTAATAACGATTTTGAGCTTGATTTGAAATTTCGGGGACAAAATTCTTTAAGGGGGGGAGGTTATAGCAATCTCGATTTTTACCCGATGATTGTGGTAGTCCGAACTCGGGTTTATAGTTTCTGAATGTTGTTCATTGTCTTTTTCTCCTTATTCCTACTTAAACTTGGTTGTTTGGACGCATTGAGTGTGTTTGGAACAGGTTGGTTGCTTAGTTTTCAAACCTAGTGTTGCCTAGAATTTTGGTCCTTTTCTCGAGTGGCCCTTTCTGCGCTTGAGCGGGGTTTGCAAACTCTCAGTACTTTGCACGTCTACAAAAGTACTAAAGGGGTGCTTTTTATGCTCGAGCGACGTTTCCTACGCTCGATCCGGTGGGCGCTCGAGTGGTCTTTCTTGCGCTTGAGCAGTTTGTCTGTTGTCTGCAAAAGTACTGGAGGCGTGTATTCTGCGCTCGAGCGGGACTTTTTGCGCCCGAGTGGAACAACTTTTTGTGTCTGACGCTCGAGCGTCAATTCTTGCGCTCGAGCGGACTATGTATATATCAGATCGCGAAAATGACTTTTTACATCACTTTTTCAGATCTTTTTTTTCCAAAAACACTAAAGTGAGACTCCCTCTCTCTAAAATACTCTCTCTCTCTCTCTCTCTCTCTCTCTCTACATTTTCTTCTAGATTCGTTGATCTCTCTGCCCTAGTGCCTTTGGAAAAATGGTAGAGCATCCTGGGAGCTTCACTTTGATCCGATTGAAATTTGGTTTCGGCGTCGTTGGAGTTTCGTGCTTGCTCCATTAGTCTTCTAAACTTGAGGTAGGGACTCTCTATACCTTAATATGGGTTTTAACTTGTTTATGGTTGATTTGTGAAAGTGGTGGGATTTGTGGATGTTTTGAGCAAACCTAGGGTCTAGGGTTTTCTATGTGAGTGTTATGTAAGTGATTATGAGATTTGGATATGAGGTTATCATGTGTCAAATAGTTGATTTTGGCCTTTGAGTTAATATTTGGAAAATGAGGAGTTTTTCCTTAAAATGTCTTGGATAATTATTTAATACAAATAATAAAATTGGTATGGAGAATGTGAAATTGGGAGGATGTATATATGAATGGTGTTGTTAGATTTGTTTAATCACTCACCTATGGAAATTTGATAAATTATCTATTATAAAGATTGTATATCTGTTTAGAGATAATTGTTTTGGGCTATCAGTGGAGGATAGACATGAGCAAAAACATTACAGTATTTGTTGGTCGAGAATCTATAGTTGAGGCTTGAGAATCTTGAAGCTCAATGTCATACCCACCTTGAAGTAGTGTCATAAATGTTGGTGGAGCACAATAGGACAAATTGTTTGCCTATAACGAATTGATATTATATGAATGAGAAGCAAGATTACGTAATCATTTTACACCCACAAAAAAAAAAAAAAACTTATTGATAAAATCTCACTCACATTATATGTGGGATACATGAATGGATGAGGAACTGAAGTACCACCCATGGTAAATGAATGAGGAGGAGGAGGAGAAGGAGGAAGAGGAGAAACATTTTCATGAATGTAGACATCTCCTCTAATAGATAATGGAGAATGTCTAACTGTTAGAATTATTCCTATAAAATCATTCCTCAAAAAAGTTTCTTCACACACAGTTTTAGAAAACAATTTGATGTCTTATACATTAACCTTTAAAATATCAAATAGGAACCTTTAATTGGATGTCTTATATTTTAATTTCATGTATACTCTTCATACATTAATTTAACCTTTAAGAAATCAAACAGCAACAATTTGACAAACAAAATTAGCAACAAAATCAACAATTTGACAAACTGACAATTTGAATAAACCAGTGAAAAAAAAAAAAACCAACAGTGAGAAAACCAATGAAATCATCACAGACAACAGTGAAAAAATAAGAAATCAAACATCAACAAACAATAAGAAGCCCTAATTAGCATCAAATATACCACTAAAAAAAAAAAAAATATTACCTTAGGTTTTAATTTGGTGAAGAAAGCACAGAGAAGGGTTTTCTCGCCAAGGCTCTTGTTCACAATGCAAATCATGAAGGAGATGAGAGTGAAGATGATGTATTGAGGGAGAGGGTGTGAGACAGAAGGAGAGAGGGAGAGCTCGAGAAGGATTTTGGGCCACTTTGCGAGAGTGGGTTTCGAGAGGGGAGGTCGTCGCCGATGTTTGTTGCTGTAAACACCTCATTTTTGACGGCCCTTAAGACTTGGGCATCACTAATTGATCACTCAGTGATGAAGGTGTACGCTTGTCAAATGCTCAATTGCCTCGGCAGGAAACCTCAATTTTCAACCTACAAACCTTGTACCTTGTTTTGGACCAAAATAGTGATTTTTCAGGTCTATGGATCTAGGGACCTGCAGACCCACTAATGTGGTATGCCGCCCACTAATGTGGCATGCTGGCCACTAGTGCAAAAAAACAAATATTTTCTGCCAGTTGTCTTTACAGATGCATGTACCATTCCAGCTGTATTTGTAAGGATATTTTCGAGGGTCTCTCATATATTTCTATATATAGATGACCCTCTCTTTTGTTCAAGAGGTTAGAAAGATTTTGGACTTTAGAAAATTTTGGAGAGCAAAATTTTGGAAAATCTCTCTCTCTCTCTCTCTCTCTTGCAGCTTACATAACCTTTGCCTAAACACTCTAAACCAAACCTAGAGAGTTCCTTGCTGAGGTGATTTGAGCTTGTATTTTAGCTCTTGAGGCACTTGAGAGTGTGAATTAGTAGTTTGTAACTCAAAGGATCATTCCTCTTCAAGAGGTATACATTCTAGTGCTTTTGTACCATCTCTACACTACTTGTTTTTCTATCTTTTCTTGCTGTTTTTGAGTTGTTTATAATTGTCTTTTTGGGTTGAAACTTGTGGTTTAAGGCCATTAAAGATAGAGGGGTCGACAACCCTTCTTCAACCTTGCTTCTAAGGCCTTTGCCCTTTGTGTTTCCCACATTCTCATCAACTTTTTTTGAACTTTTTACCATTGATTTTCAGAGGTTTTTTAGAGGAAAAAAAAATCATGTTTTGAAGTCCTAAAAGTGGAGGGGTTAGCCTCCCCTCCTTGTGTTTGTGTGCTAGTTTTAATCCCTCAATATTTTAGCTAGTTGTTGTAGTTGTTTTTTTTCTTAATTCTAGCACTTTTTTAGACTGTTTTTATGATTTAGCTTCATTCATGCTTTTTATAGTATGCTTGTAGTGTAATGGTCCTCATAGGCTTGGTGGTTTAGGCCTTAGCCACCAACCTATTTGAGTTGATAGTCTTTATTTCTTGCTTTCCATACTTGTGTTTACCTCTAAGCATCTCTGTAACCTCTCTCATTTCTTGGTTTTTCCTTCGCTTTGTGAGAGGTTTCAAACCAATTGTTTGTTTAAACTTGAGATTGAGGTTGTTGTGCTTAATGGTTTAATCCCTTTGGGGGTTCATTACCAATGGCATGGCATCTCTCTCATGGCTAAAACAACATTTGGTTTGGTACTTCTCTCTATTACTGGACTTAAAGCTCATTATTGGACTCAATTGACTAAGGAATGAAAGGCAATTAAAATGGAGTAATGAACTTGGACTAAAATGGAACAAGATAATAAGGTAATTTGGTATTCAATTGGACGTTAATTGAACACATGGAGACTTGAGTCATTTCATACTTGTTAGTAATGAAATGGTTCAAGTTTCCAAGATCAACCACTTCCCTTGATCAATCCATGATAGGGAGGAGGTTTTGTTGGTCTTTCCTTACCATTTATTGAAATTGTGTCCCTTGATTCATAAGTCATTACGCAGTGAAATTGCGTCGATTGATGGCTTGCGAATCAAGCCTACCCCTCATTTGACCTGTTTGTTGATAAGGAGAGGCAGAGTGGACAATCATCCCCTGAGAATACTCTGATTTGTGCTTTGTTTGTTCTCTGTTGCTATAGGAAAGAACCAACATTAGTGGTCGGCAGGCCACTTTTACTGGACGGCATACCACTGTTAGTGGCCGGCCGGCCATTACTTCTAGGTTGTAGGCCACTTTTTCTAGGTAGGCAATGTCCTTTTTCCAGCAGAGCAGAGGCTAAGTTGAAAAAAACAGTGCAATTTTCTAACTGTGCAACAGATGCATTCCGGTAGCAAAACGGAGAACATTATCGGGTGGAAATCCACATCCATGCATGAGCTATCCCTCGATTCTCGGGATCCATCAAAATGATGTTGTAATATTAGTATGTTGGGCTTGGAGTAGCGGATTTGTAACTAATTAGTTAGAATAACTAGTTAGTTTTGTGTTGAACTTATTTAATTAGCTAGAATAGTTAGTTAAATTTATTGTTGTAATAATTAGCTAGTATAGTTAATTTATTTCATTTGTTTTGTAATAGTTAGTTAATTCGTAGTAATTAGCTAGGACATTCATTTGGACCCTTCTGCGCGAGGGCAAACATGTAATAATGTGTATGTCTTCCAACCCTACGTCTTTCTCCTTTTTATTTACCTGCTTATAATGGGTAGTTTAGAACATCATGTTTTTTTTAGCATTTCCCATGTTTGCATCCATTTGTCTTGCATGAATCAAGGCTCGATTCATCATTTTAACAAGCATTGTCGCTTATTAGTTTGTTGAATACGTGTTTAAATCGTAGTAGACACCCCATTTCTGATCGTCCTTAGGACTTGGATGTTCTCGCAGGCACATCCAGTGACGAGTTTGATTGCTCATCGAGCACTCGAACTTCGCGGTGGAGCGCCCTAGGTTTGATCTTTCCAAACCCTGCATCAGTTTTATCTCATTTTTGGACCATGTTTTGGTCTTTTTGGCATGTTGCTTTTGGAGCACTGCCGGCCATGGTAGGGCACTGCCGGCCATGGGATTTGGCCTGCTGGCCATTAATGTGCCCTGCCGGCTATCAACGAGGCCCTGCTGGCCATCACTAATGGCCAGCCGGCCGGCCACCAGCTTTTCAGTAGATATTTTGAATATATTTTGACAGCTGTTTGCATAGAATGGCCCATCTACTTGCACGTGGATGGTTGGATCTTTACAAGAGGCCTTTGTATCTTCTATATATAGGAGTCATCTTCTTGCATGCAAAAGGTTACAAAAAAATTGATGAGCTAGAATTTTTCTCTCTCTCTCTCTCTCTAGAATTCTCTCTCTCTCTCTCTCTCTCTATATATATATATATATATATTGTGCTTGAAAGTGAGCTTTCTCTACACATTTGCAGTAGCACCCTTAGCCAAACACCTTCACCTTAGAGTTGAGGTTCTTGGAGGTCTTGTTTGAGCTCCTAAGCTTGGTTTGAGCTCAGAAATTGTGTTGTTTGTTGCTGTGCTTCAAGGGTAAGGCCTTACCCTCTTTAAAGCTTTGTTTTGGTTAAGTGCTTGGCCATCTTTTTACACTACTTTGAGGCTGGTTTTAACCTCTAAAAACTCTATTTTTAAGGTTCTCAAATGATGGTTTGAGCCTTGTTTAGTTAAGGGGGTGGTTTTCTCCCTTTGCTCTTTGGCTTGTAAAGCCTTTTGAGCCACTTTTTCTTGGCCTTTTAACTACTGAATTCCAGGGGAATTTCAGTGGTGAAAAGTATGTTTTGAGATCCAAAATAAGAGGGGGTGGCCTTTCCTCCTTGTGTCTTGTTTGCATGAGTAGTTGGCTTACCATGTGATCATGTTTTTTTACTCTTTTGTAGCTTATTTTAGGCATGTTTTAGCTACTGATTTAACATGATTTAGCTCTGTTGTGAGTGGTCTTAGTCATATAGGCCTTGCCTTGCATGGTTGTAGTATAAATGGCCTTGACTAGTTTAGTGTCTCAAGGCCCCTAACATGCTTTGCTTGTGATGATTGCATGCTATAACATCATATTACATGTGATTTCAGTGCATATATCTTTGTCACACTCTCACATATTCCACTTTTTCATTGCTTTTGAGAGTTGTGCTTTGTGCCTTGTTTGTGAGCCAATACATGAGCATGTTTTTCTTACTTTTCATGCTATCATCTTAGCTCATTTTAGCCTTTGATCTGGCATGTTTAAGCTCTGTCCAGAGCTAGTTTGGTCATTTGTGCTTGATATTGCATGCCTCTAGTGTAGGCTTCATCCTTGGCCGGCAGTGCCTCTCTTTGGCCGGCAGTAAGCAATCATGGCCGGCAAGCCACTGGTGCATCCCTCAGTATGGTTTTGGTAAGGTGGAGCAGAAAGTTCTTGGAGTACCCTGCAAACAGAGCCTCTCCAGAGCAAACCGGTGGGCTTTTCGGGGCAAAAACCGAATGCATGCATGTTCAATTCCTTGAAGCAGAGTTGAGGCAGCATAGTTTAATGCTTTACTTGTTAGTTAGCATGGTTTTGTAATTTAATTAATTAATTTGTTAATTAGTTAAAGTGTTGTAATGATTAGTAATTAGTTTGTTAGTTATTCATTTGATTTGTTTTGTAATAATTAGTCTAATTAGTTTTATTAGATTAATCTAGTTTAGCTTAGCTATTATTCATTTGGACCCTCCTCTGTGAGGGCGCAATGTTGTAATAAGTGTGCGTGTGTGTGTGCATGTCTTCCAACCCCACTTCTTTCTCCCTTTTATTTATCTGCTTTCGATGGTTAGATTAGGGCACGTTTTGATTAGCATACCTTATGCTTGCATGTTTGCATCATTCATTTGTATTGCATGCACCGGACTCGGTGCATCATTCAAACTGCATTGTATTTCAATACCTATTTGAAAACATGTATCAATTGTTGCATTCGTATGCCATCTTAGATAGCCGAGCCTATTAGTTGCATTATTGCATGTGTTGCATTAGGCATCTTAGCATAGTTAGGATCATGCATTGTTTCTAACTAGTTTCCTATTTTGGCTTGGAGTACTTGGTAAGCTTTTACGCTTTAGCATACTTGAATGAGTGTGAGTGTTGCCATGATAGTTTGCTTGCCATAAGACTATTTGCTTATATGTTAAACTACATGAATGCCTGTGGATAAAGGTTTTGTTGCTTGAATTGGAACAATTCGATAAATACGAGTTTTAAGCCCTTTTTGTGAAGTGGTAAAATCATGTTTTAAGCCCACTTGAGGGTGGCAAATCCGCGCTTTAGCCCACTTGTGAGCGGCAATTTCAAATCATTTTCGAAAACAAAACATGAGTCGAATTCGTTCCAAGTCTTGTGACTTAGTCTATACTTGTATGCTGTGCGCATCACGTAGTAAAATTAGCTAATAACCGGATAAGAACACATGTGTTTATAAAACAACATATCATGCTTAGTAGAAGCCGATCCTTTGATCGGGTGAGCGGGGATGCTTATGTCATGACCTTCCCCTCTCGTACCCAAGTTCCCGAGCTGAGGCAACTTTGGTGATGACGGACACGTGGCCTTTGGCACGAGTTAGGGTTTCCTAAATTTCCCAAAAATAAAATATTTAGGTGGCGACTTTGTAATCTGGCAAAGTAGTCCAGTTTTGGCATTTTTCTGATTTAAAATATGATTTTCCAAAATGACTTACCGGATTGGACTCTTTGATGTTTATCAGTCTCACATTGCACTTTGTGAGATTAGATTCAGAACCGTGATAGGAGTCCGAAGTGTAGGAGACCAATTCGCGCCTCTCCGAAAGAGGGGCGCGCGAAGAAAGTCGAGTCTATAGTTTTTGGCGACTTTGCTGGGGATTTAGAGAACTTGACTCAAACTTATGATATGTTGTTTTATCTACATTTATATGTTTCTTTGCATTGCATTTGCATTAGTGCGTCTAAGTCACAGTGTTTGCCATCTACTATTCCTGAACGGTTTGCCGGAGGCTTGCTTGGAAAAGCTTTCCATAAGGCTGACCGGTTGCGGGCTCTGCCACGATGGGAACACAAACCTTGGATCTGGACTACCGCTGCACCGTTTGATCCTCCTTTCACTTCTCGGTGTTAGGAGCGAGAGGTATATTAGGTGGTCTTGCTGAGGCACCCTTTTTGACCAATTGACCTAGTTGCATATCGGAAGCCATAGAGACCATTCCAAACTAGGACAGGTTGCTCACCCGAATACAGGATTGTTTGAAACCGCATGCATGCGTAGTGAAACCCTAGCTCCTGATGAAACTAGGACAGGGAAACCCTACCCTATCATAGGGGTGTTTTGGCTCTCACTTGCTTGCTATATGCTGTTAGGGTGTGTCTCTACAGAAATGCATGTATCAATTGCAAGTTAGAGAATCAGTTTTAGAATCGGGTATCAGTTTGAGGGTATTAGTTTTGAGGCAGAAAATTTGGGGGGCAGAAATCAGTGTTTGAGTACAGATTGTCCAGCTTATGATTTCAACTGTGTGTTGTCCTTATCTAAGCCGAGGTGCTGTCCGTTGTTGTTTCTTTTTTTGCTTTATTTTTCTTTTTGCAAGGTAGTATTTCACAATTGCTTCTGACGAGTCAGTTTCCCCCGAGCACTCTGGATTAGAGGTAGAAGGCTTTATAGATCTGAGGATCTTTTTGGAGGACAACCAGTGTTTGCTTCATTACCCCCGGTTATGAGACGGAGGGCAGTCAGGCATAGATCACCGGTACAATAGTCGCCAGTTCAGCGGTCGTTATCTGCTTCCACCTCAGACAGAGAATATACACCTGTTTAGATAGATCACCACCCCTCAGTCAGTATGGAGGAAATGATGCGTCAATTTCAGCAGACTATAGAGGCTATGCAGCGGGATGCTGCTCACCAAGCGGAAGTTACCGCTCGTCAGACAGAGGTTGTAGCCTGGCAGGCCGAACTAATTGCTAAGCTTCAACAATAGCAGCTACCACAACAAGCCGGAGCTTCTGCTTCGTACCCACCCCCACCTAGGGTTTTGATACCCGGGGATACAGCTACTGTCCAGGAGAATACGGACATTTTAGCAGGGCCAGTCCCGCCTCAGACTTCCAAAGCGCCGGCCTACCCAACTGATACACCGTTCGAGTTTGAGGTCGATCCTACGGCTTTGAAAGTAAGCAAGCTTGAAAAGCTATTCAAATGAGCTCAGGGAGTCAACTCGATCCCGGACATAGAGGACAGCTACACAGATTCGGCAATGACATTGCCGGACAGGTTTAAAATACCTCACATAGACCGCTTCGATGGCTCGGGCGATCCTATGGTTCACTTAAGGTTATTTTTAGATATTTTGCGCTCGATGGGCTTGACTAGATTGCAAAAGCTATCCCTTTTTGGTCGGACCCTGTCGGGTATTGCGGCTATTTGGTATGCCAAACTGGAGGATTCTGTGAAAAAGAGTTGGGAAGAGATGGCTGAGGCCTTCGTTGCTCAATATTCTTACAACACCCAAATCGAGGTCACAACTCGTGATCTCGAGGCCACTCGACAAGAGCTAAAGGAAGGCTTTTCTGATTTTGTCACTAGGTGGAGGGCCAAGGCCTCCATGATGACCACCAGGCCAGCTGAGAAAGACCAGATAAGAATGGTCGTATGAAACTTGCAACCGAAGCTGATGCAGAGGATGCTTGTCTTACCCCTCCCTACCTTTGCTGATCTTCATGAGATAGGGGTACAGATAGAAGATGCTATGAAACAGGGTCCGATTGACCATGAAAAGGAGCAGCCCAAGCGGGCGTTTATGTGCAGTTCGAATGCAGCTACGAGTAGTAGTGTAGCTGCGAGAACTTATGACGTTGGCATGGTCACCACCACGTAAAAAATAGCCACACCCTTTATCGGCACATCTAGAGCCACCATACAACCTGCAAAGTACCCACCCAGGGACCAGAGGGTTTTTACCCCACTTTACATGCCATTATCCAAAGCCTTGGGGGTCTTGATTAGAAAAGGGCATCTAAAACCCCTGGAACCACGCCCATTGCTAAACCCCCTCCGTCCCACACATAACCCGGCCAAGTATTGCGCCTTCCACCAGCAGCATCGTCATGACACTGACCTCTGCTTTAGACTCCGTCATGAGATCCAGGATCTTATTGACCATTAAGTGATAGCGCCTCCTGAGAAGCCAAACGTCACTACAAATCCCCTTCCACCACTTAACCAAACCCCTCCTCCACCCAGGCAAGTAAACTTGATCCAAACAATGGTCGTCCCATACGACCCCAACATATACATCACTCCCTTCCACCTGCCTAAGCCGACGTTGTTCATCCCAGAAAGCACAGACTTGTGCATGATGAGCACGTCCCTACCCTAACCCGAACCCGAACCCATGGTGGTGGCTGTGATAGAAGAAGGCGTGCCCAAGGGCTCTATGAACTTAACTGAGGAAGCATACAGCCCTTGCTGTTACATAGTGCCAACTAGCCAGGCTGAGCCGAGGGTAGAATTGTCGATGGGGATGGAGGTAAACGTAGTTCGGGAGGACGGGCCGAGCCAGGGGCTGGATGATTTGGCTGAGCTAGAGGAGGATATCAACAACCTACAGTTCTTTGATGAACAAGACCTGGGGGATGTACAGGTTGGTTGGTTTGATGCGAACAGAGCAACGGATAATACAAGGTGGCTTAGTGACGAGCCGGATATTGATGAGGGGTCCCAACCGAAGCGGGAATAGTCAGAAACAGGAACGTCTGCAACAGCCGGAACGGTCGACAGTAAGGGGAAGCTACCGGAGAGCACCGGTACAAAGAATTTTGCTCAGGAATTGGGCAGTTTGTGTATAGCTGACACGGAACAAGAGGCCGCGCTGAAGCGGTTCGAACAGAAGAAAATTGACACTGACTAGAGGGCTAGAAAAGCCAAGGGTCCTGCGGGGACAGAATGTGTTGTGAACACAGGAACAATTGCGGCGAGACCAGATAGTTGTTTATCGGTCGCCGAAGGGATGTGGTGGGAAGACGATGATCTACGTCTTGCCCACACTGATGAGGACTGGGGTCAGAATCAACCAGACGATACTTGATACACTGAGGAAGTAGACCACATGACCCGGAGTGGGCGGTGCTTTAAGCCCTTACACTTGGACTAGCCAGAAGTATCAGGGAAAGACAAGGAAGCAGAGAAACAAAAAGACAAACTGCTTGAGGAGGAAGCTGTACTGAAGCAGCTAAAGAAAATTCAAGCAGATATCTGAATCTGGGGATTACTTATGGCCTCACGGGTTCATAGACAAGCCGTCTTATCAGCAATGGACAGGGCTAAGCTTTCTATTAATACAACCCCGGAGCAGTTAGTAGGACTAGTGTTCCCGAGTGGCGTTTCACTGACTCTAACATTCACAGATAAAGAACTACCGCCTGAGGGCTCTGAACATAACAAGTCGTTATACATTTCTGTGAAGTGTAAGGAAAAGTGGATACTAGTTGTCCTAGTTGATACGGGATCTGCAATCAATGTATGTCTATCGCGTACGGCCTAGGCTATCGTTTGAAGCCGGCATATTTCGCACTAACAGCCCAGGTGATTCGGGCTTATGACAACACCAGTCGGGAGGTGATGGGGACAGTATGGATCAAAACTCAGGTTTGTCCGGGGCAACAGGACATTGAGTTTCATGTTTTGGATGTTCTAGCCACCTTTAATCTACTTCTTGGACGGCCGTGGCTGCACCAAGTGAGAGCTGTCTCCTCCACTTTACACCAGATGCTGAAGTACCCCCACAGGAAGGGGTTAGCAATTGTTTTTGGGAACTCTTCCATATATCTGCCGCCGAAGGTTTCTACACCAGTCTTGGAAATTGAACACGGCAAGGAGGATGTCTTTTTGTCGGGATTCACCTTGGCTGAGGCTCAGGTAGTACAGGATATACTGGCTGTTGATGAGAGACTGTATGTCAGTGCGCAATCTATTTACCTTATGAACAAGCTTCAACATGTGCCTGGAATGGGACTGAGAAGGAGTGGCCGGAAGGGTGTCGCTGCATTGGCCGAAGTGCCGTACAACCCTTATACCTTTGGTTTAGGTTACACGCCTACCAAAAAGGATTGAGCAAGGAAAGGAAGGAAAATGGCCAGAAGAGCCAAGGCCAAGCAAGCCGGGAAACACTACGAGCTGGTGCACAGACCTATCCAAGAAACCCTGAACGGATGCTTTGTTGGGAGGGGGAAGATTTCCCGTTTTGCGACTTTCCGGAGCCATGGCTGAATTCGGAGAAGCGGCGTTTGCCCGGCTTCGAGATCTTTTTCGACCTACAATTGCAGGGGGATAAAGTTGTGGAAGAGCAGACTGACCCACCAGTTGTGGCTGAGTAATGCAAAGAGGATGAGTTCGATGGCACAGAACTTGAGATCGGAGCAGCGCTGGCCTGTCTCCTCTCAGATCCTCAGATCACACCGGAGTGCTTGGGGGATGACTTCTCTGTTTCCATGATTGGGGATCAAACGGCTGCGGGCCCTTCTTCCGGCATTATGGACGCATCTATCGCACCTTCCCTTGTTTGGCAGTACGAGGAAGGCTTTTTGTCAAGCAGTTCTGGGTCAGGTAGCGAACCAAAATCTAATTCCACAGAGTTTGTGGAGTCGGAATCAGATTCTAGTTCTTTTGAGTCAGAGTCCGGTATTCCTAGGGTTGATAACCCGGATGCCGTTGTTTTGTCTCGATCATCTTTTTCATTTTCCTTTGAGTCTGTTGTAACCGAAGAATCAGACGAACTGGAAGTTGTTAATGAGAATGATGCTGTGGTTTCTGAGTATTTTTCTGTGCCGCTCATTTATTACATTAACCAGGACTTTTAAAACTTTGATGAAAACGACGTAGAAGAAATTCCTCCGGTTTTGAAACATTTGATTGATCGAGAGCAGGAAAGGTTTATAAAACCTTTGGTTGATGAAATCACCTCAATTAATGTTGGTACTAAGAAGGATCCGCGTCTGGTCTAGATCGGGTCCTCGTTGTTTTCGGAGGAACGCGAGCGCTTGGTCGCTTTATTAAAGATTTCAAAGATGTTTTCATGTGGTCCTACGAAGACATGCCTGGAATTGATCCTGAGATTGTACAGCACCAGATCCCTCTTGACCCTGAGGCCCGACCCGTCAAGCAGAAGCTTCGGAGAATCTGCCCGGACGGGCCTCTAAAAATCAAGAAAGAGGTCACCAAGCAGATTGATGTAGGGTTCCTGTTAGTATCTGAGTATCCTACTTGGTTGGTCAACATAGTTCCAGTGCCCAAGAAAGATGGCAGAATTCGGGTATGTGTGGACTTCAGAGATCTGAACAAAGCCAGTCCGAAGGACGACTTTCCTCTGCCGCATATTGACGAATTAGTGGACTTCACCGCTGGACATGCACTGTTTTCCTTCATGGATGGATTTTCTGAGTACAACCAGATTATGATGGCACCTGAGGACAAGGAGAAGATTGCCTTCACCACCCCGTGGGGAACCTACTGTTATAGGGTGATGCCGTTCGGTTTAAAGAATGCTGGGGCTACTTATCAACGGGCTGCAACCACTATTTTGCACGATATGATCCATAAAGAGGTTAAGGTGTATGTGGACGACATGATTGTTAAGTCCAAGGAAAGAGAGGGCCACTACACCGCCTTGAAGAAAATTTTTCAACAGATCAGAGAGTATCGGTTGCAACTGAATCCTCAGAAATGTACTTTCGATGTTACAATAGGGAAAATGCTGGGGTTCTTAATCACACAAAGGGGCATCGAGGTTGCTCCTTCCAAGATTAAGGCCATCCTAGAAATGCCACCACCAAGGACTGAAAAGGAGGTGCGAGGCTTTCTGGGTAAAGTGCAATTCATAAGACGGTTTATTGCAAAATTAACCTTGACTTGTGAACCACTATTTGGTCTCCTGAAGAAAGGAAAGAAGTTCCAATGGGATAACCGATGCCAAGTTGCTTTCGAGCAGATCAAGCATTATCTACAGAACCCACCCGTGTTGTCAGCGCCAGAGCTGGGGAAATCGTTGATTCTGTATTTGTTAGTAACTGAAACGACAATGGGCTGCATGCTTACGCAGGAATCTGAGGATAAAGTGGAGAAGGCTATCTATTACCTAAGCAAGAAGATGTTAGAATATGAGACCCGCTATACTCCGCTGGAAACGGCTTGTTTGGCCTTGGTATGGGCTACCAGGAAGTTGAAGCACTACCTGTTAGCTCACTCTGTAATATTGGTTTCAAGATTGGATCCCATCAAATATCTCTTCAAGGAACCAGCACTTACGGGTAGGCTAGCCCGTTGGTTGCTTCTTTCTGAATTCGATTTGAAGTACATGACTCGCAAGTCTGTGAAAGGGAGAGTGGTAGCGGAGTTCCTGGCCGATCACCCAGTGGAGGGAGATGAAGCAGTAGAGTATATGTTCCTGGATGAAGCCATTCTGTAGCTCGAAGAAGAGATTTGGACTATGTACTTTGACGGAGCGTCTAACTAGTACGGGTATGGGATATGTGTGTTGCTGATAGCACCAGACAATTCCCACATACCTTTAGTTTTCAAACTCCGGTTCAAAGTATCAAACAATGACGCAGAGTACGAGGCATGTATCGCTGGCTTGGAAGCCGCCCTGGAACTAGGGACAAAAAGGTTAAACGTCATTGGGGACTCGAACCTTGTTGTCTCTCAGGCGAAAGGAGACTGGAAGGTTAAAGAGGAAAGAATGAAGATCTATCACCAAACCCTGGACGTTCTAATTCCCAGGTTTGAGAAGTTAACCTTCACCCGTCTGTTAAAAGAGATCAATAGGTTCACTGATGCCTTATCAACTCTATCTTCCATGATAGACATCTCTTTGGGAGTCCGGATGCGTCTGATCATCATTGAACAGAGGTATGTGTCGGCCTACAAGCTGATTGTCGTGATAGATGAAGTACCAGATCAGCATCCCTGGTACCATGATGTCTGGAACTTCTTGGATAAGGAGGCTTATCCACCAGGGGCAAACACCAAAGATAAGAGGGCGATATGGCGAATGGCTACTTAGTTTATCATCTGTGGGGATAAATTGTACAAACGGGGCCATATGGGAATCCATAAGTTGTGTGTTGATGCTGAAGAGTCAAAGTGCCTAATGGAGGCCATCCATGGAGGAGAGTGCAGAGCGCATATGAGTGGAGTAATGCTGGCTCGGAAGATTCTCAGACAGGGTTACTACTGGTCAACCATGGAGGAGGATTATTGGTTTTGTTCGGCGATGCCACTAATGCTAGATCCATGCAAACCGCATGAACATTCCGTCGTCGAAGCTGTACAACATGACTTCGCCATGGCCATTTTCAGTCTGGGGGATTGATGTTATTGGGGCAGTTACTCCGAAGGGGTCGAACAGGCATGAGTATATCCTGGTGGCGATAGACTACTTTACAAAGTGGGTCGAGGCCCAATCCTACACAGTGCTGAAAGCGTCACACGTAGCCAAGTTCATTAGGAACAATATTATCTGTCGCTATGGGGTCCAAATGAGATCATTTCGGACAATGGTTCCCACTTCAAGAAGGAGGTGATCGACTTGTTGGAGAAATACAACGTGGCTTTTCATAAGTCATCCACATATCGGCCGCAAACCAACAGAGCTGTTGAGGCCGCGAACAAGAACATCAAGCACATTCTACAGAAGATGGTAGAAACCTACAGGGACTGGCCAGATAAGCTGCCATTTGCTCTCTGGGGCTACAGAACATCAATTCGGACTTCTACTGGGGCAACTCCGTATTCCTTGGTTTATGGGATGGAGGCTGTTCTACCGATCAAAGTTGAGGTTCTGTCGTTGCGGGTAATGACTGAGTGCCAGATAGTGGAGGCAGATTGGCAGTAGAGCAAGTTTGAAGAACTCATGCTGTTTGACGAGAGAAGGCTGAAAGCACTGTATCACGTCCAAGGTTATCAACGTAGAATTGCCAGGGCTTTCAACAAGAAGGTTAAGTCCAAGAATTTGAAAGAAGGGGATTTGGTGCTCAAAGAAAATCGAGCTCCCATCCACGACCCTAGAGGCAAGTTCAGACCTAATTGGACTGGTCCTTACATTATCAAGTCTATCTGGTCAGGTGGAGCTGTCGTTCTCATGGATTTAGATGGCCTCGAATTCTCCCAACTAGTCAACATGGACAAGTTGAAGAAATACTATCCCTGAGTGGCTCGCTAGGCCGAAAACCCGAAAAGGCAACCTAGGCAAAAGTTAGAGCACAAAAAATTTGAAATAAGAAAAACTGAGCTCGCAAGGTTGAAAACCCAGAAAGGGCGGCCTTAGCAAAAGTTAGAGCGCAAAAGGAGAGTGTTAAAACCCGAGTGAACCTAAACCAAACTACGTAAGGCTTGATTCCCATCTTTGGGATACGTAGGTAACTTCATTCTGAAGTCCAGCCATAAACACTTCCAAATCAACTGTGTCCATGTGATTATGTTAGTCATCTTTGTCTATTCTGCATCCAAGAGTTCGGTTGTGATCTTTACTATCTGAGCTGGTTATGGTGCAATGCTTTTCAAACAAGGGGTAACTTTTCAGTTATTGGATTCGGGGTTATACATCTTAAGGATAGACTCCGGGCATGTCCAGTTATGATCCATATCGAAAATGGTTTTGAAAAGTTTTAATACAAGTTGATTTTGTTCAAATTAATCTTTTTACAACTTAGACCATTTTTGGACCAAACGGAAAATTTTCAGTGCCCACAACCTTCAATTTCATTGATTTCAATACAGAGTTCTCCGACTCTTGATACAAATTGAAGTTGCTTTTTTATAACATTCAAAAAGAAAACTTGAAAGTACAGATTAAAGCAATAAACTTGGAGCATGGTTGAGTTAGGTGTTCCTGCGCCCCCTCCTAGAGCTTGTGGAAGCTTCGGATGCTAAAATAGGCCCGGTTTGTGCCTCATCTTCAAGCCAAGCTATGCATTCGCCAAAAAGGGCACAACTGAAGTAGGGAGCGGGGGCCAGAAGTTCTCTATTCCTCCATGCAGTGGTATATCGAGCTAGTTGTGTGCCTCAGATCGGAAATGAAGTTGGGTACTCTATCCCCTCTTCTGGGCAAGTCTGGCCGTGGCCGAACTGACTCCGGAATTGGAATGGAAAGTAGAAGACACAGTGTGTCAAGCCAACCAATTAAATGCCAGGGCTGCCAGGACATGCTGTAGCTCATCTCAGGCAGGTCAAACCAAGGGCAACGCTAAGCGATGTCAATAGCAGACTTGCTACACATCCATTGGCACTACCATCCTTCGTTTGGGAAGTCAACTAGCTGAGGGCGAAAGAAATAGCTGTGCGCTGAATACACAAGACAGGCGCCACTATCTTCAACTTCTCTATCAGCCATACCTGGGGAGGGATGAAAAATAAGAGAGACTAAAGAATAGAGAGGTGTACGAGGAGAGAAAAGTGAGAAAAGGGTTTTTGAGAGAAAAATAGAGCCTAAGGGCCGAGTGATGTGAGAAACACATATGAGAAGGGGGGAAACATTACCTGCAGCAGTAGTGGACTTCCTGCAAATTTGGTTGTCTCCCGGCGGTGGAAAGCATCCAAACCCATCAAAGTCTCGGCTAGTGTCAAGCCAATGCAGCTCTTGCCCTCTTTCAAGCCCTGGGCAACTTTTATCAAATGAATGCTAGACCCTCCGAAGCCAGGGGCAAGCAGAAATTGGGCCAACATACACAAGCAAAGGGCATGTTGTCGAAAACTCTGCCAAAGACAGTTGCCGCGGTCACCGGCATCAGAAAACTGATGAAACAAGCTGGGGGTGTCCAACTCCCGTTGTGAACCAAGGATCGGGCATCATGCAAAGTGAGCCCACACATCCTTCCTAAAGCTTGGATATGGCCAAAACGAGATTGGGGCAAAATCTCCTCATCACGCTGGGACTCCATCAAAGGTTGGAACTCCTCAATTGTGGGGCATATCTCTTGTTCGCCAAAGCTAAAAATGTGCGTAACCGGATTCCAACATCTAGCTGCGGCGTGGAGGAATGGAAAACACAACGGAGTACGGCTTAGCGGGAATAGTGCGTTTATCCCGAAACCCTAGAAATTCAACTTTTCCGAGCCATCTAAAGTCGCAATCCAATTGGAGAGTTTTTAGGCGAAGAATGGTTCCATTTGGGGAAAAAATGGAGCTGAAATGAAGAAACCATGAAGTTGAAACTTTTGTAGAAGATAAGGAAGTGAGTGGAGGACAGGTGTCAACGTTTCGGAGGTTCTGCTCATCGATGGCCGGTAGTAGATATTTATTGATGGCGGGCAGGAGCTCATCAATGGCCGGCAGAGGCACATTGATGGCCGGCATAAGGAAATGATGACTGGTAGGCCATTCCCCATGGCCGGTAGCCTCCCTTTCATACTCACTGATCTCCTGTGTGAAGATTCAGTTGTTTTCAGCAGTTGTATTCTGTTATTGGCACCTTTCGAAGTCTCGTTTGGTCATTTTGGGGCTTGAGCGTATTTGTTCAAGTTGTAATCATCTGGCTTTGCTTATCGAGTTGTTACAATTTGCTTATCGAGTTGTATGTATGTTGTTTATCGAGTTGTTGCGATTTGCTTATCGAGTTGTATTCATGTTGTTTATCGAGTTGTTTTGTTCTTTCAGTTGTTAGTTGGTTCAATACCTGATTAAGACAATGCAATTTGGATGCACAATTTTCAAAAGAATCAATCTCATTTTCATGCTGTGCGATGTTATGCGATGTTCAGAATATAAAATGCAACACTTTTTAATCAAAAGCTGAAGTTTCATTCCCATCATGGTTTCTTTTTGCAAAAGAGTACAAGTTTTAAGAAAATAAAACTGCCTAAGGCTGTACAATGTGCTAACACTACTAGCAAAAAGAAAACAAAGCAAAGAGCATCTGAATCGATGCTGACTATTTCAAGCTCGAGAGGCCCTATTCGTCTTCTTCCTTGGCGGAGCAGACTCTGGAGCGCGGTCGCCATCGGCACAGCTGTCTGAAACTGGATCAGAATCTGAACTGGAACCCTCCTCAGTCTCTCCAGCCTCACTGCTGACAAAATCCGAGCAAGGATCATCGTTTCCCTCCTCAAATGACTCGAACTGTGGACTCGCTGCCTCAATCTCCTCGCTCGTCTCGTCATCATCATCGCCCAGAATGGGCTCTGAAGGGCCACTCTCGCTGCGAATGCCCCTAGCTCTACCTCGGCTACGTGTCTAAGCCTGTCCCCCTCTCCTCTCTGCTGCTGGGGGAGGAGCTGAAGGTCCTGCTGTAGCTCCTGTTGGGACATCTGGTGGAGCTGGGGTCAGGAAAGGGATCTGAAAAGGGCAGTTTGTCAGAATCTATTAGTTATGGTGCATATCAGATGGTGTTTATGAATGCAGTGTATGTATGCCATGCACAGTGTATGGGAACAGTGTATCAATGCAGTGTTTTAGTGCAATGTATCAGATTAGTATAGCGTGGAACAGTTGAAGTGCTAATGTGTCAGCAGAAAACTTTGTGACATGAAGTGCAAACTGAAGGAAACTTACCGGAATCCTGTAGAGGCTGAGTAGATTCATGCTCGTCTGAACCATCCCCATCAGAGAAGCCGCTAGCTTGAGAGCCTACCCAGTGTACTCTATGGATGCCCACAAATGTGTTGAGATGATTAGTGGTTTGTAAAGCATATTTGAAATGAACTGAATGTGCAAAATGTAAAGTATGGTACATACCGGAGTCGGGCCTCGAACTCCGACAAGCTCGTGACCAGCTGGTGCAGGCTTAATAGGAATCTGATAAGTCTCCCCTGTGGGTCGCTAGCAAGTCAGTGTAGTAGGCTGCTTTGGCCATCCTGCCCTCTGTCTCTTCCTAGAATCCCTCCTGCCACGGCTCCTGGTCGCTCTGGCCCCTCTGCCTCTCTCTCACAGCTAGAGCTCTCGCTCTCTCACTTCCACAAACGCTGGTCAGAGGCGGCATCAGACGTGTTTGAATAAAGGTCGTATAATCGCCCTCCATGCGGAAGTAGTCTGCCTCTAGCCCTACCATGAACTGGATCACCTCCTCAGCAGAAAGTCTGTGTGTCTCTCTCATAGACGCTGGGGGTGCCATCGGAATGAATGTGGCAGCCAGTCTTAAAGTCTGGCGCGCGAAGCGCTTGCCCAAGAACCAAGCACGACAGATCGGGCCCTCGAGAAGGATATGATAGTGAGCGGTGACCCTAGCTGTGTCATATTGGGCTCGGAGCCCTGATGGTATCACGTCCCACGGCTGCCACGTGATCTGAAAATAAGAGAATGCACAGATGATTAGTCATTGTTAATTGATTAATGTGTTTATCAAGTTGATGGAAGAGCGGGATGACTTTGTTTTGGGTTACCTCGTGCGCCGTGATCGTGTCGAAGTACAGATGGAAAAACATGAAGTTCTCCTGGGTCCTACGGCGGAGTTGGCCGTCGTATACCTGAGAAAACGGTACTGTCGCTGGGGTCTCCTCTACAGGCTCTAGAGCAAGAGTTGGGAAGTATGCGTACACCCACAGCTCTAAGGAAAATGTGATCAATACAATGTATGGACAGATATAGAAAATGTAAAGTAGAAAGCATGCAGTGCATGAGCAGACACAGAAAATGCAGAGCAGAAAGTACAAATGTAAAACAAGAAATGCTATGCATAACTGTAAAGTGAAAATGGGGAACCAAGATGTGTACCTCACAAGCCCGCCAATAGTCGCCAAGCAAGGTCCCGCTCATGCGAGAAGTCGAGCTCATGTATCCATACAGGGTGGTGAGGCCAGCTCCACCCCAATCGTAGAACTGAACTCACTGGAATACTACCAATGCGCTCAGCCGATACAGGCCTACGGTATTCCACCTGTTCAAGAACAAGGTAGTATTGAAAAGGAATATGAGGAAGCCCCTGGTATACTGCTCTGTCTCCTCAACTGTCTCGGGCTTATCTCCTCTAAACTGCTCTTTGAACCAACTATATCTGACCATGCTTGCCTGAAGTATCAGTGGGCGTGCCCCAAGCAGTGCAGTCCATGCAGCCTCTCACTCTCCCATGTCAGGGTCGAGAGGGATCGGATCACCTCCCACGCCTAAGCCAGTGATCATGGCGAAGTCGTAAGGAGTCATCATCATCTCCCCCGTAGTGGAGAAATGGAAGGAGTTAGTAGTGTCCCACCACCTCTCCACCAAAGCCCCTAAGAGAGGGCGGCTCGCTACAATCCGCGTCAGGTTAGAATAGAACAGATCGAAGCCTGTCTCGTCGATAATGTCGCGAACCTTAGCTGGGAGCTCGCCGTACCAGTCACGAGCGGTCGTCGTGCCATAGCCTCTGAAAAAACGGGATCCATCCTGTAGTAATGCATGAGATGCAAGCAGATCAAGCAATGAAAGTACAGCTGAACACAAAGAAGTAATGCATGAGATGTAATCAGATCAAGCAATGAAAGTGCAGTTGAATACAAAGCAATAATGTATGAGATGCAGTCAGATCAGCGCAATTTATGCAGTCAGATCAGCGCAGTTTATGCAATCAGGGTAAAACAGTGCAAGAAATGCAAACAGTTAACAGTGTTCGTACCTCTACAGTGATGGCCGACAAGTGAGATGTTGGCTCTCTCAGAAGAAGGTCGTCTGGCACGTCCTCAGCGAAGTCGGTGAAGGCCTTGATGCCTCCTGCGATAGGTACTATGTGTGTCTTAGGGTGGTACCTCGCCGGGTCGAAAGGGCACATGCTCGGTGGTAATGGCTCCGACTCAGCCTCCAGCTCGGCCTCAAAGTCTATCGCAAACTCTACTGGAGGAAGTGCAGGGAAGGCCCTGTCATGTGGGACATCATTTGCCATCTGAAATGGGTGCAAAATGAGCAAAAGTGAGGAAAAAATGCGGAAAAGGGTGAAACTTCGAAAAAGTCAACCCTAGGAGAGAGGAAAAAGTCAAAGAAAGTCAAAACCCGGGAAAGAGTACTAACCTTAGGAGAAACTCGAGGAGAATGAACCTAAAATGGTGGAAATGAAGAAAGAAGCGTCGAAATCAAATTTTGATTGCTGCCAAGTGAAGAGAACAAGAGGGTTTTGGTGAAGAAAATGTTTTTAGGGTGTTTAGAAACGCGTAGCATGCATGGATCTAAGAAGAAGAAACACCTAGAGAGCAAGAGAAAGGATTTTTGCGCAAGGGTTTGTGGGGAAATGAGGTTTAGAGGTGTGTATTTAAAGACCCATGGGTTAAAAGACAAATCTGCCCCAATTTGCCATCGATGGCCAGCAGTGGCACATCGATGGCTGGCACAATTGTACTGGTGGTCGGCAGCTACCATCAGTGGCCGGCAGGGGGCCGGCAGCTTCCTCTACCTCTTTGGCCTTGATTTGTGTCCTTGGATCCCAAAAAATGCAAGGTCTGCTCAAAGTTTGATTCAGAATGCCTCCGCGGAAGCCTAGAATTACGTTCGTAGTGTGCGGTGGTCATCGTTCATTAACTTGAACAAGGTGTATCCTTTTTAACATATTGCAACTCTTCCGGGAGGTAAATCGGAAGTTGCCTTCGAGTCGTCTTTATCATGCATGCTTTTGTTATCGCATGGCATTTGCACGTTGCATGGAGCATGCATTTTGAATTGTTGCATGGAGCATGCATCGCCATGTTTGCATAGAATATGCATGTTGCATTGGATATGCATCGTTGATTATCTTGCATAGGATAAGCTCCTATTTCATCTCTTGCATGTTGTGCATGGAGCATGCCTTTAACATTGTGTTACAATCATTCGTCTCGCATGAGACATGCATTTGTATTGCATTGTACTTGTTAAGTTTTCTTCTTGTGTAGGCACGATATTGTATGTACGGTTTATTTAGAGGAATCCCAGGTAAAACCATTCCTCTCCCTTTATCTCGTTGGTTAGAAACATTCGGGTACACCCGATGTTTAAACCGACATCTTGCTTCGGTTAGAAGCATTTGGGTTGTGTGCCCAGCGCTTATACCTTGCTTTGGTTAGAAGCGTTTGGGACGTGTGTCCGACGCTTATACCACTCCCTGGTTAGAAACATTCGGGTACGCCCAGTGTTTATACCATCTTTCTTCTGTTGGAAGCGTTTGGGTTGTGTGCCCGACGCTTATACCACCATGCTTTGGTTAGAGACATTGGGTCGTGTGTGCGATGTCTATACCACCCCCTTTGGTTAGAAGCGTTTGGACCGTGTGCCCGACGCTTATACCTTGCTTTGGTTAGAAACACTTGGGTACGCCTGATGTTTATACCTTTCTTATAAAGCGTTTGGGATGTGTGTCCGACGCTTATATCACTCTTTGGTTAGAAGCATTGGGTTGTGCGCCCGATGTTTACACCACCATCCAATTAGAAGCGTTTGGGACGTGTGTCCAACGCTTATACCTTGCATTGGTTAGAAACATTGGGTCGTGTGCCCGATGTTTATATCCCCCCCGGGTTAGAAGCGTTTGGACCGTCTCTCGACGCTTATACCTCTGTTTTTGGTTAGAAACATTGGAATGTGTTCTGATGATTTATACCACCCTCCGGTGTTTACACCGCTCCCTTTTCCCTCTCGTGTGTGGCGCATTAGGATGCTTTGGTTAAATGCATCTGGACGGAATCCGATGCTTATATCGCTCGTGGTTTTGATTGCATAATAGTTGGATGTGTTTCAATTGTTATTATGTGCTCTCTTCAGTTTGGAACCTTAGGGTGTGCCCCTAGGTTCGCACGACTTCTCTCTTTGCGTGTGCCACGCGTTGGGATCTTGTTTGCCACCTCGGGTGCGCTCGATGGTTGTAGTTCTTTACCTTTCCTGCGTGAGGCGCAGTTAAGATTGCATAATTTTCTTACATCCTTTCTGCATGAAATGTAGTTTGGTTCGGTTTAACTTGCTTATGTACGAGTTTGCTGTAGCATTTCTTTGCATAACATTTGCATCTAGATGTTTCATTACAGCCCTCTTTGCATGATCATAAGTTATGTGCTGGCATTGTGCATATCATTTGCATTTTGCCCTAGCCTGCGGGCACATCTATTTTATTATTTTGAATGTCTATCCAAGTCTTCGGCCTTATCAAAAATGGGTTGTCTTTGGGCTTTGACATTCACTCCCGTCATCTTCATGACTTTCGAGTTCTATCAAAGAGGGGCAACTGTAGACACCCCATTTTTGACCGTTCTCAAGACTTGGATGTTCTTGCAAGTACATCCAGTGACGAGTCTGATTGCTCGTCGAACACTCGAACTTCGCGGTGGAGCGCCCTAGGTTTGACCTTTCCAAACCCTGCATTAGTTCCATCTCATTTTCGGACCATGTTTTAGTCCTTTTGGCATGTTGCTTTTGGAGCATTGCCGGCCATGGTAGGGCACTGCCAGCCATGGGATTTGGCTTGCCGGCCATTGATGTGCCCTGCCGGCCATCACTGATGATGGCCGGCCAGTGTAACAAGCCCGGGGGCTACCCGCGCGCGTTAAACAGTTCGGACTCTCTGTCATGGTTCTGAATCTAATCTCACAAAGTGCAATGTAAGACTGATAAATTACCAAAGAGACCAATCCAACAAATCGTTTTGGAAAATCAGATTTTAAATCAAATTATGCCAAAATTAGACTATTTTGCCAGATTACAGAGTCGCCACATAAATATTTTATTTTGGGAAATTTAGGAAACCCTGACTTGTGCCAAAGGCCACGTGTCCGTCATCACCAAAGTTGCCTCAGCTCGGGAACTTGGGTACGAGAGGGAAAGGTCATAACATGAGCACCCCCGCTCGCCCGATCAAAGGATCGGCCTCTACTAAACGTGATATGTTGTTTGATAAACACATGTGTTCTTATTCCGGTTCATTAGCTAACTCACTATGTGATGCGCACAGCATACAAGTATGGACTCAATCACAAGAATTGGAACAAAACAACTCATGTTTGTTTTTAAAAATGGTTTGAAAGTGCTACTCGCAAGTAGGCTAAAGCGCGAATTTGCCACCCTCAAGTGGGCTTTAAAACATGATTTTGCCACTCCACAAAGTGGGCTTCAAACATACATTTGATGAATTGTCCCAATTTAGGCAATCAAACCTTCACCCACAAGCATTCATGCAGTTAATCACTTAAGCAAATAGCCTCATGGCAAGCATGCTATCATGGCAACATACACACTCACGCAATATGCTAAAGCGTAAAAGCTTACTGAGTACTCCGAGTCAAAACAGAAAACTAGTTAGAAACAATGCATGAATCCTAACTATGCTAGATACCTAATGCAACACATGCAATATGCAACTAAATAGGCTCGGCTATCTAAGATGGCATACGAATGCAACACTTGATAACATGCTTTGAAACACGTATTCAAGTAGATATTGAAATACAATGCAGTTTGAATGATGCGCCGAGCCCGGTGCATGCAATATAAATGAATGATGCAAATATGCAAGCATAAGGTATGCTAATCAAAACGTGCCCTAATCTAACCATCGAAAGTAGTTAAGTAAAAAGGAGAACGAAGTGGGGGTTGGAAGACATGCACACACACACGTACCCTTATTACAACATTATGCCCTCTCGAAGGAGGGTCCAAATCAATAAGCTAAGCTAGTTATGCTAAGCTAATCAACCAATCTAATTAAGCTAATTAGACTAATTATTACAAACCGAATTGAATAACAAGCAAACTACTTACTAATTATTACATCACTTAACTAATTAACAAATTAATTAATTAATTACAAATTTAATGTCAACTAACAAGTAAAGCACTAGATTAAACTACTTCAGCTCTGTTTGAAGATGTTGAACATGTATGCACGCATTCGGTTTCTTGCCCTGAAAAGCTCTCCGGTTTGCTCTTGAGAGGCTCTGTTTCCAGGGTGTCTCCAAGAAATTTTGCTGAGCCTTACCAAAGGATTGCTGGGGACTACACCAGTGGCCTGTCGGCCATGAGAAGTTGCTGCCGGCCACCTGTCAACCAAGGTTGGGCACTATTGGCCAAGAATGATGCTGCTGCCGGCCATCAGTGAGGCACTGTCGGCCACTGGTGTGTTGCCTCACTGTGCTGCAACAGAGCTCAAGCAAGGGGAAATGTGAGTCTCCCAAGGGCATGTATGTACTGTGCCACTCCCTATCACCTCAAAACATCAAGGGAGAGGCACCATTGGATCCAACAAACATCAATCAAGCATTTGGAATGCATGATGGCCAACGATCCACTCTTGTACACATTCAATAAATGCAATGCAAACAAGACTCTAAATCCACTACCTCATCATGGATGATCAAAGACAATGGAGACAAAGGGGATTGGCTCACTTTCAATCACTTTGAGTATGAAGTGGACCAATCCACCTTGTGTTCAACATAACGTCCGGTTGAACACGATGCAATGCAAACAATATGCTATGCAAACAACATGCTAAATCTTGGCATGTTTTACTTGATTGATTTTGTTTACACATTTTAACATTACCAACCATTCTTTAATTGGTTAAGTCCAAATGTGAAAGTCCTTTAATGATAAGGGGTCAACCAAAAGGGGACTTTAAGGCATGAGAGGGATGATGCCTTTGATTAGGAGGAACCCTTAAAAGAGGGTTAAAGCCATTTGAGCACCAACCCTACCTCATGTTTAAACATAACCTTAAGACCAAACAACCCTCAAACCAAATTGAAGAATGAAGAAATGAGGGAGGTGGCAGCCATGCAATGCATGATATGGTATGAAACACATGACTCTAACATGCAGACAACGCATGCACAACATGCTAAGAGACTTAAGCATCAAAAACTAGCGAAAGACACAACACTAGCACCATGCAATATAATGTTCAAAGGACTAAACTAGCCCTAAACAGACCCCAAACATGCCCAAACAGTGACCAAAATGAGCTGAAATGACGGCATGAAAAGCAAGAAAAAGCATGCTCAAATGATGGCTCGCAAGCAAGGCACAAAGCTCAACTCTCAAACACATTGAAAGAGTGAAAAATGTGAAAGTGTGACTAAACTACAAGCACTGAAATCATGTGTGAAATAATGCCGAAATAATGCCAAAACATGCAAACACCTCAAGCTTAGCATGTTAAAGACTTTGAAACTCAAAACTAGTCAAGGCCATTTACACTATAGCTATACAAAGCAATCCTCATATGACCTAAACCACTCAAAACAGAGTTAAAGCATGCTAAAACATGGGTAAAACCATGTTGAAGTGTAGCCAAAATAAGCTAGAATGATGGGCTAAAGCATTAAGCATACAAGGCTAATTAGCAAGATTACACTACAAGTGTAAGAAGCATGCATGAGGTGACTCAACCAGGCCAAAACAGAGTTACAACATGCTGAAATAAGGTCAAAAATAGGCTGAGATCAAGTCAAGTGATGGTAGAAAAACGTGCTCAACAAGTAGGCCAACAAGACATACAACCAAGAAGCAAAGAGGGGAGGCCACCCCCTCCTACTTTGGACCTCAAAACATGGTTTCTACCACTGAAATTTCTCTGTGTTTTAGTGGTAGAAAATCCAAACAAAGGGTGCCTCAAAAGCCTTAAGAAATGGCACAAGGCTTAAGCAAATAAGGCACACAAGGGGGTGAAACACCCCTAACTCCCACAGGGCCTCAAACAACCACTTTTAACACTTAAAAATAGAGATTTTTGTACTTGAAAGCTAGGCCAAAAACAGCATGCAAGGGTGGCCAAACCAATGTACAAAAACAAAGCTTAAAGAGGTAGATTCTCACCCTTGAAGCACAACTTTAAAACAGTAAGCAAGCAGCCAACTTCTGAGCCAAAATCACTCCAAGGAGCTCCAACAAGGCCTCCAAGAACCTCAAGTCTAAGGCTAAGGTGTTTGGCTAGGTGTTTTAGTGCAAATATGTGAAGAAAACACACTTTCAAGCACAAAATATAGAGATAGAGTATTCTAGAGAGAGAGAGAGAGAAAGAAAAATCTCAGCCAAAATTTTCTAACCCCTTGCATGCATATAGATAGCTCATATATATAGAAGATACAAGAAGCTTTCAAAGCAATCCAGCCCTCCATGTGCAAGCAGATGGGCTCAACTGTGTAAACAGCTGTCAAAATATCTGCAAAAATATCTACTGAAACAGTGGTAGCCAGCCGGCCATCAGTGATGGCCGGCAGGGCCTATTGGTGGCCGGCAGGGAAAAGCCCATGGTCGGCAGCCCTTGATCATGGCCTACAGGCCATCATGAATATCAAGATGGAAGGACCAAGTCATGGTCCAAAAATGAGAAAGAATGGATGTAGGGTTTGGAAAGCTCAAACCTAGAGCATTCCATCGCGGAAGTCGAGTACTCGACGAGCAATCAAACTTGTCGCTGGATGTACCTAAAAGAACATCCAAGTCTTGAGGACGGTCAAAAATGGGGTGTCTACAGCTGGCCACCAGCTTTTCAATAGATATTTTGAAGATATTTTTGACAGCTGTTTGCACAGAATGGCCCATCTGCTTGCACGTGGATGGTTAGATCTTTACAAGAGGCCTTTGTATCTTCTATATATAGGAGTCATCTTCTTGCATGCAAAGGGTTACAAAAAAATTGATGAGCTAGAATTTCTCTCTCTCTCTTTCTAGAATTCTCTCTCTCTCTCTCTCTCTCTCTCTCTCTCTCTCTCTCTATTTTGTGCTTGAAAGTGAGCTTTCTCTACACATTTGCACTAGCTCCCTTATCCAAACACGTTCACCTTAGAGTTGAGGTTCTTGGAGGTCTTGTTTGAGCTCCTAAGCTTGGTTTGAGCTCAGAAATTGTGTTGTTTGTTGCTGTGCTTCAAGGGTAAGGCCTTATCCTCTTTAAAGCTTTGTTTTGGTTAAGTTCTTGGCCATTTTTTTACACTACTTTGAGGCTAGTTTTAACCTCTAAAAACTCTGTTTTTAAGGTTCTCAAATGATGGTTTGAGCCTTGTTTAGTTAAGGGGGTGGTTTCCTCCCTTTGCTCTTTGGCTTGTAAAGCCTTTTGAGCCATCTTTCAAAGCTTTTGAAACCACCTTTTCTTGGACTTTTAACCACTGAATTTCAGGGGAATTTTAGTGGTGAAAAGTATGTTTTGAGGTCTAAAATAGGAGGGGGTGGCCTCCCCTCCTTGTGTCTTGTTTGCATGAGTAGTTGGCTTACCATGTGATCATGTTTTAGCAACTGATTTAACATTATTTAGCTCTGTTTTAAGTGGTCTTGGTCATATAGGCCTTGCCTTGCATGGTTGTAGTGTAAATGGCCTTGACTAGCTTAGTGTCTCAAGGCCCCTAACATGCTTTGCTTATGATGATTGCATGCTATAACATCATATTACATGGGGTTTCGGTGCATATATCTTTGTCACACTCTCACATATTCCACTCTTTCATTGCTTTTGAGAGTTGCGCTTTGTGCCTTGTTTGTGAGCCAATACATGAGCATGTTTTTCTTACTTTTCATGCTATCATCTCAGCTCATTTTAGCCTCTGATCTGGCATGTTTAAACTCTGTCTAGAGCTGGTTTGGTCATTTGTGCTTGATATTGCATGCCTCTAGTGTAGTGCTCTTTACTAGCTTTAATGCTTAAGTTTCTCAACATGTTGTACATGAGTTGTTTGCATGTTATAGTCTTGTGTTTCATGCCACTTCAGCACTGAAAATTCTGCAACCTCCCTCATTTCTTCACTTTTCATTTGTTTTGAGGGTTGGCTAGCCTTAAGGTTGTGTTTAAGCTTGAGATAGAGCTTGTGCTCAATGGCTTTAACTCTCTTTTGAGGGTTTCTCCTAGCCAAAGGCATGATCTCTGTCATGTCTTGAACCATCTTTTGGTTGACCCCTCTCTCATTAGAGGACTTTCACATTGGACTTAATTGGCTAAAGAATGGCTTGGTAATGTAAAATGTGTAAACAAGAATTGGACAAGTAAAACATGACTAAGATAAGCATGTTATGTATGCATTGCATTGTGTTCAATCGGATGTTATATTGAACACAAGGTAGATTGGTTCATTTCATACTCAAAGTGACGAAAATGAGCCAATCTCCTTTGTCTCCATTGCCTTTGATCATCCATGATAAGGTAGTGGTCTAGAGTCTTGCATTTGTGCATTTATTGAATGTGTACAAGTTGGATCCTTAGCCATCATGCATTGAAAATGCTTGATTGGTGGTTTTGGATCCAATAGTGCAACTTCTTTGATATTTTGAGATGATAAGGAGTGGCACAGTACAAACATACCCTTGGGAGACCCTCCATTTTCCTCTGTTTGTGCTCTATTGTAGTTCGGTGACTTAGCACACCAATGGCCGGCAGTGCCTCATTAGTGGCCGGCAAGGCTTCATCCTTGGCCAGCAATGCCTCTCTTTGGCCGGCAGGTGGCCGGCAGCAAGCAATCATGGCCGACAGGCCACTGGTGTATCCCTCAGTATGGTTTTGGTAAGGTGGAGTAAAAAGTTCTTGGAGTACCCTACAAACATAGCCTTTCAAGAGAAAACCGGTGGGTTTTTCGGGGCGAAAACTGAATGCATGCATGTTCAATTCCTTGAAGCAGAGCTGAGGCAGCATAGTTTAATGCTTTAGTTGTTAGTTAGCATGGTTTTGTAATTTAATTAATTAATTTGTTAATTAGTTAAAGTGTTGTAATAATTAGTAATTAGTTTGCTAGTTATTCATTTGATTTGTTTTGTAATAATTAGTCTAATTAGTTTTATTAGATTAATCTAGTTTAGCTTAGCTATTATTCATTCGGACTCTCCTCCACGAGGGTGCAATGTTGTAATAAGTGTGCGTGTTTGTGTGCATGTCTTTCAACCCCACTTCTTTCTCCCTTTTATTTATCTACTTTCGATGGTTAGATTAGGGCACATTTTGATTAGCATACCTTATGCTTGCATGTTTGCATCATTCATTTGTATTGCATGCACCGGGCTCGGCGTATCATTCAAACTGCATTGTATTTCAATACCTATTTGAAAACGTGTATCAATTGTTGCATTCGTATGCCATCTTAGATAGCCGAGCCTATTAGTTGCATTATTACATGTGTTGCATTAGGCATCTTAGCATAGTTAGGATCATGTATTGTTTCTAACTAGTTTCTTATTTTGGCTTGGAGTACTTGGTAAGCTTTTACGCTTTAGCATACTTGCATGAGTGTGAGTGTTGCCATGATGGTATGCTTGCCATGAGGCTATTTGCTTATATGTTAAACTGCATGAATGCCTATGGATGAAGGCTTTGTTGCTTGAATTGGAACAATTCGATAAATGCTAGTTTTAAGCCCACTTGAGGGTGGCAAATCCACGTGTAGACGTCCCCAAACGCCCCGGGAGGGTTAAGTCCCGTTCTGTTCGTATTGGGTCACTACAGTTCGGACTCAAATTGTCACGGTTCTTAATTTGAACCAAAGAGTCCAACTCTGGCAAATCGTTTTTGAGAAAAACAGATTTTTTTGAAAAGAAGTGCCAAACATGGACTGCTTTGCCAGATTACAGAGTCGCCACCTAAATATTTTTTATGAGGGAATTTAGGAAACCCTGACTCGGTGCCGAAGGCCACGTGTCCGTCATCACCAAAAGTCTTGGCTCGGGAGCTTGGGTACGATCGGGGAAGGTCAGCTATGAGCACCCCCTTTCGCCCGGTCCGAAAACTGGCCTCTACTAACCGTGATATCCGATTTTGAAAACATTATGCGTTCTTATACCGGTTATTAGCCTAGATTTACTACGTTATGCGCACAGCAAACAAGTATAGACTAGGTTGCCTAATTCGGAAATAATCATTGCATATCCGTTTGTTTGAAAAATACTTTAGAATTTGCTACTCGCAAGTAGGCTAAAACACAGATTTCAATGAGTTTTCCCAACTCAAGCAATCCAACCTCCACCCACAGGCAGTCAAGCAGTTATATCATATAAGCATTTAGCCGCATGGTAAGCATACTGTCATGGCAACATTCACACGCATGTGGTATGCTAAAGCGTAAAATACTTACATCGTACTCCGTGCCAAAACAGAAGCTTATCAGAAATCCATGCATGGACCTAAGCATACTGAAATGTCTAATGCAACACATGCAAAGTTGTAATCTAGGCAGGCTTGGCTATCCTAGACATGGCATGTGAAATGCTACAACTATCATGTATTCAATTTGGAATTGAAAGTACGATGCAGTTTGTATGATGCGCCGAGCCCGGTGCGTGCAAGACCGATGAATGATGCAAACATGCTGTCATACTGTATACTAATTGAAATATGCCCTATATCTAACCATCATAAGCGGGTAAATAAAAGGGAAGAAAGACGTGGGGTTGGAAGACATACATCACACTCACCCACACTTATTACAATTATGCCCTCGCGCAGAGGGTCCGAATAAATAATACAGTCCGAAATGAAAGAATAATACAGTCCGAAATATACAGTCCGAATATACAAATTCCTAATTAATTAATAAATTAAACTAAGAAAGCTGTAAACTGGCATGCAACCCAGGGGCTGCCTCGATCCTGATGAATAATGTATGCTGGGCTGCCTTTTCGGAAATCCACTAGGATGCCCCGATTAGCCTCTGTTTGCAATATTTCTCGAAATGCGTGCCAGACTGCTTGAAGAGTTGCTGATTCTTGATATGCTGCAACAGAGAGCATGAAAGGGGCACAGCAATGTATTTCACAAATATATGCATGCCTCGATCCTCGTGCCACCAATCACGCATATCGATGCGTGATGGCCGAGGAGTCGGATTGCACAACTCAATATAGGATGAATGTAGATGAATGCTACAACAAAACCTAACTCCATCATGGGTAATCCGGAGTGTCGGTGACTTGGGAATTGAGACCCGTTCCGTCACTCGGAGTACGAAACGTGCCTCGTTTCCCGTGCCCGGGCTAACTCCTATCCCGAACACGATGCAATATGCATGATATGCATGAATGCAACTAAAATACAATCCTAGCATGCACAAGGCTATGAAAACGGGATGCCTCGAAATGCGTGCACACAGGCACGCAAACCGAGGCGATGATCCTAAGGCATGAAATGATGCTAAAATGACATGCAAAATGCAAGATGGACTTATATTGACATGAGTGAGCCTCAGCCACACTCACATAAGAGGCCGACGGATAAAAAATGAAGCGCCCCGAAATGCGTGCACACGGGCACGCAAACCGAGGCAATGACATAAAGGCATGAAATGGCATGGGAATGATATGCAATGGGACTAAAATGAGATGTCTCGAGATGCGTGCCCGCGGGCACGCAAACCGAAGAAATGACATACGGAATGCGACAGGACTAAAATGAGATACAGGATGCAAAATGGACTTACACTAACATGAGTGAGCCTCAGCCACACTTACATAAGAGGTCGTCGGATGAAAAAGGAAGTGCCTCGAAACGCGTGCACACGGGCACGCAAACCGAGGCGATGGCCGTAAGGCATGAAATGACATGGAATATGATATGCAAACATGCCAATGGAATTTCAGCACTGAAATGTGGGAAAATAGTCCCGAAACATGGCCAAAGTGCATCCGAAACATGGAATGATCCCGAAATGCAATATTAGGCGCCCGAAATGGCCTATAGCCATACAATGCATGCATAATATGGACATGGAATGAAAATGCAGTAGCAAGGCAGCCCCAAGAAAAGCATTTTTCAGTCATCAAAAGGGCTAAATAGCAAGCATAGATAGGGCAACAATAGCATGCGAAAATACGGGCCAAGAGAGGGGTATTGAAGCAAGTGATACATGCGATGCCCAAATGAAAAAGTACCCTTCTACAACACTGATGAGGGACTAAAAATATGCACATTTACAGTAGATGACATCCCCCAAATCAGTATGCAAACATGATAAAAATGCTATGCAAGATTGAGGATATACAAGGCTATAACATGAGGTACCCCAAAAATTCATCAAAACAGCAAAGACCCTTAATGAAATATGTCAAGAAGATCAAAATATGACTCTTTCCAGTTCTTATGATGGTCGAAAACAGAAGCTAGATAAACCAAAAAAAGCATGCAAAAAGGGGGGTCAAAGAGGGACATAAAGACAAGTATAACATGGAGACCCCCAACAAGGTTGGTCCCTTCTAAAATGTTGTATAGGGACACAAAATAAGCTTACTCACAGTTCATGACATGCTCCAAAACAGACTACATGTAGGTCAAACAAATCATGCAATTTTACGGTAAATATGAAAGATTATGAAGCAAGTGCATGATAGAGGACCCAAACAGGGTTGAGGCCTTCTTCAATGTTGAAGAGGGGCTCAAAATAGGCCCTCTTACAGTTTACATTATGCTCTAAAACAGATCACTCATAGGCTAGAAAAAGCATGCAAGATATTGACATACAAGATGTTATTGAAGCAAGTACAAGATCGAGGGCTCAAAAAGGGTTGAGCCCTTGATCAAACATGGATAATGGCTCAAAATAGACCTAGTTTTAGTTAAGGTCGGAGCCCAAAACAGTAAGCAAGTAGGCTTAAGAAAAGAGGCAAGAAAGTGTTACAAAAGAGGGAAATGAGAACTTACCCTTGAAGACCACTCTTTCTTTGCTTCTTGGCTTGAGAAATGTTGCTTCTAAGCCCCTAAGAACCTCTCCTTGTTGCTGTAAATGGAGTGGTGGTGGTGGTGCTTGGTAGTAATGAAGAAATGGCCAAGGATTTGAGAGGTTTGGAACTTGAAAGTGTAGAGAGAGAGGGATTTTTTAGAGTGAGAAGCTCCCAAAACTTGCCCCTTTTGTTCTAACCCTAGCCATATATGATATAAGGCTCTATATATATCAAAAAAAGAGCTTTTGGTCGAAATATCCCAATTGACAAATATCTGGTACAGTGCATTGATAAATATCTGTCAAAAATCTGAGTTCTGGACACTTTTGGCCGGCCGGCAATCTTTTGTGCCGGTCGGCAGTCTTTTGTGCCGGTAGGCAGGCGGTAAGGTCAAAAAGTGCCGGTGGAAGTCCAGATTGAAGCCCCGGAAGTTATCTTTCCAATGGCGCAAACCTTGCATTAAAATTCCTCCTGTGGAAAAAGTTATGCCAGTTTCCGTAAAGCCGCGCAGATTCAGTCCAACCGGGCTTCAACCAACCATATCTCCTCCCCTCAAATCTGGACTTAGGAGATTCTTGAGTGAAAAATGAAGCCCCGGAAGTAAGCTTTCCAATGGTGGTGGCCTCATATTTTAATTCCTCTTGTGCAAAGAGTTACGCCCGTTTCGGTGAAGCCGCGCAGACTTTTCTCCTTCCCGGATTCATGCTGAACCACTCCCAAACTAGTTTTCTCCCCTCTTCTCCTCTTTTCTTCAACTTCAAACCCCTAAGTAAGGTGTTTTGAAAGATTTTTCAAAGATTTCATCTCTCTTTCATTCATCTCCCCTTTGTCCTTGCTCGGTTTACCGAAAAGCGCAACATTTACTGAAATGCGAGCGTCGGAACATCGTGGGAATTTTATTTCAAAAATGTTTTGAAAGAGAGGGTTTTAAGGTCTAAAAACCATCCAAAATAATTGTGGTTCAAAACGGGGTGTGACGTTGAGATTTGCCTCTCTCCTTGCTGAAGAAATTGAACCTGTGCCCTGCACACCTTTCTCCACCAAGAAAACCATCAGTAGTGCCCAAGTCTTAAGGGCGGTCAAAAATGGGGTGTCTACACCACGCTTTAGCCCACTTGTGAGTGGCAATTTCAAACCATTTTCGAAAACAAAACATGAGTCAAATTCGTTCCAAGTCTTGTGACTTAGTCTATACTTGTATGCTGTGCGCATCACGTAGTAAAATTAGCTAATAACCGGATAAGAACACATGTGTTTATAAAACAACATATCATGCTTAGTAGAAGCCGATCTTTTGATCGGGCGAGCGGGGGTGCTCATGTCATGACCTTCCCCTCTCGTACCCAAGTTCTTGAGCCGAGGCAACTTTGGTGATGACGGACACGTGGCCTTTCGCACGAGTCAGGGTTTTCTAAATTTTCCAAAAATAAAATATTCAGGTGGCGACTCTGTAATCTAGCAAAGCAGTCCAGTTTTGACATTTTTCTGATTTTAAATCTGATTTTCCAAAATGACTTGTCGGATTGGACTCTTTGATGTTTATCAATCTCACATTGCACTTTGTGAGAATAGATTCAGAACTATGACAGGAGTCCGAACTGTAGGAGACCAATTCGCCCATCTCCGAAAGGGGGACGCGCGAAGAAAGTCGAGTCTACAACCGCATGCTATCAAGTTGTTTCAAATTCCATATTAGTAGCCGAGCCTATTAAATACATCTTGTATGTGTTGCATTAGGCATGTTTCATTATTTAGGATCATGCATTTTTCTAATTATTTTCTCTCTTTTGGCTCACCTCGGGAATTGGGGTAAGCTTTACTGTTTTAGTATATCACGTGAGTGTGATTGTTGCCATGTCGAGCATGCTTTCCATGAGGCTAGGTGCTTAAATGATATAACTCTTGAATGCCTGTGGATGGAGGCTAATTACTCAAATTGGGATGATTTGATGAATGTACATAAGAGATCACTTTTTCAAGTGGTACATATTCAAACACTTTTCAAAACAAATATGAAATCAAAGTGTTTCAATTTTTACAAATTAGTCTATACTTGTGTGCATCACATAGTAATGCTAGTCTAATAATCGGAACAAGAGCATATAATGTAGATAAGAATCACATTATGATTAGTAGAGACTGATCTTTGATCCGGCGAGTGGGGCGCTTAATTCATGACCTTTCCTTTTCGTACATAAGTTCCTGAACCAAGACACTTTGGTGATGACAGATAAGTGGCCTTTGGCACGAGTCTTGGGTTTCCTAAATTTTCCAAAAACATTTAGGTGGCGACTCTGTAATTTGGCAAAGTAGTCTATTTTTGGCGTTTTGATTCAAAATCGATTTTCCAAAAAATTTGCCGGATTTTGACTCTTTTGTGCTTATCTATTTCGCATTGCACTTGTGAGATTAGATTCAAAACCACGGGAGTCCGAACTGTAGGGCTATCATATTCGAAAGGAGCACGAAAAGTCAAGCTAAAGCCGCTGTTGAGCTTCACCGTCGATTACGCAAGATGACATCGTCACTAATGAAGAACTCAAGAGAGAGGGAAAATGTTGATGGGAAGATATGGGTGGAAAAATTGAAAGACTCCATTTTGCTTAAACAAATTTGGATTTTTTTTTTTAGGCTAAAGCAATTTGAGCCACAGATTGCTTAATGGGGTGACGTGGCCCAATTTGGGCTGTTCCCAAGAGGAAATACTGGAGAGAATGACCGGAGAGGATTTAAACTCTTCTAATTGAGCCTAGAGCCTTCATCCATTTTTCGTTTGTTTTCTGCCAAAATTTGCAATGCATAATATGATGGAAGATCATCTAAATTTCTTAAATTTTCAACCCAATACCTTTTGTCCCTTAAAATTTTCAAAAGGAATCCACTATTTTTATCTTTTTGGACCTCCATACTTCATGTTGCATGACACAATAACAAGAACTCTAGCTTTGTCATCAATGTATTGACTGTAATCATATGGTTTTCCAGATTTCAATATGGATTGTAGGATATTACAATTTTAAAATTATTAATATACATTGTTGTTATTGATAACTAATATGTGACTCGGGTGATGCATGAGAATTTATTTTTAAAATGAAAAATTAATTTTCAGGCTTAATATTTTGTGTAGAAAATTTTAACAACTGAAAATCAAATACAAACAGATTTGCTAATGGATGATGAAAATTATTGTCACTGTGTGTGATCCTACATAAAATAGGCTTTTAAGAATAATTTATTTCAAAGTTTTTTTTTTTTTTTATTAAAAAAAAAGAGAAAGTATTCTCAACCTAAAATCAAATCCTCATTTGTGTTAATCAAATTTATCAAAAATCATGAATTCCACTTATATCAAAATATATTTTTTTTTCTGAAAAAATAACAAAAACTCTACACTGTCATTTTCGATGAATCATTATTCTTTAATAATGCTTCACACTATTTATCATCCGACATTTGTCAATTTATCTTCTAAACACTTAACAAAAAAATTATTGACTTTCATTATTTTAATAAATCAATATCAAATTAGACTCTATACGTGTATGTAAATCACTTCTAAAAATTTAATGTCTGATATAAAATCATAATAGAGTTAACTTTAATTAATGTAATGATATTTTATACTATGATATGTGTTACCAAAGAATAATATTAATTTTAATTCTAATTATTTATTTTAATAATCTTAACATTATCATTCTATAAAAGTTTTACTTTAATACTTATATATAATAAATTTAGTTAAATTATTTGTTTATTTTGATAATTTTAGTTTTATTGTTCTATAAAAGTGTAATTATCATATAATAATTTCATATGATATATATTAAATTATAAGATAATAAAATAAATACTCATTTTGATATTAAAAATAATGGTTAAATTAGAAAGAAAATTAGTAATATAAAACTAAAAGTGATTCTAATTATTTAATTTTAATTTAAATTTTATATTTATTTAGAAAATAAAAATATGTAGAAATAGAACTACACAAAATTTATTTACAAGATTAAATATAAATATCTTGTGATTGGATTAAGAAGAAAATACATAAATTAAACATGTAGAGCATTGATTTTTTTTCCCCCCTTTAATATTCTTTTCAAATTTTTTATACATATTTTATATAAATATATACATGTTAAATTAAATATAAATATTTTGTCATAAATAATTTCATGTTAAATAAAAAATTAAATATAAATTAATATTAGGGCTAAAAGTCTAAAAATCAAAAATCAAACTTTCTTTGTCAAACAAAATTTAGGAGCAAAAAAGCTTTTTCTACAAGAACATGCTAGTTCAAAATGTCATGACTACCCCTATTTATGACGGAGGAGCTGGACATAAATCCCCTAGATTCAAAATGAAGTCTATGATAGAAATATATATATATATATATATATAGTGCCGTTTTGGGAAGCAATCAAAAATGTCACGTTTTTTATCCATGTTCAAAAAAAGCTCCCGGCCCAAAACGCCATTTTATTCATTTGGCAAATCCAAAAAAGCAGCACCTGAAATGCAATTTGGGCTTATGAGAAAAAAGTGAAAAAGTAAAAAATAAATGTTAAGTAAGGATATTTTGATCATTTTGGAGTGATGTGACATTTTCAAAAAATGTTAAATAAAAAATAAAAAAAAGTCAACTTTTTACCAACTTCCCAAATCACTTCCAAAAAAGTCAAAAAACTTGATAAAAAGCCAAAAGTCAGCTTTTTACCAACTTCCCAAAACACCCCATATACTTGTCTCTTACTCTCAATCTTGTCACAAATCTCAAATCTCTCTCTCTCTCTCTCTCTCTCTCTCTCTCTACCCCGTTTCATTGTTCATCCTCACTCTTCCTTCTGTCGCTGCCGAATGTGTCTCGGCCAATGCTTTGTTCCCGTCAAACTTCGTCGACTTCTTCGGTGGACTAGAAGAGATATGGACTTCGACGGTCGCTCCTTCTCTCAACTCTTCACTGGCAACTATTTCCAGCCACAGACCGAGCTTTCCACTGCCAGAGGCGGCAGATCTCTTGGTTATGGTTTGTGCGCGTGTTTCCATAGTCAAAGATTGAGGCGCTAAGGAACTAGGGGGTCATGTGCCCCCCTTCCCGATTTTTCAATTTTTTATATTTTTTTGGGGTCACAGGTAAACACCGATGCAGCCCCCTAACCACGTGCATAGGTCCCCCAAATTTCCAAAGCCTCAACTTTTCTATTTTTTTTTTAATTCTTAACTTGTTGGGCAAGGCTTACAATGGCAGGACCCTCCAAAACCCTAAGAGCATGTTTGTTTTGAGGGATAAGAGGGTGGGATTGGACTATTAGTCCTACCGGACTAATAGTCTATTGTTTGTTTGTAAAATTTTGCTCCGGACTAATAGTCCCCCCGGACTATTAATCCCACAAACATGGGACTATCCTATCCCATGGGGGGTGTGGGATAGAAACCATGGGATTGGTATCCCATGGGATTATTTTGTGAAATGTCTATTTTACCCTCCATGCTATTACTTAGTAAACAATTAGAAAAGGGTAAAATAGTCTTTTAAACATTTATAAATTATTTTTTTAGTGTTGTTAATTTAAAACTATATATTAAATAAAAAATTTAAATTATAAATTATAAATTATAAATTAAATTTAATTAAAAATAATAAATTATAAATTATGGCCTTATAAATTTAATTTTTTAGTGTTGTTAAAAAATTAAATTTACATATTAAATAAATTTTTTTTTAGTATTGTTAATTTAAAATTATATATTAAATAAAAAATATAAATTATAAATTAAATTTATTTAAAAAAAATAAATTATAAATTATGGCCTTATAAATTAAATTTTTTTAGTGTTGTTGAAAATTTAATTTATATATTAAATAAAATTATTTTTTTATTGTCGTTATTTAAAATTATATATTAAATAAAAATATAAATTATAAATTATAAATTTAATTTAATTGAAAATAATAAATTAAAAATTGTGGCCTTATAAATTAAATTTTTTTAGTGTTGTTAAATTATAAATTATAGATTATAAGGGTAAAATAATCTTTTGAACATTTATCCTTATCCAGTCCGTCTAACCAAACATTGGATTTACTAAAAATAGTCCAATCCAGACATCTAATCCCATGACTAAACAAACATAGGATATAAATCCAATCCAACCAAATAGTCCCGGGACAATGTATCCCAGGACTAACAGTCCGATGGATTACAATCCCCCCTTATCCAGTCCGTCCAAACAAACGCACCCTAAAAGTATCTGAAGTTTTTTATTATTTTTTATTTATAGTACTTGTCAAGTGTCTGTGTATCTTTTTTGTCTTCTTTTGTTAGATTGCAATTTATCGACTTGCGATTCACTAGATTAGAACCACACAATACAGATTTTGGACCACACTACAACCTTGATGTCTTCTCTTCATTGTTCATAGGTAACTTTATTTATTATTTTTTACTTTTAAAAAAAATTATGAGTATTAATTTATAATTATTTGTTAAGTTTTGATTTGTAAAAAAATTTTATTGGTTAATATTTATGTTAAAATAAGAGATTTTGATATGCTAAAATTATGAATCTTGATTGGTGGTGACTTATATTAAAATTAGGAATTTTGGTTTATTATTGTTTATGCTAAAATTAGGGATTTGATTTGTGTTAAAATTAAAAATATTGATTTATGGTGATTAATATTTAAATTAGGGATTTGATTTGTCATAATTTGTGCTAAAATTAGGAATTTTGATTCGTTTTGATTTGTGTTAAATTTAAATTTTTTGATTTGTATTAAAATTAGAGGTTTTGATTTGTGGTGGTTTGTACTCAAATTGAGGATTTTGATTAGGAATTTTTATTTTTATTTTTAAACATTCATGAAGAAATATTTAAAATAAAAAATAAAAAAATTAAAGTTGGAATCATCTCTTCATTAAGAAGAAGATGATAATTATTCTTCCACAAAACATAGTCGCATAGAAATCAACTTAGCAGACATTCTTGCAGATCAACATAGAAATCTACAAAAGGGTCCTTGTTAACCTTGTGACCATAATTTTTTACAAAAATCATTTGGACAAAAACTTCAGCGATTTAATCAGGCTTAGTTTAGTGAATTTCCAAATTGGTTGGAGTATAGTGTAGCAAAAGGTGCAACATTTTATTTATGTTGTTATCTTTTCAAACCCGATATTAGAGATCAAGCTGGTGGTGATTCTTTTCTTGGTGAGGGCTTCTCAAATTGGAGGAAAAAGGAAAAAATTCAGACTTATGTGGGAGGTTCCAATAGTGCTCATAAGCAAAGCTTGAAGTAAATGTCAAGGCTTATTATATAGCATTTTTGGTTTAGACCTGACCCATTGTATGTTTCGGATCTGGGTTTCATTGCCTTATATAGTTGTTTATGTCTTGTTTTCCCTTATATCTCTTTGAGTTTTGGATTTTGAGTTGTGTTGGTTGCATTTGGAACAGGTTAGTAGCTTGTTTTTCAGACGGTTGTTGCCCAGAATTTTGTCCCTTCGCTCGAGCGACACTTCTTGTGCTCGAGTGTACTTTGTGAACCTTCAGTACTTTTGCAGGTCTGTAAAACTACTAATTCTTCGCTCGAGAGAAGCTTCTTGCGCTCGAGCGACGGTCTTTTGTCTGTAAAACTACTGGGAGTTTGTATTCTGCGCTTGAGAGAGGTTTCTTGTGCTTGAGCGGTAAAACTTATTGTGTCTGGTCACTCGAGTGACACATCTTGTGCTTGAGCGAACTGTGCGTATATCAATTCGTAAAATCACTTTTCTTAGTCACTTTTTCAGCACTCACTCTCTCTAAACATTTTGAAACCTTATTTTCTCTCACTCTCTCTCTAAAACTCACCTAATTCCCTTAAATACACCTAGATCCATCGATCTTTTCATCTGTGTCCCTTTGTTAAAAAGGTAGAGCTTGGCGAGGGCTTCGTTCTAATCGGAGCCAAGTCGGTTTTTAGTGTCTTTGGGCTGCCTACTCTCTCTCTCTCTCTCTCTCTCTCTCTCTCTCTCTCATTTTCTAAAACTTAAGGTAGGGATTCTTCATACCTTCTATGAGTTTTAACTTAGTTATTTGCTATTTCTAAACCATATTGCAATTTTGGAAGATTTAGAACAAATCTAGGGTTTGGGTAAAGAAAATTCGAAGAGGGGTTTTTCATATGGATTCTTGGAAATGATTTTGATGTTGGAAAAAATGTTGAGTTGGGAAGAAATAATTGATTTTGATATTTGGGGTTGATTTTGGAAAGAAAAGGAATTTTGCCCTAAATGCCTCAAATATTGGTTATGTATAAATAATGAAATTTATGTTGGAGTTGTGAAATTGGATTAGTATTGATGAGGATAGTAGAGTTGGATATGTATTATCACTCACCTCTTAAAATTTGGAAAGTGTAATGTAACAACCTCGACTTGTGATTAGCCTATAATCTATGATTAAGAATGCCTAATAATTAATTAAGAAGAAATTTTGAATTAATTGCATGTGTTACATGTTATTTGTGTTCATATCTGTCTATCGTAAAAATATCTATTTGTGTTTCTGTTTTGTCTTATCGGCATCTGATCACGAAATCGACTTGGTTTATGTGTTATTTAGAATTTTGTGGTAGGTTTAATTAGAATTCGATTTGAAACGAATTAATTAGGATAAATAATGTTAGTTGACTAACTTAAGCACATATTAATTAAGCTCCCTAATGAGCCTATATAAGGCCACTTCTAACACTTTTTATACACTTTACACTCTCAATTCCTCATCTTAAGCCTTCAAAATGTAGAGAGAGAGAGATAGAGAGAGAGAGAGAGAGGAGATTGAGCTCAATTAGGAGAATCGCTAGAGAACTTGGAAAATCAAGCTTGAATCCTTTGAATTCACACCTAAGGTATGAACTTCTCCCTTAATTCTTGGAAATAAAGTGCATAGGAGGTGAATTCATAAGTTATGTAGGAATAATTGCATGAGGTTGAAAAGAACAAGTTAGAATCATGTTAATCATGGAAGAAATGAGCTAATGATATACATGCATGCATAATTCTCATGATTTTGAAGTTGAATTCAAAGAATCTTCCACATGCATGAAGCTTTACTTACATACTTTGAAGAATCCAACTTGGTTTCCCTTGTATTCCTTCAATTGTTCATGTTTTAGAAGCTTTGAACTTGCATCATTACATGCATGTTATGTTTTCACAATTTCAAGTTTGATTTTGAACAATTGGCATGCTTTTGGACCTTGATTTTATGAAATGATCTTTAATTCTCAATGCTTTACAAGTTGAACAAGTGTTTCTCAAATTTTGGGGCCCAAAGGATGTGTTTTGAAGCATTGTATTTGAGTTTTGAAGCTTGAACTGTAATATGGAAATTCCAGAATTTGTAACCTCCGCTTGAGCTGTGGAGTCTGTGCTCGAGCGGAGAATACGAGGTCTCAGTACTTTTGCAGAGTTTGGGGATTGGTTCGAGCGGCAGAATCTGCGCTCGAGCGGCCACCCTTATTTTTTTGACCTTTCGCTCGAGCGACCAAAGTTGCGCTTGAGCGTCAAAATGAGAGCTCCCAGAAGTTTTACAAACTTTTGCAGACCGCTCGAGCGGAGACCTTTTTACTTAGTCTTGCGCTCGAGCGACCGTCAAGCGTTCATCGAGTGGAGAAATCATGCAACCAGTACTTTTGCAGACTTTACAGACCACTCAAGCATCAAAAGTTGCACTTGAGCGGATTGACCAGTTTTTGAAATTTTGGCTAAGTGTTTCAAAGTGCATTTTGGCATCCTCATTGCATCTTTGGCATTCCTAAGCCCTAATTAAGACATAATAATAAGGATAAGGATTAGAAACACACCAAGATAGAAAAGACTTGAGTTAAGGGTTTTCCGAGCATGTGTTTCAGTGTGTGTGTGTCCGTTATCTATTGTGTAGGTCACGCGTCGTGAGCTATTTGATCTGTCTGCTCTGTCTGTCTACTTTTGGGGCCAACTGTGAGTAATAACTTAGTAAAGCTATGTTCAACTTTATTTATTTTCTGTATGATGACATACGATCGGTTTTTTGAAATGTTATGTTCTGTACAATGAATGATTGTCAAATTTCTGAATTGTATTCATGGCATCTTTAGCATTATGTGATATCTGTTAGCTGTTACCCGGTATCGAAGGTTCTATTATGAAACTTAATATGTCTGCGATTTGTTACCTGTACCGCAGGCTCCATCATAGAGCTCAGCATATCTGTTATCTGTTACCCAGATCCAAAGGTTCCTTTATGGAACTGGTTACTTATAACCACCATCTATTCTGTATCTACTCTGTATCTGTTCTATATTTGTTCTGTTAGCGCTAATGGATATACCACATATGATTAAGCATGAGACTCTAATTTCTATATATGATGTGAACAAGAATATGAATATGAATCTACTTTTCGAATCTTATATGGGACATCATTCAATTAAACCCCTTTACTCTGTTATTATTCACTGGGCTCCCACTCACTCTATTATTTATGTATGTAGGTTATCAGGCGCGCAACTGGGCTCAATGATGATTGCCTGGAATTCTGTTTTGTTGGCCAACCTTTGTGCCTCCCGAGGAGGTTCCAAAAAAGTCATGTGGTCGTGTTTTACGAACTAAGTCTAAGACTTCATTTTCTTTGTGAAATCTGAACAAGTTTCTGTTTATCCATATGTTGGGTTATGTCCCCTTTTGGCTTTATCTGTATGTGTATGTGTGACGTAAGACTAATGTGTGTGTGTAAATATATATATGACGTCACATGTATGTATATAAATTTTCAAATTTCTATCCCATGTATGTCTGCACAGCTCAATGGACTATGTATGTTTTACATATCTGCTTTCGCAGCCCCTTATTATGTGTTGATCTGTTTAGAGGCCTTTGGTAATCCCAAGATTACTGGCCGATTACGACGCTAAACCTATAGGGACAGGTTTGGGTCGTGACATCTAATCTTTATGGAATATTAATTCTCTGTTTAGAAATATCTGTTTTGGGCTATCGGTGGAGGATAACTATGATTGTTGTAGAAATTGCATGAGAATTAAGGGAATTGAAACTATTCTCTCATTCATTTGCATCGGTCATTATTTTATAATTCTACATTATAAATGTTACTGTTTTGAGAAAATGGGTGAATCTAGGAAGAAGTTGTTACATCAAATAAGTTGGCCTGTGTATCTTGGATGAAAGTCCCGAAAGTCGCACGTATACATGGGTGCCAATCCGGCGAACGAAATTTTCGTAAAATGGCAATAGTAGTGCTTGTATAGCCTACGTTTACATGGGTCCCGGTTTACGATTTCCTCCGGACGAATTTCTGGGAAAGGTAGTGAAATTCTGAGAGTGTGGTTCACTACCCTATTTTCTATCGTAAAGGAAATGATTTAGGAACCATGATATTAACTTGGCATTGCATGGTTTTGGAAAGAAACGGAAAATGTTTTGGCATGAGCATTGCATATGTATTCACCTTATAACTTTGTTAAGATTCATATACTGTGTTGGATTATTTCTACTGGGTTTTGGCTCACCTTATGTGGGAAAAACATTTCATGTGCTGATGATATGCCTCCGCCAAGGCAATAGCTTGGGAGGACCTGGAGTGAGAGCTTCTTTTGTGTATTTACTGCATTTGTTTTTGTACAAGCCAAGGGCTTTAACTGTGTTGGACTTAAGTCCATTTTTGTTGTAACCAAGAACTATCTTGGAAAGTTGCAAGCCTTTAGGGAATTTATTTATCTGCTTTACTTTCTTATCTTATTTCATGGTGTGGTATATGCTATAGATTTAGGGCTAGGCTTATGAATGTATATCTGCAAATGTCACTCTTTTATAAGTTCAATTGGAATCAATGAAAGATAATTACTTATGTTGGTGTAGTTATTTAATGTATATAATGGATGATTTATAGAAATTATTTCGGGGTGTTACATGTTAAACCAAAAGCAACATATTCAAATGTTTTTTTTAAACAATCTGATCAAACTTAAATTGAGTATCGAACCCATTTGAATGCATTGGTTGACTATGTCAGATTTTTTCTAAGACAAGGACTTGTGTTTCATGGGCGTGATGAATCTGAAAATTCAAGTAACCAAGGAAATTTTCTTGAACTTTTTAAGTTTCTTACTGATCATAATGAAGATGTCAAGGTGGTTGCATTGAGCAATGCTCTACAAAATCTCAAGTTGGCATCTCCTGATATTCAAAAAGACATTGTAAATGTGGCCGCATTTGAAACTATCAATATGATTATTAGAGATCTTGGTGATGCACTTTTTTCTATTTTTATTGATGAAGCCCGTGACATGTCAATCAAGGAGCAAATGGCAGTTGTAATACGATATGTTGACAAAAAAGGCCAAGTGATTGAGTGCTTTTTAGGTATTGAGCATGTTGCTAATACGAATGCTCTCTCACTCAAGCAAGCTGTGGAAAATTTACATTCAAGACTTGGATTGAGTATTTCCAGATTCCGGGGTCAAGGATATAATGGGGCTAGTAATATGTAAGGTGAGTTAAATGGTCTTGAAACACTTATGCTGAAGGAGAATCCTTATACATATTATGTTCATTATTTCGCTCATCAATTGTAATTGGCACTTGTAGCTGTGGCAAAGAATCATGATCAAATTGCTTTACTTTTTACTTTGGTTTTCTAATGTGGTGAATGTTGTTGGAGTATAATGTAAATGCCAATATATTGTTAGGGAAAAGCAAGCTGCAAAAGTTGTTGAAGCACTTTCTAATGTGTTGAATGTTGTTGGGGTATAATGTAAACGTCGATATATTGTTAGGGAAAAGTAAGCTGCAAAAGTTGCTAAAACACTTAATACTGGAGAGCTATCTAGGGGCAAGGCTTAAATCAAGAAATCAATCTTAAACGTGCTAGTGATACACGTTGGGGAGAACTATCTAGTGGCAAGGCTTAAATCAAGAAACCAATCTTAAATGTGCTAGTGATACAGTTGGGGTTCACACTATGGTACTTTAATCAGCTTGGCTAGTATGTTCTCAACAGTGACTGATGTGCTTGAAATGATTTCAAATGATGGTTCAAATTTAGAACAACAAGTAAAAGTAATGTATTGCTGGATTCAATTCAATCATTTGAGTTTGTATTCGAACTTTATTTGATGAAAATGATATTGGCTATTACAAGTGAGTTATTGTAAGCATTACAAAGGAAAGATCAAGATATTGTTAATGCCATGAATTTGGTTCAAATTTCTAAAATACGGCTCCAAAAGATGAGGGAGAGTGGGTGGACATCTTTACTTGATGATATTTTGTCTTTTGTGAAAAGCATCAAATTGATGTTTCCCAAATGGATTATATGTTTGTAGCTTGAGGGAGAAAAAGGCACAATGCTCAAAAAATTACAAACTTATATCACTATCGCATTCAATTATTCTACACTGTCTTGGATATGCAAATTTAAGAATTAAATGCTTGTTTCACTAAGTCAAACATTGAGTTGTTACTTTGTGTGGCATGTTTGAATCCATCCAACTCTTTCTCTAGATTTGACAAGAAAAAAAATAATTCATCTTTCTGAATTTTATCCAAAAGAATTTTCTCTAGTGGAGCTCATGATACTTAATGATCAACTTGATACATATATTGTCGATATGTTATCCAATAGTAAGTTCTTAAGGTTGAATGGAATTGCCGATCTTGCTAAGAAAATGGTAGAGACTGGAAGAGACAAAGTATATCCATTGGTGTATTTGCTCTTAACTTTAGCATTGATCTTACATGTTACAACTGCTACTGTTGAGGGCGTATTTTCAGCTATGAATATTTTGATAAATCAAATGCAGAACCGAATGAGTGATATGAATGGATGAATGATAGTTTGGTTGTCTACATTGAGAGAGATATTTTTTATAATGATACTATCATGGAAAGCTTTCAAAAGATGAAAACTCGTCAAGATCAATTGTAAATGTTTAAAATTAATTTTTTTTGTAATGAATATTAAGTTTTTACGTTTAATATTAGCTTGAAAAATTGTTATTATTGTTATTAATTAGGGAAGAAAAATTTTAAGATTGTAATTAATAGGTGCCCCCCCTATATTAAATTTCTAGCTTCACCACTGTCCATCGTGCTTTGCTTCGGGCATATATTTGCTTCACGCCAACTTGTTACTACTTTTAAAGCATAGCTTTAGAAATTGTTGTGGAGGTCTATAAGTTTGACAGATCCACTATTGATCACTGGATCTGCTACTGATGATGATATAGTTAGATAGTTATATAGATACATATAAGAGGCTGTAATGATAATATTTCCATATACATGAACACTATTTGATTAATTCTCCTAAAATATAATTAGAACAGTCATCAAATCAAATTAATTTTTTTTTAAATTTAAATAACTTATTATTGATGTTAAATTTAGTTATACTATTTTCTCACCCAAGCCCCCTATTTGATTAACTTATCAAATTTTGTTCACTGTTGTGCACAATATTGTCAAGAAGATGAAGAAATCTAATGATCATGTAAATATTCAAAATCTTGGCCGACAACTTTAACGGATAATGGATGAGCCTCCATTATGATGACCGGGTACATTATTCGTCTCGTTCCTCTTTGTTAATCTTGGGCTGCCTTGTTGGAGTGTCGGGTTTAGTCGGGAGTCTTGTTAATGGTTTGGGTTGTTGTGTTTGGGAACTTATTTCAAAGTCCTTGATTCTATTTATTTCTGTGTCAAAGTGTTTGGGGTTGAGTTGAACAAATTTCTTGGTTGGAGGGCAGAGCCGTACGTGCGGGAATAGGGCCGTACGTGCGGGATGTGAGGCCACACGAGCGGGAGACAAGGGAGGACCTGCGTTGTCTTCTGCATAAAAGGCAGGTGTGGAGGAGAGCCGCATGTGCGAGGATGAGTGCCGCACGTGCGGGAGGCACGCTCTGCACGTATGAGAGTGAGTGCCGCACGTGCGGGAGATGCTGAGTCTGAAAATCCTGCTTTTCTCTCTTCTTGAGCTATGTGTGTATCACTTTTGTTTCCTTCTCTCTCTCTCTAAAAACCCCTTTTCTACTCCTCTCTACATTTCCTACACCAAACAAGATCAATACCTTGATTTCCTTATATCCAATTGAGTTTTGACCCAAACATCCTTCATCAATGTTGGAGAGCTAACCGAGAGCTTCATTTTGTGCAGTGGAGATTGGATTTCAACACCGTCAAATTTAGGAGTTTCTCATCTCTTCTTCTCAAAAGTTTGAGATAGGGATTTTCTTAGAGTTATATATGTATATATATATTTTTACAAGTTTATGTTGATTGCAAGATTTCGTTTGGTGACATTGAAAATTTGGTTTTTGGCTCAAGAATGTTGGTGGTTTTGAAAGTGGGTTCATCTCTTGTTCTCTTTAAATGATTTTCTTAAGAATTTGAATCACATTGATTGAAGAAAGATATTTTTGGTGAGATTCTTTCAAGAGATGAGGGAATGTCTCGTTTTGATGAGAAATCTAGAAATTGGAACTTTTTGGAAGATGTTGAGAATCTATGGATTTTCTTTGTGCCAAATGATTGCATGAGTGGTAAAATTCATATTATCATATACAAAATGATAATTTTCTTGGTATATGAAAATTAAATAGACTTTTTTTTTGAAGTTATTGTTAACGTGCATATATATAGATATATTCATGAAATAACAAACTGTTGAGAACCCATGAGATGTGGAAATATTGCTACACTTGGATAGATGTAAATTCATATGTGATATATGTTGAAATGGCATTGGAAAGGGAAATGGAAATTATGATCACGAATGGAACAAATGTATGGAAATTTTGTAAATAGGAAGATGTTGCATTGCATAGATAAATATTGCATTGCATGGATAATTGTTATATTGGCATTTCAATACTTTTGCTCGTTATAAATATCGAATTGGGATTTGAAACCTTGGATTGATAAGAGAATGTTGTGAAATAAGATGGATTGAAATATTTTTGGGGTAAATATGTTGGTAAGTCCGGATGGGAGGTGTAGATGAAATTGATTAAGTTGGTCTGAGTGTCCAGGGTGAAAGACCGAAAATACGCGCAGAGGAGGCCCTATGTGCCTTCCGGTTAGCTACCGGTAAAGTAGGGACTTGGTAATGCTAGTCTTGCCTACTTGCAAACACTGACCTAGGGATTAGTCGAGTCGTATTTACCGCCCCGTAATCTTGGTTTAAAGTCTATGAATGTATTAAAATTTCAAGTTTTTATTGTGCATGTTGGTTTTCAAATGATAAAAAAGAATGATACTTTGCATGGCATGGCATGTACCCTACATTTCATGGAACTTGTATAAAATGTGTATACTTTGTTAATAATTTCCTATTGGGCTTTATGCTTACCTTATGGGATTTTGGTGCAAGAAAAGATGTGGCAATCCCGCCGAGTTAGGGCGTGGATGTATCTGTTGAGAGCACAAGGCTCTTATTTTTGTTGTGATATATTTTGTTAGCCAGGGTCTAAAAATGTATGGGTTCGAGAGACCATTTTTGTGTAACCGGGCTTAAGCTTGGGAATTTGTAAGCCCATGGGGGTATTTATTTATTTTTGGATTGAGGGTTCTACGTGCTATAGATTCATGTAGTAGGAATCATTGAATGTATATTCGCATGTAGAATTATTTTGTATGATCCTCATGATCAAGTAATGTAAAAGTTGGAGAATTGTTTCTTTTCTTATAATGAATGGTGGTTGATGTACCTTAATGGTGTTATAAAAAAATTGGGGCATTACATCCATTCCATTTGAATAAGTTCCCTTTCATGTTTTATCTCTTTATATTTATTAATATTTTTTTTGTAAGCTTTAATTTAGATTCATTTTGATGATTCAACCCATCTATTTTATAAACCTTACAATAAAAATTATCCATACAAAAATTTAAATTTATTGGATAACTATAAACACAGAAACAAATCATGTTTTGTTTTATAAAATGAATGGTTTAACTTTACAATTATGTTTATTATTCATTTTAGGATAAATTACAAATACATCCCCTAAGGTTTGATTAAAATATAATCACCCCCTATGGTTCTGGAAATTACATTATATTCCTTGAGGTTTCTAATTTCATAACAAATCATCCATTTTATTAACAAATCATCAAATCAATTAACAGTTTTTAATGATATTAGAAAAATGTTTTAATTAATAATTCAAGTAATTTTATTATTGTGTATGAGAGTAATTATGAATTTCATTTTTTTAGTTAATTTTGTTAAATAAAAAATTATGATAAGTGGGTATTTGTAATTTTCCATATTACAGTGGACAATATGTATTTTAAGCACACCTCAGGGGATGTATTTGTAATTTACCCTTCATTTTATAAAAAAAATATGATTTGTTCTTGTATTTATAGATGTCTGATGAAATTGATGTTTTGCATGGTTGACCTTTATTAGTAAACAGTTCAATTCATTGATATAAATTCAAATTTCGGCCCACAATAGAAATATGGATAAGTATGGAAAAATGCAAGTATGAAGGGGAACTGAGAGAGAGATTTGTGCCGAATAGTTGGGTTGAGATATGAGCAGCACGGATTATGGTGTTGGCCCGCGTGGGGACCAGACGTTGTGCATGGACGAGCTGCACCAACATAGTGCTTCGACCCACTGCGTCGGCCGGGCTATATGTAACCTGGGCGTATGGTGGCTTGCGGATGTTTAGCAGGGTTAGGACCACGCGGAACCGGATGGTTGCCGAGCTATGGATAGTTTGGATTGATGTGGGGACAGATGACTTTTGCGATCGGTATGCGAGGCCGAGATATCGAACGGCGCGCCCGTGTCTAGGCAGTTCTCATGGACCGGTTCAGTTTTGCTTGGCTATATCTATCCATCGTGATGCTTGTGTTTCACCAAGTAATGGCTTGGCCCAACACTCCACGTGGACCAATGAAGAGAAAGAGGGGAATTTGCTCCTAGTATGCGTCAATACCATTTGGCGGTGCGACAAACATTGTTTGGAGGTTTTGATCTCTTACACATGTATGAAGTGTAGAAGGGAGCATAGCCGCCTATCCAGAGAAGGACAGTAGAGGTAGTGCTCCCACAACCTTTGAGGCTGCATGGCCAGCCTTGAAAAGGAGCAGCAGACAGCCGTTAGAGGTAAGCAATCGGAGGAATTCCCCACTCTCTCTTTCGATATTGCTTTCTTCATTATTCTCCTTATTCTCCAAGTGTGTTGACTTAATCGTCGGAGAGTTGATCTAGCAGCACACCGCCGGGCAGCTCACCATCTTTCTATTCTCAGGTTAAGCAACGTTACGTGAAGCCTGGATTCAAGGAGTATAGAGAACTGAGAATATTTCACCCCCGTACAATTGGCACCGTCTGTGGGAATTCTTTGACAGACAAACCTTGCTCTCTAAGCTTTTTCAACCGTTTCTATAGCCAATAACGACGAAACATCGTTGTCCATTGTCGACGGTATCACACTAGAATCCATCCGAAGAAGAGATGGCCCTCCTATTATTCCTACTATGGCAGGCCTGGAGACCTCTTCCAGAGGCGCGCGAGACAAACACGCAGAGTACTGAACATTCAAAGAGTCCCGAGGGTCACCGATGGCGGGGAGAGTCGCATGCTCAACGCCTGGAGCACAAACTCAAAGACCATGATGCCCTCATTCGGAAGATGGCAACTGAAATGGAGATACTGAAGTGCCAAATCAAGGGGCAGGGTGTTGCTGGAGTGGGCGACTACAGTGAACGCACCCCATCCCATCGCTCTGACAGTTGTCGCCAATATGGGACACCCTCTCTCTCTATCACCAGGAGCTACGGAGTTGGCAACTTCGACCCACCGGTAAAGAGATCTTACACGCGCGACAACAGTTACTGTCCTTCGCGCCCTTCGACGACGTCGAGATACTCTTACTTCGCCCATTCGGGGGACTTGAGGGATGTGCTAGAAGAGTGCGCTTGCCGTAGAGAGGCCCAAAGATTGCCAACGCTGCAAAGGCTGAGTCCCCAAATCCGTTGCAGTGAGGAAGTGGCCATGCCGGCGCCAAAAATGGTGGCTCCAGCACCAATGGACAAAGAGCTAGCAAGACTTACCACTACCCCACTGTCCCTAGAGATCGAGAGCACACCACTTCCTGCTGGAATCCAGAACCTAAGTTCATACTATACGACGGCAAGACAGATCCGTACATGCACGTCAGTCATTACCGGTAAGTAATGGCTGGCCACCGGCGCAACGATGCCTTGATGTGTCTCATATTCCCAGCAAGTTTGGGAGAACTAGGCCTGAAGTGGTTCGAAAGGCTCCCGGAGAGGAGCATTGAGGGGTGGCAACAACTAGTGGAGGCCTTTGTCACCAGGTTCAAGACCAATACTCGAACACCAAAGGAGGTCGACCACCTCCTAAGCGTTAAGATGGAGCTAGGTAGTTCTTTGAAGGCATACAATGTCAAGTATTGGGAAACCTACAATGAGATCCTCGATTGTCCCATAAATCTGGCGATCGCCCAATACAAGCGAGGTCTGCCAATCGGGAATAGGCTACGAGACTGGCTCACGATGCATCAGTCCACAACCATGGAGTCCTTAATGCAGCGGATCAACGAGCACATCCGAGTAGAGGATGATGCTGCCATTGTAGCCACAACTGAGAAGGCAAATCCGGTTGCGGCAGACAGAAGGGTGGCTGGAAAGGTTCACTCGGTGGGGTAAGAGGACAACCGTCCTAACAACCAAGCTAGAGACCAACATTGCGGTTCAAACTGTAATGATAGAAACAAAAGTCGTGGACATGACCGAGCTAATGCTCCTCGCAGCGAAGAGGAAAGCACCAATAGGAAATTAAAGGCACGAACCGGCATCACCACTGTATTTAAGATCACAATTTACCGTATTCTAAGTGAAATACAAAGTAAGCCATACGTGCGTTGGCCGGCCAAATTGGGAGACACGCAGAGGGGCTTCAACTCTAGGTACCGCTGTACCTTCCATGAAGAAAAGGGGCACCGAATGGAGGACTGTGTGCTGCTCAAACAATACTTGGAGGAACTGGTGGCAGCTGGGCATCTGGACCAGTACATAGACGGGGGTATGAGGGGCGCTCCACAAGGGCAGGCTGAGCCAAATGGCCTTGCCGTCCTAGATACAGCACCCAAGGCGTAATCAATGTTATTTACGGCATCATCGAGCCAGTGTGGGTTTGCGAGCTGAGGGGGATGATCAAGAAGGCCGAGCACATGAGGGAAGTGCTCTCTGTTCAGCTCGCCGAGAAGAAAGGGAAAACCGAGATGAAAAACGTCTTGACTTTTTCAAGCAAGGACTTGGAAAGAATTCAAATACCTCATAACGACGCCTTAGTTGTGACTCTTTGCGTCAAAGAGTTCGACATCAAAAGAATACTGATCGACTAGGGGAGTTCGGTTGAGATCATGTACTACGATGCGTTCAAACAAATGAAGTTGGAGGACAAAGACCTGGCTCCAGCAACGTCCCCTTTGGTCGGTTTCAACTCTCAACCAAAATGGCCGATCAAAAAAATCATATTGTCGATCAAGGCTGGGTTAGTCACGAAGCAGGTGGAATTTTGGGTGCTGAAGGTGCTATCAACTTGCAACTTGATCTTGGGGAGAGGCTGGTTGCACACCATACAAGCAGTAGTATCGATTTATCACCAGGTCCTGCGCTTTCCTGCACTAGCCGGACAAGTAGAAAAGGTTTGGGGGGACTAAGTAATGGCAAAACAATGCTTCGTTGTAGTAAATGGTAGCCGAGCTGCCAAAGGTTTTGTCCAAATGATAGAAGAGCCAGAAGGAAATGAGGTGTTGGAAGATGTGTAAAGAAAAGCCGAAGAGAAATCGGTTGAAGACTTGGTGGAAGTGCGCATCGATGAGAACGATCCGAACAAATTATTTCTTTTGGGATCATCTTTGTCCAGTGCCGAGCGGCTAGACAACGTGAGTTTTTGGGTTTCTAACATTGAAGCCTTTGCGTGGATGCCTTACGATATGCCTGGCGTCAACCCTAGCTTCATTTGCCACCAATTAAATGTCTTTCCCAAAGCAAGACCGGTCATTCAAAGAACTCGGCGCTCGGCCTGCACCATGCTGAGGTAGTGGCAGAAGAGGTCAAAAACTTGTTGGAAACTGGGGCAATAGAAGAAGTACAATACCCTAGATGGATCTCTAATACGGTGGTAGTGCTAAAGAAAAATGGAAAGTAGCGGGTGTGCGTTGATTACAAGACGGTCAACCGTATACGCCCAAAGCATAGCTTTCCACTCCCGAGGATTGACCAGCTAGTGGACCTTACTGCTGGCTACCAAAGGTTTAGCTTCCTAGATGCATACCGCGGCTACCACCAAATAACCATGTACAAACCAGACAGAGAGATCACTTCATTCACCACTGCAAGGGGCTTGTACTGCTATAAGGTCATGCTATTCGGTCTAAAAAATGCCGGGGCAAATTTTCAAAGAATGGTGACCAAAATGTTTGCCCCTCTACTGGGCCGCACTATGGAGGCTTACATTGACGACATGGTGGTGAAAAGGAAAGACAAGTCTCAGCATCTTACTGACCTACCTGAAATGTTTGCCATCCTCAAACACCACAAGTTGCGATTGAATGCATCCAAGTGCGCTTTCGGGGTGGGAATTCGAAAATTTTTGGGCTTTTTAGTTACAAACTGAGGAATTGAGGCCGACCCTTCGCAGATCAGGGCAATTCGAGAGTTGGAATGACCAAATTCCATAAATGATGTGCAACATCTTACCGAAATGGCGGCCGCGCTGAACAGATTTATCAACCGGTCATCAGATTGTTACAGGCCCTTTTTCAAGACTTTGAAAGCCAAGTTTTTCTAGGATTACCGCGCGTTAGCGGATCTAAAGGCTTATTTCTCCTCAGTCCCAACCCTGGTTACGCCACAGCCGGGTGAAGAGTTGTATCTCCACTTGGTCGTTTCTCAACACGCGGTGAACGCGGTCCTCGTCCGTGCTGAGGGGATCCAGCATCTCCTTATTTTCCATGTTAGCAAGACTCTGCTCCGAGCTGAATCAAGATATCTCCCGCTCAAAAAATTGGCCCTAGCTCTCATGATAGCCTCCAGAAAGTTAGCGCACTATTTTCATGCCCACACAATAGTAGTGCTAACCGAATTTCCGCTCAAGGTGCTCTTTTAGAAGGCAGACTTCACTAGCAAAATTATGAAGTGGGCCGTGGAATTGGGACAATATGACATCAAGTTCCAGCCACGCACTGCTATCAAAGCTCAAGCCCTTGCCGACTTCGTGGCGGAATTTGCCCCCGGAACATACCTTGTTTACCCTGTTGATTTGGCTAGCGCAGATTTGACGCAGCCCACGGCTCTTATAGCAGAAAAATGTGGCGAGAAACAAGTAATAGAACAACAAGAAGACACCGACCTAACAATTGGGCTAACGAATAAAGAGAAGGCCAACTCGCCGACTGACCAAACGAATACCTGTTCAGATAAGCTCTGCGGGGAACCGACCAGTGCCTTGGATTTGAGAGACTCCCAAAATCCCTCCGATTGTTGGAAATTGTTCATTGGCGAGATGTGGAAGCTCTTCGTTGATGGGGCGTCCAATAGACATGGCGTCGAGCTGGGGGTCGTGTTAACATTGCCAGATTGGCTAGCCATTGAACATGCTATCATGCTTGGTTTCCCGGCGTCCAACAATGAGGCGGAATATGAAGCCCTTTTCGCCAGATTGAAGAGCGCTTTAAAAATGAAGGCGTCAAAATTTATGGTATTTAGCGACTCCAAGATGGTGGTCAATCAAGTTTTTGGAGAATATGAGGCCAAGGACGAAATGATGGCCAAGTATCAAGCGCTGGTTCGTGCAGAAGTCAAAAAGTTTGCTGCGATAAGATTGGAGCAAATTGACCGTGAGGAAAACAGCCAAGCCGACGAATTAGTCGGCCTAACATCTATGCAGACGACTTTTCTCAATCCGTTTATGATAGGATTCTTGCCCCGACCGAGCATTGAGAAACAAGAGGCGCCCAATGTACTCTGCGCTGACTTGGGATCGTCCTAGATGGATCCAATCATCACCTTCCTGAATGATCGAATTTTGCCCACTGAAAAGAAGGAGGCAAACAAGATCAGAGCCAAGTCAGAGCGGTTTTGGCTCTCCCCATCTGGCACCCTGTACAAGAAATCTTTTACTGGGCCATACCTGAAGTGTGTCCACCCCAGCAAGATTGAAGCTTTCCTCTTCGAGATTTATGAAGGCATCTGTGGAAGCTATATCAAGGGCCGATCTTTGGCTTACCGAGCAATTTCCCAAGGTTATTGGTGGTCGTGCATATAGGTCGACGCGCAGAAATATGTTCGCAAATGCGAAAAATGTCAAAAATTCGCTCACCAAATCCACCAGCCGGCCAGAGAGTTGCTCCCACTTACAAGTCCTTGGCCATTTGCGCTTTGGGGGCTAGACATTGTAGGACCGCTTCCAACCGCTCCGGGCAACCGTAAATTGTTCATCGCTGCTACGGATTACTTCACTAAGTGGTAGAGACCGAGCCATTGGCCACCATCAAGGAAAATGATGTAAAGAAGTTTTTCTGGCAGAATGTCATCACTCGTTTCAGCATCCCAAAGGCCCTCATTTCGAATAATGGCACTCAATGCAACGGAAAACTCTTTCACAGAATTTTGCGAGGAGTTAAAGATTGAGTTTTACAACTCTACACCGGCCTACCCTCAATCAAATGGTCAAGCCGAAGCCTCAAACCAAACCATCTTGGACGGGCTAAAGAAGCGATTGGAGAAAGGGAGGTGGGCTAAGGAACAACCTAATGTGCTCTGGGCATATCGCACTACATCAAGACGCTCAACTGGGGAGACTCCATTTGCCTTAGCTTACGGCATGGAGACAGTCATACCATTGGAAATCGGTATGCCAACCATCCGATCCGAAAGTTTTGAACCAGACTTAAAAAATGAAGCTGTAGCCCTGCAACTTAACCTAGCTGAAGAAAGAAGGGAACGAGCACTAATCCACATAGCCGCCTACCAACAAGTGCTCTCCAAGAAATACAACAAGACCGTGCATCCAAGGCTATTCAAGGTCGGTGACTGGGTCTTGAGGAAAGTAGTGGGCAACACAGTGATCCCTGGAGAGGGCAAGTTAGGAGCAAATTAGGAGGGGCCATACAAAATCACTAGCCATGCAAGCAAAGGGGCATACCACCTAGAGGACTTAGATGACAAAGCTATCCCCAGACCATGAAATGCGGCCAACCTCAAGCTATTTTACTTTTGAAATGTAATCTTTTCTACTTCTTTGATTTTTGAGACTTGGCCTTTTGCTATTGGATGTAATGTGTGACGTGTAATAGAAGATGGCCTCTTCTTTCTCTTATACTATGTGTTTCTGTACAAATATATTACAAGAATATTAAGCTACTGTGAGTGCCAGGGGCAATGCCCAAACCAGGCTAACTTTGCCTATTGTACAAACAGTTGTCCAGTTATGGGCTAATTTTGCCTCTAATCGGCCGAGTTGATTTTTGCTAGCAATAATCGAGCTAATTTCGTTCTTTGATTACTCGAGCTGATTTTGTTCATTAAGTCGAGTTGATCTCGCTCGCCCGCCCAAACAGTTGGTGTTTTGCCCAACTTGTATTGGAACCTCGCCTGCCTAAACAGTTGGTGTTTTGCCCAACTTGTATTAGAACTGAGCTGACCTCGCTCGCTCGCTCGCCCGCCCAAACAGTTGGTGTTTTGCCCAACTTGTATTGGAACCGAGCTGACCTTGCTCGCCCGCCAAACAGTTGGTGTTTTGCCCAACTTGTATTGGAACTGAGCTGACCTTGCTTGCCCGCTCAAGTAGTTGGTGTTTTACCTAGCTTGTATTAGAATTGAGCTGACTTTGCTCAACCGGTCAAGTAGTTGGTGTTTTGTCATATTCAAATTTCAAAATAGATGGTGTTGTGCTCCATAAATGTTTTAGACCGAGCTGAGTTTGCTCTTTAACCCAATCTGATTCGCTTGCCTTGGAATGAGTTTGTGATTTGTCCATCCCAGGGGTTATTTTTGCCCTAACAACCGAGCTAATGTCACTCGTTAAAGTGTTTTGTCCCCGAGATGATTTTTGCTCGATAGACCCCCAACCGAGCTGAATTTACTCACCTGCAAGGCAGCTACGCTTCCCTAATTTTGAAAAGGAATTTTGCATTTGTGTAGGTTTGAAGAGAAATCAGCTCGGCCTAACAAAGATCATTACACTTGGAATGCAATAAGAAGATTTTATCTCTGCTACATGCGCGTTTGGCCTGATACGTGAAACCGAGCGAAAAATATCTCGGCCAAATCAAAGAAAATGATTACAAGGCAAACAAAGATTCGAATACATGGCAAGCCAAAACTTTATCATTTTTCATTTAGGAAAAAGTGCAATTACAGAAGCGGGGATCATAGCCCGGTTACACAAAACAAAAAAAAAAGAAAAAAAGAAGAAGAAGAAAGAGATCAATCCAGATCCACTGTGTTCTCTTGTTCGGTCACACCTATCTCAGTATCTTCTTCTTCCACGCCGACCACCATATCCAACTCTTGCTCAGGGCTCCTCTTGGGCTTGGTTTCCTTTTTCTTCAGACACGTCGGTAGGAGGGTTTTGATCGGTGTGTTGCACGGGGGAAGAGTCTGCCGCAGCTGCCAGTTTCGCCTCTTCTATCAGCTTATGTTGCACGGCACTGGCATAAGCTTGCATATGAATCGGAATGAAGGCGGCTAGAGGGTGTTTGAACACATCAGAATCTTGCCCAAGGCCAAGTTTTTCCATGGCAGCTTTGAAGCCGCACTGGAAAAAGATGTACTTGGTCCCTCCCACTTGCCGTTCATATGCTTTTTCACCATTCGCATAGCCGCGGTCTTCAGCATCATCGACCTGCTTCTCCAGCTCGGCTTTGTGGGCTTCGCGGAGTTTGCATAGCTCGGTAATGTATCTGGCCTTGGTCACTTGTAAGGCGTTTTGCTTATCCTCATCTGCCATAGCCAGCCACTCTGCGAGTCGGTTGGGCTCGGCCACCGCCTCCTCCTGTGCGGTCTTTAAGTTTTCCAGTTCGGTTGTTTTTGTTTTATTATCTGCAATGGCCTCATGCAGACTCTTCCGAACAGAAATCATGCATTTATGAGCAAGATAATTTTTCTGCGCGGCCTGCAGAAGGACAACAGTCCGTACGGGGAACAGATCAATAACTTGCACAAAAACAACGAAAATAGAGGGACTTGATTACTTACTAGAACGAATGACTTTGCTGCCGATCAAAGGACTTTTAGATCGGACAGTTCGTCGTGCTTCTTCATGTTTGAAGAGAGAAGTAAACCCTTGGTCATGTTAAAGCCGAGCGAATAGTCCTTATCGTCATATACTGAGTTAGCCACCGGCACTGCTCGGCTCTTGTATGTTAGTTCAGGTGACCAGACTGGAGGGGCAGTTGATTGAATGGATTGCCCAGCAAGAGGTTCAGTCTAGTCTCCCTGATCAGCCGACGGCAGCTCTGCTGAATCCTCATCGACCAGGCACTGCTCGGTTTGTGCCGGTCTTGGTCTTTTCTTGGACCGACCAGTAGCTTTCTCTCTAGCAAAAGCTAGCATCAGTCTCTTTTCTAGCACGCTTGGCGCAGAGGATTGACCCCTAGCAGTTTTCGCAAGATGAGAGTCGCTCGACTCATCCGTAATCATCGATTTGATAGAGCGGATTTTGACAATCTCTTGTTCGGCGGTTAGGGGAACTAGTCTGATCGGTGGGAGAGTTGGGTCTAGTTCTGGAGAGGGAGCACGAAGAAAATCGGTGACCCTGCTCTTACGCGACACAGTATGCCGGTAGCTCGGTTCAAAACCGAGCAGTTTTTTAACTTCACGCTTCTTGACCAGATGCCACAGAGCAACTTTTATCGCCTCTTGGTTAGCGTTGGAGTAATCGTCCGCCAAGAGCTTATAATCTGCAAAAATGAAGCAAGGGTTAGATCGGAAAGGCAATTCAAATTCAAAAAAGATTAAACCGCGCTATGATGCTCACCAGCACTCCCAAAATTTTTATGTATGTACCAGCCCGTTATGGGCGCTTCGGTGTCTTCGTAATTCCCAGACACCCACAAGAAGTCATCATCATTCACCTCTTTGTCTGGGTTGTCCTCTATGAGCTTTGCTCGGCCCTTTCTAACCTTGAGGTACCAGCAGAAGCCTCTTTTATTTTTACTAAGTGTATATTGATGGAATATCTCGGCGAGGCCAAGATTCAGACCAAGTATCCTATTCAACGCGACCACGTCGTTTATTATTTTATATGTGTTGCTGGAGACTTGGGTAGGGCACAACCTAGTTTGCCTAAAAAATTCACAGACTAGGGGTTGGACAGGGAAGCATAAGCCGCCTTCCATAATAGACACGTCCGTGAAGGGGCATTTGTCCAGTTCGCCCCAGGGAGTGTCTCTTTTCTTGGACAGCTCCAGGTGGACTTCGTCTGGAATATTGTATTCTCTATGGAACTCGGCCATTGCCCCAGGTGAACTAACCATAAACTGGTACTTCCCCATCTATCCCAGTTTTATTTAGTTGGGTAATTTTGATTGTAGCTCGATCAAAATTGGGTGGCTCCGGTGATTGTTTGTTCGGTCTTTGAGCCTCACCGACAGTAATGTTGAATGAGCCTGGTCAGTCCTAGTTTGTTCTGCATTATTAAAAAATAAGTCCAAGTATTAGCGCGACATAACTTGCACGGCTCTTATGAGGAAGTGTTTTAGCTTGGTATGAGACCCTGGGGCGTTTGACCGATTATGGTGCTCATTCTAATATTTCGATTCCTATCTCGGTCTCAGCCTCAAGGGAGGACCTCGAACCAGTTTTGGCTCAGCTAAATCCTATTTTTAGATCTAAAAGTGGGTTTTTGATCGGTTTTACCCAGAATTTTCAGTGTTCATCCTAAATCCAGAATCACCTACAGTAATCAAGGGAAATGAGGGGTAAGGAAGCCCTATTGATACTTTGGGTTTCGATTTAGCCTAATTTCCACAAATGTTAATCCAACAAGAGGGGCATCGGCAATATTTCAACAGTCCCAAAACAAATGGGAATTGAGAACACGAAGAACATCAATGGAGAATAGAAAGGAAAGTGGGAAAAACTTACGGGTGTGGATGCCAAGTCAAGACCTAGATGACCATGACCCTTTCTGCGGCCTTCGTGAGGACAGAAAAAGCTGAAAATGGCTCGAAAAGAAGTGACGACGGTGACGGCGGCGGTGGCAAAAGCTTGAAGGTCTGAGGCTTAGGGTTTTTACAGAGGGGAGATGAAGAGTGATGAGGCTTTTTGGGCTTCTTGTGTGTATATATGGAGGGAAACCCAACATGCGACAACTTTTCAAATCTTTGGTATAATATGGACAACTGTGGGATTACACAGAACCAATAAGGGAAAGCCACGTGGCATCGATGTGATGGGTTGTCAATATGGCTTATTGACGAATGACAGGATAACTAGCACGAGTCTCAATGACTGGACTAACCAGCACAAGTCTCAGCGGCCGGCATAAATAAATAGTACAATCAAAAGAATAATCCCACCCGCGTTCAGCTCGGATGTGATTAAGGGGCAATTGAGAGGGAGATTTGTGCCAAACAGTTGGGCTGAGATACGGGTAGCACAGATTATGGAGTTGGCCCGCGTGGGGACCAGACGTTATGTATGGCCGAGCTACACCAACACAGTGCTTCGACCCACTACGTCGGCTGGGCTATATGTAACCCCGGTGTACGGTGGCTTGTAGATGTTTAGTCGGGTTAGGACCACACGGAACTAGATGGTTGCCGGGATGTGGATAGTTTGGACTGATGTGGGGACAGATGACTCTTGAGATTGGTATGTAGGGCCGAGATATCGAACGGCGTGCCCGTGTTTAAGCAGTTCTCATGGACCCGTTTAGTTTTGCTTGGCTATGTCTATCCATCGTGATGCTTGTGTTTCACCAAGTAATGGCTCGGCCCAGCACTCCACGTGGACCAATGAAGAGAAAGGGGGAATTCGTTCCTGGTATGCGTCAATACCATTTAGCGGTGCGACAAACACTATTTGGAGGTTTTGATCTCTTACACATGTAAGAAGTGTAGAGAGGAGCACAATCGCCTGTCCAGAGAAGGACAGTAGAGGTAGTACTCCCACAACCTCTGAGGCTACATGGCCAGCCTTGAAAAGAAGTAGCAGGCAGCCGTTAGAGGTAAGCAATCGGAGGAATTCCCAACTCTCTCTCTCAATACTGCTCTCTTCATTTTTGTAATAACCCTCACCACTGATTACTAGTTAACCACTGATTACTGCTGAACTGAGACTGATTATGATAAGTAATTGAATCGACTGAAATACTGAACTGACTAATTGAATGTACTAATTTAAATGCATTTCTACCTGTTTGACTGTTAAATTACCTGTCCATGTTTTATGCTTTAAACTGCAAATTGAAGGCCTTATCGGCAGTCGAACCGGAAATTGATCGGTGTTTTATGCTAATTGAGATTTATATGATTTTTATGGTGTATTTATCTAAAATGTGATTTGGTATGATTAAATTAGATTAAATATTGATAAATTGCACTAATTATCTTAATTGACCAAAATGCCACACTAGTGGCCCACTACCTAAACATATTTGAGCCTTATTACATTCAAACAAAACATTTCCTCAGCCAATTTCCTTATTATTGCCGACTAGAGAGAGAGAGAGTTAGGAGAAACCTTGTGTTCTTCAAAGAATTGCTTGGAATTTAGAAGGATTGAAGGAGTCTTGCATAATTGAGCTTGTACATCTTGTATTCAAGACCTAAGGTAGGACATTCAACCTTTTATTGTTGTATTCAAGTCATATGTTGCATGGTTTATGGAAATCTAGAGATTAAGGTCATGAGTTAGCTTAATTTGGTGAGTTAAAGCTTGAATCATGCATGCATGTTTATATCCTAGCATTTTGAGGTTGAATACATGGAATTTGGTACATGCATGTTCATATTTTTGCATTGGACCATGAATTCATCTTGGTTTTGAAAGAATTGGCTCATTCGAGCTACTATTTGAAGCTTTGAAGTTGTTGAATTCATGCATGTTACACATTCATCATGTTCATGAAATTGGTTTGAAATTGTGTTTAATTGAACTACCTTTGGGCTTTGATTTTACAAATTGAGCTTTGAAACATGTTATATTATGAGTTTTGAAGTGTTTTCCAGAAAATTAGCCAAAAAGGATCAAATTTGATGCATTGAAACTTGGTTTTGAGCTTGAGGTTCAAATCTGGAATTTCCAGAATTTGGACTCACGCTCGAGCGGGGAAAGTGGCGCTCGAGCGTGAAATTCGTGCTCCCAGCACTTTGCATTGTTTACAGTCCGCTCGAGCGGAATAATGGACACTCGAGCGGGTCTTTGTGTCACACGCTCGAGTGGGCGTCGAGCGCCCATTGAGCGTGATTTTCACACATCTAGTACTTTTGTCATGTTTTGCAGACCACTCGAGCGGGGAAAGTGACGCTCGAGCGAGGAACCTTTGTCTGCATGTCCGTTCGAGCGGGGAAAGACACGCTCGAGCGGGACCCTGTTTTTCTGAAAATTCTGAAAATGTTTTTAAAGTGCATCTTTGCATCCTCATTCCATCCTAGGCATTCTTAGGCCTAGTTTAAGGCATCTTAATGAGGATATTGATGTAGGACCACACCGAGTCAAGTTAGGGATTAAGTTATTGTTCTTCCCAACTGTGTAGCTTAGTGTGTGTTCGTTCTGTAACTGTGTAGGGTTGGCATCCGGAGACGCATACTAGCTTATCTGTAACCCAGAACTCTGTGAGTAACAACTGTGTAAAGATATGTTCAAATATGAATATCTTCTGAATGGTTAAACTGTACTGTTTCTGAATTGATACTATTAACTGAATGAATGTATGTTCTCTATTCTGAACTGTATTGTGGCATCCATAGCAGCTATTGTTACTGTTACTGCTACTGTTATAGAGATCTCTGTTAGTTCCTATCTTGGAACTTCTGTTTACCGTTATGATGGCCATCATTGACTGCTCGGTCTTTCAAGACCTACTGTTTACTGTACTGTTCTGCTAATGGATGTACCACATATGACTGTTATGACTGAATGACTGATATACTGAATCAATTGACTGTTTTCAATACCAAAAGGACATTCATTCTTAACTTCTTTACGCTTTATGTTATTCACTGGTCTTTAGCTCACTGCTCATATATATATATGTAGGTGTTCAGGCACCGGACCGCTGCTAGGGGCGTCAGGTTAAGCACTGTTTTGTCAAGCCAACCTTTGTGCCTCACCTTGAGGTTCCAAAACTGTTCAAGCCAAGGCTATTTGGGGTATTTTAGATTTCCCCTTTTTGGCTCTGTTTCTTTAAACACACGTGTGCCTCACCTTGAGTTATATCGCACACACGTGTCCAAATGAGCTATAGGGTGTCCTAGGAAAGCAATTAGGGCTTTACATGAGCATGAAAAGTGTGTGTGGATATGACATGACTATGTGTTAATGTGTTTAAACATATAACTGCTTATGTTTATAATTGCTATAACTGCTTATAGTAAAATGGACAACACAAGAAATGTTGATGAATCTGAATCCTCTGAGGCCAGAATGGCAAGACTGGAAAGAACTGTTGAACTATTGACTGAAGCCTTAAGGCAACAGCAACAACAGAACCAGCAGCCCCCACCTCCTCAGGTACAGCCGGAACAGAATGTGAATGATGACATCATCACTCTAACACAGAAATTTAGCAAGATGAAACCGCCATCCTTTCAGGGAGGCCTTGAACCCTTAAAGGCTGAAGCATGGGTTCTTGAAACAAAAAAGTTATTTAAAGTGTTTCCATGTTCGGAGGCACACAAAGTACTGCTAGCTGCCTTCACCTTACAAGAAGAGGCCAGAAGGTGGTGGATGCTGGTCCGTGACACCAACACAATTGTGACTTGGGCTCAGTTTAAAGAGTCCTTCTTTGAGAAATATTTTCCACAGTGTGTCAGGGACCGAAAAGTGACTGAATTTGAACAGTTGAGGCAAAGTACCATGTCTGTTGCTGAATATGAATCGAAATTTACTGAACTTGCCAGATATGCACCACACATGGTGGACACTGACTATAAGAAGGCCAGGAAATTCGAAGGCAGCCTTAATGTCGAAGTACTTAACAGAATTAACGTGTTGAAATTGCACATGTATGTGGATGTTCTTGACCAGGCCATTATAGTTGAATCAAATATTGAAGCACTGAAACAAACTGAAACACCAGCGTCTGAATGGCGTGGGAAGAAACGGGGTTTTAAATTCAAGAAAGGCAGAAACAACCCACTGAACAAAAAGCAAAACTCAGGGTCAACCACCAGCTCTAGTCAGGGAAGTGGTTCCATACCGCCCTGTTCTGAATGTGGTAAGAAACACAAAGGGGTTTGTTATAAAATTTTTGGTGCTTGTTACAGGTGTGGCAAGGTGGGCCACATGGTCAAAGATTGCCCTTCCACTTCACAAGGCAATAGTAAAGCTGCACCTAGCACAGCAGCATCAACTGTCGCACCAAAACCTAACCCTAAAACTACCGAGAAAGAACCTATGAGGCAAGGCCGAGTGTTCGCACTCGTACCAGGAGATGTTCAAAATACCGAGACCGTTGTGTCAGGTATACTCTCAATTTGTACTCAAAATGCATATGTTCTGATTGATTCGGGGTCTACACATTCATATGTATCGCATGCTTTTTCGCGAAAATTTAATAGACCATTGAAACCCATGAATTACTTGTTAGCTGTATCTTCACCTGTTGGGGGATCTGTGACTTGTGCTTATATGTACCCTGCATGTGAAATTATTGTTGGGGATATGCATCTGTATATTGATTTACTGCCTCTGAACATTGATCATTTTGATGTAATATTGGGAATAGACTGGTTAACAAAATATCATGCTACTATAGACTGTGTAACAAAACAAGTTGTTTTCCGTCCACCTGGCCTACCCGAATTTGTGTTTAACGGAAGTGGAGTGGTACCTCCCCCATATTTGATTTCATCTATGAAAGTGTATAAACTGATTAGAAAGGGGTGTAAGGGGTATCTATGTTCTGTATTGACTGTACCTACTGATGCTAAAACTGATGTGAACAGTATTCCTATAGTCAGAGAATTCCTAGATGTTTTTCCAGATGATCTGCCAGGGGATTTGATTGATAAGGACATTGAGTTCATCATTGACGTAATTCCGGGTACACAGCCAGTATCTAAAGCTCCTTACCGAATGGCTCCGACCAAACTGAAAGAATTGAAAGTTCAGCTGCAAGAACTATTAGATAAGAAGTTCATCAGGCCCAGTACTTCACCGTGGGGCACGCCAGTCTTGTTTGTGAAAAAGAAAGACGGTTCACTGAGACTTTGTATTGACTACCGTGAACTGAACAAGGTAACTGTGAAAATAAATATCCATTGCCGCGTATTGATGACTTATTTGATCAGTTACAGGATGCTCAAGTATTCTCTAAGATTGATCTCAGATCCGGATATCATCAGCTGAAAGTTAAACCAGAGGACATTGATAAAACTGCTTTTCGAACGAGGTATGGACATTACGAATTTTTAGTTATGCCTTTTGGAGTTACCAATGCACCTGCTGCATTTATGGACCTCATGAACAGGATTTTTAAACCATTCCTCGATGACTTTATTGTTGTATTCATAGATGACATTCTGATTTATTCCAAGAGTAGAGAAGAACATGAACATCATCTGAGACTTGCCTTACAGACCCTAAGAGAACAGAAACTTTATGCTAAATTGACTAAATGTGAATTCTGGCTTGATCATGTTATGTTTTTGGGACATGTTATTAGTAGGGATGGAATTTCAGTTGATCCACAGAAAGTTGAAGCCGTGGTAAATTGGCCTAGACCAACAAATGTTACAGAAGTCCGAAGTTTTTGGGGTTAGCCGGGTATTACAGAAGATTTGTCAAAGACTTCTCCAAAATTGCCCTACCACTGACACAGTTGACTCAGAAAGTGATATCATTTGACTGGACTGACCAAAGGGAATCAGCATTCCAAGAGTTAAAAACTCGACTTGTGACTGCACCGGTTCTTACCCACCTTCAGGTACGGATGGTTTTACCATTTTTAGTGATGCTTCTCATAAGGGTTTGGGATGTGTTTTAATGCAGAATAGGAGAGTTATTGCCTATGTTTCCCGATAACTTAGACCACATGAAAAGAACTACCCGACCCATGATTTAGAACTTGCTGCAGTAGTGTTTGCACTGAAAATTTGGCGTCACTACCTTTATGGGGCGACGTGTGAAGTGTATACCGACCACAAGAGCTTGAAATACTTCTTCACACAGAAAGAACTGAACATGAGACAGCGGAGATGGCTAGAATTGATTAAAGACTATGACCTACAGATTTTGTACCATCCGGGGAAAGCCAACACCGTTGCCGATGCATTGAGTCGGAAATCGATTTGGAACTTAGCCTGTTTACTCATCGGACAGAAAGAGTTGCTATGTGACCTTGAGAAATCTGAAATTGAGATTGTTTTGCGAAAACAAGGTGGAACAATAGTTGCTATTTCTGTTCAACCGGCACTGATTGAAGAAATTAAAGAAAAACAGCAACAGGATGACTTCTTGAAGAAGATCATCGAAGAACGAGAATCCAAACCGAGGCCGGATTTCAAATTTGAGAATAATGTGTTGAAATTTCAGGGAAGATTGTGTGTACCGAATGATTCTGAACTGAAAAGAAGAGTTCTGCAAGAGGGCCACAATTCGAAACTGTCCATCCATCCAGGAAATACGAAAATGTATCAAGACTTGAAATTGAATTTCTGGTGGCCGAGAATGAAGAAAGAAATTGCTGATTTTGTGTCAAAATGTCTTCATTGCCAACAAGTTAAAGCTGAACATCAACGACCTACAGGCTTATTGCAACCCTTACCGATACCGGAGTGGAAATAGGAACATATCACCATGGATTTCATTGTCGGTTTGCCTCGCTCCAGTAAAGGTATGGACTCAATTTGGGTTATAGTTAATAGACTGACTAAATCTGCTCACTTCTTACCTGTCAAAACAATTTATAATGCGGACAAATTGGCTATACTCTATATTGATGAGATTGTTAGATTGCGTGGAGTGCCTGTGTCCATTGTTTCTAATAGGGACTCGAAATTTACATCGAGATTATGGCAAAGCCTACAGACAGCATTGGGTACTGAACTGAGACTGAGTAGTGCATACCATCCTCAGACAGATGGCCAGTCAGAAAGGACCATCCAGACTCTGGAAGATTTACTGAGAATGTGTGTCCTTGATTTCCAGGGAAATTGGGAAAGCCATTTGCCTTTAGCCAATTTGCTTACAACAACAGCTTTCATTCAAGCATTGGTATGGCGCCTTTCGAGGCTTTGTATGGCAGAAAATGTAGATCTCCGATTTGTTGGGCAGAAGTTGGAGATGGGCCTTTGCTTGGGCCCGAGATCGTCTATGAAACTACCGAGAAAGTGAAATTGATTCAACAGAGATTGAAAACTGCACAGAGTCAACAGAAAAGTTATGCGGATGTCCGCAGACGAGACAGAGAATATGAAGTAGGTGATCACGTTTTTGTGAAAGTGACACCGATGAAAGGGCAGACCCGTTTTGGGGTTAAAGGCAAGCTAGCACCGAGATATGTCGGACCGTATGAGATTATTGAGAAAATCAATCCGGTGGCGTATCAAGTAGCGCTTCCTCCTGAAATGGAGCATATGCATAACGTCTTCCACATTTCTATGTTGAGGGATTACCTCCGGGATCCTTTCCATGTGATTGAGCCTACTCGTGTAGTGCTGAGTGATGACTACACTTACGAGGAACGGCCTATTCAGATTGTAAACAGACGATCAAGAAGTTGAGAAACAAAGAGATTCCGTTAGTGAAAGTTGACTGGCAAAACCATGGTGGCGTCTATGCCACTTGGGAAAGGGAAGATGATATGCTGAAGAGATATCCTGAACTGTTTCCACTGAATCCTGTTTTCTTCCAGAATGAAGGTAATTCGAGTTTGGAGGACCAAACTCTTTTTAAGGAGGGGAGACTGTAATAACCCTCACCACTGATTACTGGTTAACCACTGATTACTGCTGAACTGGGACTGATTATGATAAGTAATTGAATCGACTGAAATACTGAACTGACTGATTGAATGTACTAGTTTAAATGCATTTCTATCTGTTTGACTGTTAAATTACTGTCCATGTTTTATGCTTTAAACTGCAAATTGAAGGCCTTATCAGCGGCCAAACCGGAAATTGATCAGTGTTTTATGCTAATTGAGATTTATATGATTTTTATGGTGTATTTATCTGAAATGTGATTTGGTATGATTAAATTAGATTAAATATTGATAAATTGCACTAATTAGCTTAATTCACCAAAATGCCACACTAGTGGCCCACTACCTAAACATATTTGAGCCTTATTACATTCAAACAAAACATTTCCTCAGCCAATTTCCTTGTTATTGCCGACTAGAGAGAGAGAGTTAGGAGAAAACCTTGTGTTCTTCAAAGAATTGCTTGGAATTTAGAAGGATTGAAGGAGTCTTGCATAATTGAGCTTGTACATCTTGTATTCAAGACCTAAGGTAGGACATTCAACCTTTTATTGTTGTATTCAAGTCATATGTTGCATGGTTTATGGAAGTCTAGAGATTAAGGTCATGAATTAGCTTAATTTGGTGAGTTAAAGCTTGAATCATGCATGCATGTTTATATCCTAGCATTTTGAGGTTGAATACATGGAATTTGGTACATGCATGTTCATATTTTTGCATTGGACCATGGATTCATCTTGGTTTTGAAAGAATTGGCTCATTTGAGCTAGTATTTGAAGCTTTGAAGTTGTTGAATTCATGCATGTTACACATTCACCATGTTCATGAAATTGGTTTGAAATTGTGTTTAATTGAACTACCTTTGGGCTTTGATTTTACAAATTGAGCTTTGAAACATGTTATATTATGAGTTTTGAAGTGTTTTCCAGAAAATTAGCCAAAAAGGATCGAATTTGATGCATTGAAACTTGGTTTTGAGCTTGAAGTTCAAATTTGGAATTTCCAGAATTTGGACTCACACTCGAGCGAGGAAAGTGGCGCTCGAGCGTGAAATTCGTGCTCCCAGCACTTTGCATTGTTTACAGTCCGCTCGAGCGGAATAATGGATGCTCGAGCGGGTCTTTGTGTCACACGCTTGAGTGGGCGTCGAGCGCCCATCGAGCGTGATTTTCACACATCCAGTACTTTTGCCATGTTTTGCAGACCGCTCGAGCGGGGAAAGTGACGCTCGAGCGGGGAACCTTTGTCTACATGTCCGCTCGAGCGGGGAAAGACACGCTCGAGCGGGACCCTGTTTTTCTAAAAATTCTGAAAATGTTTTTAAAGTGCATCCTTGCATCCTCATTTTCCATCCTAAGCATTCTTAGGCCTAGTTTAAGGCATCTTAATGAGGATATTGATGTAGGACCACACCGAGTCAAGTTAGGGATTAAGTTATTGTTCTTCCCAACTGTGTAGCTTAGTGTGTGTTCGTTCTATAACTGTGTAGGGTTGGCATCCGGAGACGCGTACTAGCTTATCTGTAGCCCAAAACTCTGTGAGTAACAACTGTGTAAAGATATGTTCAAATATGAATATCTTCTGAATGGTTAAACTGTACTGTTTCTGAATTAATACTGTTAACTGAATAAATGTATGTCCTCTATTCTGAACTGTATTGTGGCATCCATAGCAACTACTGTTACTGTTACTGCTACTGTTATAGAGATCTCTGTTAGTTCCTATCTTGGAACTTCTGTTTACCGTTATGATGGCCATCATTGACTGCTCGGTCTTTCAAGACCTACTGTTTACTGTACTGTTCTGCTAATGGATGTACCACATATGACTGAATGACTGATATACTGAATCAATTAACTATTTTCAATACCGAAAGGACATTCATTCTTAACCTCTTTACGCTTTATGTTATTTACTGGGCTTTAGCTCACTGCTCATATATATATATATATATGTAGGTGTTCAGGCACCGGACCGCTGCTAGGGGTGTCAGGTTAAGCACTGTTTTGTCAAGCCAACCTTTGTGCCTCACCTTGAGGTTCTAGAACTGTTCAAGCCAAGGCTGTTTGGGGTGTTTTAGATTTCCCCTTTTTGGCTCTTTTTGTTTATGATCTGTTTAGACTGGATGTTTTTGTACTGTACTGTCTTAATAGGGATTAAGTCCCTGCCCTGAATGATTGTAAATGTTGTGTACACTATTTTGGTACCGACTGTATATAGATGTATATGTACTGTTTATGTGTATATGTATGAAAAGTGTTTTTGCATACAGACTGTCACAGCTCATTGGACATCTTTTAATTACTGTTTTGGCTTCCGCCATGCCCCTATACTCTGTAATACTGTCTTACTGTTAAGCAGGCCTTCGGTAATCTCGGATTACTGGCCGGTTACGGTGCTAAACCCATAGGGGCGGGTTTGGGTCGTGACAATTTTTCTCCTTCTTCTCCAAGTGTGCTGACTTGATTGTCGAAGGGTTGATCCGGCAGCACACCGCCGGGTAGCTCACCATCTTTTTGTTCTTAGGTTAAGCAATGTTATGTGAAGCTTGGATTCAAGGAGTACGGAGAACTGAGAATATTTCACTCCTGTACACGAACTTATCCCCATTCCATTGGTAAGAATTTGATTTGAAAAGGGCATTGTTTAAGCATAATAAATGAGTTGATTAATTTGTTAAGATCTTGACCATTAAATGTATACAGCCTTGATTTGGGAAGACCTAATTTAGTTTGACTTTTTAGTTTTTTTTGTTAATTTAGTTTGGTCAAATTACTTTCATTTGAAAAAAAAAAAGGCTTTTTTTTTATTTAGATGTGATAGTTGGAAAAGAAAAAATAAAATGGTTGCGGTTTTGATGTGACATTTTATCTTATTAGCTAAATTAGCCTATTTTGTCATTTTGTGCTTATTTAGGGTACGTTTAGGAATAACTTTTTTAGTATGACTTTTTGACTTTTTATCTAATTTAGCTTGACTAAATTTGTTCTGTTTCGAAAGAACTTTTTGACTTTTCTTGTAAAAGAAAAAGTGAAATAATTATGATTTGAATGTGACATTTTATCTTATTAACTTATTTTACCTATTTTATTCTTTTATATTTTTTTAGTCTCAACTCACTTCCAACTTACTTACCATACGACAACTTCGTGACTTTAGCTCCTGCCAAACGAGGCCTTAGGCTTTGTTTGACAACTTTCAATTTTAATCAAAAAATTAAAAAATCACTATAAATTGTTACATGACTCTCCACTTTTCTACACATTTTTTTCGTAAAAAAATAAAAAATTATTAAAATAATCTGTTTCTAAATGAGACCTTAATGTCCACATGTCACTTTGTCGTGAAAGATTTGAAGTTCCTCTAATTCCCCTAGAAATGGTGAAGAGTTGAACTCCACAAATAAAAGAGTAATACTATGAATCTAAACCAAACTAAGCTTTAAGTCCCATCAAATAAGGTTGACTACATGAATTCTTCTTCTCTACGCAGCCCTATCAAAGGCCATTTCGTTAGTCAAATTAAATAGATCCATATCTCTATTTACAATGCTACCCAACGTTAATCTAGGCCTACCCCGTCCCCTAACACTCTCATCTACCGTTACAGCATCGTATCTCTTCACTACTACCTCTGTTGGTCTCCGTTAAATGTGACCAAACCATCTCAATCTATTCTCTCTCAACTTATCTTCTATCGGTGCTACTCTTACCTATTCTCGAATACACTCATTTCTAATTCTGTCTTGTCTAGTCTTACCACACATCCACCTTAGCATCCTCATCTCAGCCACACTCATCTTATCTACATGTTGTTTCTTGGTTGCCCAACACTCCATCTTATACAACATTGTTGGTCTAATAGTCATTTTATAGAACTTACCTTTTAGTCTAGTGAGTATTCGTTTATCGCACAGTACTCTAGACGCACTTTTCCACTTACACTATCCCGCCTTAATCCTATGGGCCACATCAGCATCAATCTCCTTCGCTGTTGTGATAATCGACCATAAATAACGAAAATGTTCATTCTTAGGTAGTTCTTAGTTCTCAATCTTCACCTCACTTCTGCTTTCATTGTTATTGTTACTAAATTTACACTCTATGAACTCTGTCTTAGTTCTACTTATTCAGAATCTTTTAGATTCAAGAGCTTTTCTCCAAATCTCCAACTTTGTGCTAACTCCTTCTCTAGTCTCATCCATTAGCACAATATCGTCTGCAAAAAGCATACACCATGGCACATCATCCTGAATATTTCTCGTCAACTCATCCATAACTAAAGCAAAAAGATAAAGACTTAAGGTAGATCCTTGGTGTAACCCTACAATGATAGGAAATTCATTTGTCTCTCCAGTAGGCGATTTAATAGTGGTCACCACCCTTTCGTACATGTCCCTAATCACATCAATGTAACCTTTTGTCACCCCTTTCTTTTCTAACACCCACCATATTATATTCCGAGACACTCTATCATATGCTTTCTCAAGGTCGATAAACATCATATGAATGTTTTTTTTCTTTTCTCGATATTTTTCTATTACTCTCCTCAAAAGATAAATCACTTCCATTGTTGACCTGCCAGGCATAAACCCAAATTGATTCTCTGACACCTCTGTTATATCTCGTAATCGGCATTCCATCACCCTCTCCTACACTCTTATTATATGACACATTAGCTTGATTCTGAATCTAGATGCGTAGATGTAGACACCCATTTTTGACCGACCTTAAGACTCAGACGTCACCGATTGAGCGCTCGGTGATGTTGCATATTGTGCTCGTTCAGAAGTCTCAGAGTCGCGGCCGTGCGCCCTGCCTCCGGACTTCTGAACTCTCTTCCATACCCTGCTTCGGTTTGCGAACCAGACTCGATTTTCTCTGTTTTCTTTCCTGAAGGGTGGGAGAGATCTAGCAGATCATCTCTCAGTGGCCGTGGGCTACGTTTCGTGGCCGTAGGCCATTTTGCCCATTTCGGAGCCCGGTTCCCGGTTTTCGGAGCCGTCAAGCCGTGTGCCTCGGTTCGGGACCGCCCAACCGTCTCCGATTCCTCCGGTTCTTGGCGTGTACCTCTGTTTTATCATAACGAGGCACACTGGGGTCTTAGATACCCACTTCGTGGCTGAATGCCACTTTCGGTGCTTACAGCCGGTTTTCGGGCCCCGAACCTCGCGGTTTGGCCCCCGAGCATTCGTTTTGCATTAGTTTTTGTTCAATTTTGGCAGGTACCTCTGTTTTAGCACCAGGAAGATCACTGGAGGGTGGGAGGCTAGCAATTATCTCAGATAACCAGTTATGCTCCTCCGGCGCCCGTTTTTCTCACTTCCGGGCTAATGTTGAACACCCTAGGGCCATTTTCTTCAAGCCAAAACCACATATTTGTGATGAGGGCACATGGGAGGACCCTAAAAATTGGTGGTCGGCCAGTAATTCTTTATTTCATTTTTGAGCCTCTCCTTCAAATGCAATGTTGTGTCTCCTGTTTCAGAGTTGCCAAATTCCAACCATGGGGTCTTGTTCTACATACCTGGGAGGACACCAAAAATGGGTGGCAGGCCATTAATTGTTGTTTTCATTTTTTACCCTGGCTGGCCGGCCATGGGGAGTGGCTGGCCGGCCATCTTCAAGAAAAGTGCATGGCCGGCCTGCTTCCTCCTTTTGAACACTTTACAGCTGGGCAGCTGTGTCTCCAAAATATCTTTTCCTCCGGGGGATATTTTGGGAGGGAAAGCTTGGGTGCATTTCCCTCCCCTTTTACACCCCCTTTTGGTCCATTTAAGGGGCTGACCCTCTTCTTTGTTAGGGTTAGCAAATTTCTTCTCAAGACTTCATCTCCATTTGATTCCATCTCCATCTCCAAAACCTCCAAAATCCTTAAGTTTTGGCCTCACTTGTTCATCATCTCCTAGCACCACCAACACCACTTCATTTCCAGCAGCAAGGAGGAGTTCTTGGGGGGTTTAGAAGCAACTTTCATCAAGCAAAGAGGTAGCAAAAGTCTTGTCTTCAAGGGTAAATCTCAAATCCCTTTTTTGTACCATTTTCTTGCTTCCTTTCTTAACCCTATTTCCATATTGTGTTGAGCTTCGACCCCTACTGAAAGTGGTCCCCTTTTGAGCCCATTTTGATCTTTGATTAAGGGCTCAATCCTGTTTGAGCCCTCTAAGGCACACTTGCTTCAATAGCATCTTCTATGTCAATATTTTGCATTAAATATTTAGCTTATGAGTGATCTGTTTTCGAGCATGACATAAACTGTGAGTGGGCTTATTTTGAGCCCCTCTTCAACATTGAAGAAGGGCTCAACCCTGTTTGGCCTCTCTATCATGTACTTGTTTCACAATTCCTCCAATTTACCGTAAAATTGCATGCTTTGTTAGGCTTGCTTAACTTCTGTTTTGAGCCTTCATCAGGCTAGGAAAGAGTCTTATTTTGGTCTACTCTTCATATTTTGTTAAGGGTCCAAGGCTGTTTGGTGCATCCTTTTGGTATCTCATGTTATAGCCTTTGTTGGCTTTATTTTGCATGCTATGTTGAGCATATCTACATACTGAATTGGGGGATGTTATCTACTGTAAATGTGCATATTTTTGGTCCCTCTTTAATGTTGTAGAACTGTTTTTTTCAGTTTGAGCATTGTACATATCACTTGTTTCATTGTTCCCCTATTTTCCCCCATTTTTGCATGCTGTTTTTGCCATACTTGTGATTGTTGTTTGGCCATTCTTTGTACTGTAAAAATGCTATTTTAGGGGCTGCCTAGCATCTATCTTTACATGTCATGTCCATATTGTGCATGTTTGGCATAGCTGTAGGCCATTTCGGGTGCATAACATTGCATTTCGGGCATCGGGTGTAATTTTGCTATAATTCGGGGACTGTTTTTGCATCATTTTGGCTGCTGAAATTTACATTTTCCATATGCCATATGCTACATTTCATTTATATCATCGCCTCGGTTTGCGCGCCCGTGGGCACGCATTTCGAGGCATCTCATTTTTATCCGACGGCCTCCCGTGTGAGTGTGGCTGAGGCCCTCTCACGTTGGTATAAGCCCAATTTGCATCGTGTATGTCATTTCCTGCTTTACTGCATCGCCTCGGTTTGCGCGCCCGTGGGCACGCATTTCGAGGCACTCCTTTTTATCCGACGGCCTCCCGTATGAGAGTGGCTGAGGCCCTCTCATGTTGGTATAAGCCCATTCTGCATTCCGTATGCCATTTTCGCATCATTGCATTCCGTATGTCATTTTCTCGGTTTGCGTGCCCGTGGGCACGCATTTCGAGACATCTTATTTTAATCTCATTGTATATCATATTTCGTGCCATTTCATGCCTTAGGATCATCGTCTCGGTTTGCGTGCCCGTGGGCACGCACTTCAAGGCATCTCATTTTCATAGCATTGTGCATGTTAGGGTTGCATATTAGTTGCATTTCATGCATATCATGCATATTGAATCGTGTTCGGGATAGGAGTTAGCCCAGGCACGGGAAACGAGGCACATTTCGTACTCCGAGCGACGGAACGAGTCTCAATTCCCTAGTCACCGACACTCCGGATTACCCATGATGGAGTTAGGTTTTGTTGTAGCATTCATCTGCATTGCACCCAATATTGAGTCGTGCAATCCGATTCCTCGGCCATCATGCATCGATATGCGTGATTGGTGGCACGAGAATCGAGGCATGCATATATTTGTGAAATACATTGCTATGCCCCTTTCCTGCTCTCTGTTGCAGCAAAATAGAGAATCAACAACTTTTCGGAGTCTGGCGCGCATTTCGAGAACAATTGCAAACAGAGGCTAAATTGGGCATCCCAGTGGATTTCTGCGCAAGGCATCCGGCATACATCATTCATCAGAAGCGAGGCAGCCCCTGGCTTGCAAGCCAATTTTAAAGCTTTCTTAGTTTAATTTGTTAATTAATTAGGAATCTGTACTATTCTTTTAGTCGGACTGTATTATTTATTCGGACCCTCTGCGCGAGGGCAAAACTGTAATAAGTGTGGGTGAGTGTGATGTATGTCTTCCAACCCCACGTCTTTCTCCCTTTTATTTACCCGCTTATGATGGTTAGATATAGGGCATATTTCAATTAGCATACAATATGACAGCATGTTTGCATCATTCATCTGTTTTGCACGCACCGGGCTCGGCGCATCATACAAACTGCATTTGTATTTCAATTCCAAATTGAGTACATGTTAGCTGTAGCATTTCACACGCCATGTTTAGAATAGCCGAGCCTGCTATATTTGCATTATTGCATGCGTTGCATTAGACATTCCTGTATATTTAGGATCATGCATGATTTCTAATAAGTTTTCTGTTTTTGGCTTGGAGTACTCGGTAAGTTTTATGCTTTAGCATCCTTGCATGCGTGTGAGTGTTGCCATGAATAGCATGCTTACCATGAGGCTATGTGCTTATGTGATATAACTGCCTTGAATGCCTGTGGGTGGAGGTTGGGTTGCTTAGATTGGGACGAATCATTGAATGTTTGTTTTAAGCCCACTAGATAGTGGCGAAATCATGTTTTCTAAGCCCACCTGAGGGTGGCAAATCCGCGTCTTAGCCTACCTGCGGGTAGCACCATCAAACCATTTTCAAACAAACAAACATGAAATGTTTTGTTCCAATTCAGGCGGCCCAGTCTATACTTGTTTGCTGCAAGCATCACATAGTAACCTAGGCTAATAACCGGAATAAGAGCATACAATGTTTTCAAAATAAGATATCATGGTTAGTAGAGGCCGGTCTTTGACCGGGCGAGCGGGGGTGCTCACGAAGTGACCTTCCCCAATCGTACCCAAGTTCCCGAGCCGAGACAACTTTGGTGATGACGGACACGTGGCCTTTGGCACCGAGTCAGGGTTTCCTAAATTTCCCATTAAAAAATATTTAGGTGGCGACTCTGTATCTGGCAAAGCAGTCCATGTTTGGCACTTCTTTCAAAAAAATCTGTTTTCAAAACGATTTGCCGGATTTGGACTCTTTGGTTCAAGATTAAGAACCGTGACATTTGAGTCCTTGAATTGTAGTGACCCCAATATGAACAGAACGGGACTTAACCCTCCCGGGGTGTCCCGGGACGTCTACAGTAGAGTTTTCTCAGATAAAAACTGATCAGGTGGGTAGGAAATTTTTTGCACGTGGCATAGGCGATCTTAGGCCATTGTATGCTTCTGTTTAAAATTCTCACAAAAACATTTCTTAAGTGTAAATTACACTCACACCCTTGAAATTTGAATTTAATACATATCATTCCTTAATGTTTGGAAAATTACACTAACTTCATCATTGTAATTATTTAGACAGAATTAAAGCTGGTATCAAAAAAATATTGAATTCATACATTCTCCATTTTCTTGTTTTTTTTTTTTTTTTCATTAGTCACTTTTTTTTTTTGTCAATGTAATTTTTTCTATTTTTCTACTAGAAGTTGTTGTCTTTTATATAAGTAGGGAGTTTGTGAAATGAAACTATTAACCACATGAGTGGAACTGTAATTTCTATAATATCAAGGGGTGAAATATAATTGGACCAAATCCCGAAAGATCTTAGTGTAATTTACCAATTTCTTAATGAATAAATCTCACAAATCAATTAATTATCGCAATACCTCAACTCTATTAAAAATAAATTTTTTTGTGCAAACACTGAAGTGACGTGTCAAACGTCTGTTTAGTTGAGTTACTGAATCACTTTTATAAAATCCAAATTTCAAAATCTATTTGATTTTGAATTTTCACAATATATATTTCAAAATTTTTTTCAAACCAAGTTTTAAAACCCAAACTTGTTTGATTGAAGTTTTCATAAACAAGTTTTCAAAATCCAATTGACCAAGCCCACAACAGAGTGAAACAAAATTGCATATATTAAATTAGATATATTTAAAAAACACATTTAGATTATGTATATGAAAGAAGTAAATAAATTTAACTACAATATTGCAAAAAAAAATTTGACTACAAGACAAAAAAGCACTAGACTCAAAAAAATTTAAAAACTAGTTTTGAAAACTCATAATCAAACAAGTTTTGAATTCAATTTTCTAAAAACTATTTTCAAAAACTCATAATCAAACAAGATTTCATTTTTCAAAACTCTTTTAAAAAATCCAAAATCCAAACTTATTTCAAAACTAACCAAACGATGTATTTTTTTATTTCAAAACTTTAAAATATCATAACATCTATTCTGTACATTTATGTTTCATAAAATTTATATTTTGAAACTTATTCAAAGAAATCTATCAAATAAGAACACCAAAACAATATGAAATTGTTTTAAAGTGAAATTTCCCAATACAGAAACCATGAAATTTTACAATTTTTGAAAAACTTAAGAATTTCTTAATAAGATCACTGATTTTACTGAGCATGTAGGAAAAGGACAAGTGTCACAAAATCTATGCAGAAAATTTTAAGAATAATAGAATATAACACAATGGTCATGTTTGATTCACAAGATTAATAGTGAAGTATTAATAATCTTATTAAATTAGTGTGGTATTCACTATCCAATTGGATTAATATTCATTGGATTAATAATCTCACCCCTACCCCATTACTAATAATCTTACAAATTTGTTGAATTAATTATCCATTGGATTAATAATCCTAAACCAAAATATTAAAACAAAGATAGGATAATTGGGTCTATGAATTAATAATTCTAATCCCATACTCCAATTCACCCAATCAAACATGCCCTATAAGATCAACACATGGGACTTACCCCAATTATCCCATTAGGACACTCAAAATGCCGACCAATGGATCCCAACTACTAAACTTGATACAGTACATCCAGACTGAAATTTTGTACCCTCAAATGCAGAACATGGGCTACGTTTTGGTAGATTCTACACAAGTGCAGCCACATTTTTGGTGCACACTTCTAAAAAACAGTAAGATTATTTATCAAATATTTCTAGACATATGTCATATATTACTTTTAAAAAATTTTAGACTTGAACACATATTAAATGCTTGGTCACTAAAATACATATGAAACACTCTATAATTTTGAATAAAATAATTTGAAGGATAAAATAATCAAAGAAAAATAATAATGCAAAAGTCAGAGACCCTTGACCCCTAGACCTTGAACCCCGGATTCTCTCCTCCTCGGCCTTCACGATAATCTCTACGTGTACCGCCGCCTCCACAAGACGGTCATAGCTACAAATCATATTCCCAGCAACCTTGAACAAGATCTTGGTTCTCAACCTCTTTTCAAATTCTATGCAACGGTGTTCTTCCGTTGCCACCAACTCCGGTGCAAACCGTGACAAACTAGTAAAGGCCGCCTCGAACTCGGTCACGGATAGGTTAAGTTGTTTGAGGTCCTGGAACTCCTATCTCAGTCTCTCCCTAGCAGTGGGAGGTAGGTACTTGTATTGAAAAGCAATCACAAATGCTTCCCATGTCAGCTCCACTCGACCCTTGGTGTACTTCCAATATTGGCCCGCATCCCACTTGAGGTAGTAGTTTGCTAGAGTCACCCTAAGTTCTCTATCCTCAGTGTGAATCATCTCAAATGTCTTCATCGTTTGCTCGAGCCACTCATCTGCTTTCTTGGGCTCGGGGCCACCGTGGAACTCATCCGGTTTGGCCTGTAAAAACTCTCTAGTAAGGAAACTCGCCCTTGTCTCTACGGCGTTCTCCCGGGCTTGGTTCTTCGCCCTCAATATGATCATCGACTCCCTTAAAGCCCCTGTCATTTTTCGGGCTAGGGCCCCCATTGCGGCTTGACCTGCTTGGCCCGAAATTTCTGCTTGTCCCACCTGATTGGCCACATTAGCTTGGCCCACTTGTCCGACCACATTAGCTTGGCCGAACCCCTTCTCTTGCTCCGAAACCTCATGGACCGATACTTCATGCACATCCCGCGCGAGCCCTACCACGCCTCCTGTCTCTACCACCACGGGCTTGACCCCTTCCTGACATCCTAATTAAGGAAGAAGACAAACAATTTAGCACATAATCCCAAATGTGCTTGCGACTTGCCTCACACGCTTAACCACAACAATTCTATATATTCCTTTACCATTCAAACAATTCAATTTCACTCCACATAAGCACTTAGTCACGTAAGCACATACAGATTATTCTTTTGTGATGAAATTTGTTCCATGAAAAATTAAGAATTCTTAGTAGAATAAGTATTGATTAAGTACCCTTCTAATAAGACCTCAAGGAATTTAATAGGCGCAAACAACATCTCAAAAGTCCAATCATATACCCATCTAGTCATATGAGCATGTTATCACAAAGTCACAAAATACAAAACATCTCCTAATCATGCGAGATAAGCCCATTATGGTAAAACAACCACCCCCTGTGAGCCCCAAGTATTCAAACCTGGCTGCTTGATACCAAGTTGTAACGCCCCAAAATTTCTAACCTAATTTAGGTACATCAACAAGCATGTATAAATATGATAATAGCAAGTCTCCAACCTTTACATCATTGATCAAGAAGGTTTGTACAAATAGTCCCACATGCGGATTATACATTCAACGATATTAAATGCGCGAATCTATAGCATGTAGCACGTCAAATCCAAAAAAAATAAATAAAATGCCCTCAAGGGCTTACATATCCCAAGGCTTAAGCCCGGTTTCACAATCTCTCGAACCCACTACTAAAAAAAACACTTTTTGCGACCGCTATAAACCGTCGCAAATAATAAAAAACAGTCGCAAAAGACTTTTTGCGACGGCTCATGCGACGGCAAATGGGGGTCGCGAATATGGGGGAGGCAAATACTTTTTGCGACGGCAAAACAACGGTTGCAAATTATTTGCGACCACCTAAACTACTTATGGCGACCGCTATTTTGCCGTCGCAAAAAACAAAGAAAAACACTAACATGATCTTTAGCGACCATCTTGTTACCATCGCAAAAAATTAAAATTAAAATTAAAATTAAAATTAAATAAATAAATAAATAAAAGTGTAGCGTTAAGCACTCTAGGAATAACAATGACAAGAATTCAGACAGTATAGCATTATAGTTTTATTGAACATTCTATTTGAGTCTCAAAATTTGAGCTACATGTAAAAGTTATTACAACTAAAAACTTGGAAAAAGTTCTTTTATGAAAAAAATACAATCCAGAACTGGCCAATCTTCTCATCAATTTTCTTGCTCAGGTGTTTCTCCACTCTATCAATGAACTGGCATAACACCTTGTACCCATATTCATCAAAATCATTTCAACAAACACTTCCACTAATGCTTGGCAACCTATAATTTATGCCAACCAAAATGTCACAAGCAACAAAGATGAATTATTTCACTATAAAGGTGAGAGCAGAAGTCCTTCCAGATTCATGGGGTTAATTTTTGGAGCGCATGTGCATGTGTAAGCAAGCACACACATAATTATTCTATGTCATGAACATAAGAAAGACTAGAAAATATAACCAAAATTCTGGTTATCAGAACAAAAACAAGTGAAACAAGAAGGATTGCGGGAACTATAATATGTATAATAGAACTACTAGTGTAATCTATTGCCAAATTAAAAAAACCAACCTTTATTGGGTTGATCCTCATTTCCCTCAGAAATTCCAAGTTATCAACCTGAAAGCTAAGGAACTTCCTATCAATATAGCACATAAGAGTAGAATCTCAAATGCATACTATAACTAAAATTACATAAGCTAATGTGCAGCTGTCAAGGTATGTATATAGCTCCGCTAGAATGTATAAATATCGGGCTAATCTAAAATTTGTCTATAGAATTTTACTAGCATGTGACAGGTACTAGTGGAGTTGTCAAAAAATAAAAATAAATAAACAAAAGGGAAAAAAAATTAAATAACTACTGGTATGACCATCATCAAGACAATCATTCTTGAATTTTACCCGCTTCTAGTAATTGATCAATAAGGGAATTTGAATTTTGCTACTTAGATGGATCAAAAAAATTTAATGTTAAATTTGATAATAGCTAAGCTGTAAAATCTATTAAGTCCAAATGTGGAACAAGTGTTAGTATAGTAAATGATGGTCATGAATCACCATAGCCGAACTCAATCTGCAAGTGGCAATTAAACAAAGACCTATAGATGCAACCAAGTTTAAAAAGCAACAAATTCAAAAAGCTTTGATTTCATGTTAGGCAAGAAGTCTATGTTACCATTGATGGGGATAAAGGCAGCTGCACTAAAATATTGTATAGATTAACAATAGTGCCTATTGCTATCACTTTTGGAATCAAATTTTCAGTAAACATGGCCACTATTTTTTGGGTCAGTCAGCATACAGAACTTGGCTCCCTCTTGGTATTCGGTTCATAGGCCTGCAGCCCAATCAAATTTTCAAGGCCTCTTGAGGTGTCATTTAGATGAGCGAAGCCCCTAAAAAATGAAGTTCTAATGTAATTTGGCACCTTGGCAAATTAGGCCAAAGAGACTCATTTCATCACTTTATCCCTTTGGATTAAGCAAATCAACAAGTTCAGTCAACTATAGCCGCTGAATAATTGGGCTCAACTCTTGCCAAAAGGCTTCTCAACAACAATTCGAGTCCATCCGCCAAGATCAGCTAGAAAGGATTACATTAAAGTGTTCGTGAAGATTAATACTTCGAGGTTCCATATAAAAAGGATTATAACTCTAGTCTTATCTCATTCATATTTTGAATAAGATTCCAGCATAACAAAGAAAAAAATTGTGATATAAATTAAAATTCCATTTGTGTGACATATACAAGCCTGTACTCAGATAATTATAACTACTCATTAAAATGTATGGATCAAGACAATGATTGTCTGGACTCATTCCACAAAAAATGATATACCATTTATGCATATGCATGTTACTTGCTTTCTAGGTAAATGATGAATCATATCTTAGCTTGAATGGTATCTCCTGTCACCTCCAAAGCAGGATGGACAGGGTTCAAGTTCCGATAGGACACATGTCTTACTCATTTACTAGATAAATCAGTATATAATCATGCATACCCTTTATACATATCACTTTGTTCAGATCTTGCCATATCTATTTCTATCCCAAGAAAAAGAACCATTCTCAAAACAGATACAAATTCATTGATACTTGAACAATATAAGGGATCCAGATTGAACAAACAGCACACACACATACATATAACATAGAGAGAGAGAGAGATTACCTAGAGATTGGACCTGATAAGAGAGGAAAAGAATGGAATGTACAAGGACAAGGAGAAGAAGATGATGTCCCTGAAGAAAACCCATTTGCAATTGAATCAGATTACAGTCTGAAGAAAAACCATTTACAGTACCAGATTTGGTTCATATGATATGCTCTAGCGATAAATTTCAGACCTAATACGACATAATACATGGGGAAATATAATGATATCCTTCAAGAACTTCATACTAGGGCTGGGCAACCAACCCACCCGCCCGCACAAACCGCCCGACCCTACCCTACCCGCAGTGCTTTGGGCGGTTTCGATGTAGGTATGCGGGCGGGTGCGGGTCAAGAAATTCATAAAAGATCGGGTTCGGGTCGAACCCGACCCGCCCGCAACCCGCAGTTTTTTTTTTTTTTTTTTTTTTTTTTTTTAAAGAAAAAATAACTAGTTATTATTTTTTTTTTTGCATTTTGGATACATGGAGATAACTAGTTATTATTTTTATTTTTACATTTTGGATGAAAGTAAAATTTATTATATGGGTACTTATATACATTATCATGATCTAATGATATTTAAATTAGTGTTACTAGTTTGACTTTTATTTATATATATATATATATATATAAAATCATTATATTCCATTAGTCTAGTAGACACAGTTAAATATGATATTTTGAATTGTCATTCTATTATCACATTATTGCATATTAAAAACTAAACAGTGAAGATTAATCCACTATTAAAATTAGTGTTACTAGTTTGACTTTTAAGGGTTTGTTTTTACATATTTAAATTAGTGTTACTAGTTTGACTTTTAAGGATTTGTTTTTGCAAGCTAAGGAGGAAGATTAATCCATATCTTCAAGCATGGTTCCATATCATCTTATCTAACATGTGGACTATTTATTATGATCATGAATTGTATATCTTGTAATTTAATTTATAACTCTTCTAAAAAAAAAAAAAAGTGTTTAGAAAGTAACAAAAAATGTCAAATTTGCTTAAGTTATAAAAAAAAAAAAAAAAAAAAAATCAAAACCGCAAACCGAACCGCACCCGCCCGCACAAACCGCGAACCGCATCGCGGGCGGTTGCGGGTCCATTTTTCCCCAACCGCATAAGTGCGGGTCGGGTCGGTTTTGACCCGCAACCCGCCAAAACCGACCCGTGAGCAGCCCTACTTCATACACAACAAATATCATAAATACATGCAGAAATATAGTAGAGTGGCATACCTATTCATTTTCTTTTGAAGCTTGTTGCCCACTAGATGCATCTGACACCTACAATATATTAGTATAATGTGTTAATAATTTCCATATGTATATATACAAATTGATAAAACGTAAAATTTGTTAATTTGTAAGTATTGCACCTCTCTCAAGCTCATACTCCCAGCCACACCCTGTGACTCTAAGAACAAAACACGTGCCGTTAGGTTCTTGATTGTCGTAGTGAACCTAGACTCAACGTCTTGTGTCACACGCTGTGTGATCTCATCAATAAATGAAGGGGCTGCTAATGATTGAGATGGGCTGCTGCCTCGCGCATACACCGCACTCCAGGGCACTCCTCTCCCATAGGTCTTGCAATACCCATGTCCATCCTTCCCAACGATTTTATGGTAAATCCCATCGCAATACTCAATCGTATGTTGCTCATTAGGAACATTCCAAAGATGCACATTGTATTCCTCCTACATTTTGAAAACATAAGGACAATGTTTGGTAGAAAGCAAAATATGTGTAAAAACTTTTAAACCATAGACATACCACAATTGCCACCACATCGGGATCATTCAGGTTGTGTGCCCTCTTCCAAGGACTCATCTTATCTATCCGCTCTCCTTTATGTGTCATCTGCAATTTTTTTTCAAGTTAGGAGCTCAAGTCTTCACAACATAATAAGTCAAAAGTGCAGCACTAGGTGCAGCCACAACTGTAGCCACAAGTGTTACACCAAGTGCACTAGGTGTGGCTGCAGTTGCAACACCAAATGTAGTCTCAGATGATGCCTTAGGTGCAGCCACAAGATCAATACATTGAAACGAATATCTGAGAAAGATGTCCTTCTAGTCGTATGTGGAGGCCCACGAAATCCCCGATTAGAAGAATTCTTCTTAGCAATCGCCTATGACATTGGTTAGAATATCAAACATTAGTTACTTATCATTAAAACATTAATTAAAATTTTATAAAGAATACATATACCTGTACTTCTTTACTCGCCCAATATTGCACAAGTTTCCTCCACTGGGTTGGCACTATGTTACTAGGTACTCTAGAAGCAATGTCCGGATCATTCTTGAATGGAACCCAATACTTGGACTTTGTCTTGCTTTTATGATCTTTCCACGATGTTCTACAAAGTCGCATACAAACCTCCTTGAATTCATCTGGACAATATACCAAGTTGTCCTACAAAGCACAAATTGAAAGCCAATTTCATCCTCACAATAACTAGTAACTTGGAAAAATTCAAAAATCTAAGCATAAACCCTAACCGTAATTAGCAAAAGGAAAAACCATATACCTTCACTTCCTGCCAAATATTTTCCTTTATATCAACATGCATTACATTCCAACTGAGATATGTAAGTGGGACTCTATGCCCGCTGCGCACGATCAACCCCAATTGTCCCTTTAACTTTTTGCCATCATCCTCCACCGGCTGAAACTTATCATCAAATTTTACTTGGATCTTAGTGCCTGTACCCCATTCCTTTATCCCTCGAGCGAATCCTCGACCTCGTCATGTTAAGGTAGTTGATACTGTATGTGGAGATGAAACAGATGAAGAAGATGCTCCATCCATTGTGCGAGGTAGCGAAGGACTTGCCCGCACACATAAAGCCTCATCTATAGTGCAAGGGGCCTTAAAGGTTTTCCTCTTCCGCTTCATCCTAAAATGAAAGAAATATGAAAAGGTTAATATGCAAGAAATATGGATATCAATTTACTAATAATATAACACAAGATATAAATATAAACAAATGATACAAACTAGTTTCAGAACAAATAGAACTTTAGAAGTAAAGTTTACCTCGAAACATATGGAGAAGATGCTCCATCAATAGTGCGAGGTAGCGAAGGACTTGCCCGCACACGTAAAGCCTCATCCATAATGCAAGGGGCCTTAAAGGTCTTTCTCTTCCGCTTCATCCTAAAATGAAAGAAATATGAAAAGGTTAATACACAAGAAATATGGATATCAATTTACTTATAATATAACACAAGATACCTGTTAGCATCCTCGGTCGTCTTCCCAATAATTTTTCCTTTGGGCGATACTGATAACTGTCAAGAGTGCAAGTTAAATTCAAAACCAATTTAATACATGAAAATTAGCATCAACTAACAAGATAAATTTATAAAAAAAAATTCCTACGAATACTGACTAGAGAGGCAGCATCAACTCCAATTTCATCTAGGACCTGTCAAGTAAATAAAGCAATAATCAAATATATATGAAGTATGGGTGATGCAAACCAATAGAAGAACAAGAAAAATTAAACAATGAACCTGGTTGGTTAGCTCTTCAGTTTCTTCTTCAGTCTGCTTAGTTGGGGACATTTGCTGTAAGCAAGCTTGTAATTTTGTTATTTGTTGCCTAAGCTTGATTAGCTGACACGCTGAAATTTTAGTTGCTGCCTACAGAATGCAGATACAAATAAAAATAAGAAGATAAATCTGAATATAAAAACAAAAAAGAGAAATACGTCCCAGAATGTACCTCATTTCCTGTTTTAGCAGTTCTCTTTATCTCCGTAACAAGCTTCTTTTCCTATATTAACAAATAATTTATAATTAGATCAAACACTAAAACTTGCAACATAAACATTACCTATAAACTCTTTAACATACTTTCAATTGCAAGGTGGTGATTTCCCTCTCAATTGCATTGGCCATTTCAAAGAACAGAGATCCGTATGCAAGTCCACAACGATGTCTCCTAAGCTCGTAACTATCAGAACCGACATTGTAATTGAATAGAAAACAACCACCACAACAAGTAAACATTCATTATAGAAAGAAAGAAAATCTTTATGAAGCTCTACAACACTTGATAATAAAACAACACATAAACATATAAAAATTTCTCACAAATTCAGTAAGTAAGCACAAGTCATTTTAACAATATTTAAACTTTTCTTATTTGCAAATAATAGAAACCTAAGAAACACAGAGCATAGTTCAGCCCTCTTCCTCAACAATCACAAACGAAGTTCAACCCTCTTCCTCAACATCAATTGTTGCTCCTTCTATTCCTTCTCTCACCCAACCAATTTCTTCATCACGAAACATAGCGTTGTCTTCCAAATGTTGAGTCATATAGGGTTCAACTTGAGGGTCATCATTAGAATTCATATCAAAAAGACCTCTTTGAGACATCTTTACCACAACTTGCCAATCTGGTTCCAAGGGATCAGGAACATACCAAACTTGCTCGGCTTGGGATGATAATATAAAAGGTTCATTGCTAACACGATCGGTTGGGTACAACAAACGATTGAAGTTGACTAATGTGAATTTGAAAGCATCTTCCATTTTCCCCCTAGTGTTATCAACCCAATCACACTTAAACAACACATATTTCATATTGTTAGTGTATCGGATTTCGACAATATCAGTCAACTGTCCATAGTAGTACACAGCACCGACGCGAGGACTCTTGTCCTTCCGACTTGCATAACTCATTGTATCAGCCTTTAAAGCTACACCACTATTTTGAGTCACCCGACGATCATCCACAGCCTTCACACGAAAACGAAACCCATTGATAATGTAACCATTGAACCGCCTAGCCAAGGTATGAGGACCATCTACTAATCTATTGATTTCTTCAGTAAATGTAATATTACTTGTCCTTCGCAAGGTCTGAACCTATTAAAAAGACAAATATAAATTCAACTTCAACTTCAACTCAAAATTTATGTATATTTAGATATGTGAAATGAAATATCTAAATACATACATGGTCCTTAAACCAAGTGTACAATGTTTCGAAATGCTCAGATTGAATTTGATGATCGCTTGCATGTGGCATTTTGCTCTTGATGACTTCAAGGTGTTGGCTGTGTAAATTAAAGAGAATAGTAAATATCATATAGATTTCACTTTAGAATTTTACAATATTGGGGAAGTGATAAAATACCTTATGAATGGTGAAACTGAACTTGTGTTGAACAACACATATCGGTGACACTGTTGTAATTCATTATCATTAAGATAAAATGTTGTACTTTCGCCAACAGCTCGACCCATCTTGTCATCACCTTCATTGTTTCTCCTCGGACGATTAGATTTGGTTTCCACATCAAGGAGATAGCGTGAACAAAAGTTCATGCATTCTTCCATCAAATAACCCTTAGCTATTGAACCCGCCGGATGAGCTCGATTACACACATATTTTTTCAATGTAAGAAGAAACCTTTCGATTGGGTACATCCATCGAAACTGTATTGCTCCGGCGATCAATGCTTCATCAACAAGATGTATGGGCAAGTGTTCCATTATGTCGAAGAAAGCTAGTGGAAATTTTTTTTCAAGATGACAAAGAATTACTGCAATATGATCCTGAATATATTCCAAATCACTTGAACGATTTACTTTGGAGCACAATTGTCTAAAAAATGTGCTCAACTCAATCAATGGTTCAATCACATTCTTAGGCAAGGACCTCCGTATAGCTAAAGGAATAAGTTGTTGCATCAAAATATGACTATCATGGCTCTTAAGACCCCAAATACTTTTATCTTGTAAGCGCACATGTCGCGAGATATTGGATGCATAACCGTCTGGTACTCTTACTTCCTTGAGTACTTTGAGAAACATCTCTTTCTCATCATTGCTCATTGTGAATTGTGCAGGAGGTACATAAACTTTATTGAACCCTCTTGACTGCAAGTGCAATGGTTTTCTGATATTCATTTCTTGCAAATCACGTCGAGCATTCACATTATCTTTGGATTTTCCTCCAACTCCTAGTATTGTCCACAATATATTATCGCAGACATTTTTCTCTATGTGCATCACATCGAGATTGTGTCTTATTAAGTTGTGCTCCCAATATGGCAATTCATAGAATATACTTTTTTTCTTCCAATTATGGCTTTTTCTTCCGTTATTTTCCCTCTTTTTTTGTCTCCTGAACATTTCCTTAAGGTCATTCCTCTTGTACTGACTAAGGACACCTTCTGATTCCAACTGATGCAACATCTCAGATCCAGATAAAATTTGAGGTTTTAGTCTCCATTCTCGACTACCATCAAATGATACTTTATCCTTTCGAAATTTATGATTAACTGGTAAGAAACGACGATGACTCATGTATGAATACTTCCTACCATGCTTCAACCAATATGATTGAGTTTTCACGTTGCAGCAAGGACAAGCATATTCACCTTTCGTACTCCATCCTGATAAGTTGGCATAGGCAGGAAAGTCACTGATTGTCCATAACAAAGCTGCATGCAATTGAAACATTTCATTGGTTGATGCATCAAATGTTTGTTCACCTTCATCCCATAATTCCTTCAACTCCTCAATCAATGGTTGCAAATACACATCGATCTTATCGCCAGGTCCTTTTGGCCCATCAATCAGCACAGACAAAATCAGATTTGGTTGCTTCATGCACATCCATGGTGGTAAATTATACGGAATCAACACAATTGGCCAAGTGCTATGAACTATGTTCATTGATCTAAATGGGTTGAATCCATCTGTAGCTAACCCAAGACGTACATTACGACTATTACTAGCAAAACAAGTGTTTCGCCGATCAAAGTCCTTCCATGCGAGGGAGTCAGCAGGATGCCTTAACACACCATCATCAACCCATTCTTCCGCATGCCATCTCATGAGCTTTGCCGTTTTTGATGACATGAACAATCTCTGCAACCTTGGCTTCAAAGGGAAATACCTCATCTGTTTTGCTGCTACCCGTTTACCAGATTCCCTTTCATCATTTCCAACACCACCATTTTGTTTCCATCTAGAACTACTGCATATAACACATTTATCAAGCTTTGTATCCTCTTTTCTGAACAACATACAACTATTGGGGCAAGCATCAAAAGTCTCATATGTGAAACCCAAATCTGTAGTAACCTTCTGAGCTTGATAATATGAACTTGGAAGTTTTGTGCCCGTAGGAAAAGCCTCATTCAAAAGTTCAAGTAACATGTCAACGGACTTGTCGGTCCATTGATTGAGCACCTTCATATGCAAAATTCGAACAATGAATGATAGTGAAGTAAATTTGTGACACCCCGGGTACAGATCAGTTTGTGCATCTTCCAAAAGTTTAAAATATTTCAAAGTTTCGTCATTTGCCCCTATCCGAACCGGATCATCTTCCTCTACATGACTTGGATCACTTGCCCCTGCTTGGGCTAGATCACTTGCCCCTGCTTGGTCTGGATCACTTGCAGTTGGTTCATCATTCTCAACACCCATATGTGGAATTCCCAGGGCCTCTTGTACCATCCCAACCACATCATCTCTAGTCACTGAATCCGCCATTAATGTTTGGTTTTCTTGGTTACCATGTAATTGGACATAGGATTCCCCATGATGAATCCAATTTTTGTACTTTTTTACGAACCCATTGGAAATAAGATGCTCCCTTACAACCTCTCGTGAAAAATTGTATCGATTACTACAAAATCGACATGGACAACTAATCGATAAACTTTCATCTCTATTGTTGTATGCAAATCTCAAGAAATTATCAATCCCATTCACGTAATCAATTGACATCCGATTTGGCAAATCAATCCAATTCTTGTCCATCTTTATATTTCTTTAACTGTTTTTGTACACATCCATAAAAAGAATGAGTTTGCAAAGTATCACAATAACAAGTGCATATTATAGTTCAAAAAGTACACCAAATAAAACCAATGGCTCATGCACACTTTTAGTTCAATAATTTAGCCAACTAAGTTACCTTGACATTGTTTAAAAATAGAGAAGAAAAAAAAAATGACCATTCATGGTATTAATCTGATGCCAAAGGGTAAAATTAGAATAAAACATGCTATTATGGAGTTTTGAACTCATTTGGGAGAAATTATATAAAATAAGACTTAATTGTCCAAATTAAAAGTTAATAGGACTTTATAGTAATTTGAAGAGAAAAGATCTCCTTATTGGTAATGTTCCTTAATACATATATATATATACATATATATTTTATTTTTATCCATTCTTGTAATTCCCAATAATGTAAGCTGCGACTTTGTATTGAATAAAGTTATAGGATCATTACCCTATGCAACCACTGGAAACCAAAATATAGAAAAGAGTTCCATAATATATATATATATAAAAAGTAAATTATATTTTTTACACTCCATTTTACTTGAATTTTATTTTGGTATGTTATTATTTAATTGTAGCAATTAAGGTCTCAAGACTTCAATGATATTTGTTTAATTTCAAAAACAATATTGGAGGAACTATTTTGAAATAGGTAGGCAGTTTTAAGAAACTTACTAGTACTATAATGTGAAATGATTTCGCCAATTTGTTGTGAAAATATTGACTTTGATTTGACACGGTATTAAAAGGTTTACATAGGAAAATTCTGAGATTTGGCTATAAAATGATTATTAATGAAAAATCTTGGTTTTCCTTGGCTTATACAAAGAAGTTTGCATTGTATTTGATATGGATGTCACTGAACTTCACACTAAATTTTACCTTGATGGGAACTAGGGCCTTCCAAGTTATATGCTATTTTGCACAAATCATATCAAGTAGAAGGCAACAACTTTGGGTTAGCTAAATATGTACTTTTTACCATCTAACTTATCCAAAATCATATCCTTCATCAAATCCTTGACAAACATCTGCTTACACAACTACAAATATATATATATATATATATATAAATATGATAGTAAAAAGCTTGGAACTCACTAATTGCACAAAAGTAGTAAAAAATTTATAAAATGTTTGGGATATAAAGAACAAAAACATGAATGAAATGTGAGTGTATTAGAACATAGGGACAAAAACAAATTGCTGATTGCAAGGAAGGAATACGAGGGGGGAATTGTGGAAGTGTGAAAAGAACTGCTGATTGGTGAGGTGGCACCTCATTCACCTTAATTAGGAGACTAGATGGCCCCTAGATAGCTAAAAAAGCCTACTTATCTCAGTTTTAGCAGCTATACTATATTTACTAAGCAGCCTATGTCTCTCTACATCTCGAACTCATATCCCATTCAGGGGCTCAGGTTCAACTTTCATATCATAAATGATCAAATCCAACTCTTGAGCCACTGACCATTTCCCAGAAGCCAAGTGGATAATAACTTGGGGATCCCCTTCAAGGACAATGGAAGAGAATCTCATCTCAGCTAACAAATGCAACACTTCTCTAGCAGCAAGGTCCTCTAGCCACTACAGCTAGTCCTCCATGAGTAAATCCCACTGCCCCATCAAAATTCTCTTTCTAAACAGATGTAAGCAGATCAGAGTTTCACCTTAAGATATTAATGGGAAATTTTTTTAGAAAAACACACCATTCAAATCCTTCTGCACAAGTTTTCTACTTCAAGGAGATTCTCTATTTCGATTGCTTTACCTTAATATGAATTGCAAAAGAGTATTCAGACCACAGTTATAAATATCAGCCTAGACTAATACACTCAAGTATATTTATAGGAATGAAAATCAAGTATATTAATAGGAATGAAAATCAAGTGCATAGACTAATTCGCACATTTCGGTTCATAGCTGATTCATTGCCTAACAGTTATGATTGCTATAAAACTCTTTAGGTACTTCTGCTTCATCTGTTCACTTCTCATACCTAATTGCATGTTTTGTTGTATATATATTCATATATATCAGGAAGAGGGATATACATTCCAGAATTTGATCCACAAACAATGAAGACAAGCAGACAATGAAATTCATATCTAGGTTGCAACACTAGAGAAATTAATTCTAAATATAGAAAAAAATCATTTCAAATTCAAACTCTCTGGATCATAATTCCAAAATTCGATCCACAAAAGTGAAGATAAGTAGACAGTGAAATTTATATATAGGTTGCTATGATCATCCGTAAATGAAAATCAAAAGCTGAACTGTACCAGTAGAATCGATGAAGATGTGTTTAGGCTTACCGATTATGAAATCTTCAACAGTTGTGGAATTGAGAAAGTTGAATCGATCGACAGATTTGAGCGAGAGATTCGAGCGAGAGAGGCTGTGAGATTCGAGCGAGACTCGAGCGAGAGACAGATTTTGAGAGGGAGAGAAAGAGAGAGCTCAGATTTGGGAAATAAGGAAAAAAAAGGGGGGGGGAATTGAGAGGGAGAGAAAGAGAGCTCAGATTTGGGAAATAAATACTGATTTTTATTTATTTTTTATTTTTTGAAGAACACGATTGGGACAGAAAAATGAGATGGTAAAATAAGTTTTTAATGTTCAAAAATGATTTTTTGCGACCGTTAAATAATCAGTCGCAAAAAAATAGACGCAAAAAGTCATATTTCTAGTAGTGACCCATACATGAATAGCCCTTGGCTTACAAAAATACAATCACAACAAAATAGAGCCTTGTGCTCACAACACATACATTCACGCCCTAGTTTGGCGGGTCCACCGCGTCCTTTCCTATACCAAAATTCCATAGGGGTGAGCATAAAGCCCAGTATAGAATTCTTAACAAAGTATATGCATTTTATACAAGCTCTGCAATATGATATGCACATGCAATGCTATGCTTTTAAAAGGAAAATCACATCTTTACATCTTTTTGAAAATTATCATGCTCAATGATAACTTAAAATCTCAGCAATTTAAAATTTACAATTAATTCAAAGGGGCAGTAAATACGACTCAGATAATTCCTAGGTTGGTGTCTGCAAGTAGGCATAACTAGCACTACCAAAACCCCACTTCACCGGTTGCTAACCAGAAGGGAAGTGGTACCTCCTCCCCGCGTGTTTTCGGTCTTTCACCCCAGACACTCAGGCTAACTTAATTAATTTCATCTATACCTCCTATCCGGACTTACCAATGTATTTACCCCAAAGCATTTCAATAGTTTCATTTCACCGCATTTCTTTCTCAATGTAAATGTTTTCAAATCTCAACTCAAAATTTGTAACCATGCAATAATATAAATGCCAATGCAATATATGTCAAGGCAAAATAATAATCTTCCATTAACAATATTTTTCCGCACAATTCCTCTAATTCGATCACAATTCTCATTCTCCTTTCCAATGCAATTTCATCAAATATCACATATGAATATATATATATATATATAAATCCAAGTGTAGCAACATTTCCACATTTCTTGTGTTTTCAACAATTTACCATTTCATAACTATATATGTACATTGCACTTAACAATAAATTCGAAACAAAATCCCCAAATACTCATACACCAAGAAAATTGTCATTTTGTAAATAATAATATGAAATTTCCACTCATTCATTCATTTAACACAAGAAAATCCATAGATTCTCAACATCATCCAAAAGCCCCAAAATTCTAGGTTTTTCATAAAAACTAGACATTTCCTCACCCGTTGGTGGAATCTCATCAAAATCATCTTTTTTAAATCAATGTGATTCAAATCTTCAGCGAAATCTTTTAAAGAAAACAAGAGATGAAACCCTTTTACAAGACTACCAATTTCTTGAGCCAAAAACCAAATTTTCAAAGCCATCAAAGAGGAAATCTCGAAATTAGCTAAAACTTGCAAATATATATATATATATATATATATAACTCTAAGCAAATTCCTACCTCAAGTTTTGATGAAGAGATGAGATGAAACCCCAAAATCAATGGTGTAGAGACTCGATCTCCACCTCACAAAGTGAAGCCCTCACTTAGCTTTCCAAAGTTTGTGAAGGATGATGGATCAAAACGCCAATGGATTTGAAGAGATCAAGTGTTAATGGTGTTTGGTGAGTGTTTTTAAAGAGAAGGGAGAGGAAATGATATGTTCAGAGAGAGAGAGAGATGTGTGAAAAGTGAAATGTACACAGCCTTAAAAGAGAAGAAAAGCAGAATTTTTGAACTCAGCCAACTCCCGCACATGTGGCACCCATTCTCGTACGTGCGGAGTGTGCTTTCCGCACTTGCAGCATTGATCCCCGCATATGCGGCACTCTCCCGCACCTCCCTTCCGCACATGCCTTTAATGCAGTAGCCAACCCTTGACCTCCTCTATTTCCTGCACGTGCGGCCCCTCTCCCGCACGTGCAGCCCAAGGCCCCCGCACATGCGACTCTGCCCTCCAACCAAGAAAATTTCTAACTTAACACCGGACACTCCGGATCCAACCTCGCACCTTCTGAAACATTAGAAACTTGACACGGAAATAATTAAAAGTAAGGATTTTGAAACAAGTTCCCCAAAACAACAAACCCATGGTTAATCAAAACCTCGCACTAGAACCTGACACTAAAATTGGAGTAAACCCAACACAATTCGAAGGAGACAAGGCGAATACGAACCCGGTCATCACACACATTGACGGTGTGAACATTCACATCATGGAACATTTACATTGTAAATGTGAATATTATTAGGGGTATTTTGGTAACTATGTCACCCATAGGGCTTATTGGAATATAAGAAAATAATGTAGACTTAATAGAGCATAAGTAGGTGAAAAGGGATTTATGAAAAAGTGTCCCTTTATAAATAGAACATATATTTTCATTAAAGATAAATACATTGAAATCACATGAACATGACTTTAGAATGAATTTGATTTTTTTTTTTTTTTTAATATGCATATGAGTTTACAAAATGATCTAGTATGATAAATTTACCAACCTAAACTATGCCTCTCTAATTTTCATTTACCTTTTATTTTACAATCCCAAATCAGAAAAAGAAAGAAAAAGTGAATCGTTTCACTTACATAAAGTGAATTTTATGCTCTCATTTATATAAGCAAAAGGAGATTTTTAGTGAAAAACCCTATGATCAATGTAGCACTTGTGTCCTTTAAACTATTGAAGAGTATGTTTAATTCCTTTATTTTCATTTTGGGAGTCGTTAGAGTTCTTGTATCCTGGTTTTGGAGGAGTAAAATTCAATTTAGATTTGTTAAGATTGTTCATTCGTGCTTGATTTCGTTGAAAAGTTGTTTGAGAACTCAGAAATCTTGTTCTAGGGTCGACATCAATCTTGGTGGTGTCGACACTTGCCTTTTGTTGTTGGCCTCAAGGCTCGACACTGATCTGGGAAGGGTCGACCCTTGTTTATTGCTGAATCCAGAATTGGCTGTTGAAATTTAGGGTCGACACCAGGAGTTCCAAGGGTCGACCATTGCTTGCCGCACACATTTTTTTGTCTCAGCTTTTCTTTTTGAGGGTCAACACCACTGTTTTAAGAGTCGACTCCTGTGAGTAATTTCCAGATTTTTGGGTTGGTTTGGGCCCTACTTTATAGGGGGTTTAACTTGTTCTTTTCATTTGACTTTGGGACTATTGTTCTATTAGTGCCTAGCCACTATAAATAGGTTCCAAAACACTTTCCTCTTATTACTTTTCCTTCTCTTTTCATCTCAAACCGTGACTTCTCTCTTCTCTCTCCAAACTTAACTTTTTCACACTTAGATCTTCAGATCTACTCACCTAAAGCCATCTTTTCACCTTGATCCTTTGAGAGAGATTGTAGATCTTGTCAAGGGCTTTCTATTGATCCGAGAAGTTCGTGGTTTCGTTGACGTTGGGTTTTCCGGGTTTCCCCTTCTACACTTGAGGTACGGATTTCTTGCTCCTTTTCAATACTTCGTCTATAAATATATATGTGGTAGATTCTTACTGTATAAAAACCATGTATATTGGAGTTCTTTTTGAAAAATCATATGGGAGATACCTAGGGTTTGTTACTTGGGGGTTGGAAATCATTATATAAATTGTTGTTTGGGTTCTTTGGGGAGTAGTTTAGCATGTTGACGTTGGGAGGGATAAAAAGATCTAATTTAATATTATAGACTTAATGGATTAAAGAGAGAGAAAGTTGTGTAATATTTTGTGCTTCATTATATGATTGTGTACTTGTGTTAATTAATAAAATGGTGGATTAACTATGGTATTGGAATTATTCTTGATTAATCATGTTAAATTCAGTTGAGCTATGGCTTTGACATTCATGGATTTGGTTTTCTAAAATAAAGGGAATCGATTTTATTTTGCATAACAAGGAGAATGGATTTAGTTTTGTAAATTAAAGAGGATGGATTTTGAATAAAGATTGGAGTATGTTAACTTGGAAAATAAAAAGATTGGCTTTTGAAAAGGGAAAGAAACCATGACGATTTGTATTTTAGAAATAAACGTGAAGTCGGATTACGAATACTTTAGTTTATCATTGTTGTTGTTGGACTTTCATGAGAGTTTGATTATGATCATACGTGTATTAAGTACATGTATTTAGAGGTTTTGTCGTTGGCCATCGGTGGAGGATGGCATTGTGGTGTTGATTAATATCGTGTATGTAGTACACTTGTGTTATTATGCATTCTAGTATGTTGAGATGGTTGGAAATGTTCACGCATTGAGAATGAGAGGTACCATTACCTTCCAGCTAGCACCTGTAGAATTGGTCGCGCTTAGAATAAGAGGTACCAGTACCTTCCAACTAGCGCCTGGAGAACTTGGCAGAGGTACCATTACCTTCCAGCTTGTGTCTGGCAAATTGGCATGTCGTTATGGAAAGGTGTATCCTTGGTTTACCGTGCTTAAGGCAGATAGAGCGTTGTTTCGCTTCTCATTTTGTCTCGGTGTATCGTTATCTATTATGAGTAGGTGATGGTTTTGTTGGGTAAGGTTAGATTGTTCCATGTGGTGGTGTAATAATCATTATACATGTATTGATTTCGTATACGTGTTAGGACATATATGTATGTACATAGGCATATTAGGCGAGTTGTTGAAAATGTTCCTTGACCATGGACTTAGGGCCAAGGGAATGTGATGAAAGTATCAGAAGTGAACGTATATTTTGTATTGGGCGTAAATAATGAGAAGTAATCAAGTTTTGTGAAAGCTTTTTTAAAACGACTAGTTGTGATGCGTTATTTATAAATGGGAAATGATGAAGAAAAGCGAATTGTTTGTGTTGTTGGGTACATTGAATGATTTTAAGAAAAGTACCTATATAAGTATATTTTTAGTATGAACCTATATAATTATATTTTCAGTATGAACCATCACATTATGTATATGATATGATATAAAGCATTCATGATCATAGCTATCTGTATGTTATTATTGTTTAGGATCTTGTTGGGATCCCTACTGGACTTTATGTTCATCCCACGTTACTAATTCTTTTCAGGTGATGCTAAGAAGTGTTCAAGATCGAGGATCATCCTTAGTTGTTGGTCACAAGGCCTTTCATTTATGGGCAGAATGCCATTGATGAAAAGGGGTTAAACCCTTTCTTTTAATTTCAAAGATATAAGCCTATGGGCAATTTATTTAATTATAACTCCTGTTGCATTCATATTGTATTCGGATGAGGGAATCTTTATTCATGTGTTCTTGTCAATGTGAAGAGTTTCTGTATGTTATCTCTGAAATTGAATCTATAATAATGATTTGATAATAGAATTCAAGTAATAAAAAGCGGGGCGTGACAATCAATATCTTATACTCATTTTTTTGATTTTCTTAATTTTAAACAATTAAGAAAATCCCCATTGACTAGCTTCCATTTAACTTTTATTTTACAATCCTACATAGTTTTGATTTTAAAAATAATTTTGTATAAGATTTTGAAACTCTTATAATATTTAACTTTAAAATAATTACAATCCTACATTGAGAAAAAAAAGAAAAAGTGAGTTGTTACACTTACATAAAGTGTTACAATCCCACACTGGGAAAAGAAAAAGTGAGTTGTTTTACTTATATAAAATGAATCTTATAAATGGAGTTTTAAGGGAGAAGTCTTCTAGAAGGTCCAAACCCTCATTCTAAAATTATTGAATTTTCTTATTTTAAACAATTAAGAAAATTCTCATTGGCTAACTTTCATTTATCTTTTATTTTACAATCCTAAATTGGGAAGGAAAAAAAAAAAGAAAAGAAACAAATGAGTTGTTTCATTTACATAAAGTGAACCTTATGCTCCAATTTATATAAATTATTGAAATTTCTTAATTTTAAACAATTAAGAAAATCTCTATTGGTTAGCTTCCATTTAACTTTTATTTTACAATCCCACATCGGGAAAAAAAGAAAAAAGTGAATTGTTTCACTTATATAATGTGAATCTTATACTTCCATTTATATAAGTAAAATAAGATTTTTAGTAAGAAACCCTATAATTAATACCAAATTTTGTGTGTGTGTGTGTGTGTGTTTAAGAACACATGTACAATACTCCTAACATATCACTCATGCTATGTGAATGTGCAACGTGAATGTGTTTTTTTAAACACAGTTTTTGTACGGGAAAGAAATAAACCTTCTCGTATAATCCTGTTGATCAAGTCTGCGTTCCTCCTTACGTCGTCGTTTTATCACCTGAAAACACAGACGTGAGCTAACCGGCGGGTGTGTGCCGGAAACCTCTCCGATGCCTAAGTCAGTAAGCTTTACAAGTAGACAAAAGCTCTATGTAATCAGAAAATAAAGTTGTGTTACCTCTCCATAGGTGTTAGTTGTGAGCTTTTATAAGTTTCGTGTGGCACAATCCTAGTAGGACTCCTACTCCTCCATGCAGAGTCCTCCTAGGATTCAAACTCCTGAAAGATAATGCTTATCCTTCAACACTCCCCTCACTGCTTAAACCAAGTGAGATGGTTTTACCATGGCCAAACTACCACAACCGAGGTAAGCATGGCTACGCTTATCCATAGTATAGGCCGAACTATCGTTAGTTCGGTTCTTCTTTTAATGCCCTTTCCTCAGTTCCTCCTGTATAAACCATGGTATTTACAAACCAAGCTAACAACTAGCTTTCTCCGACCGAGCTACTGATGCTATACCGCGACCGGACTAACTTCTGAAGGTGGCTAACTGGCGACCGAACTAACCACATACTCTTCCGGGCCTGAGAAAACTTTGAGACCTTTCTACCCTCTTTCGTACCTCGGCCCACACCGGCCTAAAGATTAGCTCGGCCCAATTTATAGGTACATATAAATTACCCTCTCAATTGCCCCTTAATCCCATCTGTGTAGCATGATAGGGATTACCTGTTTACCAGCCGAGCTAAAACTTTTTAGCTTCTCCAGCCAAGCTAAACAACACCTTTTAGCCTTTCCGGCCGAGCAAAAAGACTCAAGCCGATCTGTAACTGTTCGGTCAAGGCGTCTTTTCAATCACAGAAATTGAATCGCTTCTTATTCTAATGACACGTGGCAGACGCTGATTGGCCCAAAGCATCTATCACGCCGTCTTCGTACTCCGTGAATTTTGAACAGTTCCCGCCTCTGGTCATTTGCAACAAAACAAAATCCCTTTATTTTTCTGAATCACTCACCAAAATATTCACTCTCTCTCCTCTCGTCTTTGAGTTTCTGAAATCCCCAGCTTGCTGCGTTCGTGTTCTTCGTTGTTCTTGGCATCCATTCTCAGTTTCCTCCCCTAGTCCAGGTAAGTTACTCAGATCTCTCTAGTTTTTGTTTCTTTTACACTTGCATTCTACAATCCACAGCATACTGTTTTACGTGTTTGTACAAAACACATTCTTTTTTCCATTTGCCTCTCGTTTTTCTGGAAAAAACTTCTTAAGAACCTTTTGAACATCATGAAGTAATCTGTAGAACACTGTTTTGATCCATAAAAACATCCCACCGAACTAGAATACTATTTATGCTAGGTATAAGTCTAGTCAGTTTGTAACCGAACTAACACTTCATGCTCACACCAGTAGTTTTAATAAGGCACCATCTTTTTTACTTAGCCGAGACAAATGAACCGAACTAAGTCTGAACTTAGTAAACTGGAAACTTTAGCCTTCGACCGAGCTACGTCTCAGGGCTAAACCAGCTTTCTCAGATTGAAACCGAGCTAAGAAAGCTGCCCCCTAGAGGCTTGACCGAGGTAACAACCCGTAGTTCAAACCAAGATAACCAACCCATACTCAAACCGAGCTATCGCACCCCTTGCTCAAACCGAGCTAACCAACCCCATTCTTTTCTCCTTGCTTTGATATTGTATCACGGTCAACGATCTGTGCTTAACACCTTTTGTTTTCCACTTTGCAGACTTAGGTTGCCCAGGCACTCCTCTGCGCGCTCAACCGAGCTACTGAGCACAATTTTCCGACCGAACTAATTTATCTATAACTTATACAATAAATGGGGAAGTATAGATTCTTAGTAAACACACCTGGCGGTCTAGCCGAATTCCGCAAAGATTACAATATACCTGATGACGTCCAACTTATTCTAGCCGAACAAAATACCATACCTTGGGGAAATGAGGGCTATGTACCTTTCACCCTCCTTTCAATAATAGAAACCGGACTAAGATTTCCAGTCCAACCCTTAATCTGTGAATTCCTTAGGCAAACCAGAATATGCCCAACCCAGCTTTCCACCAATTCATACCGTATAATAATGGGAATAGCCGAACTAAATCGCCAAGCCGGTCTAAACCTCGGCCTTGCCGAAATATTTCACCAGTACTCCATAGGCTCCAAAGATGATGGGTGGGTCTATTATTTGAGAATACGCCGCCGGCGTGAAAAAATAATAAAGGATACGCCAGATAAAGATTTAAACGATGACGATTTTTTCTGGGTGTCTGGGAATTTTGAGGATCATCAAGCCCAGATTCCTGGCCGAAGTATAAACTGGAACAAAGGAATCCCCGGTATAACTTACTTCGGTTTCTTTTGTTCTTTTCTTTTACATCGGCTTCCAATTCTAAACCGATCTAAATATTTCTTTTATTTATGCAGATTCAGCTTATCTCCATTCACTTTATAGCCACCCCAATCTAAGCATCCTCCGCGCCGCACTACGGTACCCAGAGCGGAGTTAGGCTAAGCTGTTAAATTTCGAGCCGACCTACAGATATAGCGGTCGCCGAAAAGCCAGAGTAACTGACTTTCTCCTAGAAGACGCCCCAGAACCGGACCCAACCTTGCCAGAAATTAACTTAGTCCCCCTGACAGCCGAACAAGAAATGGCGAAAAGAAACAGAGTCAGGGCCCTCTTGATCGAGACAAACAGACCCGAAGTAGCACCATCACCCCAAACGCAACAGACCGTCGTGGCCCTTCCTTCTCAACAGCCTTCTCCATCACGCCCATCCAAGCGCGCCCGGAGTACCCCAACCGAGCAGCGTCTAGCAGATGAAGATGAAACCATCCTTCCACCGAGCCGTCCACCGAGTCCACAACCCGAGCCTTCTGACCGAGCTACCACCAGGTGGGCACCCAAGCTCAGGTTTCAGAATCGAGATATTCAGGAGACCGATTCGGTGGTTGCTGAGAAGGATCACTTTATGGCATTCAACCTTGCCAAGAGTGTTTGCCTTCCAGCAGACATGGAACACCACCAAAATCTAACCGAGCTAAGGGCCATCTGGTCGGCCACCAAATCCATGATCCTGGTAAGATGCCCCTTTTGTCTCCCAATTTTTGCTAACTTTTTAGTTCGGTTTTGACTTTGATTTCTTTCTATTCATTTCAGTCTCTCCAAAAGAGCCAAGTTGCCCATCAAAAGGTGCTGGAGCTCAGGAAAACAGCGAGGCAGACCATGGCAGAAGCCGAAGCCAAGACCGCCGAATTAAAAGAATCCCAACAAAAGACAGCCGAGCTAGAGGCCGAGGTAGCTCGTCTAACCGGACTAGTTACCTCGGCTGAAGCCGACAAACAGAAGGCGTTGGCCGTGATGAAAGATAAGTACCTTCGTGAGCTAGTCAAGCTCGAAGGGAAAAAAGACGCTGAAATCGCCGAGCTGAAGGAGAAGGCGAATGGCGCCAACACTGAAGGTTCAAGGAGGTGGAGGCCCTCTACATTCCACAATGTGAGGCCGCCAAGGATTTGTTCTTCAAGTGTGGCTGGCGAGGTGCTGTGGAGCAACTCGGTTGCGACTCTGGCACCGAGGTCTACAATGCTCCACAGTATTTCATTCCGGCCTCACTGGCGGAATATGCTGCCGATCTCCAGAAGCAATTTCTTGAGGCATCTGATGACGAGGAAGAAAACGAACAAACTGAAACTCCGGTTGTCAATGGGCAAACAGATGATCAATCAACTCGGTTGGAGCCAACGGTTGAAGACTTGACAACCGAAACCGTGCTTCCAATAGAGACCGAGCTTCAAACCGTGACTGCTCTAACCTCTGACACCGGCGTTCGTGTTGATGTTGATGCCGATCTGGAGGATCTTTTCAACTGACTCTGTAATTTTTTCTTTCTTGGAATTGTAACCGGGCTACGGCCCCTCCTGTGTACCTCTGTTTTACTTCAATGAAATTTTTTCTTTTTGTGCTCAACTCTTATTCCGGTTTTTGATTTGTATGCTTTGCACTTGTAATGGATTTTTGCAATGAACTCTTTTGCTCGACTGTGATCTCAGTTTGATTGCTTGCTTTCTGACTGCAATTTGAAATATTGTTTGGCAGTCTGAGTAGGCTTACTAGCCAACCACTCTTTTAGCCGATATACTTATTTCGGCTGAAGAGTACTAAGAGTTTGTTTAATCCAGCCAACCACTCTTCAGCCATACCCTTACTTCGGCTGAAGAGTAACAAGAGTTGGTTTAATCCAGCCAACCACTCTTCAGCCATACCCTTACTTCGGCTGAAGCGTAACAAGAGTTGGTTTAATCCAGCCAACCACTCTTCAGCCATACCCTTACTTCGGCTGAAGAGTACAAAGAGTTGGTTTAATCCAGCCAACCATTCTTCAGCCATACCCTTACTTCGGCTGAAGAGTAACAAGAGTTGGTTTAATCCAGCCAACCACTCTTCAGCCATCCCTTACTTCGGCTGAAGAGTACAAAGAGTTGGTTTAATCCAGCCAACCACTCTTCAGCCAACCCTTACTTCGGCTGAAGAGTAACAAGAGTTGGTTTAATCCAGCCAACCACTTTTCAGCCATACCCTTACTTCGGCTGAAGAGTACAAAGAGTTGGTTTAATCCAGCCAACCACTAAGTTGGTTTTTCCAGCCAACTTAGAATAAAATGTTTGGTTATTGCGACCAAACGTCCTGCAGCCTGGATCCTGATCATGGGCTTAGGAGGGGTGTTGGTTTAATCCAGCCAACCTCTAAGTTGGTTTTTCCAGCCAACTTAGAATAAAATGTTCGGTTTATGCCCCTAATTCATTAATTTACTAAAACAAACTGTTACGGAGAAAAAATGTTTATTCTGAAAAGCTAACTATTTGTTTTATTGAGAAAGGGAAAAAACTATACAATCTTAAAAAAGAAAAAGCTAAAAATAAAATAACTTGAGATTGGCAGTATTCCATGGCCTGGGAATTGTCTTGTCGTCCTCATCTTCTAATTGGTATGCCCTTTTGCCTGCTAATCCAACCACTTTGTAAGGTCCTTCCCAATTAGGCCCTAACTTGCCATCTCCAGGCACCAAGGTGTTTCCCATCACTTTGCGCAGTACCCAATCTCCGACCTTGAATTGCCTTGGATGAACTGTCTTGTTGTATTTCCTGGATAACTCTTGTTGGTACGAGGCAATGTGAACCAGTGCTCTTTCTCTTCTTTCTTCTGCAAGGTCGAGTTCCAATGTTATGGCTTCGTCATTCAATGCTGGATCAAAATTCTCGCTTCGAATTGTGGGGAGACCAATTTCCAGTGGGATTACTGCTTCTATGCCGTAAGCTAAGGAGAATGGTGTTTCTCCTGTTGATCGCCGGGGTGTGGTGCGGTAAGCCCATAAAACATGAGGGAGCTCTTCTGCCCACTTGCCTTTTGCCCTTTCTAACCTTTTCTTTAATCCATCCAAGACTACCTTGTTTGATGCTTCTACCTGTCCGTTTGCTTGGGGATATGCCGGTGTAGAATTGTAGAACTCTATCTTGTATTCTTTACAAAAGCCTCTAAAGATTCTGCCGTCGAACTGAGTGCCGTTGTCTGATATCAGTGCCTTTGGTATGCCAAATCAAGTGATGATATTCTGCCAGACAAACTTTTTCACATCTTTTTCCTTGATGGACGCCAAGGCTTCTGCTTCCACCCATTTTGTGAAGTAGTCGGTTGCTGCAAGAAAGAACTTCCTGTTTCCTGGTGCTGTTGGAAGTGGTCCTACTATGTCCAATCCCCACATTGCGAAGGGCCATGGGCTAGTTAGAGGTAGGAGTTCTCTGGCAGGTTGGTGTATTTGGTGTGCGAATTTTTGACACTTTTCGCACTTTTTGACATACTTTTCTGAGTCTGCCTGCATGTATGGCCACCAATATCCTTGCAAAATTGCTCTGTATGCTAGTGATCTTCCTCCTTGATGGCTGCCGCATACACCCTCATGTATTTCGAATAAAAATGCTTCCACTTTGCTGGGATGAACACACTTTAGGTAGGGTCCTGAGAACGACTTTTTGTATAATGCTAAGGATGGGGAGAGCCAAAATTGTTGCGACTTCGATCTTATTCTGTTGGCCTTTTTCTTCTCTTTTGGTAGGATGCCGTCTTTTAAGAACAGAGTGATGGGATCCATCCAAGAGGGGCCTAGCTCTGCGCAACATACCTCTTCTGCTTCGGGGTCTTCAATGCTTGGTCTGGGTAGGTAGTCGATCAGCAATGGATGAGGGATGGAGGTATCTGCCATTGAGGCAAAGCCTGCTAGCTCGTCTGCTCTGCCGTTCCCCTCTCTACCGATTTGTTCTATCCTAACTACTTCAAATTTCTTGATCTCTGTTCTGACCAACTCTTGGTACTTGGCCATCCTTTCATCCTTTGCTTCGTAGTCGCCAGATATTTGGTTTACCACCAGCTGTGAGTCGCTGTAAACCATTAGCTCGGTGGCCTTCATGTAGAATGCTGACTTGAAACCTGCAAGAAGCGCTTCATACTCTGCTTCGTTGTTTGATGCTGGGAAGCCGAGGTTGATTGCCTGTTCCACTACTAGGCCGTCCGGAGAGATGAGGACTATGCCCAATCCTGCTCCATGCCGGTTGGATGCTCCATCCACGAAGAGCTTCCACATCTTTCCAACGAACAACTTCCAGCAAGTGGAGGGATCAGATGATGCCTTGGGATCTCCCTGGTTGCTGGTGTCTTCTTCAAGGTTCATGCTTGTTGTCTGCTCTTTGCTATCCGATTGTTCCAAGTCTTTATTTGCTGGTGAGTCTAGACTTGGTGTAGCTTGGTCTGCCTCTTCCTTCCCTGCTTCGATTTGGTCTGCCTTGGCGTCTGGCGGAGTATCCTGTACTAGGGGTTGCGCTATTCCGGCGTCAACTTCCATCCTTAGTTCGGTTGTTTCAGTCAGGTCGACTGGGCAGATGTGATGACTTCCTAGTGTGAATTCTGTGACAAAATCCGCCAATACTTGAGCTTTTATTGCGGTCCTGGGTTGGAACTTGATGTCGTATTGCCCCAATTCTACTGCCCACTTCAGAATTCGCCCAGAAAAGTTCGCCCTTTCAAACAAAACTTTTAATGGAAAGGCTGTGAGGACAATAATGGAGTGGGCGTGAAAGTAGTGCGACAGCTTCCTTGAGGCCATCATTAAGGCCAATGCCAGTTTTTCCAGTGGAAAGTACCTTGTTTCGGCGCCCAGTAATGTCTTGCTGACGTAATAGATGGGTAGATGTTGGATTCCTTCTACGCGGACCAACACTGCGCTAATTGCGTGCTGGGAGACTGCTAGGTATAGGAGAGTTTTTTCTCCAGGTTTCTCAGGTAACGTAACAAGTAGTGGTGGAGAAGACATGTATTCTTTTAAGCTTTCCAGGGCGAGGTCGCATTCTTCGTCCCACTCAAACTTGGCCTTCAAAGCGTGGAAGAATGGTCGTAGTCTGTCTGACGACCTGCTTATGAACCGATTGAGTGCTGCTGCCATGCCGGTGAGATGCTGCAGTTCTTTTACTGAGTTTGGTCTCTCCAACTCCTGGATTGCTTTGATCTAGGAGGGGTCTGCCTCGATACCTCGGTTGGTCACCAGGAAGCCTAGGAATTTGCCAGATCCTACTCCGAACGCACATTTAGATGCATTGAGGCACAGCTTGTGCTTCTTCAGGATCTCAAACATATCACCTAGGTCCTTGAGATGGTCGTTCTCATCCTTGCTCTTGACCACCATGTCGTCGATGTACGCCTCCATTGTTCTGCCTAACAATGGTTCAAACATCTTGGTGACCATCCGTTGGAATGTCGCCCCTACGTTCTTTAGGCCAAAGGGCATGACCTTGTAACAGTACAATCCTCTTGGAGTTGTAAAGGATGTGACCTCCTGGTCTGGTTCATGCATGGCGATTTGGTGGTAGCCTCTGTATGCATCCAGAAAGCTAAGTCGATTGTGCCCCGCCGTTAGGTCTACCAGTTGATTTATCCGTGGTAGAGGAAAGCTGTCTTTTGGGCACGCTTTGTTGACTGTTTTATAGTCGACGCAGACACGCCACTTGCCATTCTTCTTTGGCACTACGACTGTGTTGGAGATCCATCTTGGGTAGTGCACTTCTCTAATTGCTCCTGCCTCCAGCAGGTTTCCTACTTCTTCCGCCACTATCTCTGCATGGTGGAGTGCCGATCTGCGTGTGCGTTGAATGATTGGTCTGGCAGATGGGTGGACATTGAGTTGGTGGCAGATGAAGTTGGGATCAATGCCTGGCATGTCGTATGGTGTCCAGGCGAACACTTCGATGTTAGAGGTCAAAAATTCCAATACCTCTAACCTCTCAGTGCTGGATAACGACGAACCGAGCAAAAAGAACTTATCCGGGTTCTTTTCATCTATTCTTACCTCTACCAAGTCTTCCACCGCTTTCTGACTAGCCGCTTTGCTAACATCTGCGAATAGTTCATTACTCTCAGGTTCTTCTACCGAATGAACGTATCCTTTGGCAGCGCGGCTGCCATTCACCGTAACAAAGCACTGCTTCGACATGATCTGATCTCCATAGACTTCTTCTATTACTCCGGTGTCGTTGGGGAACCGCATTACTTGGTGGTAGGATGACGCCACCGATCGCATGGCATGTAGCCACGTTCTGCCCAAGATGATGTTGTAGGTGGAGGGGACCTTCAACACCTAGAACTCCACTTGTTTCGTCACACTCCCTACTTTGACTGGGAGGATTATTTTGCCGACGGTCCATTCTGGCATGGAGTTGAAGCCGATCAGGGGAGGTACGGCAGGTGCCAAGTCTTTGTCCTGTAACTTCAATTGTTTAAATGTTTCATAGTACATGATTTCACATGAACTACCCTGATCAATCAGAATCCGCTTGACGTCAAAATCCTTAACTCGGAGAGTGACGACCAGGGCATCATTGTGAGGGCAATATATCCTTGCCAAGTCTTTATCCGAAAAAGACATGACGTTCGTGGCCTCCATCTTCCCCTTCTTGATGGCAGGTTGGGCACTTAGAACCTCCCTTAAGTGCTCAGCCTTTTTGATTGATCCTCTGAGCTCGTATACCTGCTCAAGTTCAAAGACTCCATGTATCACATTGATAATGCCTTGAGGTGGGGCGTCGATTGGCATTCTATTAGGGTTATTATGGTCCTGGGGGGCAGGTTGTGCCCCTCCTTCGATGTATTTATCCAGGTGGCCTGTTGCCACCAACTCCTCCAAGTGCTGTCTCAATGGCGTGCAATTCTCAGTGCGGTGCCCCTTTTCTTTGTGGAAGGTGCACCGTGATTTCGTCATAGTCCTTCTGGGCCTCTCCTAGCTTGGCAGGCCATCTGACGAAAGGCTCGTCTCTTATTTCACTTAGAATTCGATAGATCGGTTTTTTGAAGACCGTGGTTATGGCAGTGCGGACTCTCAACCATCTTTTATCCTTGTCCTCCTCCGTTTACTCGCCTGCCACGTCCGTTTCTGTTCAGACGATCTACCGCGTTGACCTTTGCTGAGGCCTTCTTTTCTAGTACTGTGGTCGTGCCAGATTTTGTTTTGGCACGTGCGCCATCCTCTTCCACCCTGATGTGTTGATGCACTCTCTCCATCAGGGTTTCCATGGTGAGGGGTGGAGTCATGGTGATTGAGTCCCTTAGTCTATTCCCGACTGGAAGGCCTCTTTTGTACTGTGCAATGGCGAGATTGGTGGGACAGTCCCCAATCTGGTTGAAGGTCTCCCAGTAGCGGCTATTGTAGGATTTAGGGTCTCCTTGTCGCCTATGTCGATGGAGAGCAGCTGGTCGATCTCCACCGGGTTTTAGTGTTTGTTCGGAACCTTGTCACGAAACGCCTCTGCCAATTGCGCCCAAGAGGCTATGCTGCCTTCTGGAAGTTTCTCAAACCAATTCAAGCCTAGGTCGCCAAGGCTAGATGGGAAGAGGATACACATCAAGGCCTCGTTTCGCCGGTATACAGCCATGACCTGGCGAAAGTGGCTCAAGTGTGAGTAGGGGTCCGTCTTCCCCTCATACGTAGTAAACTTGGGCTGAAGGAAGCCCGATGGTAGGGGTGCGTTCTCTATTGCCGGAACGAACGGTGAGGTCTGTAGTCTTGCCAATGCCTTGTCCGTTGGTTCGTAGGCAGGGCACGGTATTGGCATTCCAACCTCGACGCTTTCGTGCGTCCGAGGAGCCAACCGCTGTAAGGCAAAAACTCTATGCAGATCGCGTGCCCTGGCGTCCTTCTTCCATCGTGCCTTCTCTTCTAGCTCGGTTCGTAGGTCGGACGATCTGGGCAATTCTGTCTGTCTGGACCTCGTTTGGTGCGTATGTGAGGGCCAATACGTGCTTCCCTCTGTGTATGACCTCTCAGATCTCGCCCTCTCAGACCTAGAGTGACGAGTTCTGGATGATCTAGATTGCGTATCGCCTGTCCTGAGGCTTCTACTTTCTGCTTGAGAGGGTGTGGTATTCCTACTACGACCTTCCGAGTGACGAGGGGGCATCTTGTTTGTGCGCCCCTCTCCTGTCGCCACTCCCTTTCCCTTCACCTGGCGCTTTAGAGATTCCATGTCCGCCGCCATTCGACGTATCAACTCGTCCTGCTCCTTGACTCGATCCTCCAGAGCCTGAGGATCAATCAACCGCCTTTGTCTCTCTGGACTCTGTGAACGGGAGTGACGAGGGCTGTTAGTCCGCCTTCTTCCTCTTGTATCCTTCCTGGGATTCTACCTTTGTGGCTCTAAATCCCCCATGGGAGGGACAAGAGGTAGACCCTCGCGCCTTGCACCTCCCTCTGGTGTTTGTCCGTCAATGGCGGATTGTGGCAAATCTTCGTTGTGCGCTATTGATTCTAAAGAAGAAAAGCTTGATCAAGAGGTTTTGTTCTTGTTTGAATTCCCACAGACGGCGCCAATTGTACGGGAAAGAAATAAACCTTCTCGTATAATCCTGTTGATCAAGTCTGCGTTCCTCCTTACGTCGTCGTTTTATCACCTGAAAACACAGACGTGAGCTAGCTGGCGGGTGTGTGCCGGAAACCTCTCCGATGCCTAATTCAGTAAGCTTGACAAGTAGACAAAAGCTCTATGTAATCAGAAAACAAAGTTGTGTTACCTCTCCATAGGTGTTAGTTGTGAGCTTTTATAGGTTTCATGTGGCACAATCCTAGTAGGACTCCTACTCCTCCATGTAGAGTCCTCCTAGGATTCAAACTCCTGAAAGATAATGCTTATCCTTCAACACCCCCCTCACTGCTTAAACCAAGTGAGATGGTTTTACCATGGCCGAACTGCCACAACCGAGGTAAGCATGGCTACGCTTATCCATAGAATAGGCCGAACTATCGTTAGTTCGGTTCTTCCTTTAATGCCCTTTCCTCAGTTCCTCCTGTATAAACCATGGTATTTACAAACCGAGCTAACAACTAGCTTTCTCCGACCGAGCTACTGATGCTATACCGCGACCGGACTAACTTCTGAAGGTGGCTAACTGGAGACCGAACTAACCACATACTCTTCCGGGCCTGAGAAAACTTTGAGACCTTTCTACCCTCTTTCGTATCTCGGCCCACACCGGCCTAAAGATTAGCTCGGCCCAATTTATAGGTACATATAAATTACCCTCTCAACAATTTGCAATTCAATGTGCATATTCATTTAACTTTTATTTTACAATCTCACATCGGGAAAACAATGAAAAAGTGAATTGTTTCACTTATATAAAGTGAATCTTATGCTTCTATTTATATAAGTAAAAGAAAATTTTTAGTAAAAAGCCCTATAATCAATACCAATTTTTTTTTTTTTTCCTAATTTTAAACAATTAAGAAAATCTCCATTGATTAGCTTCAATTTAATTTTTATTGTACAATCTCACATAAACGTTTTGATTTTAAAAATAATTTTGTATGAAATTTTGAAACTCTTATAATATTTAACTTTAAAATAATTACAATCCCACATCGAGAAAAGAAATAAAAAATGAATTGTTTCACTTATATAAAGTGAATTTTATACTCTCATTTAATATTATTGTATTGTACATATTTAAGTTCAAGATGGTTTAAAATTTTAAAATAAAATTTAAATGTTTTAATTAATTAATTTTGTTGTAAATTGGTTGGTCATTTAACTTAGCCGATTAGGCTGAATCGTTGTCGGTTTGACTAATTCACTTGTTTAACCACAGTTTTAGCTGTTTTATCAAAATATATTGCTTAGATTTGTTTGATTTGAAATAAACTAAAATTAAACTTATTAAAAATTGAACGACTGAAATTACTTGATTAGAAATGAATTTCTCGTCCAAACAACTGTTAATTTTTATTTTACAATCCTACATTAGGAAAAGGAGGAAAAAATGAGTTGTTTCACTATATAAGCCTTATACTCCCATTTAATATTGTAGTGTTGTGTATGTTTTAGTTCAAAATATTTTAAATTTTAAAATTAAAATAAAATTTAAAAGTTTTAATTAATTAATTTTTGTATAAGTTGGTTGCTCCTTTGACCTAGCCAATAGGATGAACCGTTTTCGGTATGACTGATTCGTTGGTTTAACTGTGATTTTAGCGATTTTATCAAAATATATTGGTTAAATTTGTTTGATTCGAAATAAATTAAAGATTAACCTAATTAAAGATTAAATGGCTAAGATTGCTTGATTTGAAATAAGTTTCATGTCCGAACAATCGTTAACTTTTAAACAATTAAGAAAATCTCTATTGACTAGCTTTTATTTAACTTTTATTTTACAATCCCACATCGAGAAAAAAAGGAAAAAGTGAATTGTTTCACTTATATAAAGTGAATCTTATACTTTCATTTATATAAGCAAAATGAAATTTTTAGTGAGAAATCTTATGATTAATATCTCATACTAAGTTTTTTGATTTTCTTAATTAAAATTATGAAAATTCCGATTGGTGAGCTTCCACTTAACTTTTATTTTACATAATATAAAAATTAAATATAATTATCATATTTTTATTAAATAATATATTATTTTATCCCGTGCATAGCATAGGTGATATGGTAGTTCATATATATAATAGAGTGTTAATTATACTAAGACCTTCTCAATTATTAGCAAATATTATCTTATCCCTTCATATATGTAGGGATATAAGAAAAAAAAAAAAAAAAAAAAAAAAATTGACCAAACCGGTTCTGGTCGATTTATCGGTCTGTTCAGTTTTTAAAATTAATTTTTTTCGATTTTCGATTCGGTACCGGTTTAGGTACATTATGTATCAAATTAAACCAAAACCGATTGAAATTTTCCCATGTTAAACATAATATATATTAAATATATAGTGGGTGTTTGGGAAGTGGCTACTTTTTAGACTTTTTGGATATTTGGTTATTTTAGTTTGTGTTTGGGAAGATGGGCGTGAATTTTTTGTTGGATTGTTGTGTTAAAAAATGTGTTTGAAATGATGGTATGATACCAAATCACCAAAGTGCCCCTAGAGAAAAAAAAATTGTGCTCGCTGACGTGGCAATGAGGACACTTACAACGGCAATTCTTTTACAATTTATTATTATACAAATATTTGTTTGTAAGAAATTTAAAGGGAGATTTATTTATAACTCTTTTTTTAGATATTTATGTTAGGTTAAGTCCTGTGTAATTTTTTATAGAGTCTCAAGTCCTATTTAGATAGGAATGTATTTCACAAGATCCTACATAAACATAACGTAACGTGACACCTACATAAACGTAACGTAATGTTACGTTACGTTTCGCAAACTTAATGAGTTTTTATTTTTTTAAATTGAATGTGAAAAATGTTGCTGGTTTATGTTGGTGTCACGTTACGTTTCATATAAATATGATCTATGGTAACATTCAATTTTCTATAGGAAATTGAATGTTACCATAGATCATAGGTGTCACGTTACGTTTATGTAGGTGTCACGTTATGTTACGTTTATGTAGATATGATCTATGGCAACATTCAATTTCCTGAATGTTGCCATAGATCATAGGTGTCACGTTACGTTTATGTAAGTGTCACGTTACGTACAGGTGTCACGTTACGTTTATGTAGGTATCACGTTACGTTACGTTTATATAGATATAATATATGATAACATTTAATTTCCTATATATGGTTTTACTATTATTTATGATATTAACAACTAATATTGAGGGTAAATGTGTCAACAAATTTCTCACATGACTTATGGGAACATAAATTTTTTAGTAGGACCATATGTAGCATAAGTCTCCCTTAATAGGACTTATAAATAATTTTCCCAAATTTAAAATCTACATATTAGGAATTAAAAATAAATTTACATATTTGTAAGTAATTAGTATACTAATTAGTGTGCCAATATATTTTATGACATTATTACTGACTCCATCCATTATACAAATTATAAATATCCAAAATCTTTAAAATTATTACTAATTATCTGTTAGTTTACTAATTGATATACGAATTGGTGCATATGTCATTATTTATTTGTAAGATAGTTTACTTGTAATTGTAAAATAAGAATTTAAAAAAATGACAAATTTTTTACAAATTTGACTTTTATACAAATTAAAATAAATTACAAATTTGGGCAACATTTGAATTTTAATTATAAAATTTAGGAATTAGAAAAATTTGCAAAATTGTAACAAATTTCAATTTTCCTTACACAAATTAAAAATTAAAATAAAATTATTAGTCAAATTGACTAGACCTTTAACTTTTAATTATAGAAATTACGAATTAAAATTAATGACAAATTTGTAAGAAATTTTACTGTTGCCATTTAAAAATTATAAATTAAATTGGCAACTTTGTCAGAAATTTGACTGTTAATGTTTTAAAATTACGAAGGTAAATAAATTACAAGTAGCCTATAAAAACCAAATTTCCAATATAGAAATTACGAACTAGAAATTTTTTTTAATAATTTTTTGTAATAAATTTGATTTTGAATTATACAAATTATGAATTCAAGAAAATGGCAACTTTGTGCCAAATTTAACTTTTAATTCTTAGAACACTTTCTTCAGTGGGTGCGAGAGATGAGAGAGATGAGAGAGTGTAATGCAAACCTTTCTGGAGAGTTATGAGTTGGCTGCTTAGTCAAAGGGTAAAATGGTCTTTTCGTCATCTATTGCTTACCAACTGGACAGCAGAACTACAGCCTCAGCAACAGTGAGGCTAAATGAATTTTTTCCTCAAACAGGCTAAAATAGCCTAACCCAGCTATTCCCAAACACCGTAATGAAGCTGGTTGAGTACAAATTTCAATTAATTCATCCAATTGTTTATTTTTTCCTGAATATTTTAGATTTGATAATAGATATTGACAGTGTGATAAGTTATTAGTTTGCCACTCATATGTTTTTGAGTCAAGTCTTGTTACTACTATACTTATATAGCTATAGCAGATGTTTATATCGTTTTCAATTTTTTGTTTCAACTCTACTTGATAGATTTGTGATTTAGCCTTATGGGAGGATGGTTTTAAACTTTGGTTTTGTTTTGGTGTCAAGATTTTGATTTTTAGATTATATTTTGTTTCTATTTCTACTTCAAAATTTTTATATAAATTATTTACTATACTACAAATTTAAGAAGTAACTAAATTTAAAAAGCCCTAAACCGATTAAACCGCACCGAGCCGAACCGTTTGAATTGATACGATTTGGTACGGTTTAGTGAAAAATTCAGTCTATATCAGTTCTCAATATAATAGAACCGACATTATTGGTTCGGTATAAAATTTCACCTAAACAATGACGGTCTCGAACCAATTACATTCATATATATATGAATCTGTACATTTTAGACTTTTTCAACTACAAAAATGTACAAATAAAAAAAAACTATACAAATGAAGAAAAATATTTGAGACTAAAAAAAAAGTTTCCATAATTTGATCCATAGTGATGTGGTATGATAGATGTCAAATTTTAATTTGTTACACATCCAATTATATAGGGCCCAACTCCCTGATTTTGTCGTTATGAGTCTAAAATTATTACTCTCTAGCATTTCTCAAAAATGTATCTCTCTCTCTCTCTCTCTTTAGACCACTTCTAGATGGGTAAATTTGTATAGTTTTACAATTGAGAGAATCAATATGTTGTAGTGTAATTAATCCTGGTTGAGAGGGTCGATATGAAAATAGGAACCACAAAATTCATAACCGATTTCTACTTCATGTCCTTGGAAATGTTTGCATTTTGGTTTCAGTTACAAAAACCACACGCTAGTAGCTTTGGCAGTTGAAATTGAGTAATGCTAGAGACCCCAAATATTCTACTAAAAGTTTTACCAAATGTCTCACATGGGTGTGGGACTCACATAATGTGGGTCCCATGTGAGTCCCACACCCATGTGAGACATTTGGTAAAACTTTTGATAAAATTTTTGAGACCTCTAGCATTTTTGATTGAAATTATATTCAACTTAAACGCATTGATTAACAATAAAAAGATAACACTAATAACAATAATAACAAAGTTCAAGGTACACATTCCAACCTATTTAAAAACTTCCCAATCTTTGTTTTAAAAAAAAAAAAAAAAAATTCAAAATCAAAATCAACCCAATTTAGATCTCTGAACGAGAATATGTACCCCATGCCCAGGCTCCACAATCATTCTATAAGTAGGAGAGTGAATATATTTGGGAGATAAAGAGAATGTGAACTTTGAGATGATGAGAGTCAAGACCACCTTAAGCTGAACCAGGGCGAAATTGCGGCCCAAGCAGAGGCGAGGGCCTAAACCGAATGGCACATAAGCGTGGGGGATTTTGCAAGCGCTCGACACGCCATTGGCGAATCTTTCTGGTTTGAATTCATTGGCGTCTTGTCCCCAGATGTCAGGATCACGGTGAAGCGTTGGGATCAGAGTCCATGTGCATACTCCTTTGGGGACAGTAATATGTCCAATTTGTGTCTTTTCAAGTGCTTCTCTTGATACAAATGCTGCTGGCGGGTACAAGCGCAGGGCTTCTTGAATGACCATAGTCACCTGCATTGTATTCATCGATAAGGATGTATTTAAAAATACTCCTTAAATAACCTTAGTACCTAGTGAATTTTGTGAATTTATTGTTAGAAGTACACCTTTAAAGCTGGAGTATCAACTTAGCAAGTACATAATAGGTGCAATGGCCATAAATGGAGTTGGATAGGAACCACTTGATCGATTAAATTGGAGAGAAAATTGGTCCCATCCCACTTCATCTGGTCTGTCCTATTGGTCAGAGACACCATATAGGATGGTGTTATTATTATATTGGTGGTGTTTAGCATAATCTATATAACTGCACTTATTTATGTACTTATTTGGATTATGCCATCTTTCTATTTTTTTATATATTTTTTTTGTAAAAAGTCAAAATGTATATTTATTATTTAGATCATTCCAAATATTCTCTTAGTATTGATATAATACTTCTGAACCAATAAGAACAGCAATCAATGAATAGATGAAATCAAGAGTACCACATGTACATGCCACCGAGATACTTCAAAAGTAATAAAATAATTTTACCAAAATAAATGTAGGTTATGGGCATTATAGATGTGTTATTACCATCTTAATTTTGGAGAGTGACTCTGCATCCAGCACCCCGCCTTGGCAAACTTGAGCGGTCTCCTCCCGAACATGGGCTTGCCAGTCGGGGTGCAGAGCTAGCAGCATCAAGCACCACGACAAGGCCACAGCGGTGGACTCGTGCCCTGCAAAATATATGCTCTTGCAGTTGTCGACAATGAAGGACTTTGACGATGAATCGCTGCCCACAAAATGGTCATTGATGGCACCTTCTAATATCAGCTGCATTAGGTCCTTCACAGTTGGTGTCGGTGATGAATCTTGTTCTCTTTCTTTTATTGCCTCCCAAATTAAGGACTCTATTTCTCTCTCCAAACTCCTTATCTGCTTTGGTTGCCCTGTGGTTGAAAATCTGCTACTGTGAAATTGAATTAGTCTACTGGAAAGAAAGTGCAAAATTTACATGCTCATTAATTTGGTCATTGTATAATTTGTAACAAACTAGTATGTCAATACTACTAATAATAAATCAAATGAAAGGTGGGTAGGTATGCAAGACCCGATTCGATTAAAACCTTTGCAAAGATTCAACATTAATTTATAAAAGGTTGAGGGATCTTTTTGTTCCAAAATTCTTATTTTCAATGCAATTTTAACCGCACAATATGGTCAGAATATTGAAATACGAGTCTTAAAACACAACTATATAGTTGGAAGTATATTGGAATAGGGGGATAAAAATTTTAAGATAAAAGATTCTATGCCTATGTTGAAAGAGAAGTTAGAGCAACTCCAATGATCATTTTAAAATGGCAATGCAAAAGTTATTTTTGACTAACTACAGTGTCTTTTTTTTTTTTTTTTTTGGGGTACGAAGTGGTCTCAATGGTGCAGGGGAGAAAGTGAAAAAATAAAATAAAATTAGATAGAGCATTTTATGGGGCACATCATGAAAAAAATTTGACTTGAGTTAAATTTTATGTCATATTTAATATAATCATAATCTGATGAATTTGGCTACCCATTGGAGTAAAATTTTTGAGAAATCTAACCAAATTATACAGTATGAATTTGACAAGATGCTCTTACTAGTTTGAGTTCAAATATCTTTGAAGATTGAACCCTAATGTGGGGTCAAGATTCTGTATCATTCATGAGGGTTGGTGGTAGATGTTGCTGTTAGGTATACCATTATATCAATGGCCAAGGAAAAGACTGAAATAATTGAGACAATGTGACAAACTATAGCGTCATGTTCATATACGAGATTATTATTATCATCATGGAAAGCAATGTGTGTTGTGCCACAAATAGGTGATCTATCGACCATTATATTTCCTTTATTTCGTTTATCATTTTATGTGTCAATATTGTATTGTACATAAATATAGTTGTTATATCAATATATCATCAATACATGAGATGGTAACAAGATATGGTAAGAAAATAAAATCATGGGTTAAATATGAAAATTGTTTCAAAATATGTGTCTTGTATTATTTTGATCCCTGATATTTTAAATGTGTCAATTTAGTTTCTAACCTATTGATTTTGTCACTTCTATTTTGTTTACAATTAATAACGAAAATAAGAGCGTTTCCACCTATGACACTGAATAAATTGAGAATTAAATTGACTTAACTAAAACATCAAAGACCAAAGTGGAATAACAAGTCACATACTTTGGGGAATATTTTCTTCTTGTTTTGCTAAAATATGGTTTGATAAAGATGCACTTACTTCTGTTATCAATTGTAAACAAATTGAAGTAGAGACCAGTTAGCGACAAAATTAATTGATAACAAATTTGACACATTTTAAACATCAATAATCAAAACGATACAAAACACATATTTTAAAGACTAATTGTGTACTTAACCCTATAACTCACTCTATAACATTATTGTAGGTTATATAAGTGATCACTGAAAAGTGTAGGACAACATACCCAAAGGTGGGGATGCCAAAAAGTAAGCCTTGATTGGAAATGGCTTTTTGGAGAGTCCTAAGCTTGGAGAAAATCTCTTTGCCTTTGAAATAAGAGCTTCCAAAACAAGCCCTTGCGATCACATCTCCTGAGAGACTCCTCAAGTCCTCATCCACTTTTATCTCAGCCATCAATCCACCTTGGGCATCAATGCAATCCTCCCATTTTGTTAGTAATGGTTGTGCAGACTCTAGCATTAGTCCCACCATGCCCTGCCACAATTACTCAATTGTCACATTCATGTATCTTTCTTTCTTCTTCTTCTTACCCACCCCCCCCCCCCCCCCCTTTTTTTTTTCCCACAAAGAATATGACAATAATTTATTTGATATCAAGTTGACTTATTTTTCTATAATATGTAGAAACGAAATACAGGAAGAAAAAGTTGCATTGCATTGCATTAGTGGTAACACGCCTAGTAAGAGAACATCCCATCTATTATGTTGCTAGGCCTATCAATGTATCGGATCTGACATTGATTTGATGCAATTTGAATCTAATCCAATTCGGAAACAATCCGAATCCCTTGATTTTATACTCCTTGTTTCCCACAAATGTAAGATTTAAGTGCATGGAAAGGTTTTACAAATGTTAGGTTATGAGATAGAATCAAAGATGGCTCAACCATTAAGTCACTTGAACCGTCACCCAAAGCTTATCAAGAAAATTTTTAATCTAGAAAAATCTCATTTTGATGCTAAGAAAATGTCTCATTTTGATATATAATTTAAAATCTCAAAAAATATTAGAGTGCTATTGGATCCGGTCAATATTTGGATTAATAATTGGGACTATCAAATTATCAAATCGGATATTTGCTAACTATTGACTGACTAACACCAGATCAACTCTTTGATCTTGATTCCTCAATGTGAACATATCAATTTTACTGCATACATTAGCACAATATCAATATGATATACGAATATTGAGATTTGAGACATACATTTGACAAAATCCCAATTAAAACATGATAAATCGTGTAAAAAATTATGGGTGTTTTTAATGTATTTGGAGTTTACCTTAACCTTGTCCATGAAAAATTCAGGTGCAACAATCTTCCTATGTTGAGCCCAAATCAAGCCATTGGACCTCAAAATGCCATTGCCAAGCATAGGTGCGAGTCTCTTGGTCACATATGAAGGCTTACCAAGATCCAAGGTAATAGATTGGTTCATTTCCTTAACTAGGTCTGCACGGTTTACATACAAATGTTGTTTGTTTCCTGTAGAATATGTGTATATTGGACCTGCATATATATATATATATCATTAATGCTCAAAAACTCAATTCTCATTCACAACAAACTAACTTTATTACTGTTCAATTTTAAACTTGTAATTATACAATATTCTCATAATACTAATTCAACAAGTTAGGCCTCGTTTAACAGCTATATGTTTAGCTAAAAAATCACTATAAGTTGTCATATTATCATTCTCTCTACTTTTTTACATATCTTTTCGTAGAAAGTCAAAAAAATTGTTAAAATAATTTGTTCCCAAACTAGACCTTAGTATGGAGGGGAAATTGTTTTTAGAATGGAAAATTTCATAGAATTTGAATTTACAGAAAGATAATGAAAATCTACAATGTATAAAAATAAATGGATGGGATTCTCTCAAATTTAAAATCTAAGCTTTACAGTCATGTTAGGACTCATGAGGCCTATCACGGGTTCTGTTTGATGATTCAAACTGTTTATTTTGTAAGGTTCTTTGTTTATATTATTCCTAGAAAAAATTAAATCGATTTGATAATCATAACATTTTTACTTTATTGCATTTGTTTCCAAAAAAATAGAGGGTCTATTTTTAAAAAATACTTGTCGTTTATTTTTTCGGAAACAAATGCGATAAGATGAAAATGTTACGATTATCAGATATACTTAATTTTTTGATGAAGGATATATAAAAAAAGTTCTACAAAATAAATAATTCAGATTATCAAAACAAAACTCGTGATAGATCCCATGGACTCCAACATGATGGTGAAATTCAAATTTTGAATTTAAAAGAATCCTAATCCAAATAAAATTATGTACATCCTCATTATGTGGGTTTTTATTTTGGAGTGTATCATATGCACGTCCAGTGCCTACTGCAGTTGTTTCCAACAGGTACAAAAGATATTTATCAAAATTCAGTTAAATTGATGCAAGAAAAAGTGTTCTTTTACTCATATACTTTTTGTGTTACGGTATAAATAATTGCTTTGTTTGTTTTCATTTTCAGAATTCATTTTTTAGAAAATTTTATTTTTTTATTTTCGTATTTTTTTTTGTTTTTACTGAATTTTTAAAAATATTTTAAACAATTTTTTTTAATTTTTAAATACACCTAACATAAATACACTTAAAAAATATAATATTTGTGAAAAAAATCTTTAAAAAATTCATTAAATACTAAAAATAATATATATATATAAATTCAGTACATTTTTCTTATTTTTGTGTATTTATTAATTTTTTAAAAAAATTTTTACAAATAATTTATTATTTAGATACATCTAAGTAAGATACATCTAAAAAAGTAAAAAAAATTCCTAAAATTTTAAAAATATTTGCTAAAAATAAAAAGAATATATAAAAAATAAAAAATTTAATTTTTAAAAAATTAAAACCAAATACACTAAATAGTTTTTTTTATTGGGTAAAAATAACAAATTAAAAACTTTATAAATGGACATTTGAAGTACAATTATATAGGACATCAGGATGTACAATTATGACAGGACAGGAGGATGTACAATCAATTATAACGTGGCAAAAAACCATCCATCTAAAATTTGTTTTTTTTGAATGACAACAATAATTAGCTCAAGAGATCCTTTTTGGAAGAAGGAGATCAATTTGTGTTTATATGTATACTAGCGCACGCAATTTAAATAATTAATAATAAAAGTAAATAACATAAAATTTAATATTATAATATATATATTATTTAAGTGATGAGTATTCATTGTTAATGGAATTTAAGGTCTTGGATTCAAAACTTAAAAACTTACTTATGTTGTGTATAATAATTTTTTTATTTTTTTTATTTTAAAATATATAAAGTTGTCACGTGACATAAGAAGAAGAAGGTTTTACTAAACCAATTTAGATCTTCACTTAATAATAGTATATAGGCATAGATTAACTAAGAATAAAAAATTTCATGTCATAATATATATGTTACTTAAGTAATAAATATATTTTTAATAAAACTCAAAGTCTTAGGTTCAAAACTCAAGACTAGCTTATACTGTGTATAATAATTTTTTTATTTTAACATATATATAATTGTTACGTGACATGAAGAGAAAAATGTTTCACTAAACCAATTTAGGCCTTTACTTAATAATAATATATAGGGGTTAAAGTCCTACCGGTCCCCCTTGCTCGTTCGTCTAATTTATTTATTTTAATTTTTCTTTTGCATGATTTATTAATTGAAAACATCACATATATGTTACCATAATATTTTGAGACTATTGAATAGATGAGTTACAACTCACATTAGTAAATGATTGAAGTGATGCATCCATAAACTAAAAAGTAAAACTATAATCAGGGGATATGGGGATGCTGCTGCGTAGCCTGCGCAACAGCGTCTGTTGTGCGGCAATTTGAGCTCATTTTGATAATCTAAACCGTTCACATTTTAGAATACGTCAAGTAAAATATGCCTCGCAAATTATATCAAGAAGGAAACAAAGTGTGCTGATATAATGAAGGACTAATTATCTTATCTACTTACCCTAGTTATATTTCTGTATGTATTTCAAAAGATGATAAAAGTACTTTCTATCTCAGAAGTGTAACTCCTTTTATTTACTATATGCTTTATTTAACCCCCTAAATTTTCTTCTTCTTCTTCTTCTTCTTCTTCTTCTTATTATTATTATATAAATAGATATGAGCACGTGATTATGTGTGCATCTCCATATCAATCTAGTTGGGAGTTTGTTTGGATATAATACTCTTTGTACTCATCATTTTCTTTATTAATGTAATATCTTCGTTTCATCAATAAAGATTTCTTTCTTTTCTTGATAAAAAAAATAAGCAAGATTATAGATCTAGAATTATTTATTCAAAATATATTTAGAAATAAGAAATAATTGCTCAAATTTAATTTACTAATGGACTACATATTTCATTAATTTAATCTCTATCACACAAATTAATTTTGGGTAAATTATGAGTTCCTCTGTTTGATTTGATAAAAAAAAAATAAAAATAAAAATAAAAAAATTGATTCCTAACTTTTTTGTATATACACAACAAACACTCAAACTGTGGATGGAGTTGCACATTATGATAATTGTAATTTGTATGAAAGAGTGACACATACCTATTTGAAAAGTAGGTTAAAAATTAATATTTTAATATTTTTTGATTTTTTAAAAAAAATATTAAAAAAAATAGAGAGATAATATAACTCAAAAAAATTAAAAAGACAAAAAATTAATTTTCAATCATATCGCCAAAATAGACCAAAGAAGTAAATGGATGAACATATTTTTGTCCCAAAAACTGAAGGAGAGACAAAAGAACCCACACAACAGAAGTGGTCCAAACCCAAAACAGTACTCTATAAAACCCCCCCTAATTTTTTTTTTTTTTTTTAAGGTTTTTTAAGTTAAAAAAAAAAAACCTTTGAAAAGGACCTTCACTTGCCACTTCACTTCACTTTTTTTTTTAATAAATAAATAAATAAATAATAGTGATTGCCCAAATCATTTTGAGAGACTCCTCTATAAAGTTGTCTGTTGTGACTGGAGAGTGAGATCAATAATAGGAGCAATTGAAACCCACAAAACTAACACACACACACACACTCTCTCTCTCTCTCTCTGCTAGATATGGTCTCTCTATACTTGACTTTGACATGATATTGTCTCCACAACTGACTCCCTCCCACACTCTCTTGCCATAAATGTTTTGTTTCAATAAGAATGCTGATTCTGAAGAATAATGTAGAGAAAATTTATTTTTTAATTTAGATATGCATTCAAAATAAATTTGAACAAAGCAATAATTTTTCTTTCTTTGTTTCTATATATATATTTTTCATAACATTATTGTTATCAATCCGGTCTCAAAATTTGGTGAATATTTAACTATGCCAACTAATGTTGCCCGAACTGAAAGTCCAATCCGAGCCAAGGTAATATTTTTTGTAAATTAATAATTCAAATTTTATTCACTTACTTACAGACCCAATATTATATCTAAGCAAAAAATTTAACCCAATGTTTAATTTGTAAATGTTTAGACAATATTAAGGTAGTGTTTGGAAACGTTTATATTTTTTTATTTTTGTTTATAAAAATAATTTAAACTACTTTTTGTTTATTTAAAAAAAAAAAAAAAAACTGCAAACAAGTTTGGTTTGAAAAAAAAAAAAAAAAAAACGTATTTTCTTTTTCACATTTGCTTTACAATGAAGCTCCTAGGGTTAGAGCTCTTGACCTTGCGCCAATTCCTTCCTTCTACTTTTCTTCCGCATTTCCTTCCACTTCCCTTTTGTGTTTATATCAATTTATAAACAAATGGAAATATCTTTTTTGAGTTTATGACTTTTGCCTTAATTTTTAATTTGAGGGAGCTTATTTATAAACTCAAAAGTTATCAAACAAGTTCATATAATAGTCTTTAAATTGTTTGTAAATATAAACAATAAAGAAAAACGTTACCAAACAGGCCCTAAAAAAAAGGGTGTCAAAGTAACACAAATTTATTGCTTAATTAGAAGAGTAGCTTTACAGTTAGTGGATTAAGCTCTAACTTTTTTTTTTTTGATCGGCATGGATTAAGCTCTAACTGAACACAATAAACAATTGTTTAACCAAATTAATGATCAAAATTTGATTTTTTCAAAACTATATTTGCATATATCTCTTTAATATTCGTAAAATTATTTTTAAATTTTCATACTACAATTGAACATTGACTTGAAATGACTTGGCAGGGTTGATTCAAAGGTTCATTCAATCCTGCTGTACATGCACCAGGTTTAGCTCACTCCATTTTGGACATTTGGACACCAAAAAAAACTTGGTCCCATTACATTGCCGACATATATCTAATAAATGGGTACACATACATACATATAAATATCATTTGGCAATAAAATGAATTAATTGATAGTTTAGCCTCCATAAATTAATCTACTAAATCAATTCAACTTGAATCTAGATCATAAATGTGCAAAAATTTATTTAGTACTCCTCAAACATTGGTTCAACTTTATGGTTTTGGAGTGATTATTTAGTACTCTTAGAATATTGTTTCACTCAGGCCACACCTTCATATGGTTTCAGAACATAGAAGTATATACTTGTTGATTTTTTGCACTTTTCATTTAACTTGTTTGCACTTTACTTTCTTAAACTTCAAAACTTAACAGTTAATCATTTCAAAATATTATTTTATTATATTTAATACCTTATGTTAGAATTTTGTTAAAAATTAAAACGGAATCAGGTCATGTATAAAACACATGACACACTTGTTAATTTTTAAAATAATAATACATTTATCTAGTGATCTTATTTGCGTTTTGCCTATTTTATTTTAGTGGCAAAGTACAAATGAAATCACTAGATAAGGAGTATTATTATTCTAAAAAATCAATAAACACATTACCTGATTTTGTGTAAATTCTTAATTAAATCCTAACATAAGAGGTTAAGTGTAACGAGATAATATTTTAAGTCTTGAAGTTCAAAGAACAAATTATAAATAAAGTATAATTTAAGAAAATTTACTGTAATTTACCATTCCATAGAGAAATTCTGTTTTTTGTTTTCTACTTCAAGATTTATCCTCATCCTTTTGTCTGCTTTCTTCCTTTCGAAAAGTTCAAAGAACAAATTATAAATAAAGTATAATTTAAGAAAATTTACAGTAATTTACCATTCCTTTTTGTTTTCTACTTCAAGATTTATCCTCCTCCTTTTGTCTGCTTTCTTCCTTTCGAAATCACAAGTTGGATGTATTCAAAATTGGCATGCACATAATTACAGTGGATGGCATATGGAAAATAATGAACATTCCAATGTTTAATTTCCTCTAATTTTGTTTCTTTATTTGCTCTATTTTATTTATATTCATGCACTTAATTATATAATTATTTATTTAGTTAACTGTATTGTCTAATATATATATATATATATATATATTATGACACTTTTGCTTTGTGTGATCAACACAGTGAAAAAATAGCATATTCTAACTAGACCAGCCTCTTTGGTTGTATTTTCCTACTTGGTTTTTCATTTTCATGCTTTCGAAAAAAAAAAAAATTCCAAGCAAGCACATCTTTTTTATTTTTGTGCAAAAACAATTTAAAAATATTATTTGGTGTTTTTTAAAAAGTGTAGGTTCAATCTGTTTAGTTTAATTTTCATAATCAACTTTTTGAAATATTTTCAAAAAAGCTAAAAACCAATTTGGTCTAAAATAAAAATTAAAATACACTTAAAAATTTCACATGATTTTAACTTTTTTTTAGGGTCAGAAAAAGATAAAATTTTGAAAGTGATTTTGATGGTGAACTAGCTGACATATATATGTGGGTTTGGAAAAACTAAACCAAATATCACACCATTAATGTTTTCTTTTCACTTTCTGAATAGATAAACTATCTAGAAAGTGAAATAATAAAGCATATGGGATCGAAACTTTGGGCCCACAATTTCTTTCATAATTGAATGTCCAGAAAGAAACTTGACTATAAACAAAGTAGAAAGTAAAGAATGTTTCGTAATTAGAGAGAAGCTTGACTCTGAAAAAAAAAATTAAGAGAGATAAAATCAAAAAAATGCTAAGTTACCGTATTCTTTTCTCCATTGTTCGAAATAGGGGAAGAGGGTGGAAGTGTAGTCGTGGGCGATGAATTCGCCGTGGTTTGAAGCCTTCACTGCCATTGATGTCTGAATTTTCTGCATCTGAGGGACATTCCCATAGAGAAGGGAAGGTTGAGGCCCTTTGATTCCTTGCTTTCGGAGCTTCCATCGGAGCCTTTGAGGTTTTAACCATATAATGTTAAAGAGGTACAAGAAAAGGCAAACCAGAAGAGCTGCAAAAGCCATTAAAGAGAAGCTTTGCACAACAAAGAAAATAGCAAGAAGAAGAAGAAGAAGAAGCATAGGGGACTTCATTATTTTTTTCTCTCTTAATTTGGTTCTACTTGTGTTAGGCTCATATGTTACTTGCTGGAAGTATAGTTTATATAAACATGGGAGCACCACTTGTACTATTTTATTGAAAATTTACTATACACACTTCTAAAAATGTGCATACTATATGCTTTTCTTATTATTTTTACTTTGAATCTAAAAAAAAAAAAAAAAAGTAATTTATAAATTTAATTTGTATATATAAAGTACATTTAGAATGTTGTAGTAGTGATAAAAAATGAGTGAGACCTCTAAAATTGGAGCTCTAAAGGGGCATTAATTTGTCCTTTTTCACCTCCTGTTTTGTCTTTTACCTTCCTCTGTTTTTTTTTTTTAAAATAGTAACAGCTCATTAGAGCTGCTTTTGAGCAGCTCTAATTAGAGCTCTCTAACAAAGCCCAGTAGTGATATATTTGTAATTATGAACAATACTAATGAACGTTTTAACTACAGTTGAAAATATCATACAAGGTATATAATTTTAGAAATTTTGTTTATTACATATAAAAAATAAAATAAAATTGAACCACTAATAATAGTTACATTAAGTCATGACTAATACGAACAAACTCTACTTTAGAAGATGACCGCATACCATAATGTGATGTAACTAACTTTGATTTTTGTTAATTTGCTAGCCTCACTCTCACAATATATAACTCAACCACATACCACAAAAGTTAGTAACCAACATCAATTTGGATTAAAGCATGCATATCATATACACATATATCTTGTATTTTTTAACATGACCCTACTTTGCAGAGAAACAATAAAGCTACAGACCCAAAAAAGTTAATGGGAAAATAACTAAGAATTTATAAGTGTACTTGAGATTCAATGACTGTTTTGTGAGGTCTAAGCACATAATAAATCTAAACTATACATTAATGTTTTTGAAATAAAATTTTAGATAAAATTTATATATAATAGGATTGAAGAAAAATAATATTTGCATTTTCATACGAGTGATAAGATGACAAAGAAAGAAGTCGGAGAGATTTAAGAGCAGCACTCAAGGAAAAAACATAAGAATAATAATTCCAATAATTGTCAAATGTATAGCAAGATCTTCCAAAATCTTCACTCAACCATATCTCAAAATTCATGACAAATTATAGGGTTGTCAAAATTTGACAACTTTTTTTTATTATTATTTTGATATTTTGCAGAAAAAAAAAATTATTTTCACAGTATAACAAAATTGTTAAATTGTAATATTTTAACACTGTAATATATTAAAATAACAAAATTTGACTTTAACATTGATATTGTAGCATCATTCACTGGAGATGCTGTATATTTGTCTTTATATAAATCCGTAATATATCATATAATATGTCTATATTATACTATATGTGTCTTATTAATTCATGAGATATTATTTTTTAGCAAGTAGATAGAAGGCAACAAATGAGAAAAGTGGCATATGCTGACGCAGCCTAAATGCTTATATATATATATATATATATATCATCTTGAAGGGAAATTCTATAATACACATATAAAATGGGGTGTGTACCATATCTATGCCTAATTATAAGGTTTTTGATTTTTTATTATGACTTGCTAAAGTATTAATTATGATTTGATTATGATTAATTGTAGTGTTAGTTATACATTGATTATGATTTATTGTGATTAATATTTTCATTATGATTCACAAGATATTTGGTTGTAGCTCATGTGCTATTTAGTTATGATTAATTATATATTTTTTAGTTATGACTAAAAGTAATTTAATTATAACATCTGTTAGGTTTTTGTTCTTAGTAATCTCCGTTTGACAAAATTCCTTTTAGTTGTAATTATGTTCAACTTTTATTGCAGTAAGGCTATGAGTTTTTAGATGCGAATCCAACCTGAATTGTGCCTTGTAGAGAAGTTTGTGGTGTTAATTCTTTTATATTTGCCACTTCGCTGACTATGTCGGAGATCTAACTACCCGGTTATTGCAAGAGTCTAGGGGACAACGCCCCTAGGCGGGTCTGGGGCAGGGCCCCCGAAGCAAAATACAAAATTGCAATCGAAGTTGGTTTTCCGCTCGAACGGAGATGCAATTTGTTCAGAAGTTTCACCCGCTTGCAAAAGTACTAAGAGTTGTTTATTCTCGCTCGAGTGGCCATTCCTGCACTCGAGCGTAGATCCGCTCGAGCGGAGATCGCGGATCAGTTTTCTATAAATATGTGGTTTCATTCGATTTTAGGGTATGGCTTCCAGATCTTGTTCTTGGGTATTAGAGTTTTTATCTGGAGTTTCTTTGCTTATTTTCCTTTGATGTCTGTGAGAGATTAATCATGAATTGAGTGAATTATATCAAAAAGTTTGTTTGTTTTATTTATTCAATACAAAAGAAAGAGAGTTGTTTTTCGGTGGATTCCATGGAATTTGGGCTTGAAGCTTTGGTGGATTCTGGGGTGGATCGTCGTGGATTCGACATCTGCGTTATGGATTCAACGTTGGGCAAGACAATTCTGAGGTGAAGACCGTGGTGGAAGAGGCATATAGGGGTTGGTTCAATTCGGGCGTGGATTTGCTAGGTAATTGAGAGTACACTTGTATAATTCTTTTTGTTTTCTTAATGGATTGTTTTGTGGCTTTTGCCAATGATTTTTTTTTTATCACAATTGGAGGCGCTCCAATTGTGATTTTTCCAGGTTAAAATCGTTGTGTCGATTTGTCTTGATTGTTTGATTGGGATTGTTATTTATTGGTTAAAATTGATACATAATCACAAATCAATATTTAGGGAATTTCTAGAGTTTTCAACATCTATAATAATAAACACCACAAATATCATAATTTATACATGAGACGCACCCTTCTGAAGATGTGCATGTTGGAAATTATTTATTAAATAAGGGAATTGTGTGTATTTAAAATAATAAAATAATGACTAGAATAAAAGTAAAGTCTAAAAATTATTTTCTCAAAATTATTTTTGGAAAAACACAAGTAACAAAGAAATTCTTGTTTAAGTATAAAACAAGAAAAAGATCACAAATTGTAAATTAAATAAAATAAAATAAAGGAACTTACAGAATGTAGATCAAACAAAGTGCAAAAATAAAGAAAAGCTGAGACGTGTGTTGGACACACTTTCCTTAAGATCGTTATATCATCGCCACGGTGCTTGAGAATAAATGAGACCAACCTCCCAGGATGCAACGACTATACCACAGAATTGCAGCACTACAAATTTGGGTCAGGCAAACAGACTATGCTGAACTCGCTCTCTCACACAGAAAATAGAGTATGAAAATATGCAGAAGTATGCACGGAATGAGAGCAGAAAAACGAATGAAAGAATTGCTGGACAGGGTCTCAATTTATAGGTTCTGTGGTGACTGTTTGAATGGGTTTGGAGACTGTCTGAGCAAGTGCGAATCTACAAAACCGCCAGAGTGAAGAGAGGTGATCGAAGAAATGAAGAGAAGGCACTGTTTCAGATTTGAATTCCTATAAAAGATTTTGAAAAAACTCAAACGAATTTTGTCCAAAAAATTAAAATTAGGACTTGACCCACAACCTACACCACGTGCCCGGCCGGATGGTGTTGGCTGCGGCGGCACGCGCGTGTGGTGTTTGGCTCAATCCATGCTTGATCCACAACTCTCCCCTTCACAAAACTTGGGTGCCCCCTTGGGGCCCATCCCAAGTGTGCTAACCTAGAGTTTATATACTCATATAAATTCTTTCCTTATTTTAATGTGGGACAAGCTATTAATGAGCAAACCCACTTTGTCTTTTCAACTTCCATTTTTACAAACCCAAAAATGACGTTAACTTCCCATTCACATGGAAATATTTTTGATGAACCATCTTTGAAGCACGATTCACTACGTGGAAAAGAACACGTCATCACTCGGCCCCACCTCAAAAGGCACATGAGTCCCGCTTCAATTTGAGCTTAAAGTTGCCCAACAATAAGCCTAAAAAACTCAAATTTCCAATAATCTCCCACATGAATGGAGTTAACAGAAACGGACATGCAACAATATGCAAAAAAATGCTAGAGAGTACATTAAGGAGATACTTGCTTCGAGATAAGTAGTTTTTGGCTTTGAACCTTTCCTAATAAGAATCTATCGAACTTACTAGCTATCCAGTGGATGTAATGCCTTGAAATATTCAGCCGTTGGTGTAAGCCAAGGCAATAGATTGCACACAAAGTACTACCAGACACAGTCTTATTCTACGGTTGTGTTCATTTTGACCTTGAACAATATTTGATTCAGTGAGTGCTCTACAGAATTCAACTTGTTAATTCTCATAGAACCGACCTAGTTCACACTCACATAGGTGATTCCCATTAAGAGTGTCATGTCACATCCACTTGGATAACCAAGATATAAAAATTATTAAAAGCAAATCTTGACAACACTACAGGGATTACTCTTCTTATCATAGAAATGGATACGAAAGTAAACATCTCTAATGATTGGGGAATCTTTATAATTCGGTTGTCCCATTGAACCAAGTTCTTGGGATCTCTAGTCTTTTAGGTTGGGTTGCCATTATGGCGATTCTTAGTTAATAGGCTTCAATCTAATTTCCCTCGATAAACTAAACACTTACTCTCTGGCTATCCCTTTTGCGAACGGATTTGCAATATTATCTCTAAACCTTATATAGTCAATGAGAGCAACTGCCTAACAATATTATGTCGTCGACGAATATGTCCAAACTTACTGTTATACATATGATTTTGTGCCCATTTTATTGCTACTTCATTATCACAGTGTATGTATAGCTGGTACGGGGTTTGGCCACATCGGAATATCTTCTAGGAAATTTCAAAGCCACTTTGTTTCTTCTCCTATTTTATTCAAATCGATAAACTCTGACTCCATTGTGGACCTCGTGATACAAGTCTTCTTGGAGGATTTCCAAGAGATTGTTGTCTCCCAGGGTAAATAAATATCCACTCGTGGATTTTGAGTCATTAGTATCCGATATCCAATTTGCATCGTTGTACCCTTCAAGTAGTGTTAGATATCTCGTATAATACAATCCATAATTTTGGGTATGTCTTAGATATCTAAGTACACTAATTATAGCTATCCGATGATCCTTCTCTGGATTACTTGTGTACCTACTCAACTTGCTGACTACATCCTTCTCTGGATTATAGCTATCCCAAGATACAATGATCTTCACAAATTTGTAGTAGCACTTCAAACAAATTTGTACGGCGAACCAAACCTGTGTCCTATACTCTCTTTGTTTTTTCCTAAAATTATATATATATATATATATATATGAAGAATATATGCACTAGAGCAAAGTTAGACAACAAAAGATGGGATTTTCAGATTGATTTTCGGATTGGAAAAGTGCTGGAATATGGTATGTATTTATAGGCAAAACTACTGTCCGAACAGATACTAAAACTTGAATGAACAGATGTGATTTCAAATGAACAGGTGCACACAGGAACTGAACAGATAAGTGTTGTAGTTGCTAAACCTGTCTCGCCAGTTTTCAATTTTGAATCTGTCCGAAATTAAACCTGTTCGGGTTCAACAGATAAAACCTGTTTGGATTGTTTTAATAGTTGTGGAATTTATCTGAAAGAGGCACAATATTATGAACAAAATTTTTGAATTTCAAATTCAAATTTAGAATTAAATTCCCGTAATAATTTTGAAATAAATTCAAAAGAATTTTTATTCAAAAAATTAATACAAGAACCGACCCAACCCCCAACCCACACCCGCGCCCAACACGGCCGGTCGGCGGCGGTGCGGGTGTGGTGGTTTGGGTTAAGGTTCACTTTGTCTATAATTCCTCCATTCTACAAACTTGGGGTGCCCCTTGGGGCCCAACCCACGTGTTGTAGTCTAAAGCTTATATACTCACAAAAGCTTTCTTCAATTTTCAATGTGGGAGAACCCATATAAGGAAACTCACATTTAATTCTTGAATTTGTTCAATTCCATGAACTTGAAAACGACGTCAACTTCTCATTCACTCATAAATGGTTTTGACGAACCATCTTCACCGTGTGACTTGCCACGCGATAAGGAACACTTCACCTCTTCGGACCCACCCTAAAAGAGGTTTGGGGCCCACTCCATTTTGGGCTCAAAGTTGGCCCAAAATAAGCCTTATAAAACAATTTTTCCAACAATCCCCCACATGAATCGAATTTGACAGAGAGAAAATGTAACAACATGATCTAATTATAGAGAGTACAGAAAATCGAAATATTTTGCAAAGGATAGGTAGTTTTTGGCTTTGAACCTTTCTTTGTGAGACACTATCGGATTTACTAGCTAACCAGTGAATATGATGTCTTGAACTGTTCAGCCGTTTATGTAAATCAAGACAATATAACTCACACAGTATATTCCCAGACACAGTTTAGTTCTCACTATTGTGTTCATTTTGGCACTGAACAACCTGGTCTTTCATGAGTGCTCTAGAGAATTGTAGCCCTTCACAAATCTCATAGAATCGGCCCAGTTCACACTCACATAGGTGATTCTTATGAAGAGTATCTTGCCATACTCCACTAGGTTTACCTAGATATAAGAATCATTAAAATTTTACTTAACCTAAAACGCTACAGACATCACTATTTCATCCTAGAAATGGGTAGGAGTTGGACTCCCCAATGATCCTTTTGAGTCATACACAACTTGATTGTCCCTTTGAACCTAGATCTTGGGATCTCCAGTCAACTAGGTTGGGTTGCCGTTGTGGTAACTCTTATTTAATAGGCTTAAGTCACATTCCCATCGATGAATTCTCAACTAACTCTCTTGCTAACCCTTTGGTTAGTGGATCCGCTATGTTGTTTTTAGACTTCACACATTCAATGAAAATAATTCATTAGAGAGTAGTTGTATCACGGTGTTATATCGACGACGAATGTGTCGTGACTTACTGTTATACATATGACTCTGTGCTCTACCTATTGTTGATTGACTATCGCAATGTATGCAAATAGCAGGCACCAGTTTTGGCCATATTGGAATATCTTCAAGAAAGTGGCAAAGTCATTCTGCTTCTTCCCCAACTTTATCTAAAGCTATAAATTTTGATTCCATAGTAGACCTAGCAATACAAGTCTGTTTGGAAGATTTCCAAGATACAGCTGCCTTACCAAGAGTAAAAACATACCCACTAGTGGACTTTGAGTCTCTAGTATCTAATATCCAGTTTGCATCATAGTATCCTTCAAGTACTGCTGGATATCTAGTATAATTCAGCCCAATGTTACGAGTAAATCGGAGATATCTTAGAACCCTTATAATTGCTTTCCAGTGTTCTACTCCTGGGTTACTCGTATATCTACTTAATTTACTTACTGCATAAGCTATATCTGAGCGAGTACAGTTCATCAAGTACATTAAGCTTCCAATAATTTGGGCATACTCTAATTGAGAAATACTTTCTTGTGCATTTTTAGAAAGAAACAAATTAAAATCTACAGGTGTTCTAGCAAGATGATCATCATCTTTGCTGAATTTGTAAAGTATTTTCTCAATATAATGAGATTGTGACAAAGCATATCCTTCTAATATTTTGGTAATTTTCATACCAAGAATTACATCAGCAAAGCCCGTGTCCTTCATGTCAAAATGTTTATTTAACATTTTATTGGTAGTTTTAATCATTTCATTATTACTACCTATGATGAGCATATCATCTACATAAAGACATACAATGACATAGCATTTGTCTGTGTTTTTAATATAAACACATTTGTCACACTCATTAATTTTAAAACCATTTGACATCATTGCCTTGTTAAATTTCTCCTACCATTGCTTTGGCGCTTGTTTTAAACCATATAATGATTTAACCAATTTACACACTTTCTTTTCTTTCCTTGGAACATAAAATACTTCTGGTTGTTCCATGCAAATTTCTTCATCTAACTCACCATTTAAGAAAGTGGTTTTCACATCCATTTGATGAATTTCTAGATTGTATAGAGATGCAATGGCAATTAACATTCTAATGGATGTTATTCTAGTAACCGGTAAGTATGTCTCAAAGTAATCTAGACCTTCTTTTTATCTAAAACATTTGACCACAAGTCTTGCCTTGTATTTGTCAATTGATCCATCTGCTTTCATTTTTCTTTTGAAAATCCACTTGTATCAAAGAGGTTTACAACCTGGTGGCAAATCCACCAATTCCCAAGTGTGATTTTGCAAGATGGATTCAACTTCACTATTGGTAGCTTCTTTCCATAAAGGAGCTTCAGGACTGGACATAGCCTCTTTAAAAGTTAAAGGCTTATTTTCTAACAAATATGATAGAAAATTTGGATCAAAAGATTTTGAGGTTCTAGCACGTTTACTACGCCTAGGTTCCTCTTCCTCATTTTGATCTAACTCTTGCTCTTGATCATGTTCTTGATCATTACTAGTAATAGCTTCAAAAAATCTTTTATTAGTACTAGTATCTTGTCCAGTCTTATTTGGAAATACATGTTCAAAGAATGATGCATTCCGAGACTCAATAATAGTATTTACATACATTTCGGTATGTTCTGATTTATAAATTAAAAACCGACATGCACTACTATTCTTGGCATAACCAATGAAAATGCAATCAATGGTCTTAGGACCTATCTTAGTCTTTTTAGGACTAGGAATAGCCACTTTAGCCAAACCCCCCATACTTTTAAGTATTTGCACGATGGTACTCTTCCATGGCACAACTCATAAGGTGTTTGATTCACTTTCTTTCGCGGTACTTTATTTAAAATATAATTAGCAGAAAGTATTGCTTCCCCCCACAAGTTCTGAGATAATCCAGAACTGATTAACATGGCATTCATCATTTCTTTTAAAGTCCTATTTTTCCTTTCAACAATTCCATTTTGCTGAGGTGAGTAAGGAGTGGTGGTTTGATGAATTATTCCATGTTCTTTACAAAATTCACCAAAAGGTGATTCATATTCACCACCTCTATCACTTCTTAGTTTTTTGATTTTCTTACCAAGTCGATTTTCAACTTCATTCTTATATTGAATGAAAATTTCCAAAGCTTCATCCATGGTTCGAATTAAATAAACATAACTATATCTAGTATAGTCATCTATGAAAGTAATAAGATAATTTTTTCCCACCTCTGGTTTGAATTGATTTAAAATCACAAATGTCACTATGAATTAATTCAAGTGGTTCTGTACTTCTTTCAATTGAATGAAAAGGAGTTTTAGATAATTTTGCTTCAACATAAATTTCACATTTATGATTTGAATCAATGTCAAATTTAGGTAAACATTCCATATTAATTAATCTATGTAAAGATCCATAATTAAAATGTCCTAGTCTACTATGCCATAAATTTGAAGACTCAAGCAAATAAGAAAAATATGTATTTTTATTAATAACTAAGGGTACAACGGTCATTACATTCATCTTGAAAAGGCCATCAGACATGTAACATTTTCCTACATACATCTCATTTTTAGTAAGTACAAATTTATCACTCTCACATACTAGCCTAAACCTATTCTTACTCAACAAAGATCCGGAAGCAAGATTCTTGTGAATGTCCGGTACATGCAGCACATTGTTGAGAGTGAGTTCCTTTCCAGATGTCATCTTGAGTACAATCTTTCCTTGTCCTTCAACTTTGGAAGTTGATGAGTTGCCCATAAAAAGTTGTTCACCATTGTCCACTGTAGTATAAGATGTGAACATCTTTTTGTCAACACAGATATAGCGAGTAGCACCAGTGTCCACCCACCATTCATTGAGATTTTTGACAAAGTTTGCCTCGGAAACAACTGCAGAAACATTTATGACATCTACACCATTGAAAATTTTATCTATTTTGGTCATATAGGCTTGAGCAGGTTTCTTGCTTGTTCTTCTTTTGCTTTTGCCTTTGCTACGGCAATCTTTGGCCCGATGTCCCTCTTTGTCACAGATGTAACACTTGCCATTAAAATTGTACTTTTTATTTCCCCTCCCCCCCTTTAGAGCCTTGTGATGAACTTTCTCCAGAAGACTTTCGTTTCTTGGTTTTTGAAGCATGTTCCACCACATTTGCCTTAGACTCCATAGGATGTTTACCAGCCCGCTTTTCAGAATTGCGATTGTCCTCCTCAATCCTCAAACGCACAATTAATTCTTCCAAAGACATTTCTTTGCGCTTATGTTTGAGGTAGTTCTTGAATTCCTTCCAGTCTTGTGGTAATTTCTCAATTAAAGCTGCAACTTGGAAGGATTCACTGAGAGACATGCCTTCTGCGTGAATGTCATGCACAATGAGTTGGAGATCTTGAACTTGGCTGATCACAGTCTTAGAATCATCCATTACAAAGTTTAAGAATTTGCCAACCACAAATTTCTTTGAGTCGACATCTTCTGTTTTGTATTTTTTCTCCAAAAATTCCTAGAGTTCCTTTGCTGTTTTGATAGGACTGTAGACATTGTATAATGTGTTGTCAAGTCCGTTCAAGATGTAGTTTCGGCAAAGGAAATCGGCATGTTTCCAAGTATCAACCGCAGCAACCACTTGCCGGTCGGTTTCATCCTCTTTCAAAATAGGAGCATCCTCACGGAGGAAACGAGCCAGGTTTAGAGTTGTAAGATAGAACAACATTTTCTGTTGCCATCTTTTAAAATTAGTTCCTAAGAACTTCTCTGGCTTCTCACTGTGATTTACCGGTACTGTCACAACAGGAGAAGGGGTTGGCGCAATTGTAGCCACCACAGTAGTACTTGTTTAAGCATTTGTTTCAGCAGCCATTAATTCTAAATTATAAAACAAAATTATAATTAGAATTTATACTACACAGAAAATTAATTCAAATTCATAGAATTAAATTCTATAAAAATAAAAGAAACAAAAATGTAACTTTTATTTTTCAATTAAGTTGGAAATAAAATAAAATTTTATTTAACCAAATTAATTCTACACATAAAATTAAATTTCTGTAACACTTCAATAATAAATAAATAAATAATTGAAACAGAATTTTTTAATTATGAACACTCATAAATAAATTAAGAAAACCAAAATTAATTTCTGATAAAATTCTACAAATAAATATTCTGAATTGTTAATGACACCAGTATATTACTACTAGTTGTCAAAGAAAATAGACAGTATATTACTACTATCTGTCAAATAGCACATAATCACTATTTGTTTTTTCAACCAGAATATTATATTGTAAATTCACAGAGAATAATTTCTATAAAAGGAAAAAGAGAAAGAGAAACAAACGAAAAATTCTGTAAACAAAATAATTCTAATCTGTCTTAAGATTGTTGGAACAATCTTCTGTGTATAAATAAAATAAATTGAAACTAATTCAAACAAAATAAAATAAAACTTACAGAATTTATTTTGTCGAACCAAAGAAAAATAAAAGACCAAGCCGAGTGTGTGACACTCTGTCTTTAAGACAGATTCACCCCGCTACGATGCTTATGGTTGTGTGGCGTCTATCTCCTAGGATACAATGATCTTCACAAATTTGTAGTAGCACTTCAAACAAATTTGTACGGCGAACCAAATCTGTGTCCTATACTCTTTTTGTTTTTTTCTAAAATTATATATATATATATATATATATATGAAGAATATATGCACTAGAGCAAAGTTAGACAGCAAAAGATGGGATTTTCAGATTGATTTTCGGATTGGAAAAGTGCTGGAATATGGTATGTATTTATAGGAAAAACTGATGTCCGAACAGGTACTAAAACTTGAATGAACAGATGTGATTTCAAATAAACAGGTGCACACAGGAACTGAACAGATAACTGCTATAGTTGCTAAACCTGTCTGGCCAGTTTTCAATTTTGAATCTATCTGAAATTAAACCTGTTCGGGTTCAACAGATAAGACCTGTTTGGATTGTTTTAATAGTTGTGGAATTTATCTGAAAGAGGCACAATATTATGAACAAAATTTTTGAATTTCAAATTCAAATTTGGAATTAAATTCCCGTAATAATTTTGAAATAAATTCAAAAGAATTTTTGTTCAAAAAATTAATATAAGAATCGACTCAACCCCCAACCGCCACCCGTGCCCAGCACAGTCGGTCAGCAACGGCGCGCGTGTGGTGGTTTGGGTTAAGATTCACTTTGTCTATAATTCCTCCCTTCTACAAACTTGGGGTGTCCCTTGGGGCCCAACCCAAGTGTTGTAGTCTAGAGCTTATATACTTACAAAAGTTTTCTTCAATTTTCAATGTGGGAGAACCCATATAAGGAAACCCACATTTAATTCTTGAATTTGTTCAATTCCACGAACTCAAAAACGACGTCAACTTCTCATTCACTCATAAATGATTTTGACGAACCGTCTTCACCTCTTCAGACCCACCCCAAAAGAGGTTTGGGGGCCACTCCATTTTGGGCTCAAAGTTGGCCCAAAATAAGCCTTATAAACCAAATTTTCCAACAAGTTGTATTTTGTGTTTGTAAGTTTTGGAATTATGATTTGAATGTAGAAAATTTGTTTGCTTATGAATTTTAAAAATAGTTTTGAATTGAGTTTGAAATTTTTGATGTGACATATGATATTTGATTAAAAAATTTACAACTCATAACCAAACACATAACCTAAAATTTTATTCAAAACTCAAAACAAAAATTTTAAAAAAATTCGAAAATATTTTTTATTTAAAATATAAAAATAACATGTGCCAAAAAAAACACTAACGCTGTTCCGATCAATCAACTGGACGTTCAGAGGACGTGTTTTCAAAAGTAGATGTGAAATTAATTTTTAAAAACTCTTATCAAACATCACACTTAAATTAAAAAATAAAATTGAGTTTTGAACGTTACACCAAACACAATCATAAATTTTTTTTTTTTTTGTTCCAAACTCAACTGTCGTGCAATTTTCCTTAAATCTAAAGCATTTGTGTCAGGATGTCACGCGAAGCATGCCTTGTAGACTGAACTACAACGTGCAACTATAACGTGCAGCAATGCTGGGGATCTTCTGTGGGGTGACTTCCAGCACCTCTACTTTCAAGCGAGGGATTGTAAAAGTAAGATAGAAAATAAATAAATAAATAAAATAAAATAAAAAATAAAATTTGAATCAATCAAAAACCAGTTAGGGTGTTGGAATCACCACACTGGTCCAAGTCATTTTTGCTATAACATGTGTGTCAATGTAATGTAAGAAGTTTTCAGGTATCATAAAATAAAAACAATAATATTATGTAATTCAAATTTTGTAGCTCAAAAGTGGTTCAAATAGTCAAAACGATGTCGTTTTGAGTACAGAACAATATCGTTTTGACCATTTGAACCACTTTTGAGACACAAAATTTAAATTACGAGACATTTTTCAAATAAAAAAAAAATAAATAAATGTGGTATTCTAATCAAAAAGAGTGTGTCGCCGAGAGTTACCGGTGATTTGATGTGATTTGACTCTTTTATATATATATATATAACTAACAGGTGATGTGATGAAATTATTTGGTAGTTACAGGGCAAGGGTCATGTGATATCCCAAATGTGTTGTGATTAATAAAAGTAGGATTTATAATTTTGTATTGAAAAATGATGTAGACCACTAATTAGTGGTTGCTCTAATTATATGGTAGTGGGTGGGACCCACTACCACATGTATTTTGTGTCTTAGTTTCTTTCTGTTTTTTTTTTTTTTGCTTTCCACATCATTAGTGGTGGTATTAGTAGTAGGAATTTAGTGGTCTGTAGCATTGTTGTTTCGTATTAAGGCCTCGTTTGGGAACAGACTAATTTAGTAACTTTTTGGTTATTTGGCTAAAATATGAGCTAAAAAAAATTAGTATATTTGGGATGACCTTTTAGTTTTTTACGAAAAGATGTGCAAAAAGTAGAGAGAAAAGAGAATCTTTGACTTTTTAGTATGGGTTGTTGGCTTTTTGATTTTTTTAGTGATTTTTTGACTTTTTGACTAAAAAAGTCACTTGCCAAACGAGGCCTAAGTGATTGAGAAATAATAAAGGCATGGTGGTTTGTGATTGACGAGGGATATGGTCAAGTGAAGGATATGATGTATTTAAAATATAAAAGAGAGAATAATTTTTAAGAATTGAATGTGACCTGTTTAGCAGGTAATATTTTGAATAGTAAGTTTATCATAATAAATAATAAGTGAGTGAATACTAAATAGTAAGTATGTTTGTAGCAAATAATAAATTTGTATCAGTTTTTTAATTTTAAAATTAATTAAAACTACTTTGCTTTTTGAAAAATCATCTTACTTTTCTACTTAACTTTACTTTTGATTCATCTAATGACCAGCATTTATGTTATCTAAATCCAGTGATTTATATTTTTTTTTAATGTACCATGCATAGAAACCACCTTTTTGTGTGATAGAATTTTCGAGAATACGATAGAATATGTTAAAAATCTTAAACCCAATAATAATCATAATAATTACAGCAACGAGGTGTTGGAATCGCAGGACCACTTTACTATGGTCATGTTAATGATAATTCATTGGATTATTAATAAATTTTAAATATACATAAATAAATAGAATTTTAATAAAAATTTTATATATTTTAGTACATTTTTAGGCACCTATAAATTTTAGGAGAAATTACTATTCATATTTGTTAATTAGATTATCCAGTTTAGCTCGATGCTAGTAATATAATTCGTTCATTTGGTAGGTCTCACGTGTATATTATTTATGAAAAAAATTAAATCGATCGATAATTATAATCATATTTTTTTCACACTTTTTTTGTAAATAAAACCTACTATTTTTATTTTCAAAATTATTCTCACTGTCCATTTTTTAAAAGAAAAATATAAACAAAATATGAGTATAATCATCAGATCAATCTAATTTTTCATAAACAATTACAAATAAGAATTTTAAAAATACGCAAATTAAATTATTATAATCGAGCCCATAGTGGGCCCACGAGTTGAATTACTCAACTCTAAATTTTATTAACCACTCAAAAGTTGAGATTAACATTTCTCCCATTAGCAATGCCAAAGGAAACCAGGACATGAAAGATTAGACCGAACCTGTCTTAAGTTTATAAATTGATTTAATTTTTTTTTATAAATAATTCACATATAAGAGTCTAAAAATAAATAAATTAGATTATCCAAATCAGACGTGTAATAAGCACGCATATCAAATTAGATAGTAAACTGAAGAAGTGCTAGCTCTAAATTAGTCACCACTCAAAAGTTGAGATTAACAATTTTCCCATTCATTAATTCCCCCGAATCCTAATTGGAGCATACACATCACACACGTCACTCCACTTCATCAAGACCAATCATCTTCAAATCTTATATATTACAAATTGATCTAAAAGTTTGAAAATTTTAAAAAAAATATAAATATTAAAAAAAATTATAATTGTGTAGGCTCTGATAAGTAATAATTATATGCATTTAATTACAATACTAAGAGCTGAAATAAAAGATAGTTTAGACTATATTTCTGAATTAGAAAGTAAATTAAGTAGATTAAATTCTCTTTTGGCTATTGCTTCCGGACAATCTATAATAAATTATAACTAGAGAATTGTTAGTGTTAAAAATAAAATATCCTTAGAAAAGACAAGTGTAGAGTACCAATGGAAACTTTTACAAGAGTTAATATTTAATTAGATCCGCAAGTCTGCAATTGAAATTGGTATCAGAGCCCGGTTTCTTGGTCTTGCCAATAACATCTGCATGAGTATTAAATGTAGTGAAGAAATGAAATCCGATAACTTAAATAATAGTACTTCCTTACAAATAATAATAGAACAAAAAAATACTTTAATTAGATTATTAAAAGAAATTAATGAAAGACTTAGAACTAATCAATTAGAAATAATAAACGAAATCAGACATTTTATACCAGATCCAGAAAAACAAAAAGAATTAGATCTATACCCATACCATATAAAGGAAATAATCCAAAAGAACCATTTGAATTAATTTCACCGGAAAACCAAAAAGATAATGGAGTTAACTATAGCCTAAAATATTTAGAAGAAATGGCTGAAAAGGAAAATGATAATGAAATAAAATACAAAATAATATTAGAAATAGCTAAACAATTAAAATGATAGGTCAAGAAAAAATAAAGAATGAAAGAATAGAATTAGAAGAAGATATATATAAACGATTAGGATTAATCAATTTAAGAGAAATGAAACACATTCCCCTTGAAGATTTAGAACAAATAATGGGAAACAGCGACATGGAAAAATAAAGGGAAAATAATATTTTAAAAGATTTCGAAGAAACAAATAACGTTAATGATACTGAAATTACAATGGTAAAATAAAAAGAAAGTAGTTCATCTGCTCCACTTAATCCAAATCTCCCAAATTTTAAAAATTTTACCAGATAACAACTGGAAAATGATACTAGAGATTATGATTATAGAAGAAAAACGAGACACTACAGTTATCTAAATACATGATCTTTTGCTAGGAGAGCATCCAATTATGTAGACTTTACCCCTAAAAATGAAGTATTTTTAAAGGAGATATCACTAAAATCAATAAGTAATACAGGATATTTATTAGACATTGATTGTGCTACAAATACAAGTGAGGTAATAAAACAATGGAATAAAGGCATGCATCGTGCCTTAAATATCCATCGCAGCAGCTGGAACTCGCAAAATTTTCTAAATTGTATTGAACATAGTTTTATGGGTATACTAGCAAACTAGTATGACAACTGGAGAGAAAGTGATCAAGAAAAATTAATATAAAAAACTACCCCAGAATATATGTTAAACCTATTTGTAAAATATATTGAAGATAAATTCGTTGGAAATTAGTGGGATGAGGATAAAAGAAAAAAAGAATGGATTAGAAAATTAAATAATATAGAAATATGTAATATGGAATATATAGAAAATTATATATGTGAATACTCTTATTATTACTATCATGTAGGTAGAAAATTCATTTAACTAAGTTTTTTCGTAAATTTCCATATCCGATACATGTTAATATAGAAGAAAAAAAAGAAAAAAAAAAATGGTTAAAAGAATTAGGAGACGTCACAAACGATACCTTGGGTCATAGAATTAGATATCTAAAAGAATGAGTAGAACAAAAATGCATGAAAATGAAATAAAGTAGAAAAATGAAAAAATAATATTTTTATTGTTGACAAACATCTAATTCATGGGGATGTGAACCTTCAAGAAGAAAAACATACAACAAAAAAAAGAAAATGTTTTATAAAAGAAAAGATTTTAATAAACAAAGAGGAGAAAAATATAAGTGAAAATATTATTAAAAAAAACCCCTATAATTTCAACAAAAGAAGAAGATTTTTTAGAAAAAATAATTATTGTCCAGGAGGAAAAAAGACTTGTAATTGTTGGGCATGTCGAGAAATATGTCATTTTGCTAACCAATGTAGAAATAAGAAAAATAACAAAATAATAGAAGCTTTAGGAAGCTTGGATTATGTAGAGTTAGAAAAAGTATTAAAATTGGCTCTAGAAAATAACAAAGGAATAATAAAATTAATTGAAGAAGAAATAGAAATAGAAGTAGAAGATCAAAATTATAGCGATACTGATGAAGAGCTAAATTTCATGACGACAGAAGAAATAAGTACAGAAAATTTTAGAGAAGAACAAGTTGTCATAGAAAATACTCAAGAAAAATAAATAGAAAAAGATTGAATATTATCAATAATATGAAAAGACGAAATATATCAACAATCAATATTCAAATTAAAAAGTAAATATATATCTAAAAGAATGGAAAGAGATATTGAAATTAAAGATTGTGAATATGATGTAGGAGAAATAAATTTAACAAATTATGAAAATATATTAAAAAAACAATAAAGATAATAAGTATAAATATATATGTATATAGGGAATGTACAAATACAAATTATACCATTGTTTGATAAAGGACAAGATATATATATATATATATATATGCATTTTTGTGTGATATTAGACAATGAAATTTTAGAAGGTCCATAATCAATGAAATAAAAAGTAATCTATGCAAGAGATCATTAGGTTTTAATTGTAGACCATGACATTATATTAGCTTAATTGATAGATTCATAAATAGATTATTAATATTAAAAATAAAAACTGTAGGAATCGATATGTATAAGACTACCTACCTATTAAGGATATTTCAAAAAATAATATATAAACTAGATAATACCATAGATCCTAATATATAACATAAAATTATAGAAGCAGATAAATTTGAACCTACTAATGGAATATCAAGAGATATAATTACACCTAAAAGAATAAATCTTAATGAAATTAAGCTAGATAATCGAGGGATAATAAGTTTCAATAACCCTAAAAATATTGTAAAAAGAAAAAATATAATTAAAATCGATAATATCAAAAATATTAAAATAGAAACTCCTAGCATGATAAAAAAAAATGATGAAATGGATAATGTAAGTATATCATCAGGAAGACATTCTATAGATAATTCTAATAAACAATCCGGTAGGAGTTCAGTCACTAAAAGAATAATAGGATATAGAACTACGAGTGTACCAATATATAAAGATGAGGAAAATCTTATGGCTTAGACAAAAAATGATGAAGAAGAGGCGCAAAAGAAAGACAACACATTTGTGAAAAGATACGACAAAAAGAATGAAGAAAATAAAATGTCATTATCATACACTAATGGTAATAGTATATATACCTATAAAATACGCATAGAAAGATTTAATACTTACGAACCATGTATTTACCTTGACAATGGATGCTTGGTGTGTTTTGAAAAAATGAAATTCTTTCTGGAGTATATATGGAAAAAGCAAAATCCACCATCAATAGTTCGAATAGCCAATAATAGTACAATGATACATAATAACGTCATAGAAAACTTAGTTATAGAAATGAATTTCATCACCTTTATCATTCCTAAACTTTGAGCAACCAATCAACCATCACATGATGTAATCATAGGAAATAACTTTCAAAGATTATATAACCATTGTACTCAAACATTGCACTCTGTTATATTTACAAATAACAATAAATCAGTTGAAGTCTTAAAGCTAAAAACGGCTGTTACACATCACAACATTGACTTTGTCCGCAACAAGCGTGGTGAGGAGGTAATCTCTCCAACCGGGTGTGAAATTGCACTAAGTATTATAGAAATTAGTATTCAAGAAGAAATTCAAAAAGAGCAACAAGAAATATGCAAAAATCTATATAGTGAAGATCCATTAAAATTTTGACACAAAGATAGAAGTATAACTAAATTAGACCTAATCAACCCAAATAAAATAATTAGAGTAAAGCAAATGGTATATACTTATAATGATATAGAGGAATTCAGAAAAGAGATAAAAACAACTCAAACGAAAAAGATTAATTAGAAATAGTAAAAGTTCACATAGTAGTCCAACATTTATGGTTAGAAACCATGCTAGGATTAAAAGAGAAAAAACTAGAATGGTAATAAACTACAAAAAATTAAATGATAATACTAAAAGAGATAGTTATTTTATTCCAAATAATCAAGTCATTTTTAACAGAATATAGGGTGCCTCCAAATTCTCCAAAATAGATTGTAAAAGTGGATACTGGCAAATCAAAATGGATAAAAAAGTATACCACTAATAGCTTTTAGTGCGTCACAAGGACATTATAAATGGCTTGGAATGCCATTTGGATTAAAAAAATGTACTTGAAATATTCAAAAAAGAATGTATAACATCTTTAAGGAACTAAATAATATTTATCTTGTATATATAGATGCTATTTTAATTTTCTCTAGATCCATAGAAAAATGTGAAGAACATAGAATAGTATTAGGTGAAAAGAAATGTGTGTATATACAAAAGGAAATAGAATATTTAGAACTTGAAATCAAGGCAGGATCAATAATATAGCGATCCCGGGTTTTACCCCTTTATGTACAGTGTTCCGGACTTATGTTCTGTCGTATTGGCTGTTGTTATAACTTGTTGTTATCCTTTAATTCCTTATTTATGAGTTATAAGATATGTTGGGCAGGTTTGTTACAGGTTGGGTGTGATTGGGAGCAAATGCTTGCTGCCCAGATTTTGGTGTCCTCGCTTGAGCGAGGACTTTGTCGCTCGAGCGAGTTCTTTGTTTTAGATCCTTCGCTCGAGCCAGGGTTTGTTCGCTCGAGTGAGAGTTGAGTTTTGTATCGGGTGGCTCGAGCGAGAAGTCCTTCGCTCGAGCTTGCGTCTGCGTCTGGTTCTGGACCTGAAGGTTGCATTTCTTGGCTCGAGCGAGCTTTCCTTCGTTCGAGCGAGCGAGGTGTATGTTTTGAGTTTCTTCGCTCGAGCGAGAATTCTGTCGCTCGAGCGTGCTTCTGGTTGCAGACCTGAAGCTTTGCATTGTTGGCTCGAGCGAGACTTTCTTCGCTCGAGCGAGTCTTTCTTTGTGTCTGGTCGCTCGAGCGACCAATCATTCGCTCGAGCGAGCCTGTGTTATATCAATAGGCTGCAAAAGGAAACACTTCATTTTTTTCATCTCTTTTTATTTGGCAAACCCTAGATCCGAGCTCCCTCTCTCTACACACACCTTCTCTCTAGGGTTTCATCTCCTATTAGTGTGTTCCTACCCTAAGTCCTTTGTAAGAAAGATAGATGGTGGCTTGGCTTCGTTTTAAATCTGAAAAATCTTGATTTGGAGCACTTTGGATTTTGGTCATCCTTTCCTTTGGGCCTCTAATTTCGAGGTAGGGATATCCTACCCCTTCTTATGAGCTTTGTCTTTAAATTTTGGCATTTTGATATGTTGGGGTTGTTGGTTAATTTTGGAAAAGTTAGGGTTTTTTATGTATTAACAAAGAGGGGTTTTATGATATTAAACTCCATGTGAATGTAAGGTTTGGAAAATGGAACTATTGTTGTCAAATTGTTGAATTTGAGCCTTTGGGTTGATATGTGGTAAAGGGGGGAGAATGCCCTAATTATAATGATAAATTAATTGTAAAATTAATTTTGGGAAAATGAGAAATTGAGTTTGAGAATATTGAAATTGGGAAATTACGGGATTTAAATGGTGTAGTTGATTAATTTATCACTCACTATAAAAATGTTGATATATATCTATTTAAACATTTATGTTCTGTTTAGAAATATCTGCTTTTGGGCTATCGTGGAGGATAGTCTTGATTGTTGTAGACATTGTATGTTGATTAGGGAAAACCAAAACTAATCACATTGAATGTGTCATAGAATATGGTGGTTGGCATAATACATCCAATATGTGTATTGTTTGATCCTTGTTATGATAATTGCTTATATACTTGGAATGTATGTATTGGTTGGAGGAGATAGGGGATGTACTCTCATGGTTTGAGGGAAGATAGGGATGGACTCTCAAACCTGTTTGGGAGGAGATAGGGGATGGACTCCATAGATACAGCAAATATGTGTATCAGATTGAAGTGTTTAATACAGCAAATATGTGTATTAAATGGAAGTGTTATACAGCAAATATATGTGTATTACTTGAAGTATGGAAGTAGTCAAATATGAGATGAAATCTCATTTACGAATTGTAAAGTATGGAATTGTTTTAATATGAGTTTTAATCTCATTGTAGTGTTTGGCCAGGTTCTGAGCCATGTGAAATGAAATGATTTTGATGAGTAAAGGAACTGGAATGTAACATGGACATGTCTGTCATGGATTGTATTGTGAGTTAAATTGGGTTTATAATCGTTAACCAACTATCTAATGCTATCGTTTTAGTCATTGCTTATATTTGGCTATATATCTCTACTGGGCTTTGGCCGCCCTATATGGGACATCATTTTCAGGTACAGATGGTATGCCACCTCCAAGGACGTAGCTTGGAGGCTAGAGGCTAATAGACTTTTTGTGTTATCTTTTATTATTACATGTAAATTGAGCAATTGCTTACTTCTTTGTTCAAAAGAGTAAGTACTCTTCTTTTGTTTGTACCCAAAGTGTTGGCTTGAAAGTTGTAAGCCATAGGGCATTTACTTTTGTTGTCAACATGTAATATCTTTTGTAAGAATACTCTAACGAATGGAAGAATGTTTTATTCTCTTATATTAATGTATGTCGAAATTGTTGGGTTTTATGTGTTATTTTTGAGGGCGTTACAACTTGGTATCAGAGTGTACCGGGTTCGAATATTTTGGGTACGCGGGAAGTGGTTAGTACCACAATGGGTTCGTCCCGCTTGTTAGAGACTTATGTATAACATTATGTGTTTATTTGATAACATGTTTATATGACTATTTGGGTATGGAACGTAGTTTCTAGGATGTTGACTGGATCCTTGGGTTTCTGGGAGTCTTATTGGAAAAGCACTTGATCAATGCTGTTTCTAACTGGAACTCTAGCAACGCCTCGGGACTGTCATTATCCGGAGATGAAATTCGTAAGTGCTTATGTGATTATGTGCTTACGTGGAGTGAATTACTGTTGTCCATTGCATTAGGACGCGAGTGTTATAGCTTCGGCACATTTGTGAATGTGCTAATATTCTTCGTTACCTTTATTAGGATGTCAGGACGAGGACGTGGTGGTAGGCGAGGTAGGCGGGTAGGCCTAGGAGGCAGGAGATGCCCATAACGGATGACATTCCGGCGCAGCAGGAGGGTGTTGGCCAGGCCAATGTGGCCAAGCCAGTAGGTCAGCAGGCCATGGGCGCCTTAGCCCGCGAGAGATAGAAGAGAAGCCTTGAGAGCATCCATGGACATTCTCAGAGCTGAGAATCAAGTCCAGGCCCAGGTTGTTGATGCAGGGCCTTCCTTTCTGAAGAGGGAGTTCTTCCAGTCAAATTCGGATGAGTTTTTTGGGGGATCTCGAAAGAGCCACTTAAGGCTGATGAGTGGCTGGAGCAGATGACAAAGACGTTTGAGATGCTTGGCATCGAAGACGGGGCATTGAAGGTGACCTTGGCATCTTTCCAGCTAAAGGGGGATACGGGTCAGTGGTGGAAGTTCGTGAGGGGCCGTATTGGTGGCACTTGGGAGGCCTTTGTAGATGCTTTCCAGGAGAAGTTTTTGTCTCCCGCTGTCAGAGAGAAGTTGAGAGATCAGTTCTGCTAGCTAAAGCAGCTGAGTTCATCAGTGGCCGAGTTTGAGGGCCGCGTTTACTAGTTTATCCAGGTTTGCACCTGAGCTTGTGGCGTCTGAGGAACGCCGTTGTCTGGATTTGAGAAGAAATTGAGGCACGGGCTCAAGATGAGGGTTGGAGGTCTATGACACCGAGAGTATGGGCGTCTTGTGGATGCTGCAGCCCATATGGAGATTATGATGCATGAGGAGGAGGAGAGATTGAGGGGCTCCAAGAGGAGTCAGGATGGCCAGGGTAATGGCAGGAGACAGAGGGGTTCTAACCCTCAGCAGTCTCAGGGGGGTTTTGCTAGATCTACCTTTCCAGTGCCGAGTGCAGGTCTGGGGGAGGCAGTTAGGGAGACGTGACTTGTTACAAATGTGGTCAGCTGGGGCACAAGTCTCCAACTTGCCCACAGAGGGGAGGAGGTCAAAGAGCTGCTTCATCTTCGGCTCGACCTCAGAGCCAGAGTCAGTGCAGAGGTCAGCCACTGTCTTGTTATTAGTGTGGTCAGGCGGGGCACCTGAAGAGGTTCTGCCCGCAGTTGAGTACCATATCGGGGGCGTCTGGTTCTAGGCAAACGCAGAGTTTTCAGCCAGCACAGTCTGTTCAGGCCTCGAGGGCCAACCAGGGAGCTTCGTCGTCCCAGTCTGTGCAGCAGTCTTTTGCTCCTAGGGGTGAGTAGGTTGATCAGAGACCTTCTGGGCGCGTGTATGCTGTTACTGCGCAGGATCTTGTACCTGCTCCATCTGTTTTGAGATGTACCTTATTGTTTTGCAACTCGGTTGCCAATGTGTTGATTGATACGGGTGCATCTCATTCCTTTATATCTGCTGCATTTGCATCTGTTTTGGGGCTGGAGTTGGCACAGTTAGCATCTCCAATATGTGTTGTATCACCTGTTGGGGGTGAATTGATTTTGAAACAGGGGTGTCGGGGTTGTGATATAGAGGTCGTCGACCGTCGGCTTCCATTTCCTTTTGTAGTTATGCCTATGTCGGGTTTTGATGTTATTTTGGGTATGGACTGGCTATCGTCATACCGGGCTATTATCAATTGTTATCGCCAGAGGGTCACTGTATGTACCTTGAGCGGGGATTGTTTCCATTTCTTGGGGGATCGGGTTGGTAGTGTGCTGCCACCGGTGTATGATCTGCGAGGGCGGAGTAAGCTTAGTGGTCTTCTTGCTGGCTTTATGAGTAGTGAGTGTGATGAGACCAGAATGTATTGCCGAGGGGTGGTTTGTGAGTTTTCGGATGTTTTCCCAAGGATTTGTTAGTTTACCACCTCATCGAAAGATTGAGTTCTATTGATTAGTGCCCGACACGGCGCCGATTCTATGGCACCTTATCGTTTTGCACCCGCCGAGTTGATTGAGTTAAAGATTCAACTCCAGGAATTGCTAGATAAGGGCTTCATCCGCCCTAGTACTTCGCCATGGGGAGCACCAGCCCTCTTTGCTAAGAAGAAAGAAAGATGGGCTTTGAGCTTTGTATCGACTACGGAAATTGAATCGGGCTACAGTTAAGAACAAGTACCTATGCCTCGTATTGATGATTGTTTGACTAGTTGAAAGGGTCCCGTTGTTTCTCTAAGATAGACTTGAGACGGGGTTACCACCAGTTGAGGGTCAGGGAGGAGGATATTCCGAAGACGGCATTCCGTACGCGGTAGGATGACCACTATGAGTTCTGGTGATGCCTTTTGGGCTCACCAATGCACTGGCAGAGTGTTTATAGACTTGATGAATCGGATATTCAGGGAATTCTTAGATCGCTTTGTAGTCGTTTTCATAGACGACATTCTGATTTATTCGCCTTCTGAGGAGGAGCACGAGGAACACTTGAGAGTGGTGCTGGAGTTGCTTAGAGCCCATAGGCTATATGCCAAATTTGGGAAGTGTGAGTTCTGGCTAGGAGAGGTCAAGTTCTTAGGCCATGTAGTCTCCAGGGAAGGGGTGTCTGTTGATACATCCAAGATTGAGGCAGTGCAAGATTGGGCACAGCCTAAGAGTGTTTTTGAGATCCGCAGTTTTCTGGGATTAGCTGGGTATTACCACCGGTTTGTGAAGGATTTCTCCAGGCTAGCTTCACCGTTGACTAGATTGACACGGAAAGGGGTCAAATTTGCATGGAGTGAGACTTATGAAAAGTCGTTCCAAGAGTTGAAAGTTAGATTGACCACCGCTCCGGTCTTGATTATTCCGGAGAGAGGGTTAGGTTATGCGGTTTATTGTGATGCTTCACGAGAGGGTTTGGGTTGTGTGTTGATGCAAGAGGGAAAAGTGATAGCTTATGGCTCGCGACAGTTGAAAATACACGAGAGAAATTACCCTACACATGACCTAGAGCGAGCTGCTGTGATTTTTGCCTTGAAGATTTAGAGGCACTACCTTTATGGTGAGAGGTTCGAGGTATTCTCGGATCATAAGAGTCTGAAATATCTGTTTACGCAGAAAGACTTGAACTTGAGGTAGTGGAGGTGGATGGAGTTTATTGAGGATTACGACTTCGAGTTGCATTATCATCTGGGGAAGGCCAATGTTGTGGCCGATGCCCTTAGCAGAAAATCCATTAGTGATGTAGCTTGTATAGCCATCCGGGAGTGGGAAATTTTGGGTGCACTTGGAGCGTTTGATTTGCTTCTAGGCGAATCCGTTGAGGCTGCGGCCTTGTTTTCTGTTGTTGCGCAGCCTACACTTGTGACTCAAGTGTTAGAGGCACAAAGAGGTGACCTTGAGGTAGAATCCCTCCGAGAGAAGATCTCCAGTGGGAAGGTTGAGAAGGGTTTGTCTGTGTATCCCGACCAGAGTGTGAGATACCGAGACCGATTGTTTGTGCCGGAGTCTTGTCGAGAGGAGGTACTCCGAGAGTTTCACCATTTACGCCTTGCGGTGCATCCGGGAGGCACTAAGATGTATCGGGATTTGGGTCGCCAGTTTTGGTGGCAGGGAATAAAGAAGGATGTGGCGGTTTTTGTGTCTAAGTGCCTTACTTGTCAACAAGTGAAGGCCGAGCATCAGAGGCCAGCGGGTTTGTTACAACCCTTGCCTATTGCCGAGTAGAAGTTAGAGCATGTCACTATGGACTTCGTTGTAGGTCTTCCGAGGACTCGGCGGGGTAGTGATGCTATTTGGGTGGTTGTAGACCGGTTGACTAAGTCGGCGCACTTCATCCCTATGCGCGTGAGAGATTCGGTAGATCATCTTGCCGACTTGTATATCCGGGACATAGTGAGGTTGCACGGGGTCCCAGTGTCGATCGTCTCAGACAGAGATCCACGCTTTACTGCTAGGTTGTGGCAGAGTTTGCAGAGTGTCTTGGGTACTAGGTTGACCTTTAGCACGGCTTATCATCCTCAGACTGACGGGCAGTCCGAGCGTACTATTCAGATCCTTGAGGATATGCTTCGGGTTGTGTCCTTGACTTTAGTGGGTCGTGGGAGAGGCACTTGCCCTTGGTGGAGTTTGCCTATAACAACAGTTTTCAGTCGAGTATCGGTATGGCACCGTTTGAGGCTTTGTATGGCCGACCTTGTAGATCTCCTATTTGTTGGGCCGAGGTGGGTGATGCACCTTTGTTGGGCCCGGAGTTGGTGAGGGAAACGACGGAGAAGGTTGAGTTTATCCGTAGGAGGCTTGTTACAGCCCAGAGTCGTCAGAAATGTTATGCCGACTGTAGAAGGAGGCCTTTGGCATTTGAGGTGGGTGATCACGTGTTTCTGAAGATATCACCCAAGCGGGGTTTGATGAGATTTGGTAAGAGAGGGAAGTTGTCCCCTCGATTTATTGGTCCTTTTGAGATTCTTGAGAGGATTGGCGAGGTTGCCTACCGTTTAGCTTTGCCGCCACAGTTGTCCGGAGTGCATGGCCTGTTTCATGTTCATATGCTTCGGAAGTACGAGCCGAACCCATCGCATGTATTGGATTGGACCGACTTAGAGGTTGAGGAGGATGCCTCGTATGAGGAGAGACCGGTTCGGGTCTTGGATAGGCGGGATCAAGTCTTGCGAGGCAAGACCATCCCCTTGGTAAAAGTTTTGTGGAAACATCATGGAGTGGAGGAAGCCACTTGGGAACGTGAGTTGGAGGTCCGAGAGAAATATCTGGATCTATTTGTGGATGTTTAAGCATATGTTGTATATTGTTGTATTGATAAACCTTGAGAGCATTGTATATGTCTTGAGTTGTAAAACATTGTATATGTTTGGTTTATGGAAATATTGTGGAAGTATTATGAATCATGTCTTGAGATTGGAAGTTCATTTTAACATTGTGTATGTTAAATATGTTAAGGAAATGCATGTTGTAAAATATATTGTGAAATGTCTCTTGGTAAGAGATGGAATGACCAGTAATGGGTTAAGTTATTGAATATTGAAATGTAATATTGTTGGAAATTGAGGAAAACTTGTTGGAAATTGAGGAAAACTTGTTTTTGAAAACTTGTGCCTAATTTCGGGGACGAAATTCTTTAAGGGGGGGAGGTTATAGCGATCTCGGGTTTTACCCCTTTATGTACAGTGTTTCGGACTTATGTTCCGTCGTATTGGCTGTTGTTATCCTTTAATTCCTTATTTATGAGTTATAGGATGTGTTGGGCAGATTTGTTACAGGTTGGGTGTGATTGGGAGCAAATGCTTGCTACCCAGCTTTTGGTGTCTTCGCTCGAGCGAGGACTTTGTCGCTCGAGCGAGCTCTTTGTTTTAGATCCTTTGCTCGAGCGAGAGTTGAGTTTTGTATCGGGTGGCTCGAGCGAGAAGTCCTTCGCTCGAGCTTGCGTCTGCGTCTGGTTCTGGACCTGAAGGTTGCATTTCTTGGCTCGAGCGAGCTTTCCTTTGCTCGAGCAAGCGAGGTGTATGTTTTGAGTTTCTTCGCTCGAGCGAGAATTCTGTCGCTCGAGCGTGCTTCTGGTTGCAAACCTGAAGCTTTGCATTGTTGGCTCGAGCGAGACTTTCTTCGCTCGAGCGAGTCTTTCTTTGTGTCTGGTTGCTGGAGCGACCAATCCTTCGCTTGAGCGAGCTTGTGTTATATCAGTAGACTGCAAAGGGAAACACTTCATTTTTTTCATCTCTTTTATTTTGCAAACCCTAGATCCAAGCTCCCTCTCTCTCTACACACCTTCTCTCTAGGGTTTCATCTCCTATTAGTGTGTTCCTACCCTAAGTCCTTTGTAAGAAAGATAGAGGGTGGCTTGGGCTTCGTTTTAATCTGAAAAATCTTTGATTTGGAGCACTTTGGATTTTGGTCATCCTCTCCTTTGGGCGTCTAATTTCGAGGTAGGGATATCCTACCCCTTCTTATGAGCTTTGTCTTTAAATTTTGGCATTTTGATATGTTGGGGTTGTTGGTTAATTTTGGAAAAGTTAGGGTTTGTTATGTAATTAACAAAAGAGTGGTTTTATGATATTAAACTCCATGTGAATGTAAGGTTTGGAAGATGGAACTATTGTTGTCAAATTGTTGAATTTGAGCCTTTGGGTTGATATGTGGTAAAGGGGGGAGAATGCCCTAATTATAATGATAAATTAATTTGTAAAATTAATTTTGGAAAAATGAGAAATTGAGTTGAGAATATTGAAATTGGGAAATTACGGGATTTAAATGGTGTAGTTGGATTAATTTATCACTCACTATAAAAATGTTGATATTATATCTATTTAAACATTTATGTTCTGTTTAGAAATATCTACTTTGGGCTATCAGTGGAGGATAGTCTTGATTGTTGTAGACATTGCATGTTGATTAGGGAAAACCAAAACTAATCACATTGAATGTGTCATAGAATATGGTGGTTGGCATAATACATCCAATATGTGTATTGTTTGATCCTTGTATATGATAATTGCTTATATACTTGGAATATATGTATTATATGGGAGGAGATAGGGGATGTACTCCATGGTTTGAGGGAAGATAGGGGATGGACTCTCAAACTTGTTTGGGAGGAGATAGGGGATGGACTCCATAGATACAGCAAATATGTGTATCAGATTGAAGTGTTAATACAGCAAATATGTGTATTAAATGGAAGTGTTAATACAACAAATATATGTGTATTACTTGAAGTATGGAAGTAGTCAAATATGAGATGAAATCTCATTTACGAATTGTAAAGTATGGAATTGTTTTAATATGAGTTTTAATCTCATTGTAGTGTTTGGCCAGGTTTGAGCCATGTGAATGAAATGATTTTGATGAGTAAAGGAACAATGGAATGTAACATGGACATGTCTGTCATGGAATTGTATTGTGAGTTAAATTGGTTTATAATCGTTAACCATCTATCTAATGCTATCGTTTTAGTCATTGCTTATATTTGGCTTAGTATATCTCTACTGGGCTTTGGCTTGCCCTATATGGGACATCATTTTCAGGTACAGATGGTATGCCACCTCCAAGGACGTAGCTTGGGAGGCTAGAGGCTAATAGACTTTTTGTGTTATCTTTTATGTATTACAAAAGAGTTAGTACTCTTCTTTTGTTGTACCCAAGTGTTGGCTTGGAAAGTTGTAAGCCCATAGGGCATTTACTTTTGTTGTCAACATGTAATATCTTTTGTAAGAATACTCTGACGAATGGAAGAATGTTTTATTCTCTTATATTAATGTATGTCGAAATTGCTGCGTTTTATGTGTTATTTTTGAGGGCGTTACAATGTGGTATCAGAGTGTACCGAGTTCGAATACTTTGGGTACGCGGGAAGTGGTTAGTACCACAATGGGTTCGTCCCGCTTGTTAGAGACTTATGTATGACATTATGTGTTTATTTGATAACATGTTTATATGACTATTTGGGTATGGAATGTAGTTTCTAGGATGTTGACTGGATCCTTGGGTTTCTGGGAGTCTTATTGGAAAAGCACTTGATCAATGCTGTTTCTAACTGGAACTCTAGCAACGCCTCGGGACTGTCATTATTTGGAGATGAAATTCGTAAGTGCTTATGTGATTATGTGCTTACGTGGAGTGAATTATTATTGTCCATTGCATTAGGACGCGAGTGTTATAGGTTCGGCACATTTGTGAATGTGCTAATGTTCTTCGTTACCTTTATTAGGATGTCAGGACGAGGACGTGGTGGTAGGCGAGGTAGGCCTAGGAGGCAGGAGATGCCCATATTGGATGACATTCCGGCGCAGCAGGAGGGTGTTGGCCAGGTCAATGTGGCCAAGCCAGTAGGTCAGCAGGCCATGGGCGCCTTAGCCCGTGAGATGGCAGGAGCCTTGAGAGCATCCATGGACATTCTCAGAGCTGAGAATCAAGTCCAGGCCAAGGTTGTTGATGCAGGGCCTTCCTTTTTGAAGAGGGAGTTCTTCCAGTCAAATTCGGATGAGTTTTTGGGGGATCCGAAAGAGCCACTTAAGGCTGATGAGTGGCTGGAGTAGATGACAAAGACGTTTGAGATGCTTGGCATCGAAGACGGGGCATTGAAGGTGACCTTGGCATCTTTCCAGCTAAAGGGGGATACGGGTCAGTGGTGGAAGTTCATGAGGGGCCGTATTGGTGGCACTTGGGAGGCCTTTGTAGATGCTTTCCAGGAGAAGTTTTTGTCTCCCGCTGTCAGGGAGAAGTTGAGAGATCAGTTTTGCCAGCTAAAGCAGCTGAGTTCATCAGTGGCCGAGTTTGAGGCCGCGTTTACTAGTTTATCCAGGTTTGCACCTGAGCTTGTGGCGTCTGAGGAACGCCGTTGTCTGGAATTTGAGAAGAAATTGAGGCACGGGCTTAAGATGAGGGTTGGAGGGTCTATGACCCGAGAGTATGGGCGTCTTATGGATGCTGCAGCCCATATGGAGATTATGATGCATAAGGAGGATGAGAGATTGAGGGGCTCCAAGAGGTGTCAGAATGGCCAGGGTAATGGCAGGAGACAGAGGGGTTCTAACCCTCAGCACTCTCAGGGTGGTTTTGCTAGATCTACCTTTCCAGTGCCGAGTGCAGGTCCTGGGAGAGGTAGTCAGGGAGACGTGACTTGTTACGAATGTGGTCAGCTGGGCCACAAGTCTCCAGCTTGCCCACAGAGGGGAGGAGGTCAAAGAGCTGCTTCATCTTCGGCTCGACCTCAGAGCCAGAGTCAGGGCAGAGGTCAGCCACTGTCTTGTTATTAGTGTGGTCTGGCGGGGCACCTGAAGAGGTTCTGCCCGCAGTTGAGTGCCACATCGGGGGCATCTGGTTCTAGGCAGACGCAAAGTTTTCAGCCAGCACAGTCTGTTCAGGCCTCGAGGGCCAACCAGGTAGCTTCGTCGTCCCAGTCTGTGCAGCAGTCTTTTGCTCCTAGGGGTGAGCAGGTTGATCAGAGACCTTCTGGGCGCGTGTATGTTGTTACTGCGCAGGATCTTGTACCTGCTCCATCTGTTTTGAGAGGTACCTTCTTGTTTTGCAACTCGGTTGCCAATGTGTTGATTGATACGGGTGCATCCCATTCCTTTATATCTGCTGCATTTGCATCTGTTTTGGGGCTGGAGTTAGCACAGTTAGCATCTCCAATATGTGTTGTATCACCTGTTGGGGGTGAATTGATTTTGAAACAGGGGTGTCGGGGTTGTGATATAGAGGTCGTCGACCGTCGGCTTCCATTTCCTTTTGTAGTTATGCCTATGTCGGTTTTGATGTTATTTTGGGTATGGACTGGCTATCGTCATACCGGGCTGTTATCGATTGTTATCGCCAGAGGGTCACTGTATGTACCTTGAGCGGGGATTGTTTCCATTTCTTGGGGGATCGGGTTGGTAGTGTGTTGCCACCGGTGTATGATCCGCGAGGGCGGAGTAAGCTTAGTGGTCTTCTTGCTGGCTTTATGAGTAGTGAGTGTGATGAGACCCAGACTGTATTGCCGAGGGTGGTTTGTGAGTTTTCGGATGTTTTTCCCAAGGATCTTGTTAGTTTACCACCTCATCGAGAGATTGAGTTCTCTATTGATCTAGTGCCCGGCATGGCGCTGATTTCTATGGCACCTTATCGTTTTGCCCCAGCCGAGTTGATTGAGTTGAAGATTCAACTCTAGGAATTGCTAGATAAGGGCTTCATCCGCCCTAGTACTTCGCCATGGAGAGCACCAGCCCTCTTTGCTAAGAAGAAAGATGGGGCTTTGAGACTTTGTATCGACTACCGGAAATTGAATCGGGCTACAGTTAAGAACAAGTACCCTATGCCTCGTATTGATGATTTGTTTGACCAGTTAAAAGGGTCCCGTTGTTTCTCTAAGATAGACTTGAGATCGGGTTACCACCAGTTGAGGGTCAGGGAGGAGGATATTCCGAAGACGGCATTCCGTACGCGGTATGGCCACTATGAGTTTCTGGTGATGCCTTTTGGACTCACCAATGCACTGGCAGTGTTTATAGACTTGATGAACCGGATATTCCGGGAATTCTTAGATCGCTTTGTAGTCGTTTTCGTAAACGACATTCTGATTTATTCGCTTCTGAGGAGGAGCACGAGGAACACTTGAGAGTGGTGCTGAAGTTGCTTAGAGCCCATAGGCTGTATGCCAAATTTGGAAAGTGTGAGTTCTGGCTAGGAGAGGTCAAGTTCTTAGGCCATGTAGTCTCCAGGGAAGGGGTGTCTGTTGATACATCCAAGATTGAGGCAGTGCAAGATTGGGCACAGCCTAAGAGTGTTTTTGAGATCCGCAGTTTTCTGGGATTAGCTGGGTATTACCGCCGGTTTGTGAAGGATTTCTCCAGGCTAGCTTCACCGTTGACTAGATTGACACGGAAATGGGTCAAATTTGTATGGAGTGAGACTTATGAAAAGTCGTTCCAAGAGTTGAAAGTTAGATTGACCACCGCTCCGGTCTTGATTATTCCGGAGAGAGGGTTGGGTTATGCGGTTTATTGTGATGCTTCACGAGAGGGTTTGGGTTGTGTGTTGATGCAAGAGGGAAAAGTGGTAGCTTATGGCTCGCGACAGTTGAAAATACACGAAAGAAATTACCCTACACATGACCTAGAGCTAGCAGCTGTGATTTTTGCCTTGAAGATTTGGAGGCACTACCTTTATGGTGAGAGGTTCGAGGTATTCTCGGATCATAAGAGTCTGAAATATCTGTTTACGCAGAAAGACTTGAACTTGAGGTAGAGGAGGTGGATGGAGTTTATTGAGGATTACGACTTTGAGTTGCATTATCATCTGGGGAAGGCCAATGTTGTGGCCGATGCCCTTAGCAGAAAATCCATTAGTGATGTAGCTTGTATAGCCATCCAGGAGTGGGAAATTTTGGGTGCACTTGGAGAGTTTGATTTGCTTCTAGGCGAATCCGTTGAGGCTGCAGCCTTATTTTCTGTTGTTGCGCAACCTACACTTGTGACTCAAGTGTTAGAGGCACAGAGAGGTGACCTTGAGGTAGAATCCCTCCGAGAGAAGATCTCCAGTGGGAAGGCTGAGAAGGGTTGTCTGTGTATCCCGACCAGAGTGTGAGATACCGAGACCGATTGTTTGTGCCGGAGTCTTGTCGAGAGGAGATACTTCGAGTGTTTCACCATTTACGCCTTGCGGTGCATCCGGGAGGCACTAAGATGTATCGGGATTTGGGTCGCCAGTTTTGGTGGCGGGGAATGAAGAAGGATGTGGCAGTTTTTGTGTCTAAGTGCCTTACTTGTCAGCAAGTGAAGGCCGAGCATCAGAGGCCAGCGGGTTTGTTATAACCCTTGCCTATTCCCGAGTGGAAGTTAGAGCATATCACTATGGACTTCGTTGTAGGTCTTCCGATGACTCAGCGGGGTAGTGATGCTATTTGGGTGGTTGTAGACCGGTTGACTAAGTCGGCGCACTTCATCCCTATGCGCGTGAAAGATTCGGTAGATCATCTTGCCGACTTGTATATCTAGGACATAGTGAGGTTGCACGAGGTCCCAGTGTCAATCGTCTCAGATAGAGATCCACGCTTTACTGCTAGGTTGTGGCAGAGTTTGCAGAGTGTCTTGGGTACTAGGTTGACCTTTAGCACGGCTTATCATCCTCAGACTGACGGGCAGTCCGAGCGTACTATTCAGATCCTTGAGGATATGCTTCGGGGTTGTGTCCTTGACTTTAGTGGGTCGTGGGAGAGGCACTTGCCCTTGGTGGAGTTTGCCTATAACAACAGTTTTCAGTCGAGTATCGGTATGGCACCGTTTGAGGCCTTGTATGGCCGACCTTGTAGATCTCCTATTTGTTGGGCCGAGGTGGGTGATGCACCTTTGTTGGGCCCGGAGTTGGTGAGGGAAATGGCGGAGAAGGTTGAGTGTATCCGTAGGAGGCTTGTTACAGCCCAGAGTCGTCAGAAATGTTATGCCGACCGTAGGAGGAGGCCTTTGGCATTTGAGGTGGGTGATCACGTGTTTCTGAAGATATCACCCAAGCGGGGTTTGATGAGATTTGGTAAGAGAGGGAAGTTGTCCCCTCGATTTATTGGTCCTTTTGAGATCTTGAGAGGATTGGCGAGGTTGCCTACCGTTTAGCTTTGCCGCCACAGTTGTCCGGAGTGCATGGCGTGTTTCATGTTAGTATGCTTCGAAAGTACGAGCCGAACCCATCGCATGTATTGGATTGGACCGACTTAGAGGTTGACGAGGATGCCTCGTATGAGGAGAGACCGGTTCGGGTCTTGGATAGGCGGGATCAAGTCTTGCGAGGCAAGACCATCCCCTTGGTAAAAGTTTTGTGGAAACATCATGGAGTGGAGGAAGCCACTTGGGAACGTGAGTTGGAGGTCCGAGAGAAATATCTGGATCTATTTGTGGATGTTTAAGCATATGTTGTATATCTTGTTGTATTGATAAACCTTGAGAGCATTGTATATGTCTTGAGTTGTAAAACATTGTATATGTTTGGTTTATGGAAATATTGTGGAAGTATTATGAATCATGTCTTGAGATTGGAAGTTCATTTTAACATTGTGTATGTTAAATATGTTAAGGAAATGCATGTTGTAAAATATATTGTGAAATGCCTCTTGGTAAGAGATGGAATGACCAGTAATGGGTCAAGTTATTGAATATTGAAATGTAATATTGTTGGAAATTGAGGAAAACTTGTTTTTGAAAACTTGTGCCTAATTTCGGGGACGAAATTCTTTAAGGGGGGGAGGTTATAGCGATCTCGGGTTTTACCCCTTTATGTACAGTGTTTCGGACTTATGTTCCGTCGTATTGGCTGTTGTTATATCTTGTTGTTATCCTTTAATTCCTTATTTATGAGTTATAGGATGTGTTGGGCAGGTTTGTTACAGGTTGGGTGTGATTGGGAGCAAATGCTTGCTGCCCAGATTTTGGTGTCTTCGCTCGAGCGAGGACTTTGTCGCTAGAGCGAGCTCTTTGTTTTAGATCCTTTGCTCGAGCGAGAGTTGAGTTTTGTATCGGGTGGCTCGAGCGAGAAGTCCTTCGCTCGAGCTTGCGTCTGCGTCTGGTTCTGGACCTGAAGGTTGCTTTTCATTTCTTGGCTCGAGCGAGCTTTCCTTTGCTCGAGCGAGCGAGGTGTATGTTTTGAGTTTCTTCGCTCGAGCGAGAATTCTGTCGCTCGAGCGTGCTTCTGGTTGCAAACCTGAAGCTTTGCATTGTTGGCTCGAGCGAGACTTTCTTCGCTCGAGCGAGTCTTTCTTTGTGTCTGGTCGCTCGAGCGACCAATCCTTCGCTTGAGCGAGCCTGTGTTATATCAGTAGACTGCAGAGGGAAACACTTCATTTTTTTCATCTCTTTTATTTTGCAAACCCTAGATCCGAGCTCCCTCTCTCTCTACACACCTTCTCTCTAGGGTTTCATCTCCTATTAGTGTGTTCCTACCCTAAGTCCTTTGTAAGAAAGATAGAGGGTGGCTTGGGCTTCGTTTTAATCTGAAAAATCTTTGATTTGGAGCACTTTGGATTTTGGTCATCCTCTCCTTTGGGCGTCTAATTTCGAGGTAGGGATATCCTACCCCTTCTTATGAGCTTTGTCTTTAAATTTTGGCATTTTGATATGTTGGGGTTGTTGGTTAATTTTGGAAAAGTTAGGGTTTGTTATGTAATTAACAAAAGAGTGGTTTTATGATATTAAATCCATGTGAATGTAAGGTTTGGAAGATGGAACTATTGTTGTCAAATTGTTGAATTTGAGCCTTTGGGTTGATATGTGGTAAAGGGGGGAGAATGCCTAATTATAATGATAAATTAATTTGTAAAATTAATTTTGGAAAAATGAGAAATTGAGTTGAGAATATTGAAATTGAGAAATTACGGGATTTAAATGGTGTAGTTGGATTAATTTATTACTCACTATAAAAATGTTGATATTATATCTATTTAAACATTTATGTTCTGTTTAGAAATATCTACTTTGGGCTATCAGTGGAGGATAATCTTGATTGTTGTAGACATTGCATGTTGATTAGGGAAAACCAAAACTAATCACATTGAATGTGTCATAGAATATGGTGGTTGGCATAATACATCCAATATGTGTATTGTTTGATCCTTGTATATGATAATTGCTTATATACTTGGAATATATGTATTATATGGGAGGAGATAGGGGATGTACTCCATGGTTTGAGGGAAGATAGGGGATGGACTCTCAAACTTGTTTGGGAGGAGATAGGGGATGGACTCCATAGATACAGCAAATATGTGTATCAGATTGAAGTGTTAATACAAGCAAATATGTGTATTAAATGGAGTGTTAATACAACAAATATATGTGTATTACTTGAAGTATGGAAGTAGTCAAATATGAGATGAAATCTCATTTACGAATTGTAAAGTATGGAATTGTTTTAATATGAGTTTTAATCTCATTGTAGTGTTTGGCCAGGTTTTGAGCCATGTGAAATGAAATGATTTTGATGAGTAAAGGAACAATGGAATGTAACATGGACATGTCTGTCATGGAATTGTATTGTGAGTTAAATTGGTTTATAATCGTTAACCATCTATCTAATGCTATCGTTTTAGTCATTGCTTATATTTGGCTTAGTATATCTCTACTGGGCTTTGGCTTGCCCTATATGGGACATCATTTTCAGGTACAGATGGTATACCACCTCCAAGGACGTAGCTTGGGAGGCTAGAGGTTGATAGACTTTTTGTGTTATCTTTTATGTATTACATGTAAATTGAGCCAAGGGCATACTTTGTTCAAAAGAGTTAGTACTCTTCTTTTGTTGTACCCAAGTGTTGGCTTGGAAAGTTGTAAGCCCGTAGAGCATTTACTTTTGTTGTCAACATGTAATATCTTTTGTAAGAATACTCTGATGAATGGAAGAATGTTTTATTCTCTTATATTAATGTATGTCGAAATTGTTGGGTTTTATGTGTTATTTTTGAGGGCGTTACAAATAAAAATACAAAGTCATGTTCTCTAAAAAAATTAATAAATTTCCTAATAAAATTACGAATAAAAAACAATTAGAGAGATTTTTAGGGTGTTTAACTTATACCTCATATTTTATAAAAGAGTTAGCTAAAATAAAAAAACCATTACAAAAGAAATTAAAAAAATATGAGAGTTGGACTTGGAACTCAGCTAACTCTGCATTAGTAAAATTTTAAACAAAATGTAAAGATTTGATTACCCCAGCACTTCCTAATGAAAATGATGAGTTAGTACTAAAAACCAATGCAAGTAATAATCACTGGAGCGTAGTGTTAAAAATTAAAGAAAATAATCAACTATGTACGTATTGTAGTGGAAGTTTCAATCAAATCGAATGTAATTATCCTACCATGGAAAGAGAATTGTTAGCCATAATAAAAAGAATAGAAAAGTTTTTAATATTTTTAGCGTTAAAATTGTTTTTAATAAGAACTGATTGCAAATGCCTACTAGGTTTCGTAAATAAGAATTTATCTAACATGCAGGCGCAAGAGAGGTTCTTACAACGGTAACTTTGGTTCAAACAATTTACCTTTGATATCGAACATATTAATGATAATAAAAATAGCTTAGCAGATACTTTAACTCAAGAACTTGCAAATGGCCTCCACATCCACAAGACTCGCACCGCCAGAGAATGAAACACTTCTGGCAGAGACTCAAAAAGTGCTGGACTTGGTAATACAAGACAGTGTTGAAATTATTAGAAAAATGCAGATAGCAGAGAGAGTTGTTCTGTGGACAAGCTCATTGGGATCACCCATTTATTTAGTTGCCAAAACCTTTTTACGATTAGAAGCATTATATTTGTATTTTTTGCTCCCTTATGATATCTAAAATAAAATAGAGAATGTACTTTCATTAAGTTATTTCTAAAATGGTATGAAGAAAGTGTACCAATCTGGGAATTCAGTGGTGCTACTTTAACGGACGGACAATCTTGTACAGTTATAGAATGTTAAAAGTTTCATTCGATCCAGACAAGGTCATCAACCCAAAAGATCCCCTGGTTCAAATGTGAAAATTGGGAATAGTCAATACATTCGACATACCATTTCACCTACAGAATACCATGTTCTCTAAGCTCATCAAGTTCCAACAATTCATGTTCAAGAGAATTTATGAAGTCTATAAAAAATACCCAAGCATGACACCCATCACATTTACAACTGCACAAACAGAGGTAAAGGATGGACATCTAAATGCAGCTTATTATCTGATAAAAATAAAAGACAAGAATGATGTGATTCCCTACAAATGTGATTGGTTGAAAGATTGGGAAACACCTTTTATAATAGATCTAACGAAAACAAAGGTAATAGGGTTTTTCATAATATCTCACGAAACTACAGAGTTAGTAACGGTTTGGTTTAAATAAGTTTATTATGGAATGACCACCTTTGCAGTAACACCATCTTTAGCAAGAATAATAATAATAATAATATAATAATATAATATAATAATAATAATTGTTCTAGGATTACCTTATGGATTAGTATATGACTACTTTGAACAGATAGATTCTGGAACATATTTATATGAAAGAATATATAATTCTTGGAAAAAAATCTGATGAAGCAAGATCTAGAAGGATGGGATGAAATGTTTGAAGATTATGATGAGAATTATGATCTTTGTGATGTCAAGGGTATGGAATCTAGAGAATGCAATGGATTGACAAAACTATGGACAGATTTGCAAAACCAAGGGCTAAATAGGCTACACACCCATGTGACCTCTCTACCAACTTGTCTTTTTTTCCGTCAATAACATGTGATCATGTAACAATAACCACCTGTTTGTCTTTTGTTTGTTTTCTATCATCAATAAAATATAATATGTAAATTATTTTATGTTTATAAATTAGGTTGAAGTCCAGACTTGATGTTCACAAGTGCTTATATAAAGGCCTTAAGGGAGAGCAAAAGGAGAACAGATTACTTAAAGTAAGGGTGGGCGTGGGTCGGTTGCGGCCACGGAACTTCTAATCCGCCATCCCTCTACCAGATCGGCGGATTGGAGAAAATCAATCCGCATTCGTCCGCCAATTCGACAAATGGGGATTGAGCGGATTAACAAATGGATGCGAATCGGTTTGATAGTTTAAAATTTTATAAATTTTCAACATAATTCAACTTGTACACTTAAAAAAGAAAAAAGAAAAAAAGATATTACAGTCAATGACTTAAAAAAGTATTACAATCACTGCACGCCTCATCTAAAAAAAGAAAGTTTGAAACTTTAGAATATTACAATCACTGCATGCTTCATCCACATATTACAATCACAGCATGACTCATCCACATAAAGTATTACAATATGTAGTTATTAAAATATAAAAACAATTCAAACCACCAAAACCATAAACAGAGTAGTAGTAGAGATTGTATATCTCTGTATTGTTACATCTATATCTATTTTTGAAAACAAAAACCAACCAGTATATATCATCTTTTTTAGTTATTATTTTTAGAGTTAGATTTAAAAACCAAAAAATATATTCAAGTTGAAAACTCTTTTTCAACAAAATATATTCAAAAGAATATTTAAACTCTTTTTCAATTGAAGACACAAACAGAATATTTAAACAAATTGAAAACACAAATTCTTACAAATTACTAGGGGTGCTCGCGGTTTAGCGGTTTGGTCGAGGCCAAATAAATCTCAAATCCGCCATCTATCCAAAACTAGACGGATTAGAAAAAAATCAATCTGCAACTGTCCGTTCATTATCACACATCCATCTAAAATGCGGCGGATCGATTCGATTCGATCGATTTGGGCAGATCGGTATATCCGCTGCTCACCCCTAATTTAAAGTATACTTGTAACTAAGAAAGAAGTCTGGTTCTCCAGCCTTCTTAGAACAAACAATACTCTAACAATCTAACAGTCTACAAGAACCCTTTTCCTTGTAAATTTTTGTTCAATAAATAAAAAAGGTTTTTAATTTCCAGAAAAAGTGTGTTACTACTGTATGTTGAGTTATTGATCTTAGGTCTCCTACATAATCAAAGAAATAGCTTCTGAAGTTACGGTATGATATAAGAAACAAAACAGATATGTACTGAGCCTAATCTAAAGAAGAAGAGGTTGAGATTAGCCACCTTTATAAACTGGAAGTTTGCCAATGCTAGCGCCATACGCCAACTACGTTCAGGTAACAGTCAAAATCTTTAGATACTGTTCTTATTTTGGAAGCATAGTGGGCCTAAAATCAAAATATCTTAAAATTATAAGAAGTAATAAGTTTTCCTTTTTTATGAGTTTTTATCGTCACTTTTATTTTCAAGATCTGTTATTAGATTGTAATCAATTATTAGTACTAATCGCAAATGTCAACAACGTCGTAATTTTTTTCAAAATCTATTAAATACTGGTACTATTAAAGATATAAAATTTATTAGAAAAAGAGTTAATAAAATATTTTTAAAAATTAGATATTATCAACAATAACTAAATTTAGTATCCTAAACAAATAAAATAAAATTTTCATATCATCACCATATCATCAAAGTCATATTATTTGGACAAAGTTAAGCTACCGAAACCTCTGGCTATCTAGCATTACCCTTTCCCATTAGTAATGCCAAAAGGAAACAAGGAAATGAAAGATTAGACCAAACATGTATGAACTTTATATAAACACAAACAAACATATATTGGAGAAGGGATTTTAGTGTTTGTGGGTGATGATGAGCTTATATTGGGGAAGGGATTTTAGTGTTTGTGGGTGATGACGAGCTTTTAATTTGAAGGGGCTGGCTTTCTTCCAGTCCGTGATCGGATTGGAAGGTATTGTTGGACTTGTAGAGGTTTATCATGGTCTCGTTACGATAATCTGAACCGTTTAATGTATAAAAATTGTCGAGTACTATATGCTTGTAAAACATCACATTGATTGGATATCGATAAGTATGTGATCAAATCAGTTTTGTATAAAAATATGGACGGTGAAAAAATAAATGGTTGACAGAAATCTGATTCGATGAGATAGCTATCGATATCTGATCAACGTGATTTTTTACAAGTATATAGTACTCAACAAATTCTATAAATTAAATAGTTTCGATTATCGAAACGAGACCCGAGATAAATTCCTACAAATACAACAATATTTTTCAATCTGATTACGAATCGGAGAAAAGTCCAACCCAATTTAAAAGGGAATGGGTCACATTCTCTATTTTAAAAGGGGCCCAAGAGGCGGAGTTTTCGTGTCAAAATGTAACTAAGTTACTAGTCCCATTAACAGGACAAGATATAAGGGTCCCAGTAATTCTCCCTCTTATTATTATTATTGAATTGAACTGTCATACATTCTGATGAATCTGAACTATTTTTTATGTATAGATGTTTTCCTCAAAATAATGTGAGATATTAATGATAGAGAGGCAGCACTTTGACAGCCTAATCTATGTGTCAAGGTTCTTGAAAAGATTGGAAAAGGAATTGGGGGAACTCTGCTATTAGAACATTTTTAATGACAGAGGTTATAATAAATATTATTATTATTATTATGATAATAAATAATAAAAATCGATAAAATTATAATAATGATATTTTAATGGAGGATTATCATTTTAACAATTTTGGCATAGAAATTGGTATATTTAGATGGTCGGTTGGACAGCTGAACACATCAATTTTTAGCTTTGGTTAGGTAAAAATGACGAGCAGGAGGAAATGATGTTTTACGGGAAGGGAGGAAGGGAGGGAGGGAGGTCCAATCTTGATAAATTGGCAGTTATTACAGTTATCAAAATTTGTGTCAAATTTGACACAAGTTTTAATGTTTGTCAAATTTGATTGTTACCATAACCAACAATTGTAAAAAAAAATTATGAACAGCTGCTAAATTATAGCGAGTCAATATTCATGAAGATTGGGGATTAAATATTAAAATAAATTTCATTTTACGAAGTTTTTAAAAATTAAAATTTTTAATAATAAATTTTGTTTTGGGTAAATTATGCAAATTGTGCCCATAGTTTATACGATGTGTCAATTTGGTCTCTGTTGTTTCAATTTGCTCGACTTTGCTCCTTAATTTAAGAGATTGTGTCATTTTAATCTAATAAATAACAATTGTTAAATTTGGTGGATGGAAAGTTTGCACAATGTGTCAATTTGGTCTATGTAGTTTACACAATGTGTTAATTTGGTCATTGTTGTTTTAATTTGCTTGATTTTAACAAGACCAAATTGACACATTGTGTAAACTACAATGACCAAAATGACACATAATTTGACTTTCCGTCCACCAAACTTAACAACCGTTATTTATTGGACTAAACTGACACAACAAAATTGAACAAATTGAAACAACATGGATCAAATTGACATATCGTGTAAACTACAGAGACTATTTGTATAATTTACCTTTTTGTTTTTTAAATTTTAATAGTGAACATTATACGAGTGACTAAAGTAATTTAGTGGTTAAACGACTTCTGACTTTTCCTTCATTCTTTGGGTGTAGGGGTGTAAATTTGGCCTGGCTTGGGCTCAAGCCGGCCTATGTCGGACCTCGCGAGCTCTTGCCAAAATTCGGGTCTTGGGCTGGCCGGGTCAGGCTTAAGCAGGCTTGAACATTTTTTTTTGTTTTCACCAAAATTTTATTATTTTTCACTAAAAATGACATTAGGTTTCGGTCTGGACGAACTCGGGCTAGGCTTTGAGTGGGTATTGAGTGGCCGATGGGTCGAGCTACCCAGCCCAGGCCCAGACCCAGGGTCTCGGGCTGAGATCAGGCCTAGGCCTAACTAAGGCGAGCCCACCCCAAGCCGTGGATGGGTTTCGGACTGCCCACGGGCCGCAGACTATTTTTATATTCCTATTTGGGTGCATGTACAAATAAGTTTAGAAATATATGAATTTATTTTAAAATTAGATACAAAATGAATAAATACATAAATGAATAAAGTTGTTAAAAGTGAACTCCATCAGAAAATTTTGGGAAAATTGCAGTCACTACTTTTGAATTTAAAAAAAAAAAAAACGGTATCTTAATTACATTAGACTTTCTTTTCTTAACAAAATTACACTCATTTCTCTTGATGTATTAATTCACATAATAGTTTAAAAAAAAAATTCAATAATAATTTGTTAATTATATGAATGAAAAAATAATATCATCATCTATTTTTTATTAGAATACATATTTATCTTTATTTATTTTAGTATTTACTTACCGTTTACATTAATTTCAATCATTTTTTTTTTCTTTTTGTGACAAGTTACGATTACTTTAACTTTATTAAAAGAATTGTTAGTATAATTATATCAAGGGCAAATTTCACTTTACCTCTTGTGATTTGAATCATATGCGAATTAACTCTTATTATTCAGAAATAACCACATAATCATTATGTAATTTATGGACTAAAATACAGGCTAACTAAACATAATAGGTAAATTGACTTTTATGCCCTTGTCTTCTTTTTTTCCTTCTTTGAAATTGAATCTGCATATATATATATATATATATATATTATACCTATACATATAATCTGTATATATAATATCATCATTCATCAACAATAAATATATATATATATATAAAACCTGCACACAAAAAAAAAATTTGATTTCTTTCTTTGTAACTGAATTTATAAATTTATTCGCGGCAGCTCTCGCGCCTGCAAAATTAAATCAAAGATCAACTAATCATATAATCTGTATATATAATCAAATCAGCTTGCTTGTTTCTATTTTTCAAAAACACTTTTTAGAAAATTATACTTTCTGATTTTCTGTATTTTTTTATTTTTATTGAATTTTTTTAATATTTTAAACATTTTTTACTTTTTGGATCCACCGAACATAAATACACTTAAAAAGTAAAAAAATTTGTAAAAAAAAATCTTTTAAAAATTCACTAAATACCAAAATATTAAAAAAAAATTACAAGAATTCAGTACATTTTTTGTATTTTTATATATTTATTAATTTTTTAAAATATTTTTTTCACAATTTTTTTACTTTTTAAATACATCTAAGTAAGGTGTATCTAAAAAAGTAAAAAAAAAAAAATGTTTAAATTTTAAAATATTCACTAAAAACAAAAAAATACGAAAACAAAAAACTCAATTTTCAAAAACTTAAACCAACTCTACCACCATTCAAAAAAAAAAAAAAAAAAAAAAAAAAAAAAAAAAAAAAAAAGAGCACAAGCTTAACTAATAGAACTCTATATCTCAACTAATAATAAACTCTCACTACCATACCATTAATAAACTCTCTATCTCAACTAATAAAACCCTCGCTGCATTACGTGTTGTCAATTCTCTTTCTCACTATCGCTTTGCCAGAGACAATCATGAGAAACAAGAAAGCACAAGCTTCTAGAGCAAATACGTGGGGGAGCCATTCAGATATATCCTTTGGCCGAAACATACAGTCACTACTAGTGAATGAGATAACATCAAGGTTTTACATGCATATTAGTGTGCTGGAATGATTCACTAGTGATCATTTTCACTTGATTCCTTATGTTATATATAATTGTGTATATATATGTAGCAATCATTATATATACATCCCTGAGAGAACCTTCAGAAAACTTTGAGGGATGAGAGAGAGAGAGTAGAGAGATAAGCAAGAATAAGGGCATGCCTTTGTAAATTTGAACATCTGAAAGGTGTTTTGGTCTAAAAAAATAGCTTACTCTCCTTAGGGGCGAGTGAACCGTATAGCTAGTTAACTTAGATGGAAAAGCAAATGGTGTACTTTGATCTAACAATCACGTAGGATTGGAATTATATGGTAATTTCCAAACATCATGATGTAGGTAAGCAGCATATTGGGTCAAACTACATGGTAAAGTGAAGTTTGACCTTATATCAAAATTGTGGATCTAACTATATTTTTCTCAAATCTTAAGGGAGGTGTGAGAGGGTAATTTGTATAATCAAATTAGGCTGAGTTGAATTACACGCTCGGTGGTGGTTGGGCCGCGCAATGGGCCAAGAAGGGCAACTCGGTCTTGAGCAAAATGGATGATAGGCCGACCAGAGGGTTAGACCTAGCTAACAAACTACCGGACAAGTGAAGGGGGTCGAGCGACCTGTAGCTCGACACAACTTGTATGAAGGACTGACACGTGGTGCAGTCAGCAGTAAACCGAAACATGGTAGATCGGTCAAGCATAGCTAGCCGAGCGAAGTGTTTGCCTTCTCACTTGGCTTGCAGTGATAAGGGTGTTCTAAGGATAAGCATTATCCTTAGGCATACGACTTCTAGGAGAACTCTGCTAAGAAGAGTTAGAGTCTTACTAGGATTGTGCCTTACAAAATCTATAAAGGCTCATGACAGAACCCCACCACAGGTTTTGCAATTCTGACTCACAAATACATAAAGCTTAGTCTATTGTCTACTTGCTGACTTAGGCTTGGAGGGGTTTCTGGCATCGGAGGGCTAGTTCATATGTGTTTGCAGGTAGCAAAATAACGACGCTTGGAGGAGGGAAAACTTGGTTAACAGGATTATACGAGAAGATTATTTTGTGCTCGTATAGTTAGCATCGTCTGTGGGAAGTTTTTTTTACTGAGAACTAACTTTTTGATTGAGTTTTCATTCAATTGAGTTAAATGGCACACAACAAAGACTTGCCTTAGTCTGCTGTCGATGGACAAACTCCAAAATGGGACAGAATGCGCGAGAATTTGCCTTTTGTTACATCCATGGCGAATTTAGACCCCCAACAACAGAACCCACATAGAGGCGTGCGAGAAAAATAGGACTTCAGTCCTCATCGCTCACAAAGCTCAGATGGACAAAGGCGGAGGATGGATGTCCAGGTTATGGAGAATCGCATAAGGGAACAAGACAAATTGATAAAGAGAATGACAGCTGACATGGAGGCCATGAAACACCAGATGAATGGTGGAAATCTGTGAAGGCAGAACGCGTTCTCATCACTCAGGAGATTGCGACAGACGAGCCACACCTTTGCATTCTGAAAGCAGAACCCTTAGAACAGGCGACACACAACCAAGAACTTCTAGAACTTGTTACTCTAGGTCTGAGAGAATGAGGACTGAAAGGTCTTACATGGAGGGAAGTAGTTATCGACCCTCACATACATACTAAACCACCTCTTGGCACACCGAGTTGCCTAGATCGGCAAACTTGCAAACTGTGCTAGAAGAAAAGGCTCAAAGGAAGAAAGACACCTAGACACATGACCCCTAAAGGGTCTTTGCTCTACAGCGGCTGGCTCATAGGACACATGGAAGTGTCAAGGTTGAAATGTCAATGTCACGCCTTGCTTACGAACCAGTAGACAAAGCGTTAGCAAGGATGCAGAGCTCGCTGTTCATTCCGGCGATTAAGAACGCACCACTGCCCCTGAGCTTCAACAAGCCTAAGTTCACAATCTACGAGAGAAAGTTAGACCCTTACATGCACTTGAGCCACTATCGCCAAGTTATAGCCATACATCGGTCGAATGAAGCACTAATTTGCATCTTGTTTTCCATCAAGCTTAGGCGACCTAGGCTTGACTTGGTTTGAAAGGTTGCCAGAAGCTAGCATCGCTTCATGGGCACAACTTGCAGAGGCGTTTGTCACCAGGTTTAAGACGAACACCAAGACCCCAGTCAAGATAGATCAGTTGCTTACCATTGACATGGGCGAGAAAGAAACATTAAAGGCCTACAAAACAAGATATTGGGAGACCTTCAACCAGATAGGCGATTGCCCCACCAACCTAGCTATCGTGTAGTACAAGCGGGGTCTGCTAGTGGGCCATAAGTTGAGGGATTCAATGATGATGACGCCACTCCTCACAATGGAAGCCCTGATAGAGAGAGTGCACCAACACATTAGGGTAGAAGAAGATGGCACTCACGCTAAGGCAAAGTTTGACACAACAGCGATGTTGGATAAAAAGCCTACGACAAAAGTTAACACGATCAGCAGGGATGACCGAACAAGCAAAAATAGTCAAGATGGACGCCTAAACGGCGTGGACTCCAAGACGAAGAGATTGAGGGTCCGCACCGCCATCACCACGGTGTTCAAGAAACCAATCTAATGAATTCTTAGAGAAATACACAACGAACCCTTCGTTCGGCGACCTGCCAAGCTGAAAGAAGCGCAAAGGGGCTACGACGAGAGGTATAGGTACACCTTCCATGATGAAGTGGGGCACTGAACTGAAGATTGCATGCCTCTGAGGCAGCATTTGGAAGAGTTGGTGGCCACGTGCCACTTGGACAAATATATTGAAAGGGGAGCCTACTAGAACCCCCAGAGCGCAACAGGCTAGACGAGATGCCATTTTATGGTCCGCCTCAAGGTGTGATCAACGTGATACATGGGATCATCGAGCCTGAGTGAGTCTGCGAGCTTAGAGGAATGATCAAGAAAGCAAAGCATATAAGAGAAGTACTGAGTGTATGATCAACTGTGAAAAAAGAGAAGACGAAAGCAAAAAACATCATCACTTTCTCTGATAGGGACTTAGCAAGGTTGCAAAGCCCTTACAATGATGCGCCAGTGGTTACTTTGCGCGTCAAGAACTTTGATATCAACCGGATCTTGATAGACCAAGGGAGCTCGTGTGAGAGAATGTACTATGAGACCTTCAAGCAACTAAAATTGGAGGACAAAGACTTGGCACCTACAAATAGCCGTCTAATTTATTATTTGCATAGGTAATTGTATAAAAGAGGTCTTCTGGGAATGCACAAGTTATGTATCGAAGAAGAGGAATCAAAACGCCTGATAGAGGCTATCCACGGTGGGGAGTGCGGTGCACATATGAACAGAGTGATGTTAGCCCGAGAGATTCTTAGGCAAGGTTACTACTAGTCCACCATGGAGGAGGATTGTATTGGTTTTGTTCGGCGATGCCACAAATGCCAAATTCATGCCAATCACATAAATATCCCGCCTTCAAAACTGTACAACATGACTTTACCATGACCTTTCTCAGTTTGGGGACTCGACGTTATCGGTGTAGTCACACCAAAAGGGTCGAATGGGCATAAATATATCTTGGTGGTGATTGATTACTTTACAAAGTGGGTGGAAGCCCAATCCTACGCAATGTTGAAGGCATCACATATGGCTAAGTTTATCAGAAACAATACCATTTGCCAGTATGGAGTCTCAAACAATATCATATTAGATAATGGCTTCCACTTCAAGAAAGAGGTGATAGACTTGTTGGAGAAATACAATGTGACTTTTCATAAGTCATCTACATACAGGCTACAAACTAATGGAGCTGTTGAAGCCGCCAACAAGAACATCTTGCAAAAGATGGTTGAGACCTACAGGGATTGGCTAGATAAATTGCCATTCGCACTCTAGGGCTACAGAACTTCAATCCGGACGTCTACAGGGGCAAATCCTTATTCTCTCGTCTACGGGATAAAAGTCGTTTTGCCAATTGAAATAGAAGTCCCATTGCTGCGAGTTATGGCTGAGTGTCAGATAGCAGAAGTCGACTGGCAACAGAACAAATTCAAGGAGTTGATATTATTTGATAAGAGAAGGCTGAAAGCATTGTATCATGTTCAAGGCTACCAGCGCAGAATTGCCAAGGCTTTTAACAAGAAAGTTAAGTCCCGGAATCTCAAAGAGGGGGACATGGTGCTAAAAGACAACCGAGCTCACATTCATGACCTTAAGAGCAAGTTCAGACCCAATTGGAATGGTCCTTACATCATCAAAGCTATCTGGTCAGGTGGAGCTGTTATTCTCATGGACTTAGATGGCCTGGAGTTTTCATAACCGATCAACATAAACAAGTTGAAGAAATACTATCCCTGAGAGGCTTGCTAGGCCGAAAACCTGAAAAGCTGACGTAGGCAAAAGTTAGAGCATGGAAAATTAGAAATAAAGAAAAATTGAGTTCGCAAGGTTAAAAACCCTAAAGGGAGACTTTGGCAAAAGTTAGAGCGCAAAAGGAGAGTGTTAATACTCGAGTAAACCTGAACCGAACTACGTAAAGCCTGATTCCCATCTTTGAGATACGTAGGCAACTTCATCCTGAAGTTCGGTTGCAATCACCTCTAATTCAATTGTCCTGTCCATGTGTCTGATTAGGTCATCTTTGTCTGTTCTTTACCTGAGAGTTTGGTTGTGATCTTCATTCTAAGAAGAAGAGCTGGTTACAATGTAGAGCAGTAATGTCTTTACTTAGGGGCAGTTATGATCTTTTGATTTGGGGTTGTACATCTTGAGGATTGATTCTCTGTGTGTTAGATGGTGATCCTTTTCAAAAATGGTTTTGAAAAGTTTTAATAAAAGTTTATTTTGTTCAAAATTTTACCTTTTACAACTTAGACCATTTTTGGACCAAAAGGAAAATTTTTAGTACTCACAACTTTAATTTTACTGATTTCAACATAAAGTTCTCCAACTCTCTGATACAAATCAAAGTTGCTTTTATTACATCATAAAACTTGAAAAGAAAGGTCAAAGCAATAAACTAGGGGCATAGGTGAGTCAGGTGCTCCTGCGTCCTCTGCTCGTCCTTGCGGAAGCTTCTGAAGCCAAAGTAAGACCGATTTGTGCCCCATCCTTGAGCCAAGTCAAGCACTTGCAGAAAGGGCATAACTGAAACTAGGGGCAGGGACCAGGAGCTCTCTCATCCTCCAAGCAGCGAGGTACCTAGCCAAGTGTGAACCACAGATCGGGAATGAAGCTGGATATTCTACCCCCTCCTCAGGGCAGGTCTGATCATGCCCGAATTGGCGTCTGAACCGGAAGGGAAAGTAGAACAAGCAATGCATGAAGCCAATCAACTATATACCAGGCTGCCAAGCCATGCTATAACTTATCTCGGTCAGATTAAGCCAGGGGCAACGCTAAGCTATGTCGGTTGCAGATCAATGGGAAAATCCACTAGTCAGTGGCGGAAGAAATAACCTCAAGCTGAATACTTGGGGCAAGAGTCCACTACCTTCAGCTTATCCATGAGACATACCTGGGAAAGGATGGAAAATAAGAGAGATTAAAGAATAGAGAGATGTACGTTGAGAGAAAAGTAAGAAAAGGGCTTTGAGAGAAAAATCGAGCATGAATGCCAAGTGATGTGAGAAACACATATAAGAAAGGGTGGGAAACAATACCTGAAGAAGTAGTGGACTCCCCGCAAATCTGGTAGTCTCTTGTCGATGAAACGCATCTAAGCCCATTAGGGTCTCGGCCATCGCAAATCAATGCAACTCTTCCCTTCTTTCAAACCTTGGACCACTTCAATCGACTGAATGCTAGATCCACCAAAACTAGGGGCAAGAAGGAAATGAGCAAGCATACATAAGCAGAGTGCATGTCGCCGAAAACCTCGACAGAAGAGGTCTCTTCTGTCACCAATGTCGAAAAATTGATGAATTAAGCTAGGTATGTCTAGCTCTCCATTATGGGCCAAAGATCGAGCCTCGTGCAAAGTGAGCCCACACATCCGTCCCAAAGCTTAGGCGTGGCCAAAATAGGGCTGAGGCATGATTTCCTCATCACGTTGGGTTTCATCAATACCCGAAATTCTTCAAGAGTCGGGCACATTTCTTGTGTTCCAAAGCGAAATACATGCATAATCGGGTCCTAGCATCAGGCAATAGCATGGAGGAATGGAAAACAAAGTGGAGTACAGCTCAACGGAAAAAGTGCATTTATGCCCAAACCCTAGAAATTTATCTTTTCCGTGTTGTCTAAAGCATCTATCCAATCTGTGAGCTTCTCGGCAAGGAATATCACCATTTGTGGAAGAAATTGCAGTTGAAATGAGGTTCAAGAGAAAAAATCACAAAGCAAAACCTTTTATAGAAGATAATGTTGTGAGTGGAAGCCAACTATCAACAATCTGGAGGTTCCTCACACTGGTGGCCAGCAGGCCACCTCCTCTGGCCGGCAACTTCCATATCTGGCCAACAGCTCTCTTTTTGGCCTGCCGTCCACTTGTGTGCTGGGCAGTGGTGACAGCATGTGTTTTGTCTTGATCTTTGAGTGTTTTAAGGTTATGTTTTGAGTCTTTTGGTTTTAGAAAGTATGTTTATATTTGTATTTGAGTTTTTTTTTTTTCTTTGTTTATCGAGTTGTATTTTGTATTTCGTATTTTGGTTATTGGTCGGCTCATTACCCGATTTAGAACATCGTGCCAATACAGGTGTTCAGTATTCATTTGCAAATTCAATTCCATGTCCATTTCATGTAAATATGGTGCTCATGACACAAAAATCACAACTCTTTTCATAAAAACTATGAGGTTTTATTCCGATCATGGTTTTTACAAAAGAGGAGTACAAGTTTCAAAAGCAAAAATAAAACCTATCTAAAGCTATACATGTGCTAATGCTACCAAACAAAAAGAAACTAAGCAAAAAGTACAATAACATCAGTACTGGTCATCTCAAGCTCGAAAGGCCCTCTTCGTCATCTTCCTCGGAGGGGACTCGAGAGCACTATCTCCATCGGCACCACTGTCGGAATCAAACTCTGAACTAGAGCCAGTATCGTCTCTGCTCCCTCCCTCAGAGCCCGTCTCGGCATCACTTCCGCTCTTGGATCTCGAGCCAGCATCCTCATCTCCACTCTCAGATGACTTAGCATGTAGACTCACTGCCTCCTCGGAGTCACTAGTCTTAGCATCATCGTCACTCAAAATGGGCTCTAAGGGACTGCTCTGGCCTCGGGTGCCCCTATCTCTGCCTCGGCCACGAGCTGGGGCCTATTTCTCTCTCCTCACTACTGCTAAAGAAGGTGATGCCGGTACTGGTGCTATTGCTGCTGCTACCGCCGCTGGTGTCCTCGACACGGATAGAATCTGAAAAAAATAGTTGTCAACAAATCAGCTACAGTGTGTGTATCAGATGCAGGCATAGTATGCAGAAATCAGGTACAGTGTCAGTACAGTGTGCCAATGTAGTGTATCAGTACAGTTTGGGAAATATTACAGTTAAAATGCCAATGTATCAGTGGAAATGTGATAACATGATGCACAACAGAGTTAGTAATAAAATGCATGTTGAACTAAAGGAAATTACCTGGATACCATGGAGACAAAGCAGCATCTCCCTCCTTTACACCATACCCATCAGAGAAGCGACCAGCTCGAGGAGGCTCCTTGTATACTCTATAGATGTCTGCAAGTGTGTTTGGTTGATCAATGTTTGGAATAAACATATCCAAAATGGAAATGTGGGGGTGCAAATTGTAAAGTATGGTCCATACTTGAGACGTGCTTCGAACTCCGACATACTCGTGCCCAGCTTCTGCCTGCTTGATCGAAATCTGGTAAGTAGTCCTAGTCGGTCACCAGTATGTGAGCACAGTGGGAATGGGTAATCTGCTCAACAGGAGGAGCCCCTCTAGTATGGGCCCTGGTCACCCGAGTCGCCTTACCCACCACAAAAGCCCCTACTCCCTCGCCTGCATAAGCGCCCTTCAGAGGAGGCATAAGGTGGGTCTGAATAAATGTCGTGTAATTGCCCTCTCCTCTGAAGAAGTCAGCGTCTAGGCCTACCATAAACTAAATGACTGCACCAACTAATAGGCTATCCGCTGTACTCATAGACGCTGGGGGTGGCATCGAAATGACTGGATCAGGTAGGCCCACAGTCTAGTGTATGAATCTCTCACTCAAAAACCAAGCTCGGCAGACTAGGCCCTCTAGTAGAATCCGAAAGCGCGATGTGCCCCAAGCTCTAAAGAAAAGGCAGTAGTTATCAACCGTAGGAATAGATAAGAGACAACAAGAGGGAGCTCCTCCATAGGCTCTGGAGCGAGGGTTGAAAAATATGCATAAACCTATAGCTGCAAGGAAAGGGCAGTGCTTATCAACCGTAGGAACAGATACAAAAAGTGCAAAGCAAAAAGCAGAGGTGTTGAACAGATATAAAGTAGAAAATATGAAATAGAAAGTATGGATGCAAAGAAAGAATTGAAATGCATTCCTCCCAAGCTCGCCAGTAGCCTCCGATCCGCTCTCCCCTTATACGGGAGGTAGAGCTCATGTAGCCGTAAAGGGTGGCGAGGCCAGCTCCGCCCCAGTCATTGAATCGCACCTTGGGCAATGTCACCAAGGCGCTTAGCAGGTATAAACCCACGATGTTCCACCTGTTCGAAAACAAGGTGGTACCGAGGACAAACATTAGGAAGCCCTGGGCATACTGCTCCATCTACTCCAATGTCTCAGGCTCGCTCCAGTGAAACTGCTCGGCGAACCAACTGTATCTCACCATGGCTGACCAATACAGAGGTGGACGGGCTCCCAACATGTGGACCCAAGTAGTCTCTCACTCGCCCATGTCTGTGTCAAAAGGGATCGGATCACCCCCTACTCCTAAGCTTGTGATCATGACAAAGTCGTAGGGAGTCATCGTCATTTCCCTGGCAGTAGAGAGGTGGAAGGAGTTAGTGGTGTCCCACCACCTCTCCACCAGCGCTCCAAGAAGGAGGAGGCTCGCTATGACGCGTGACAGTTCGAAGTAGAAAAAGCTGAAGCCAGCCTTATCGATGATATCTCAAACCCTGACAGAGAGCTCATTGTACCAGTCCCTTAATGTCGTTACTCCGTATGTAGGCACGGGAGTCTCCCTGTAGCAGAGAAAAAGAGTGAATTAGGTCGTCATAAAAGAGGAAGCAAATGAAAGACAGTGCAAGAAATGCAGTTAAAGGAAAGGCAAGAATGCATAAAAATAGAGCTCATACCTCAGTAGCGTTGGAAGAAAGGTGGAAGTCTGGCTCCCTCAGCAGGAGGTCCTCTGGTACGCCGTGAGCAAAATCGCTTAAATGCCTGATGCCTCTAGGCGATAACATGTGTGTGCGGAGATGGTATGTCGCAGGATCGAAGGGTTGCACTCTCAATGGTAACAGCTCCGGCTCGAACTTTGGCGCAAACTCCGCCTCAAGGTCAGCCTCAATGTTCTTTACCGCTTCGCTGGCCTCAACAACTGCTAGCTCCTCTACTTCGGCTATAGGTAGAAACACAGGTGGAACCTCGGAAGGAGCTCCGTCATGAGGCATATCGTCTGCCATCTAGAAAATGGGTGAAAAGTAGGTGAAAAGTGAAGAAAAATGGAGAAAAGAATGTAAACTTAGAAAAAGTCAACCCTAGGAGAGAAAATGAGAAAAAAAAGTCAAAACACGGGAAAATTCACACAAGCTGAGAGAAACTCAAGGGGAACAAGCCCAAAGTGGTGAAAATGAAGAAAAAACGACGAAATCAAAATCTGATCGGTTCAAAATGTAGAGAATCAAGAGGGTTTTACGAAAACAGTTTGCGTGGGGTGTTGGAAAATGCGTACAAAGCACGGATCTATAGAGAGAAAGTACCTAGAGAGAGAAGAGAAGTGATTTCGGCCTTGTGGGTGTGAGGAAATGAAGTGTGTTGATCTATACTTAAAGACCCGAGCCAAAAAGACTATTTTGCCCCGAAACTGCCACGGGTGGCCGGCAGGCCACATCCGTAGACGACAGGCCTAGACGGAGGCCAGCAAGTGGCCGGCGGCTTCTCCTAGTGGACAGCAGGTGGCCGGTGGCTCTTAGTTGGGTCCTGATGCTGTTCTGTGCTTCTACTTCCTGAGTAGTGTATAGAAGGTTCTGTTTTGGGAGCTTGCAGCTGCATTCCAGTGTGTGAACATGTCCCACTTGCCACTATGAACGAGGTGTATCCTTTTTTAGCATGTTGTAATGCCTCCGAGAGGTAAATCAAAGGTTGTCACCGGATATCGTCTTATTCATTTTGTCAAATTATGTCTTTGTTCTCTTTCGTTGCATAGAATGTGCATTTTCACGTATACATATGCTTCATGCTTGTCTTGCATCATTTTTGATTCGTGCATAGAACATGTTGTCAATTTTGCATATAATATGCTCTTGTTTCATGCATAAAATATGCTTTTGTTTCTTGCATAGAACATGCCTTCAATTAACATCATACGTCGGTTGTCTATCTTGCATGGAATATGCGTTGTCACAGTATTGACTTATTCACTTTGTGCATCTATTGTACTTGTTCACTTTGTGCATCTATCGTACTTCTCCATTTTGTGCATCTATCGCACTTGCTCACTTTGTGCATCTATCACACACGCTTTTTCCTCTTTGCATCTTTTGTTGTGTATCTCAGGACACGTGAAGCGCGACCCTAGGCGTGTTTTATCTCGGGACGTATGAAACGCGGGCCCAAGCGGTTTCTCTTTTATCTTAACATATATGAAGCACGGCCCTGGGCGTATTTTATCTTGAGACGTGTGAGGCGCGAGCCTAAGCGGTTTCTTTTGTATCTCGGGACACATGAAACGCGAGCCCGAGCAGTTTCTTTTGTATCTCAGGATGTGTGAAGCGCGAGCCCCAACGGTTTCCTCTTTTACTTGTATCCCAGGATGCGTGAAGCGCGACCCTAGATGTGTGTTTTTCTCGGGACGCGTGAAGCACGGCCCTGGGTGTATTTTATCTCGAGACGCGTAAAACACAACCCCAAGCGATTTTCATTTCTCAGTTTCTCAAGATGCATGGAACACAACCCTGAGCTGTGTTTTCTGTCCTCATCTCGTGTTTTGGCGTGGTCAGAGTGTGTTTTAGATCTTTTTGTATGGAACATGTGTTGGTTTTAAACTTGAAGCTAATCATTCATATATTGTTATCTTGTTATTGCTTGTTGTATCTGTTATTGCTTATTGCATCATCATGTATGATCATGAGTTTTCAAAGTAACCGGTTTCGCGAAGCGTGTGAGTCCAACTTTCAAAATTTTCTTCATACATATCATTTGCATCTTGCCCCAGAACTACGCTGGTTTGATTCCTTGGAAAGGGATACGTAGGCAGCCTGCGGGTGCAACCATTTATTTTTGTCTTAATTGTTTGTCCAAGTCTTATGGCCTAGTCAAAAATGGGTCGTCTTCGGGTTTTGACATTCACTCACGTCATTTCATGACTCCGAGTTCTGTCAAAGAGGGGCAACTGTAAACACCCCATTTTTTACCGCCTTTACGACTTGGATCACCGCTTGTACACCCAATGATGAATATGCTTGTCAAGTGCTCGAAGTCCTCAGCGGAATGCCACAGCTTTGAGCATTTCAAACCTACACACCTATTGCTTTATTTTTGGACCAAAACCTTGGATTTTCAAGCCTGCAACCTTTTGTGGCATGCCGGCCACTGCTATGGGCTACTGGCCACTGCTTCTAATTGCCGGCCACAAGTGTGTTTTGCAGATATTTTTCTACCAACTGTTGGCACAGATGCATGCACTTCCTTACACGTGTATGTATTGATATTTCTGGGGGAGTTACATGCTTTTCTATAAATAGAAAGCCTCCCCTTCCATTTTTAAGGTTAGAATTTTTAGAGAAAAAATTCTCTCTCTCTCTACAATTCTCTCTCTCTCTTTTTCTCTATTGTAATTTCTGAACTTTTTGCAAGCTTTTGCCTATACATCCTTAACCAAACCTCTCCATCTTTGAGCTGAGGTACCTTTGAGCCTTGTTTGAGCTCTTGAGGATGTGTTTGCCTTGATTTGTTATCTAGAATTGGTTCTTCTCTTCAAGAGGTATAAAGCTTTGCTTATCTACTTGCTTTATTTACTCTTTTTCTTATTGTTTTCCCACTGTTTTTGGGCTGTATAAATTCTGTATTTTTGGATTGAAACTTGTGGTTTAAGGCCAATAAGGGTTGAGGGGTGGTTCACCCTTCTTTACACCTTGCTTGCAAGGCCTTTGCCCTTGTGTTTCCCATCCCTTCACTATCATATTTTGGGCTTTTAAACACTGATTTTTGGAGTTATTTTAGTGGCTAAAATCATGGTTTGAAGTCCAAAATTTGAGGGGTTAGCCTCCCCTCCTTGTGTCTTTCTTACTAGCCTAGCATGCTCTATGTTTTAGCGTATTATTCTAGCTTTTTTTGTCTTAATTCCAGCATGTTTTAGGACTTATTTAGCACTATTTTAGGACTATTTTCAGTGTTCATTGCATTTGAACCTTGTATTGCATACTTGTAGTGTAATTGTCCTCATAGTTTGGTGTTTAGGCCTTAGCCACCATCCTATTTGAGTTGATAGCATTTATTTCATGCTTTCCTTACTTGTGATCACCTTTAATCACCTCTGCAACCTCCCTCCTTTCTTGGCTTTTGCTTTGCTTTGAGAGTTGTTTCAAACCTATTGTTCTCTTCAGCATGAGATTAAGGTTGTCATGTTTAATGGTTTAATAACTTTTAGGGGTTCATTATCAACGGCATGACATCTCTCTCATGCCTTAAGCCAACACTTGGTTTGACACTTCTTTCCATTAGAGGACTTAAACTCACCTTTGGACTTCATTGATTAAAGAATTGAAAAGTAACTAAAATGGAGTAATAAAATTAGTGATTAAAAAATGATGCAAGATAATAAATTGGTTTGGGTTCAATCGGACGTTAATTGAACCCTTCAGTCTTGAGTCGTTTCATACTCATTAGTGATGAAAACGGTTCAAGATTTCATTGTCAACTACTTCTCTTGATCATTCATGATAGGGACATAGTTTTGAGAGTCTTGTTTTGTTGCATTCATTGGACTTGCACACTTGGTTCATAAGCTATCATGCAACGAAATTGCATCCATTGATGGTTTGTGAATCAAACTTAGTACTCCTTTGAGCTGTTTGATGATAAAGAGAAGTGAGTTATGCAAACAACCCTTGAGAATACCATGTTCCTGCTGTAGCTCAGCTTTTTCGCGCCCCCTTTCGGAAGCTAAAAAAGAAAGCCCTACAGTTCGGACTCCCACGGTTCTGAATCTAATCTCACAAATGCAATGTGAAACTAATAAACACCAAAGAGTCCAAATCTGGCAAATCGTTTTGGAAAATTGATTTTGAATCAAAAGTGCCAAAATTTGGACTGCTTTGCTAGATACAAAGTTGCCACCTAAATATTTTATTTTGGGAAAATTTAGGAAACCCATGACTCGTGCCAAAGGCCACATGTCCGTCATCACCAAAGTTGCCTCGGCTCGGGAACTTAGGTACGAGAGAGGAAGGTCATGAATTGAGCAACCCCACTCGCCCGATCAAAGATCGACCTCTACTAATCATGATATGATTTTTATCAACATTATGTGTTCTTATTCCGGTTATTAAGCTAGCTTTACTATGTGATGCACACAAGCAAGTATAGACTAGTTTACTCAATTTGAAACAATTCAATTCATGTTTGCTTTTGAAATGGTTTGAATTTGCCACCTCAAGTGGACTTAAAATTTGCGGATTTACTACTCAATAAGGTGGACTTAAAACTTATATTTGCTGAATCGTTTCAGTTCAAACAACAAGCCTTCATCCACAGGCATTCATGCAGTTTAGCAAGTAAGCATTTAGCCTCATGGCAAGCATGCTAGACATGGCAACATTCACATTCATGCAAGTATGCTAAAGCATAAAACTCACCTAGTACTTCAAGCTAAGAAGATATAAGTTAGAAAAATATGCATAATTCCTAACTATGCCTAATGCAACACATGCAATATGCAATTAATAGGTTCGGCTACTAATATGGCATATGAAGCAATTTGATAACATGCGGTTAAACACGTATTCAAAAAAGGTATTGAAATGACAATGCAGTTTGAACGATGCGCCGAGCCTTGGTACATGCAATACGAATAAATGGATGCAAGCATAAGGTATGATAATTGAAATATATCCCTAATCTAACCATCAAAATCGGGGTAAATAAAAGGAAAAAAGACGTGAGTTCGGAAAACGTACACACATTCATGCACACTTATTGCAACATTACGCCCTCGTGAAGGAGGGTCCAAATGAAACTAGCTAAGCTACACTACTTAACTAATTATTATAACACTTGAAATGAATTAACTAACTATTCTAAGCTAATTAATTATTACAACACACTTAACTAATTAATCAAATAGACTAAGCTATTTAATTAATTAATTACACAACATGAACTAGTTAACTAATCTACTTAAATAGTTACAACATTTGCATGAATTAGCTACAACTAATTAACTAAGCAAATTAACTAAATGGCCTCGGGAAACGAGGGATGCAAGCATGCTTGGTTTTTTCACCCGAAGAACATCCACTATCTGCTACTAATTGCCTCTGTTGCACAACACTTTCACTGTTTTCCTTCTCCAAATCAACACTGCTCTGCTTTAGAAGCATAATACTGAATTTTTCATTGGTGGCTGGCTGGCCACAGATGAGGGTTTGCCGGCCAACACTGAGGGGTTGCCAGCCATTGGAGGTGGCTTGCCGGCCACTGAAGCCAAGTCTTTCCTTGCTGCAACAGAGGACAAAACAGAGCAAGAAATGGGTGGTCTCACAGGTTGGTTGTACCATGTATGCCTTATCATCAACACAAGCTCAAAGAAGTGATACATTTGGCCCTCAAACCATCAATCAAGCAATTTCTATGCATGATGGCTAAGGAACCAATTTATAGAAGTTCAATGAATGCGAAACAAGACTCAAATGCCATCACCCTATCATGCATGATCAAGGGCAACGGAGACCTAGGAAAGTGGCACATTTCATCATTTTTGAGTATGAAATGTCCAATTTTCCTTGTGTTCAAATTAACGTCCGGTTTGAACACATGCAATGCAACACAAAGAAATGCTTATCATGCCATTTTTACTTGCCAATTTTGTTTACACATTTTAGTTACCAAATCATTCTTTAATCAATTGGCCCATTGATGAGTGTCCTCTAAGATGAGAGAAGTGTCAACCAAGGGATAATGTAAGGCATGAGAGAGATCATGTCATTGATAATGAACCCTCAAAGAAGATTAAACCATTAAGCATGACCTCAATCTCAAGCTTAAAGGATCCCAAGCTTAAAATAACCCTCAAAAGCAAATGAAAGAGTGAAGCAAAGAGGGAGGTTGCAGAGTTTATAATGCTGAAATGGAGTGAAAAACAACATCAAAAGATGCTATCAACTCAAACAAGAGGTGTCTAAGACCCTAAAACACCAACTTGTGAAGACTTTTACACTACAACCATGCAAAACAAGACTCAAATGAACTAATCAGCCCAAAACAGAGCTAAAGCAGGCTATTTCAAAGGCTAAAACATGGTGGACTTGAGCTAAGTTAAGCTAAAAAAGCATGCTAACATATGGAGCTAACTAGGCATGCAAACAAGACACGAGAAGGGAAGGTTAACCCCTCCAAATTTGGACTTCAAAATGAGTTTTTTGCCACTGAAAAACCTCTGAAATTCAGTGGTTAAAAAGCCCAAAAAAGTTAGTTTGAAAGTAGTGAACAAAGGTACAAAAGCTTTACAAACAAAGAAGTAAGAAGGGTGAACCACCCCCTAACTGAAAATGGCCTCAAACCACCACATTTAGGCCACAAAAATGGAGTTTTTTACAGTTCAAAATCAGCCCCAAAAAAGCCCCAAAACAATAGAAGAAGATGGCAAAGCAAGTATGTTAAACAAGCTAACAAAGCAAGAGTTATACCTCTTGAAGCTAAGGCACAAATTAGGCAACAAAGCACGCCACAACCACCTTTTGAAGCTCAAAGAGGGTCTCAAGTAATCTCAGCCCAAAGAGAAGCAACTTTGGTCAAGGAAATGTATGCAAAAGTGTAGAGACACTAAGCAACCAAGTACAAAATTTCAAGAGAGAGAGAGAGTTTTGTAGAGAGAGAGAGAGAGAGAATTTTGCTCCAAAATTTTCTAACCTTTTGTAATGGGGGAGAAGGTCCCATACTTATAGAAAAACAAGCTTTTGGCTAAGTTATATCAATCCATACACGTGTATGGTGATCAAGCCCATTGTGCCAACAGTTGGAACAACTGTCAAGAAAATATCTGCAAAAAGGCATCAATGGCCAGTAGGCTACTAATGTGGCCAGCCAGCCAGTGATGGCCGGCAGGATCAATTGGTGGCCGGCAACCACCAAGGGTTGCAGACTTGAAGATTTTGGTCCAAAACAGGGCACGGAATAGATGGGGTTTGAAGGCTAAAAAATAGGGCATTCCGCTGAGAACTTTAGGCACCAAAACGAGCATAAATAGTCACAATCATCATGTGCACAAACGATGACGTCTAAGTCTTGAGGACGGTCAAAAATGCGGTGTCTACACCTGCTCTGTTTGCTCTCTGTTGCAGTAGGAAAATCCAATCATCAGTGGCTGACAGGCCTCTTTTTGTGGCCGGCTGGCCATCATTTCTAGCTTGCCGACCACCAGTGCAAAATCCAGCAGTGTACTTTTGAAGCAGAACAGAATTGGTCTTGAGGTGAAAATCAGTATAAGTGTTCTACTGTGCAACAGAGGTATCTGGCAACAGAAACAGTGGCTTTTTCGGGTGGAAGTCCGTGCACGCATAGGCATTCCTCGTTTCCCGAGACGGTGTAATTAGAATAGCTAGCTTAGAACTCTTTTCATGTTATATTCATGTAAATAGTTAGTTCAATTAGTTAATTAATTTCTTGTAATAATTAGTTAAGTAGCTTAGTGAATTTATTCATTTGGGTTTGTAATAGTTAGTTAATTAGCTTTGCTTTAGCTAGTTAGTTAGTTTATTTATTCGAACTCTCCTTCATGAGAGCGCAATGTTGTAATAATGTGTATGTCTTCTAACCCCACGTCTTTCTCCCTTTTATTTACAAGCTTATGATGGTTAGTTTAGGGCATCATGCTTTGTTTAGCATAATTTATGTTTTCATCCACTTGTATTGCATGCACCGAGACTCGGTTCATTATTCTAACAATGCATTGTCGTTTAAACTGCTTCTTTAAATACATGTTTAGACTGCATGCTAACAAATTAATTCATATGCCATGTTAAGTAGCCGAGCCTATTTAGATTGCATAACGCATGTGTTGCATTAGTTATATTGCATAGTTAGGATCATGCGTCTTTCTAACTTTATCATCTCTTTTGGCTTGGAGTACTAGGTAAGACTTTACTTGTTTCAGCATATTGCATGGATGTGGTTGTTGCCATATCAAAGCATGTTCACCATAAGGCTAAGTACTTAAGTAATAAACTGTTTAAATGCTTGTGGATGAAGGCTAGACGCTTGAATTGAAATAATTTGAGTAATGTTTATATGCGATCACTTTTTCAAGTGGTACATATTCAAAACAATTTTCAAAAACAAACATGAATCGAGTGTTCCAATTTTTGCAATTAGTCTATACTTGTGTGTGTGTGCATCACATAGTAATGCTAGCCTAATAAATCGAAACAAGAGCATATAATGTACATAAGATTCTTATCATGATTAGTAGAGGCCGATCTTTGATCGGGCGAGTGGGGGTGCTCAATTCATGACCTTTCTCTCTCGTACCTAAGTTCCCGAGCCGAGACAATCTTGGTGATGACGGACACGTGGCCTTTGGCATGAGTCATGGGTTTTCTAAATTTCCAAAAATATTTAGGTGGTGACTCTGTATCTGGCAAAGCAGTCCATTTTTGGAAATTTGATTCAAAATCAATTTTTCAAAATATCTGTCGGATTTGGACTCTTTGGTATTTATCTATTTCACATTGCACTTGTGAGATCAGATTCAGAACCACGGGAGTCCGATACTGTAGGGCTTATTCGTCTTCCGAGAGGGGGCACAAAAAGTCGAGCTACATACGCTGATTACTTACAAATGATATAATAAATAATGTAACTTGACAGTTTCATGAAAGTGACCCTACAAACACTTATAAGCATGGATCTATAAACATCGTGAAAACAATTGTGAAATTCCTATATCGATTGAAATATTAAGTTACAATATCATTCTATTTTCTTTAAAAAACTATTCTATATTTTCTACATACATAAAAATATACTAATGATTAATGTTATATTTTTCATTATGCAAGATATTCGTGGCATAGAAAATGAGACTTTAGAGGGTAATTTGTGTAATCAAATTGGGCCGAGCTACATGCTCAGTGGTGGTTGGGTCGTGTAATAGGCCGAGAAGGGCACCTCGGTCTTGAGCAGAATGGATGATAGGCCGACCAGAGGGTTAGACCTAGCTAACAAACTACTAGACAAGCGAATGGGGCAGAGCTACCCGTAGCTTGATACGGCTCGTATGAAGGACTGACAAGCAGTGCGGTCAACAGTAAACCAAAGCATGGTAAATCAGTCAAGCATAGCCAGCCGAGCGGAGTGTTTGCCATCTCACTTGGCTTGCAGTGATATGGGTGTTTTAAGGATAAGTATTATCCTTAGGCATACAACCCCTAGGAGAACTATGCTAAGGAGAGTTAGAATCCTACTAGGATTGTGCCTAACGGAATCTATAAAGGCTTATGACAAAACCCCACCACAAGTATTGCAATTCTTACTCACAAATACATAGAGCTTATTGTCTATTGTCTACTTGCTGACTTAGGCATCGGAGGCGTTTGTGGCACACACCTGCCAGCTAGCTCACATGTGTTTCCAAGTAGCAAAGCGGCGATGTTTGGAGGAGGTAAAACTTGGCCAACAAGATTATATGAGAAGATTATTTCGTGCTCGTACAATTGGCGCCGTTTGTGGGAAGTTTTTTACAGAGAACTAACCTTTTGCTTGAGTTTTCCTTCAACTAAGATTATATGGTGATTTCCAAACATCGTGGGTGAACCGCACATTGGCTCAAACTACATGGTAAAGTGAAGTTTGCCCTTATATCAAAAGTGTGGATCCAACTATATTTTTCTCAAATCTTAAGGGAAGTGAGTGTAAGTTATCCAAAAAAATTGTATAAAATCTTATCCATTCATTTATATTTGGATAATTTACACTAAGACCCTCTTAACTATTAACGAATATCACTTTAGTCTTCATATATTAACCTGTATATTTTGATTCATAAACTATAAAAATATATATATATATATTTAAAATAAAATAAAAAAGTACCACTTTCACCCTTGCAGATGCCCTTTTCTAAACAATCTCCGATACAATTTTCATAGCTGAGAGAGTCAATCTGTACAAATTTATAGAAGAAAGAGATAAAATGATATTCATAAATAATTGAAAGAGTCTTAGTCTAATTAACCCTTCATCTTTTCCATTTATTCATGTACTTACATAACAAGTGTTGCATATACATCTTCTATGAAAACACACAAAAAGGTCATGTAAGTTGTATTCGTTAGCCTGCTTGTAGGATTTTTTTTTTTTTTTTAAATTCTGATAATCTGTATTAGATTGTTTGATATAATTTTTGTTTACAAATTATTAAATAGAACTAACTTAAATAAGTTTTAAAAAATTAATTATCTAAAAAGAATTGAAGAGATATTTTTAACTTCTACTTTCTAATTATTACTTTTTGTCTTATAATAAATTACGCTAAATAGACTAATTGAATTTGGATGCTTTTTTATTTAATTAATTAATTATTCAATATCATGTGTGTATAGTTGTATGAATATTATTTTTCTCCTTTCATATGCAAGACCGCGCTCAAGAAACATAAATAAGATCACTTCTTCATATATATCTATTACTCTAATAAAAGTGTGAAAAGTCTATCATGTTTTTTACTTTTTTGAAATTTTAATTTTACCCTCTCTAATTTTTATGTTTTTTAAAAGTCATGAAGAGTCTTGTATAAACTATATCTTTATTTTTGGAGTTGAGCACTCAAAAATAATATATCTGTTTCCAAGAGTCCTATATAAATATAAACAAACATTTCTTTTCTTACAAATAAATAAATAATGTCGTCTCCCTATTTTTTACAATAATAATAATCGAAGAATAAAAAATAATTACTTTTCTTATTTCCTGTGTCTGCTTTTATATTGATATACATAATATTTACAATTGTCCATCATGAATCAAATCACTGTGACTAATTTTGGTTGAATCTTAAAGTTGTATGCATTTGTTCGAATTTAGACAAAGGAAAGCACATGCATTTTTAAAATAGAGATTTGTACTATATCCTAAAAATTCACTAGTTATTTTCGGACAATTTCTTTTTGTTAAATTATATTTCTTGAACTATAATATTTTACATGATACTTTAATAACTAAATTATGATATCAAAATTCTAAACAATAACCACTTTCGTTGGTTTTATTTTTTAAATCTATTTTGATTTTTTATATTTTCTCAGTTTTTGTGATTCAAAATACTAGAATTTCTTCATATTTTATATTTAAATTATACTTTTACACGAAAATCTAATATCTAATAATCTAAATAGAATTAAAAAAATATAATATGGATAAAAAAAACTATAAATTCAAACATGTACTGATTCTTTATTATTATTATTATTATTATTATTATTTAATATTAATAAAAAAAATTCTAAAAAGAATACACAATAAATTATTTTCTAAGTGTATTATATTAAATGAATCTAAATCTACAAGTAAAATTAAAAAATAAAACGTATTAAATTAAGTGAATCTAAAAAGAAAATAAAAGAGTTATTAAAAAAGACAGTGTCAAAGACAAAAAAAATATGAAGCCAAAAAATTCAAAACAAATATTTGAAAAAATAAATCAACCAAACACTATAAACTTCTCTTTTTTAAAATCTTTCTTCACTAATATCTAATTTTACATAAACTATTGAAAAATTTCTTTCAATTTTTATGTGAATTTAATAATCTAATTAAAAAATGATGCATATACACACAAATATAACACTAAATATCTACATTATGACCAACTATTTAATTACGAGTAATTAAGTTCTCATTGTTACCTGTATTATATTGTTGCAAAAGATTTCACATATTAGTTTTGTGATATCTTATATATGTCAATGTCTACATATAAATAAATAAATATATATATATATATATATAAACATAAATGTCAATTTATATATGTTGTAATGCTATAATACCATCGGATACTTTAATTTTCTAACATGTATCACTTTAATAATATAATTATATTTGCTATGAAAGAACTGTGGAATTGTGTACTGTTCTTTTATCAATTAATATTCAATACATATATACATACATGTCATACAAATAAGTGTTCACAACAAACACTTTCAACAACAAATCAAGACTTTGCAAAACACCTCCATTACAACAATAATTGTTCTTTTTTTTCCTCACATAAAAAAATCACATTATTGAGGAAAAATGAATTTTGAAACTCATAACAATATGATATCGCCTCAAACTCTTGCTCATCAAAATATTTTTGTTATAGTGAGTTATAATGATGAGCAAGAAGAAAAATAAAAAGATGGTGAAACAAAAATTACAGAAGATCTATTACAATATGCTTTCCAAGCAAAGTTAAATAAGCTGAAGCAGGAATTGTCCTATCTGTTGTGAAGTTCAAGAAAAACAATGTATCTCATGCACATATTTTAGTCAAATTACAAGAAATAAATCAAATGATACACAAACATTATTGCAGCAACTCAATGATGCAGAAAGTAAGTATATCAAATAAAAAGTTTCAATTAATTTTTGTCATATGCTGATTACTTTCAGATGATATAATAAATTATGTAACGTGACAATTTCATGAAAGTGACCCTACAAACACTTATAAGCATGAATCTATAAACATTGTGAAAATAATTGTGAAATTCCTATATCGATTGAAATATTAAGTTACAATATCATTCCATTTTCTTAAAAAAAACTATTCCACATTTTCTACATACATGAAAATATACTAATGGCTAATGTTATATTTTTCATCATACCAGATATTCGTGACACAAAAAATGAGACTTGAGAGGGTAATTTGTGTGATCAAATTGGGCCGAGCGGAATTACATGCTCGGTGGTGGTTGGGCCACGCAGTGGGCCGAGAAAAGCAACTCGGTCTTTAGCAAAATGGATGATAGGCCGACCAGAGGGTTAGACCTAGCTAACAAACTACTGGACAAGTAAAGGGGGTCGGGCTACCTGTAGCTCAGCACGGCTCGTATGAAGGACTAACATGCGGTGCGGTCAATAGTAAACTGAAACATGGCAGATCGGTTGAGCATAGCTAGCCGAGCAGAGTTTTTGCCATCTCACTTGGCTTATAGTGATAAGGGTGTTCTAAGTATAAGCATTATCCTTAGGCATACGATTCCTAGGAGAACTCTGCTAAGGAGAGTTAGAGTCCTACTAAGATCGTTTCTGGCGGAATCTATAAAGGCTCATGATAGAACCCTACCACAAGTATTGCAATTCTTACTTACAAATACATAGAGCTTATTGTCTATTGTCTACTTGCTGACTTAAGCATCGGGGGGGTTTCTAGCACACACCAGCTGGCTAGCTCATATGTGTTTCTAGGTAGCAAAGTGCCGATGTTTGGAGAAGGGAAAACTTGGTCAACAAGATTATACAAGAATATTATTTCATGCTCGTACAATTGGCGTCGTCTGTGGGAAGTTTTTTTTAGAGAATTAATCTTTTAATTGAGTTTTCCTTCAACTGAGTTCAATAGTGCACAACGAAGACTTGTCTTAGTCTACTGTTGATAGACAAACTTCGAAAGGAGACAGAAGGCACGAGGATTTGCCTTTTGTTCCGCCCATGGAGGATTTGGACCCCTAGCGACGAAACCCACATAGGGGTATGCAAGAAAAATGGGACTTAAGTCCTCATCGGTCTCAAAGCCCAAATGGGCAGAGAGGGAGAATAGATGCCCAGGTTCTGGAGAATCTCGTAAGGGAACAAGACAAATTGATAAAGAGAATGGCAACTGACATGGAGGCCATGAAACACCAAATGAAGGGCAAAAGCGTGGCAGGATTGAAAATCCGCGAAGGTAGAACGCATTCTTGCCACTCAAGAGATCGCGACAGACAAGCCACGCCTTCGCATTCTGAAAGCAAAAGCCTCAGAACAGACGACACATAATCAAGAACTTCCAGGACTCATTACTCCAAGTTTGAGAGAACGAGGATTGAAAGGTCTTACACGGAGGGAAGCAGTTATAGTGATTCTAGTTTAGACCCAACCCATTTGACATTTTGGATCCGGGTTTCATTTTCTTATATAATTGTTCTTGTCTTGTTCCCCCTATTATTCTTTGAGTTTGGCTATTGGGTTGTGTTGGTTGTGTTTCAAATATGTTGGTAGCTTATTTTTCAAACTGTTGTTGCCCATAATTTTCCTCATTTGCTCAAGCGTCACTTCTTGCGCTTGAGCGATTTTTATGAACTCTCAACAAAACTACTGGGAAGTGGTATTCTTCGCTCAAGCGTAACTTTTTACACTCGAGCGGTGTTGGCTTGAGAGGCCCTTATTGCGCTTAAGCATTGGTCCTACGTCTGTAAAACTTTTGGGAATTTGTATATAGCGATCCCGAATTTTACACGGCTTTTATGGTGTTCCGGACTCGGGTCTTGTGGTTTAATGTTGTTGTTTATGCCTTTTTGTGATAATCCTGCTCCGTATTATGCTAATTAATCTTAATTACGAATGTGATTATGTGTTTGATATGATTTTGAGTGCCATTTATATGAATATATGTAGTTTTAAATTTCTATCTGTTCACCGTAGGAAAATCTATTTAATAATCTGCTTTAGAATTTAAATTGGAGGCCTTATCGGCCACAGAAACCGAAATTGACTACACCATTGTGATTAGCGTAATTTTTAGAGCCTACGGTGAAATTTAATTGAAAATTGATTCGGATTAAAATAATTAGATTCAGAACGATTAATTAAGCACCATTGCTTAGCTCTAATCAAATTTGATTAGGTCATCTTATATAAAGGCCTATATAGCCTTATGTTATTGTTTTGAACTCACTTTCTCTCATTTGGCTGAGATTTCTCTAGAAAGAGAGAGAGAGGGCTGGTTCTAGAGAGAGAAGAGGAGGAATTATGCATTTTGGTTCAAGATTGTGAATTTGGAAAGCTACACTCAAGATTTAACTAGAATTTGTGAAGATTAAAGCTCCTAGGTGAGTAAATTCATGAGTTTGAGCTTGTGATTTTGTGAATTCAAGATTAAATGGTAATCAAGAACATGAGTTGTGTTGATTTTGATGAGATTGAAGTCTATATGCACATGTTTGCATAGAATTGCTATGAATTGCCATGAATTTGCATAATCTAACATGTAGCATGTCAATTATAAAAGATTGAGAGTTGGATCATACATGCAAGCATGGTTTTGTTGAGTTTCATGAGAATAAACACCATTTGCACCATTTGAAATAGAAATGAAGTCAAAAATTGACATGCATGTTTGATTATTGAAGGTATGGAGCTTATATAAGGTTTGAATACATGAGTTTTGATTACACAAAAGAAATGTTGAATAATTTGAGAATGTGACCATGATTTTGAGCAATTGGCCTCATATTGCTTGTATACTCATGATATATAATGTGTTTCCCTATTTTTGGTACCTTAATTCGAGCTTTAGAGCCTTTGAATATCGAATTTGAGCCTCAAGAACAGTTCTGGAAAACCCAGAATTTGGCATGTCCGCTCGAGCGGGGAAATCGCCGCTCGAGCGTGAAATGCGAGCTCCCAGAATTTTTGCAGACATTGATGTCCGCTCGAGCGGGGACATTCACGCTCGAGCGGGGAGCCATGTAGTGTGACTTTCAGCTCGAGCGTCCGACCTCACGCTCGAGCGTAAAAATGAGGCAACCAGAATTTTTGCAGACCCACGGGTCCGCTCGAGCGGCAGAACCCACGCTCAAGCGAGGACCCCTGTTTCTGAAATTTTGTAAAGGTGTTCTGTGTTTCATTTTCCGTTCTCTTTCACTTCTAAGTACTCTTAGGCATGCATTGAGCATTATGAATGAATTAAAAGAATAAGAAAGAAGCCTAAGAGGGATGTATGAATTAAGAACAGATTGAATTGTTTGTGACCCATTGTGTTCATGAAATGTGTAGGGTCGAGTTCCAGGGCAAATCCGCCGGCAGAACACTGTAAGTAATATCTTAGTAAAGATATTTTGAAGTATGTTATTTGTCCAATTGCTTATTCCTGTATAAGTCTTATAAGTTGTTAATTTGAATTGTGGACAAATGTTTGTCATGCCATATGGTTGGGCCAAAGGCCGTTGGGTACAATTGATTGGGCCGAAGGCCGTTTGACATGCATGAATGCTGGGCCAAAGGCCGTTTGACATGAATGATTGGGCCGAAGGCCGTTTGACATGAATGAATAAATGGACCGAAGGCAGTTTGACAAGAATGAATGGGCCAAAGGCCGTTTGACACGAATGATTGGGCCAAAGGCCGTCGGACAAGAACGAATTGGGCCAAAGGCCGTTGGATATGAATGAATTGGGCCTGAGGCCGTTTGATGTGTCTGGAACCGCAGTCACTTGACCTATATATATATACTAGATAGAAATATGAATTGGGCCCAAGGCCGTCTGACGTATGTTGTTCTAAATACCGTTCGTGTATTTTCTTTATTTGATATTATTCACTGGGCTTTCGCTCACGCTCATTCATGTGTCTGTAGGTGAGCCAAGGGAGGTCCAAACCCAGCCTCAGTGAAGTTTGTGTGAAACAGTCAAGGTTTTGAAGAGTCAGCCCATACGTCTCACGCACGAGACTTGTTTTCGCCCTTTTGCTATTTTGTTATCTTTTGTCATGTTGGCGAGAACTTTGGATTACGGTTGTATATAGTTTTGATTGGCTGACCATGACTTGAATGATCCTGTTGTGTAAAGCTTATATGTTAACTTTCCTTGATGTGAGTTATTAATGTATGTGTGTGAAATGTTATGACGTGCCATGTAAGCACAGCTCTATGGACAAAAGTTTGAAATTGCTTCCGTTTGGCCCCCTTAACTCTGTTAAAATATATCTGATTTGGTTTAAGGCCGTAGGTAATCTCGTGATTACTGGCCGGTTATGTCCTTAACCCAAAGGGGAGGGTTCGGTCATGACAGAGTGGTATCAGAGCACGAGTTAATAACTCACACACTTGTCCAATGAGCAATAATCGTCTAGAAAAGATCTAGGATGCATTCATGTGATAAGTATGAATCTGAAAGCATCTAGAATATGCTTAAGTGTTTAAATGCAAACGATTATGTGTTATAACTTGTGATTTGCTTGCATTGCAAATTATTTGAATATGTATGCTCTTTAGTATATGCATACCTGTGAATCTTTTGTATAAAGTATAATGCAAGTCTAATCAGATGGTGAGAACAAGAGGTGATGAGATAGAGGAGTTTTCTACTGCCAAAATGGATAGAATGGAAAGATTGATTCAGGAAATGGCAGAGACATTGAGGCAACAACAATAGTGGCAACAACAGTGGCAGCAACCACAACCTCCACCTCCGGCACCACCCGTGCCAGACTTATAGAATGATGACCGAATAATAGCTCTCACCAAAGAGTTTAAGAAAATGAAACCACCATAGTTCCATGGGGGATTAGATCCGTTGAAGGCCGAGGCGTGGGTTCTCGGCATTGAAAAGCTGTTTGAGGTGTTTCCTTGTTCAGAGATACAGAAAATACTTCTGGCCACTTTTATGCTAGAAGACGAAGCAAGAAGATGGTGGATGTTAATGCGTGAAAATCATAAAGACATTGGTTGGGCGAAATTCCTAGAAGTTTTCTATGATAAGTACTTCCCTCAATGTGTCCGTGACAGGAAAGTATCGGAGTTCATGGAACTTAAACAAGACAGCATGACAGTAGCTGAGTATGAGACCAAATTCACTGAGTTGGCCAGGTTTACACCACATGTGATCGATACCGACTACAAGAAAGCGAGACATTTTGAAGGTGGGCTTCGAAGTGATATTTTAGAAAGGGTAAATGTCCTGAAGCTGGAAACCTATATTGGGGTGCTAGACCGGGCCATAATATCAGAAGCTAACATAGCTAGACAGACCAGATCAACAACTGACTGGAAGGGTGGCAAAAGACAGGGCTTCTTTTCGAAGAAGAAATTTTCAAAGAAGCAAAACACGGGCTCCTCAAGTACTTCGAATCCTTCTCAAGATACATCTCCTATGTGCAATATTTCTAGTAAAAGCCATCGTAGGGTTTGTTACCGTGTGTCGGGAGCCTATTTTAAATGTGGTAAACAAGGGCACATGGCCAGAGATTGTAACCAGAACAGTGGAAAATTAGCTGGTAGCTCAACAACATCCATCCCCAAAATCAGGAAATACTATGAGATCTACTACCACCGAAGATACCGTGAGGCAAGGGAGAGTTTTCGCGCTTGTTCTGGGCGATACACGGAATGATAACGCAGTTGTCTCAGGTACTATTTATATATGTAATCAAGATGCTTTTATGTTAATTGACTCCGGATCAACACACTCTTTCGTAACATGTGCATTTGCATCTAGACTGAGTAGACCTCTAGAATTATTGCCATATCTGCTATGTGTATCTGCTCCATCCGGGGAATCTGTATTGTGTGAATCTGTATATCGTTTTTGTGACATGCAAATTCAGAATGCTATTCTGTATGTGGATTTGTTGCCGTTGAACTTTAGGCACTTTGATATAATTCTGGACATGGATTGGTTAACTAAATATTGTGTCACCATTGATTGTGTAACAAAATGAGTTGTGTTTAAATCACCGGAACAGGAAGAAATTGTGTTTGTGGGTAACGGGGTAGTGCCTCCACCTTATTTGGTATCTGCAATGAAAGCATGTAAATTAATCAGGAAAGGGTGCCAGGGTTATTTGTATTATGTGCTATCTGAACAATCTGTGAATGTTGAATTGAACAGTATCCCTATTGTTAGAGAATTTCCAGATGTGTTTCCAAATGAATTACCAGGGGAATTGGTGGACAGGGAGATAAAGTTTACTATTGAAATTGTGCCAGGCACTCAGCCTATTTCTAAAACTCCCTACAGAATGGCTATTGCTGAAATGAAAGAATTGAAAGAACAGTTACAGGACCTACTTGATAAAGGATTTATCCGACCTAGTACTTCACCATGGGGTGCATCGGTGTTATTTGTGAAAAAGAAAGATGGAACTTTACGCTTGTGTATTGACTACCGAGAACTGAACAAGGTAACAATAAAGAATAAATATCCCTTACCCTGTATTGATGACCTGCTTGACCAGTTGCAGGGATCACAAGTGTTTTCCAAGATTGATTTGAGATCCGGGTATCATCAGTTGAAAGTGAAAGCAAAAGATGTTCGTTTCGAACAAGGTATGGCCATTATGAATTTCTTGTTATGCCATTTGGGGTAACTAATGCTCCGGCAACGTTTATGGACTTAATGAACCGAATTTTTAAGACCTACCTTGATGAATTTGTTGTGATTTTTATTGATGATATTTTGATATACTCGAAGAATAGACTTGAATATGAACAACATCTGAGGACTATTTTGCAAACACTTAGAGAAAAGAAATTATTTGCCAAACTAAAGAAATGTGAATTTTGGTTGGATGTAGTTATCTTTTTAGGGCATGTTATCAACAAAGAGGGGATTTCAGTGGACCCACAGAAAATAAAAGCAATTGTGAATTAGCTTACACCGACAAATGTAACAGAAGTAGGGGTGAGCATGGTCCGGATTGGATCGGATTGGGATAAAACCAGGACCAATCCATTATCTACGGTTTCTGAAAAATTAGAACCAATCCAATCCGTTTAAATCATGGAATCAATCCGAACCAATCCATTTAAACACGGATTGGATCGGTTTAGGACCACGGATTCACATAATTAAATAAAAAAATATATATCTATAACACTTTAATTTCATAAAAACATAAACATAGCGCTATATTTGTTCCACAATAGCAACATATCTTTCTATAATAGCGACAAACTGTTCTAGAATTTAAACAACCATAAAAAAACTGGTTTCACCATAGGTATTTAGACCATTACAAATTAAAACTAAAACCTAACAAACAAAAGTAATAAAAGAAGATATTATGTGGGTTTAGGTTTGAGTTTAGGTTTTATATGGAATAAGAGAATATACTATGGAGGAGGATGTATAATAAAAATATAGACTATTTGTATACGGTCCGGATCGGTTCCAATCCGGAACTATGGGGTTCAATCCGGAACCAATCCGTGGACTACGGATTTTTAATTCTTCAATCCGAAACCGAACCACGGATTTAAAAAACCAATCCAAACCTACCGGATTGGACTAAACTGGATCGGTTTACGGATTTCACGGATCCCTTGCTCAGCCCTAAACAGAAGTCCGCAGCTTCATGGGCTTAGCTGGGTACTACAGGAGATTTGTGAAAGACTTTTCGAGAATAGTTGTACCTCTTACCCAACTAACACGCAAAGGGCAACCATTTGAATGGAACGACGAAAGAGAATCTGCCTTTTATGAATTGAAAATGAGACTGACCACCGCACCAGTTCTGACATTGCCATCAGGTACAGAAAACTTTGTAATTTTCAGTGATGCATCTTATAAAGGTTTGGGTTGTGTATTAATGCAGAATGGAAGGGTAATTGCCTATGCCTCCCAGCAGTTGAGGCCACATAAGAAGAACTACCCAACACATGATTTAGAATTGGCCGCAGTTGTTTTTGCTTTGAAAATCTGGCGGCACTATTTATATGGGGCAAAATGTGAAGTCTACACAGATCACAAGAGCCTGAAATACTTCTTTACACAGAAGGAGCTGAATATGCGACAGAGAAGATGGCTTGCATTGATAAAGGACTATGACCTCGAGATTCAGTATCACCCTGGGAAAGCCAATACAATTGCTAATGCCTTAAGCAGGAAATCGATGGGGAGTTTGGCTTGTTTACTTACTGAACAGAAGAAGATCTTGCAAGATTTTGAGAAGTTCGAGATAGAAGTGGTATCGTGTGAACAGGGCGGATTGATAGCCGCCATTTCAGTTGAACCAGCAATAATCTCTGATTTTAAACAGAGGCAAAAAGAGGATGAATTCCTCAAGAAAGTGATCGATGAATTTGAGACAAGTTCGAAGGTAGAGTTCAGCCTTGAAAATGAAGTGCTGAAATATCAAAACTGAAAGTGCGTCCCAAATGTTCCAGATCTAAAGAAGAGAATTCTAGATGAAGCCCATAAATCAGCATTTGCTATGCATCCGGGTAATAACAAAATGTATCGGGATTTGAAACAAAGCTATTGGTCGCCCAAAATAAAGAAAGAAATTGCAGAATATGTGTCCAAGTGACTTCAATGTCAGCAAGTTAAAGCTGAACATCAGAAACAGGGAGGTCTGCTTCAGCTTCTCCCTATTCCTGAATGGAAGTGGAAGCATGTGACTATGGACTTTATTGTTGGTCTACCCCGAACACCACGAGGTATGGATTCTATTTGGGTTGTAGTTGATAGACTGACTAAATCTGCGCATTTTCTGCCTGTTAGAACTACATTTGATGCGTATAGATTGGCTACAATATATGTTGATGAGATTGTCCGTTTACACGAAATTCCGGTGTCTATTGTGTCGGATAGAGATCCGAAATTTGTGTCTAGATTGTGGAAGAGTTTGCAGAAAGCTATGGGGACAGAACTGAGGTTTAGTACTGCATTCCACCCACAGACAGATGGGCAATCAGAACGGACTATACCGACCTTAGAAGACATGCTCAGAATGTGTGCTTTAGATTTTCAAGGGAGTTGGAAAGATTATTTGCCACTGGCAGAGTTTGCATATAATAACAACTTCCACTCAAGCATCGGTATGGCACCATACGAGGCTTTGTATGGTAGAAGGTGTAGATCACCAAATTGTTGGACAGAAGTCGGGGATAGGGCCTTGCTTGGGCCTGAAATTGTGCAAGACACTTCTGAAAATATCAAGATTATTCAACAAAGGCTCAAGACGGCCCAGAGTCGGCAAAAGAATTATGCAGATGTTCGAAGAAGACCTCTTGAGTATGAGGTTGGTGACCATGTGTTTATCCGTGTGACTCCGATGAAAGGCCAAGTCAGGTTTGGAAAGAAGGGTAAGTTGTCGCCCTATTACATTGGGTCGTTTCAAATTCTGGAAAGGCTTGGTCCAGTTGCTTATCGAGTCACTTTGCCACCGGGATTCGAACAAATCCATAATGTGTTTCATGTATCAATATTGAGGGGTTATCTTTGAGATCCGTTTCATGTAATTGATTATCACCGGGTAGCTCTTGATGAAAATATGGAGTATGCCGAATGGTCGGAACGAATCATTGACCGGCAAGTGAAACAATTGGGAAGCAAGTCTATCTCAATGGTGAAAGTGGAATGGAAAGAACACTATGGGACGGATGCCACATGGGAAAAAGATGATGAAATGCGACTACGCTATCCACATTTGTTCCCCGACGAAGGTAAAATAAGTTTGGAGGACCAAACTTCCTAAAGGGGGGAAGACTGTAATAACCCTGCTCCGTATTATGCTAATTAATCTTAATTACGAATGTGATTATGTGTTTGATATGATTTTGAGTGCCATTTATATCAATATATGTAGTTTTAAATTTCTATTTGTTCACCGTAGGAAAATCTGTTTGATAATCTGCTTTAGAATTTAAATTGGAGGCCTTATCGGCCACAGAAACCGAAATTGACTACGCCATTGTGATTAGTGCAATTTTTAGAGCCTACGGTGAAATTTAATTGAAAATTGATTCGGATCAAAATAATTAGATTCAGAACGATTAATTAAGCACCATTGCTTAGTTCTAATCAAATTTGATTAGGCCATCTTATATAAAGGCCTATATAGCCTTATGTTATTGTTTTGAACTCACTTTCTCTCATTTGCCTGAGATTTCTCTAGAAAAAGAGAGAGAGAGGGCCGGTTCTAGAGAGAAGAGGAGGAATTATGCATTTTGGTTCAAGATTGTGAATTTGGAAAGCTACACTCAAGATTTAACTAGAATTTGTAAAGATTAAAGCTCCTAGGTGAGTAAATTCATGAGTTTGAGCTTGTGATTTTGTGAATTCAAGATTAAATGGTAATCAAGAACATGAGTTGTGTTGATTTTGATGAGATTGAAGTCTATATGCACATGCATGCATAGAATTGCTATGAATTGCCATGAATTTGCATAATCTAACATGTAGCATGTCAATTATAAAAGATTGAAAGTTGGATCATACATGCAAGCATGGTTTTGTTGAGTTTCATGAGAATAAATACAATTTGCACCATTTGAAATAGAAATGAAGTCAAAAATTGACATGCATGTTTGATTATTGAAGGTATGGAGCTTATATAAGGTTTGAATGCATGAGTTTTGATTACACAAAAGAAATGTTGAATAATTTGAGAATGTGACCATGATTTTGAGCAATTGGCCTCATATTGCTTGTATACTCATGATATATAATGTTTTTCCCTATTTTTGGTACCTTAATTCGAGCTTTAGAGCCTTTGAATATCGAATTTGAGCCTCAAGAACAGTTCTGGAAAACCCAGAATTTGGCATGTCCGCTCGAGTGGGGAAATCCCCGCTCGAGCGTGAAATGCGAGCTCCCAGAATTTTTGCAAACATTGATGTCCGCTCGAGCGGGGACATTCACGCTCAAGCGAGGAGCCATATAGTGTGACTTTCAGCTTGAGCATCCAACCTCACGCTCGAGCGTAAAAATGAGGCAACCAAAATTTTTGCAAACCCACGGGGTCCGCTCGAGCAGCGGAACCCACGCTCGAGCGGGGACCCCTGTTTCTGAAATTTTGTAAAGGTGTTCTGTGTTTCATTTTCCGTTCTCTTTCACTTCTAAGTACTCTTAGGCATGCATTGAGCATTATGAATGAATTAAAAGAATAAGAAAGAAACCTAAGAGGGATGTATGAATTAAGAACGGATTGAATTATTTGTGACCCATTGTGTTCATGAAATGTATAGGGTCGAGTTCCAGGGCAAATCCACCGGCAAAACACTGTGAGTAATATCTTAGTAAAGATATTTTGAAGTATGTTATTTGTCCAATTGCTTATTCCCATATAAGTCTTATAAGTTGTTAATTTGAATTGTGGACAAATGTTTGTCATGCCATATGGTTGGGCCAAAGGCCGTTGAGTACAATTGATTGGGCCGAAGGCCATTTGACATGCATGAATGCTGGGCCAAAGGCCGTTTGACATGAATGATTGGGCTGAAGGCCATTTGACATGAATGAATAAATGGGCCAAAGGCCGTTTGACACGAATGAATGGGCCAAAGGCCGTTTGACACGAATGAATGGGCCAAAGGCCGTCGGACAGGAACGATTGGGCCAAAGGCCGTTGGATATGAATGAATTGGGCCCGAGGCCATTTGATGTGTCTAGAACTGCAGTCACTTGACCTATATATATATAAACTAGATAGAAATATGAATGGGGCCCAAGGTCGTCTGACGTATGTTGTTCTAAATACCGTTCGTGTATTTTCTTTATTTGATATTATTTACTGGGCTTTCACTCACGCTCTTTCATGTGTCTGTAGATGAGCCAAGGGAGGTCCAAACCTAGCCTCAGTGAAGTTTGTGTGAAACAGTCAAGGTTTTGAAGAGTCAGCCCATACGTCTCACGCACGAGACTTGTTTTCGCCCTTTTGCTATTTTGTTATCTTTTGTCATGTTGGCGAGAACTTTGGATTACGGTTGTATATAGTTTTGATTGGCTAACCATGACTTGAATGATCCTGTTGTGTAAAGCTTATATGTTAACTTTCCTTGATGTCAGTTATTAATGTATGTGTGTGAAATGTTATGACGTGTCATGTAAGCACAGCTCTATGGACAAAAGTTTGAAATTGCTTCCGTTTGGCCCCCTTAATTCTGTTAAAATATATCTGATTTGGTTTAAGGCCGTAGGTAATCTCGTGATTACTTGCTGGTTATGTCCTTAACCCAAGGAGGAGGGTTCGGGTCATGACACTTTTCCTCTTCTTACTCTTTGAATTTGAGTTTTGGAATGTCTTGGGCGTGTTTAGAACAGGTTGGTTGCTAGTTGGTCTAGAACCTTGTTGTCCAGAATTTTGGTCTTGCGCTCTAGCGGGTTTTGCAAACATTTAGTACTTTGCACGTCTGCAAAAATGTTGGAGAAGTGTTTTTCATGCTCGAGCGGCATTTCTTACGCTCAAGCAGGTCTGCACTCGAGCGTCCTTTCTTACACTCGAGCGACTGTCTGAAGTCTGTAAAAATACTGGAAGTGTGTATTCTACGCTCGAGTGGGTCTTCTTGCGCTCGCGCAGGTAGTGCCTTGTTGTTGTACCTTGGTGCTCAAGCGTCATTTCTTGCGCTCAAGCGGGACAAATTTATGTGTCTTACGCTCAAGCGTCAAAATCTCTGCTCGAGCGGACTGTGCGTATATCAGATCGCGAAAGCGACTTTTTATATCACTTTTTCGATTCTCTCTTTCTCTAAAACTCTCCCAAAACCTAGATTTAGACATTCTCTCTCTAAAACTCTCTTTCTCTCTACATTTTGACCTAGATCTATTGATTTCTCCACCCTACTCCCTTTGATAAAAAGTTGGAGTATCCTAAGATCTACATTTTGATCTGAGTAAAGTCAAGTTTGGGCATCTTTGTGGTCTCTTCATTTCTTCTTTGAGCTTCTACACTTGAGGTAGGGAGTTTCTACACTTTAATATGGTTTTTAACTTAGTTATTTGTCTAATATGTAACAATGGTGGGTTTGGGAGTATTTTGAAACACCAACCTAGGGTTTGGGTAAAATGTGAAAGAGGGGTTTTTGGTAAAAATGAAACAAATGATTATGGGGTTTGAAAATGAAGCCTTGTTGTATCAAAATAGTTGGTTTTGGTGATCGGTTGAGATTTGGGGAAAATGGGAATTTACCCTAAAATGAATATTATATTTATTTTATATAAATAAATGAGATTGATGTTGTAAACATGAAATTCGACAAGTATTGGAATGGAGGGTGGAATGAAAGAGATGATGTGTCTCATCTTTAGGAATTTGGAATAAATGATCTGTCTTGAGAATATTTATACATGTATATTTGTTTAGAAATATATGTATTGAGCTATCGGTAAAGGATAGCTTTGTTTGTTGTAGAAATTACATGTGGATTAGGTGAATTGAAACTATCCCATGGTTGATTATCATTGAATATGATCATATTGTAAATACATTGTATATGTATGTTTATTTGGAAGTGGAAAGGGGATGTACTCCATGTGTGATTATGTATTTATATACATTGCATATGTATGTTTGTTTGGGAGGAGAAAGGGGATGGACTCCATTATAATTAAGTTGGTCGGAGTGTCCTGGGTGAAAGTCCCGAAATCTATACATGGGTGCCGATCCCGCAGACGAAATATCCGTAAAATTGCAAGTTAAAATTATACATGGGTACCGATCTTTGCGGACGAAATATCTGTAAAATGGCAATTGGGAGTGTTAATGTTTTGATTGTGAAACCGTTGAACCATTGAGTTGTAATCTCATTTGGGTGGTTGAAAAATAATGGAATCGACTTATGCATTGAAATGAATTGAGGAAAAATGAAGTGGAATATGGAATTGATGTTTGTGATTATATATATATATATATATGAGAGTATGAATGTTTATGTCGATCATTGTGTATACATAAGTACTTATATCTTTGTTAAACCTCATATATTGTGTGAGATTATTCCTATTAGGCTGTGGCTCACCCTATTTGGGGAAACATTTTCAAGTAATAATGGCATGCCTCCACCAAGGCAATAACATTGGAGGGTTATTTGGGAAGTAAGAGGGCTTCTGGTTTTGTTTCATTTTTTGTATAGCCTAGGGCTTTAATTGTAAGGGCTAGTCCCACTTTGTTGTAACCAAGTTAAGACTTGGAAAGGTGTAAGCCCGAAGGGCATTTATTTACGTTAAACTCTCTTATAATATTAAATTCGTGTAATGAGAGAACTGTTTACTCTGATGTATGTTGCCTTCTTTATATATATGTTTATGGGTTATATTTATGGTTATATTTTGAGGGTGTTACATTGTATTCTTTGCTTGAGCGAAGCTTCTTGTGCTTGAGCGGTACAAATTATTGTGTCTAGTCGCTTGAGCGACACTTCTTGCGCTCGAGCGATCTATGCGTATATCAATTTGTGAAAAGCCACTTTTGAGCCACTTTTTCATCTCTCTTTTTCTCTCTAAACGTTTCAAAACCCTAGATCCACACCCTCTCTCTCTAAAACTCTACTTCTCTCTACAAATACACATAGATCCGTCGAGTTCTTCACTCGTGTTCCTTTGTTAAAACGGTAGAGCACGTCGTGGGCTTCCTTTTGATCCAAACAAAGTTGGTTTTTGGCGTATTTGAGTTTCCCTCACTTCCTCTCTCTCTCTCTCTCGTCATCTAGGCTTGAGGTAGGGATTCTTCGTACTCTCTATAAGTTTTAACTTACTATTTCTAAACAAGATTGCAATTTTGAAGTATTTTGAAACAAACCTAGGGTTTTGGGTAAAAATCAAAAGAAGGGTTTTCAAATGGATTCTTAGAAATGGTTTTGGATTTGTAAATGAGGATGATTGGTAATAAAATAGTGCGTTTTTATCCTTGGGATTGATTCATAAATAAAATGGAGTTTTGCCCTAAATGTCTTAAATGTTGATTTTGTACAAATAATGGAATTGATATTGAAATTGTGAGATTGGATTGATATCAATGAGGATAGTAGAGTTGGATATGTATTATCACTCACACCTTAAAAGTTGGAAAGTTTATCTTCATTGATAATTGTTTATCTGTTTTGGACTATCGGTGGAGGACAACTATGATTGTTGTAGAAATTGCATCAGAATTAGGAGAATTGAAACTATTTTCTCATTCATTGCATTGAGCATTATCTCACACTTATACGTTAGAAATGTTTATCATTTTCAGGGGGGGAAAAAAAAGTAAATCTAGGAAGTATATGTTGACTTGTTGAAATAAGTTGGCTTGAGTGTCCATAGTGAAAGTCCTAAAAACCACACATATACATGGGTACCAATCCTGCGGACGAAATATCCATAAAATGGCAATAGTAGTGCTTGTACAACCTACATTTACATAGGTGACGGCTTATGGTTTTCTGTAGACGAAATTTCCATGAAGATTGTATTTGTTTTGAGATTCCCAGAATGTGATTCACTGCCCGATTTTCTATTGTAAAGAAAATGATTTATGGATCATGATATTAACTTGGTATTGCATGGTTTTTGGAAAGAGATATAAAATGTTTTGGCACAAGCACTGCATATGCATTCACTTTATGGCTTTATTAAGATTCATATACTGTGTTGGATTATTTCTACTAGGCTTTGGCTCACCCTATGTAGGAAAACATTTCAGGTGCTGATGATATGCGTCCGCCAAGGCAATAGCTTAGGAGGACTTGGAGCAAGAGCTTCATTTTGTGTATTTGTTATATTTATTTTGTACAAGCCAAGGGCTTTAACGGTATTGGATCTATATCCATTTTTGCTGTAACCAAGTATTGACTTGGAAAGTTGTATGCCCTTAGGGCATTTCTTCTGTTTAACTTCCATTCTTTTTCTTTATTTTACAACATATGCTATAAATTCAGGGCCATGTTTATAAATGTATATTGCATATGTTGCTCTTTTGTAAACTCAATTGGACTTAATGCAAGATAATTACTATATCATTGTTGTCGCTTATTGATATTGTCAATGGGTTATTGTATTTATTTCGGGGCATTACAGCAGTTATCAACCCTCACATACACACCAAACCACCTCTTAGCACACAGAGTTGTCTAGATCGGCAGACTTATGGACCATGCTAGAAGAAAAGGCTCAAAGGAAGGAAGACGCCCAGGCACATGACCCCCAAAGGGTCTCCGCTCTGCAACGGCTGGCTCCCAGAACACATGAAAGTGTCGAGGTTGGAATGCCAATCCCCGCGCCTTGCTTACAAACCAGCAGACAAAGCGTTAGCAAGATTGCAGAGCTTGCCGTTCGTTCCGGCGATAGAGAACGCACCACTACCCTTGGGCTTCAATCAGCCTAAGTTCACAATCTATGATGGAAAGTGTAGACACCTCATTTTTAACCACCCTTAAGACTTGGACGCCTCAGGTTGAGCACTCAATGATGAAATACTATGTTGTACAAACGTTCGATTTCCACAGCAAGAAGCTTCGGTTTTGAGTTTCATAGCCTAAAACCTTGCACCCCCTTTAGACCAAAACTTGATTTTTTGTTCTAGCCTGACCACTCAGAGGCTTGTTGGCCAACAGGTGGCTGGCTAGCCATTTTTTAGTGGTGGCCATCCCCCTACATGGCCAGCCGGCCATGTTTACCAGCTGTCCCCCCCCCCTATGTGCATGCCTTGCACCAGCTAGCTCCATACAGATATTTCTGAGTGAGGAACCTATTTTTCTATAAATATAGAACCATCCCTCTTGGTTTTAGGTGAGAAGAATTTGTGAAGAGTCCAAATCTTGCTAAGCACTCTTCCTCTCTATCTTGCAATATACATACGCTATACATAAACCTCCTAAACCAATATTTTGAGGCTCCTTTCTGAGATTAGTGAGCTAAAATATCAGCCCTTAAGAGTGCACACCTTGTGGTTTGTGAACAAAAGAGTATATTCTCTTCAAATGTATAACTCTTACCATCTTTTGCCTACTTTTTTCCCCATCTTTTTCTTGGTTTTCTATACTATTTTGAACTATTTTTGGTGGGCTGAAACTTGTGATTTAAAGCTACCAAAGGTGGAGGGGTTCACTACCCTTTCTTGAGCCTTATTCCACAAGCTTTTATCCTTGTGTTTCCCACTTATTTCTCAACTTTTGGCCACTATTTTTCAGAGTTCTAAGAGGCTAAAATATGTGATTTTAAGGTCCAAAAAATGGAGGGGTTAGCCACCCTTCCTTAGGCTTGCTTGTTAGCTTTATTCTCTTCCATTTTGTTCACCATTTTTCACTCTTTTAAAATTAATTTCAACACTGTTTTGTGCTATTTTGGGGCTGTTTTAATTGTTTAGTTAGTTTATGCTTTGAATATCATGCTTGTATTGTTGTAAGTCCTCATAGGTTTGGTGGTTTAGGCCTTAGACACCAATATATTTGAGTTGATAACTATTATTTCATAGTTTTCATACATATACTCACACTTGTAATAATCATCTCTGCAACTTCCCTCCTTTCTTGGTTTTCTTTGTTTAAGAGTTGTTTCAAACCATTGATTGTTGTTTAAGGCATGAGAAAGAGACCTACCATGCTTAATGGTTTAATCTTTTTGGAGGTTCATTACCAAGGCATTACATCTCTCTCATGCTAAAGACAACTTCTTATTCGACACCTCTCTTCATTTAGTGGACATAACTCTCACTTTCGGACAAAATGAATTAAGTAATGGAAAGGTAATGTTAAAAGAGGCTAATAAAATTGGTAAAACAAGATAATAAAATCAAGTCAGGTTCAATCAAACATTAATTGAACCTATTGCATCTTGACTCATTGCGTACTCTAGTGACGTTCAATGGTTCAAGAAGCAATGTCCACCCCTTTCTTTGAGGTAACTCCATGATAAAAAAGAAGTGTTGTTGGCCTTTCATTTCATTTCATTGATCTTTTTATCCTATTGTTTCATAGATCAGCACGCAACAACTTTGCGACAATTGATGATTTGTTGACTGATTCTACTCCTCCCTTGATCAGTTTCATGATAGAGAGAGGCAGAGAAGATTAACATCCCCTGGAAGCATTCTGTTTTTTGCTTTGTTTCTATTCTGTTGCAGCAGAGCAGAACCTCAAAACAATGGCCGGCCAGCCACCTTTCCATCCAGCCGACCACTTTTCAAGGCTGGCCGACCACTCCATTTTAGGCAGGCAGTGTCATTTTCATGACAGAACAGAGCAAAAGTTGGGGCAAAAATAGATTAATTTTCTAACTGCAAACAGAACAAAATTTGGAAGCAGAACAGAGGAGTTCCCGAGAGGATGTCAATGGTTGCACGTGTAGTTCTTAGACTCTCGTTCGAATTCATTAGCTTGTAGCTCTCAAATTAATTAGTGTATGGTAATTAATTAGTTAAATTCCTTTGAATTTGTAATAGCTAACTTAGTTAATTAATTTATTTGGTGTTGTAATAATTAGTTAATTAGGACATTCATTCGGACCTTTTTGTATGAGGGCACACTTGTAATAATTGTGTCTGTCTTCTAACCCCCATTCTTTTTCACTTTTATTTACTTGCTTATGATGGTTACATATAGCATCATGTTTTGGTTTCATATCATTACCATGTATAAAGTATCCATTTTTGCATGCATTGGGTTCGGTTCATCACCCTAACTTTATTGTTACCATTTCTTACTTACTTGAATACGTGCGCTAAACGCATGCTTTGAGTTGAGCCTTGTGTCATGTTAAGAAATCAAACCTAATAGTTTCATTTTGTATATGTTGCATTAGTCACTTGCATATTAGAGCATGCATTTTTCTAATTGCTTTATTTCCTTTGGCTTGCTTCGGAGTACTAGGTGAGCATTTCTTGCTTTAGCATATTGCATGTGTGTTAGTGTTGCCATGTCAAGCATGTTTGCCATGAGGCTAAGTGCTTAGTTGATATACCTGTTTGAATGTTGGTGGATGAAGGCTTTTTTGCTTAAGTTGGGATGATTTGATTAATGTACATATGAGCTCACTTTTTCAAGTAGCACATATTTAAAACACTTTTCAAAACGAACATGAAATCAAAGCATTCCAAATTTTGTGAAATTAGTCTATACTTGTGTGCCTCACCTAGTAATGTTCGCATAGTAATCAGAACAAAAGTATATAATGTACATAAAAATCACATCATGATTAGAAGAAGGCGATCTTTGATCGGGTGCGTGAGGTGCTCAATTCATAACATTCCCTTCTCATACCTAAGTTCTCGAGCCGAGACACTTTGGTTATGACAGACAAGTGGCCTTTGGCACGAGTCACGGGTTTCCTAAATTTCTCAAAATATTTTGGTGGCGACTCTGAAATACCCCAGTCAAGATAGACTAGTTTCTTGCCATTGACATAGGCGAGAAAGAAATATTGAAGGCCTACAACATCAAATATTGGGAGACCTTCAACCAGACAGGCGATTGCCCCACTAACCTAGCTATTACATAGTACAAGCAGGGTTTGTCGGTGGGCCATAAGTTAAGAGATTCAATGACGATGACGCCACCCCTCACAATGGAAGCCCTGATAGAGATAGTGCACCAACACATCAGGTAAAAGAAGATAGCACTCGCGCTAAGGCAAAGTCTGGCACAACAGCGATGTCTAACTAAAAGCCTACGGCGAAAGTTAACACGGTCGACAGGGACGATCGACCAAGCAAAAATAATTGAAGGGGAAGCCCAAAAGGTGAGGACCCCAAGACTAGGAGGTTGAGGGTTCGCACCGCATCACTACAGTGTTCAAGAAACCTATCTACTAAATTCTTAGTAAAATATGCGACGAACCCTTCATTCGACAGCCTACCAAGCTGGGAGAAGTGCAAAGGGGCTACGACAAGAGCTATAGGTGCACCTTCTATGACCAAGTGGGCACCCAACTAAAGATTGCATGCCTCTGAGGCAACATTTGGAAGAGTTAGTGGCCACGGGCCACTTGGACAAATATATTGAAGAGGGAGCTTGGCCAGCCCCCCAAAACCGCAACAGACCAGACGAGTTGCTAGTTGATGGTCCGCCTCAGGTGTGATCAATGTAATACATGGGATCATCGAGCCTAAGCGAGTCTACTAGCTTAGAGAAATGATTAAGAAAGCGGAGCATATGAGGGAAGTACTGAGTGTACAGCCAACCATGAAAAAAGGGAAAACGGATGCAAAAAACGTCATCACTTTCTCTGACATGGACTTAGCAAGGTTAGAAAGACCTCACAACAACGCGTTAGTGGATACTTTGTGTGTCAAGAACTTTAATATCAAATGGATCTTGATACACTAAGGGAGCTTGCGTGAGATAATGTACTATGAGACCTTCAAAAAACTAAAATTGAAGGGCAAAGACTTGGCACTCGTGACATCTACCTTGGTCGATTTCAACTCAATGCCAGAATGGCCAGTTGGCAAGATAATTTTGCCAGTCAAATCTGGTTCGATGACAAAACAGGTGAGTTCTAGGTATTGAAAGTCCTTTCCATTTACAACATCATTCTGGGAAGGGCATGGTTGCACGCCATGCGGGCCGTAGTATCAACCTACCATCAAGTGATGCAATGTCCTAACAAAGAAGGAGAGATTGAAGAGGTCTTGGGAGACCAAATCATGTCTAAGAAATGCTTCGTAACAGTGAATGGCAGCCAAGCTGCCAAAGGGTTCGTGCAAGTAGTAAAGGAACCAGAGAGCAATGAGATGTTCGCTACTGTCAACAAGGCAGCCGAACAAAAAGCGGTGGAGGACTTGGTGGAGGTAAGAATCAACGAGAATGACCCAGAGAAGTTTTTCTTGCTTGGCTCATCTCTGTCCGGCACTGAGAGAAAGGAGATCATGAAATTCTTGATCTCTAAACAAGAAGTGTTCACCTGTACACTATATGATATGCCTTGAATTAACCCAAACTTCATCTACCATCAACTCAATGTCAACCCTACCACTAGACCAATCATACAGCAAACTCGTAGATCAGCACTTTACAACGCCGAGATAGTGGTTGAGAAGGTGGGAAACTTGCTGGAAGCAAAGGCGATTAGAGAGGTTCACTATCCCAAGTAGATCTCCAACATGGTGGTGGTGCCTAAGAAAAATGACAAATGGCACGTTTGCATGGATTACAAGACAGTTAACAAAGTGTGCCAAAAAGATTGTTTTCCTCTACCACGGATAGACTAATTGGTGGACCTAACTGCAGGTCACAACCGACTTAGCTTCCTTAATGCATATCGTGGATACTATCAGATAGCTATGTATGAATTAGACCAGGAAGTCACATCCTTCACAACTCCTAGGGGGTTGTATTGCTACAAGGTCATGCCCTTTGGCCTAAAAAATGCAGGGACAACGTTTTAGCGAATGGTCACCAAAATGTTTGAGCTATTGTTAGGTCGAACAATGGAGGCTTATATTGACGACATGGTGATCAAAAGTAAGAACGAAGCAGACCATCTTAGCGACCAAACGCCTCTAAAAATCTTGAAGACCCACAAGCTGCGACTAAACGCCTCTAAATGCGTGTTTGGCATAGGATTAGGCAAATATCTTGGCTTTTTGGTAACAACCGCGATATAGAAGCAGATCCCTCTCAAATCGAGGCTATTCAAGAACTAAAAAGGCCCAACACAGTCAAGGAATTACAGCACCTTACGGGCCTAGCTGCTGCACTAAACCGATTTATAAGTCAGTTATCAGACAGGTGTCGATAGTTCTTCCAGGCACTAAAGGCCAAATTTGAGTGGGACGAAGAATATGACCAAGCTCTAGAGAGCTTGAAGGAGTTTGATCTCTCTGCCACTGTTGGTAACCCCATTGCTTAGAGAGGAACTATATTTGTACTCGGCGGTTTCCCAGCATGCAGTTAGCGCGATGTTGGCACGCACTGAGGGAATATAACACTTGCCTATCTTTTATGTCAGCAAGACATTGTTGGGCGCTAAAACGAGGTACTTGCCATTAGAAAAGCTAGACATAGCTTTGATGATGGCTTCAAGAAAGCTACCGTACTACTTCCATGCTCACACCGTGGTCCTACTAACGGCATTCCCTCTGAAAGCCTTGTTTGAAAGAGCGGACTTCTTTAGATGAATATTGAAATGGGTAGTAGAGTTGGGACAGTTTGACAACAAGTTTCAACCGAGAACCGCAATAAAGACCCAAGCTTTGGCAGACTTCGTGGCAAAGTTTGCTCTAGGAAATCATTATGTTTGCTTGGTAGACTTGACCGAGGAAACCGGGCAAAGAGGAGGGAGTACCGCAGGAATAGCACAACCCCCGCAGCAAACTAATCAACAGTGCGGTAAAAACCCAACAATGGTTATATCGTTCACTGAGGCCAACAATGCATTGCCAGCAAGCAAACACTTGGAAGCTAAAACATCTTCAGACCGATCCACTTGCTGGAAGTTGTTCATAAGGGAAATGTAGAAGCTCTTTGTGGATAGCGCCTCCAATAGACACAGGGCCAGACTACAGCTAGTCCTCATCTCGCCAGATGGCCTAACCATTGAACAGGCAATCACACTCGAATTTCTAGCATCCAATAACGAAGCAGAGTACAAAGCATTATTAGCCGATTTAAAGTCAGCCTACCGGATGAAGGCCACCGAGCTAGTGGTGTACAGTGACTTCCAATTAGTAGTCAACTAAATATCAGGCGACTATGAAGCGAAGGATAATAGAATGACCAAGTACCAAGATTTGGTCAAAAACGAGATCATGAAATTCAAAGTCGTGAGGATATAACAAATCAGCTGGAAAAAAAAAAATAGCAAGGCAAATGAACTAGCTGGTTTTGCCTCGATGGCAGACACTTCTATCCCACACCTTTTACTAGTTGACTTCCTACCAAGACTGAGCATCAAGGAACTTGAAACGGCCGAGGTGATTTGCTGAAACTAGGTATCTTCTGGATGGACCCTATCATCGTGTTTTTGAAAGATAGGATTTTTCCAGAGAACAAAAATGAGGCTAACAAGATTCGTGTAAAATCGCAACAGTTTTGGCTTTCCCCATCTCTGGCACTATACAAAAAGTCCTTCATAGGATCATACTTGAAGTATGTTTATCCTAGCAAGATTGAGGCATTCTTGTTTGAAATCCACGAAGGCTTTGGCCTACTAAGCTATCTCACAAGGGAACTAGTGGCCATACATGCAAGCAGATGCAGAGAACTATGTCAAAAAATGCAAAAAATGCTAGAAATTTGCGCATCAGATCCATCAACCAACTAGAGAGCTCCTACGTCTGACCAGCCCTTGGCCTTTTGCAATATAGGGCTTAGACATAGTAGGACCACTCCCAACCGCGACAGGCAACAGGAAGTTCTTCACCGTAGTGACAGACTACTTCCCAAAATGGATGGAGGCAAAGGCACTTGCATCTATCAAAGAAAAAGACGTTAAAAAGTTTGTCTAGCAGAACATTATAACCCGATTTAGAATTCCCAAGGCCTTAATATCTGATAGCGGCAACCAATTTGATGGAAGAATCTTTAGGGGTTTTTGTGAAGAGCACAAGATCGAGTTCTATAACTCCACGCTAGCGTACCCTCAAGCCAACGGCCAAGCTGAAGCCTCTAACAAAGTAGTCTTAGCTGGTCTAAAGAAAATGCTTAAAAAAGCGAAAGGAAAATGGGCTGAGGAACTTCCCCGCGTCTTATGGGTTTACGAAACTACACCTAGTAGGTCGACCAACGAAATGCCTTTTGCCTTGGCCTATGGCATGGAAGCAGTAATCCCTCTGGAAGTCGACCTCCCCACCATTAGAAGTGAAAATTTTGATTCAGATTTGAATGGAGAGTCCATAGCCTTGGAGCTAGATCTAGCTGAAGAACGAATAGAAAGAGCGCTGGTCCACATTGCTTCATATCAACAGGAACTGTCTAGAAAATACAACAAGGCGGTGCATCCAAGGCAATTCAAGATTGGAGATTGGGTGCTACGCAAAGTAATGGAAAGTACTTTGGTGCCTAGGGATGGCACATTGGGATCCAACTGGGAGGGGCTGTACAAAGTGGTGGGATTAGCAGAAAAATGAGCTTACCATTTAGAAGATGTGGACAGCCAAGCTATCCCAAGGCCATGGAACACGGCCAATCTCAAGATATTCTATTTTTAGCTCTTTACACTTGTATTTTTCTTTAACGTTTTATTCAAACATTCAATAAAACAAGTAGACAATTTTTTTTGGTAAATTTTTTCGATACTTCTATTTCTTCGGTCTGTATGTAAATCTTTGCCCAACTAGGGGCAAAGAGGGTTGGCAGGTTTGACCAACAACTTTTTGCACTCTTTGACCGAAATGGTTATCTCAGCCAAAGAATGTTGGCAGGTTTGACAACCACCATATTTTGAACTCTTTAGCCGAAATGGTTATCTTAGCAAAAGAAGGTTAGCAGGTTTGACAACCACTATGTTTTGAACTCTTTAGCCAAAATGGTTATCTCAGCAAAAGGAGGTAGGCAAGTTTGACAACCACTATGTTTTGAACTCTTTAGCCAAAATGGTTATCTCAGCAAAAGGAGGTAGGCAAGTTTGACAACCACTATTTTTGAACTCTTTAGCCGAAATGGTTATCTTGGCAAAAGAAGGTTGGCAGGTTTGACCAGCACCATTTTTGAACTCTTTAGTCCAAATGGTTATCTCGGCCAAAACAGGTTGGCAAGTTTGACCAATATCATTTTTTGAACTCTTTAGCCCAAATGGTTATCTCAGCAAAAGAAGGTTGGCAGGTTTGACCAACACCATTTTTTGAACCCTTTAGCCGAAATGGTTATCTCGGCAAATGAAGGTGGCAGGTTTCACCAACACCATTTTTTGAACTCTTTAGCCGAGATGATTATCTCAACCAAAGCAAGTTGATACATTTGACTAACACCATTTTTTGAACTCTTTAGCCGAGATGGTTATCTCAGCCAAAGAAGGTTGATAGGTTTGACCAAACTCATTTTTTGAACCCTTTAGTCGAGATGATTATCTACGCTAAAGAGGGTTGGCAGGATCATACAGAGCCAAATTGGTTAGCTCGGTGAAACATACACAAAAATTTTTGTGACATATTTGAAGAAAGACATAAAAAGCAGACACAAAATTAAAATTTTTTCATTAATATCGCAAAATGATTACAAGATGAGAGGCCGCTAGCCCAGTTACAACAAGGAAAAACATAAACAAATGAAAAACAATAAAAGAAAAAGATGAGTGATTATGTGCACGGTCACAAGAATAGGTCATCAAGCTCAGCATCGGCGTTTACACCAGCTTTGCCTCTTATCAGCTCGGCCCCAGCAACGTCTTCAATTGTGAGATTGGTGATGCCCTCTTCTGCAGCTGTGCTCGGCTGGGTGTGGTTGATCACCTCAAGCTGAACTGGAGGTATAGGCTGGTGACTGGGAAGATCAACACTGGCCAAGGAAATGTTGTTCGGCCCTAGGCTATCCTCCTCCTCAATCTGAAGGAACTTCTGCTGCACAGTGGTGGTGTACGCCGTCATGTAACTAGGAATATAATAAGGGGGAGGATTGAGAAAGACGTCAAAGTCAGGCGTCTAGTCGAGCTACTCGGCCGCCACCTTCCAACCGCACTTGAAGAAAACATCTTTGGCGGCCTCGCACTGCTGTACGTAGGCCTGCTCGCCCTCCACATAGCCACGGTCTTCAACATTCTCCATTTTCTTCTCAAGCACTTTGATTTTGGCATTTTTTGATCTTTCCAGCTTGGTGAGCTCGCGCAAGTAGCGGTCCTTCTTTTCTGCCAACCCCTTTTGTTTATTCGCTTCGACCTAGTAGACCTGCTCGACCAACACCTCTTTTTTAGTATTCAGCTTGGCCAAGCTAGCTTTCAATTGCTTCAGCTCAGCATCTGTAGCCTCACCGTCAACAATAACTGCCCTAACTATCTTCCTCAGTTCAAGCACACATTTGTGAGCTATGTGGCTTTTTTGTACGGCTTGCCAATCATGGAAAACGTTAGTCATGCCAAACAAAGTGTTGAAGACAAAAATAATGTAGAGTCCACTTACTAGGACAAGCAACTTGGTAGCTGATCGAATTGCCTTTAGCTCGAACAGCTGGTCCTACCTCTCCATATCAACTGGCAGCCAAACGCTCTTTGATAGATTGAAGGCTAGCATATGGTCCTTCTTGGCACTGACAGAATTAGTTGCGGTCACAGCAAAGGTCATAGCTGGTGCCCACACTAGGGGGATGAAGGGTTCACACAGCCAAATCGGTAGGCCCCTTCAGATGGTTTGATGACGTACAACACGGCCTCTGGGTGCTCGGTTTCTTTCTCGTCCATCAGCCGTTGTTGTTTAGTAAACGAAGTACAAGCCCTCTTACTTGGCCAAGACGATGATGCCCTTGCAGTGGGAAGGGCAATGACAGTTTCGTATGGTTGACCAACTGGTTGTTGCTCAGTCTAGACCTTGGCGACAGAGGCAGAAGTTTGTTCGGTGATTAGGGCGCACATGGCTATCTTTTTTTTCATTTCTTGTTCCTTGGTCAACAAGATTAGGTTGATTTGAGGAAGGTTAGGATCTGGCTCAGGGAAGGATTCTAAGAGAAAATCAGTGACCTTGCTCTTTCTCCTGCTGCTGTAATGGTAGGAAAGTTCAACACCAACAGCTCGGTCCAATCTCTATGTTTGTACTGTAGAGTGGAGCGTAGTGTGGCTTGGTTGGCGTAGGCGTAATTCACCTTTAAGCGATTTAGATCTGCAAAAAGAGAACAAAGGTTAGCACGATAAGAAGCATCGAAACAACAAATGAGAAGAAAATCGAGTTATTCTTACCAGGCGATCCCTTATTCCAGTTAATGTTGTAGCCCAGTATTCTAGCCTCTTGGTCTTCATAATTACTAGAGATCCAAAGAAAATTATCATTATACAAGTCCTTATCCAGTGTTCGCTTGGCGATTTTCTCTCGACCTCTTCTGACCTAGAGGTAGTGGCACCAACCGTCGTCATTCTGGCCGAGCAAGTATTGGTGGAATATTTCGGCCAGATCCAGGTTCAAATCGAGGCGACAGTGTAGTTCAGCTATACTGTTTATAATTCAAAAGGTATTAGTGGAGACTTGGGTTAGGCAGAGTTTGGTCTGCCTAAGGAATTCGCAAATAAGGGGTTGGACCGAGAATCAAAGCCCAGAGGTTAGACCGAGAATCAAAGCCCACCCTCTACAATAGAAAGCATGGCGAAGGAGCATAAATCAGGTTTGCCCCAAGGTATGGTGTTGGGCTCGGCTAAGGTGAAGTACACGTCATCAAGTATGTTGTAATCCCTTTGGAACTCAGCTAGTTATGCATCTGATTATGTGTTTTGATGTGAATTTGCATGTTTAAGTGTGTGAACTATGTGATTTTGGAATTATATTTGTTGAATGTAGGAATATCTATTGTAATTACAACTTTGAACTGAAATTGAAAGCCTTAGAGGCACCAGAAACCAAAACCGACTTCATATATATGTTCAGCATGATTTTTAGAGCCTATTGTGAAATTTTGTAGAATTACGATTCGTAATGATTTAATTAAGTTAATTAGCCTAAGTGGGATATATGTATATAGCTTCTTGAGTTCAACATTTGTTAAGAACTTTACTAGAGAATGAGTTAGAGAGAGAGAAAGAGAAATAGCTAGGAATTTGGAAGAGATTCAAGGGGCAAACACTAGATTTATCTAAGGTATGAAAATCTACTTAGAATCTTTGTAAATAACTCATCTTTTGCTTGAAATCAAAAGACATTTGAAGATTAAACACTTTTATGAGTTAGGGTTTTGAGTTATGTAATCCCTTTAGAACTCAGCTAGTTATGCATTTGATTATGTGTTTGATGTGAATTTGCATGTTTAAGTGTGTGAACTATGTGATTTTGGAATTATATCTATTGAATGTAGGAATAACTGTTGCAATTATAACTTTGAACTGAAATTGAAAGCCTTAGAGGCGCCAGAACCAAAACTGACTTCATATTTGTATTTAGCATGATTTTTAGAGCCTACTGTGAAATTTTTTAAGATTCCGATTTGTAATGATTTAATTAAGTTAATTAGCCTAAATGGGATATATGTATATAGCTTCTTGAGTTCATTATCTGTTAAGAACTTTTACTAGAGTGTGTGTGTGTGTGTGTGAGAGAGAGAGAGAGAGAGAGAGAGAGAGAGAGAAAGGAATAGCTAGGGATTTGGAAGAGATTCAAAAGGCAAACCCTAGATTTGAGCTAAAGTATGGAAATCTACTTAGAATCTTTGTAAATAACTTATCTTTTGCTTGAAATCAAGAGGAATTTGAAGATTTAACACTTTTAAGATTTAGGGTTTTGAGTTATGTAATTGTTTGAACTAAATTCAAGAAATGGTTAATCTCTTCAAGTTTGTTTGATTTGAGTTCAATCTTGTGAATAATCCATGAAATAAACTCTAGATTGTTCATATAGCAAAGATTTTTTGAAAGATTATCCATGTTTACATGTATTTTGAGCTTAATTATGTAATTCATGAAGGTATGAAAAAGGTGAGATATTGATTTTATCATTGAAGCAAGATTGATGTGTTTGAGTTGAAATTACACTTGAATCATGCTAGTATGTCATGTTTTTTAGTTAGTTTTGCATGAAATTGGGCTTGGAAATGAGTTTGGAAGATTACATTTTGTGTCATTTTCAGATTGTCTAGATTTTGCTCAGACCGCTCATGTGGCTGCGAGCTCCGCACAAGTGGAACATGAACAAAATCTATGGGTTGCATTCTACACACTCGAGCGGCTCACACTTCCGCACGAGCGAAGCATGACTGCTCAAGCGATTAGACCTACCGCGCAAGCGACCAGGCAGGAAAAAATCATGCTTCCTTGTGTTGACCTCTCCGACCTTCTGAACGCATTCTTGACCTTATCTAAACCCTCCAGAAAATGAAATAATGATTAGAAACCATTGGAAAAGGTTGTAAATCACTAAAATAAAAGTGTACGAAATGAACGAATTATTTATCAATGTGTATATGGCATGTTTGGTGTAGGTCAAGTGCCGAAGGAAACACCGCAAGATAAAACACACTATTAGTAATATTATTGTAAAGATATGTTCTTAATTACTTATTTTGATCCGTGAATGGTGATTTATTCCACTATTATGTTTTGATCAAAATAAATGGGTTTCATGAATGTTATATGATCTATGTGATGCGGACCTAAGGTCATTCTGTTATACTTTGATATGCTTGAGCCCGAGGCCATTCTGTACCATGTGTGGGCCCGAGGCCGTTCTGTTAATGATATGATAATATATGATTGGATCTTAAGGTCGTTCTGAACAGCTATTAATGTATGGGCCCGTGGCCATTCTATACTATATGTGGGCCTAAGGCCGTTTTGTTATATGATGGGTTTGAGGCCGTTCCATATTATGTTGGGCCCAAGGCCGTTCAGTAATGTGATTATGAATTTGGTGTAAAACTTATGCTCATTCATTTAAACCTCTTTACAGTATTATTACTCATTGAGCTTCACTCACTCTATATTATGTGCGTATATGTAGGTGATCAGCAACATGGAGCCCAACCTTAGAGTCTACTCTAGGAGTTGTTTTTGTGAACTTATTTGGTCAAGTCTCCAAGATAGAGCTTTTGTCTTTGACTAACATTCTATTATGGCTTTTGTTTTGATTTTGCTATAATAGTTTGGGAGATATAAACTATAAGCGTGGAGTTTTACTATGGTACATAAGTTGCATGGATATGTAAATGTGTGAATGAGCTATGATATAAGCGATGTATATTTTTTATCATATTGGCACAACTCAATGGACTTTCATTATTGTGATATGCTTCCGTTTATGGCCACATCATTATAATTATTCTGTATGTTTGTATGAGGCCGTCGATAATCAAATGATCACTAGTCGGTTATGGTCTAAACCTCTAGAGGCGGGTTTGGGTCATGACACCGAGCTATCTGTAGCTCAGCACAGCTCGTATAAAGGACTGACACGTTGTGCAGTCAGCAGTAAACCGAAACATGGTAGATCGGTCAAGCATAGCTAGCCGAGCAAAGTGTTCACCATCTCACTTGGCTTGCAGTGATAATGTTGTTCTAAGGATAAGCATTATCCTTGGACATATGACTCCTAGGAGAACTCTACTAAGGAGAGTTCGAGTTCTATTAGGATTGTGTTTGGTGGAATCTATAAAGGCTCATGACAGAACCCCACCACAGGTATTGCAATTCTTACTCACAAATTCATAGAGCTTATTGGCTATTGTCTACTTGCTGACTTAGGCATCAGAGGGGTTTCTGGCACAAACCCACCAGCTAGCTCACGTGTGTTTCCAGGTAGCAAAGCAACGACATTTGAAGGAGGGAAAACTTGGTTAATAGGATTATACGAGAAGATTATTTCGTACTTGTACAAGACTCAACAACTCTCGATGTATAAAAATATATTACATAGCGATATTAATATATTCTTACACCAATAGTATGCATATAATATGCAATAATGGATTCAATGAATTTGTATTATGAGATAAACTATTTAACAAAATTATGTAATTATGCAATTAATTTCATACCTTCAATTGTATTACATATACGGATTATGAAAATTTGAAGTGAAAAATTGATAGAAAAAGATTTGTATAATACTATAAATTTAAATGACATGTTTACTATTTATTGTTTAAGATAAGATTGTGATCTCAACAATCTAACTATAAATTAATGTTTATATTTATAAAATTTCTCATTTATCATTTAAATTCTTCAACCGAGTATATATTCTGATAGGGTAATTTGCGTCGTGCAAATGGGCCGAGCAAAATTTGCATTGACCTTGGATTTGGGTCGTGCAAAGAAACTAGGCTAAGTTTGCGTGGATTAGGACTAAGATATGATTGCTTGGACTTGGAGTTTGGGCGAGCTATCTTTGAGGAGTGAACAATGGTAACGAGCTATGATGGCAGAGTTGGCCACATGATCGAAGTTAAACAATCGAGATGAGCTTGGTTCAAGGATAGCCTGACGTAACATGTTGCTCAGTAGTCTTAAAGGAGACCAAACTCATTCATTACAGTTACTTTGCTTTTCACTAACCGAAATGAATTTCTTAGCTTGTTGACCGAGCTAGGAGTTGTGTTGTTTTACTCACACTTTGGAGATAAGGGTGTTACAAGATAGGGCTTTTCCTGTAAGAGATGGACTCTTGATAGAAATCTATAAAAAGGAATTGAAGTCCTATTAAGAGACTACCTTGCGGAATACATAAAAGTTCAAAAGTAAACTTGGAAAAAGGTAATGCATTTTTACTTATTGGAAGTCTTGAGAGCTTTTCCATATTGATCTTAAGAACTAACTTAAGCATCGAAGGGATTTTCCAGCACACACTCGCCGAGTAGCTCACGTTGTCTTGCAGATTACACGATGTTGTTCGGGGAGATATAAACTTGATCTCAAGGAGTAAACGTGCAAGGTATTTTTCATACCCGTACATATTCATTTCTTACTTAATTGTATTTTGAATATAGATCCATTTACTCATACAAGTCTCCATACTTTGTATATATATTACACACCAATTTAAGAGACATACATAATTATAGTACTAATAGTTGATGAAAAATCACGTGACACGTGCAAAGCACGTGCCCAAAGTCAATTTCAATTATAATAATCAATTTTATATGAACTGTATTTGAGAAATACTTATTTTTCATCGTATATTTAGTTTTGTCATTGTCAAATTTCTTTTATAGAATTGATATTTTAGTTTAATTATTATGATATTTGAAAAAAAAAATTATCTCAATGTACAAATAAATAAATAAGACCGAATATGCTTAATTATGTGCATCACACGGATCAAATTAATTTTTGTTATATATTTTTTATTTTTTCTCAATCTTATTTAACATGAAATTATTTATTACAATACATCTATATTTAATTTAAATTTTATATACTTATATACAATATGTATGAATAATTCAAAAAGAATATTAAAGAAAAAAAAGGGGTATTTAGTCTAACATCCCTCTCTAACTTTTATTAATGGAAGATGTCCGCAATATTCCTTTTTGTAACCTAAGGTTCCTGGTATTCGATTTGATTCAAACAAGAACAAGAAAAATCATGAATCAAATTCCAACCCAAGTCGATCATCACATCCAAGCAAACAATCCACACCAAAGTCCGATCACCACTACCACCACACCACCGACTGCGCTCCCTACCCAAAGCTCGACCCCACTGACATCGCTCCTCCCACCACCAACGTTTGGACTTCCATCTTCGTCTCCGCTTCGCTACTGCCTCCACCGGCAACCGAACATCCACCAAGCAATCTAAGCTCTTGATTGAGGCTGAATTGTATATCATTGAGGCTGATAACTAAGATTTCTTAACCTTATTCTCTATTCAATTTGCACATTTTACTCTTGTTTAATGTCAATCAGGTTGGATGCGTTTAAAGCACAAAATGAGCAAAAACCTGGAATGTGAGCTAAAAAAGCATTTCCTACACGTGCGAAGGGTTATTCCCGCACGTATGGCACCCCTCATTGAAGCCTAAAGTCTACTAGCAAATTACATGTGCGGAAGATTTTTTCCATACATTTAAAGCCTTTGCTGCACATACAGTGACATTTTCCACACTTGCAACTGTACCTCGATTCGTGTGAAAAATTTGCTACGCTTGTTTGGAATGCGGGGGAAGTATAAAGGTAGAAAAAAAAATGCTAGATAAAGGTCTTGAAAATCTCCAAGGGATAGGAGAGGCTAGAGTTTGAAGAGAAAGGTTTTTCAAGCTTCAAGAATATCTCCCATAGTGGCTTCTTTTCCCTCTACCTTTTCTCACCCCTCCATGAGTGGCTAATCTCCTCTTTCTAGGGTTTTGATGAAACCCTAGCCAAGTAACTAGGGTTTTCTCTTTGGTTTTTGATTGTGTAATGGTTTGAACGAGTTGTATGGTGTTTAAGAAATTTTTAAATATATTTTTCATTATTCTTTTCAAGTATTCTACTTTCTGTGATTGCTTAATACTTTCTATGCAATAGTTTTCTATTCTTTCATATTCAATGCATGAGACGAGCCATACTACGAAGGACGAGTCATGTTGTTACCCTAGTTTAGAGCGAACAACTTGTGCTACTTGAGATAGTTCATGCTTGTACATTATACGCGATAATCTTTTTGATCAATGCTTCAAACTTGTAGCTGTAAGTGACAAGTCGTATTGCTACCTGAAGGTTCCATTCCGATTGCCGGACAATTCGCCACCACCATGCCTCCCAGGTCTGACCCTTACATTGCTCCTTCGTTCATACCAGCTTCTTCGATGAAAAGTAAATGTTGACTGATCTAATTGATTTGGTGTTAAAAATTAGTAAATAATTGAAGATTGTGAGCAAATCAGAGAAAATTAGTCAAAACACAGTAAAAATTGTGATCATATCAGAGAAATTTGTGAACAAATCAGAAAATTTTGAAAACACGAAGAAAATTTGAAAATACAGAGAAAATCAAAGAAATTGAGTGAACTAGAGAAATTTTAACACACATAGAATTTTGTCTGAAATTTCTCTAGATCGAAATTTCTCTAGATCAAAAATTTCTCTGAATTGGAATTTCTCTGAAAAAAAAAATTTGAGGGACCCCAAGTACTATGAAAATATTGCATGTCCTTTATCCTATAAAATCTTAATTCCCGGGACTTTAAAAAAATTCCAAAAATCAATACTCTAAATAATTAATTTAATATATATCATAAAATCATTATATGATAATTACACTTTATAACACAATAGAACTAAAACTATCAAAATAAACAAATAATTTAACTATTATTCAAGTAACACTTTTATAGAGCAATAAGACTAAAATTATTTAAAATAAATAATTAAAATTATTATTATTATTATTATTATTTTTTGGTAACACATATCATAATATAAAATATCATTACATTAATTAAAGTTAACTCTATTGTGATTTTATGTCAAACATCATATTTCTAGAAGTGATTTACATACATTTGTAGCTTCTAATTTGATATTGATTGATTAAATTAATGGAATTCAATACTTTTTTTTGTTAAGTTTCTAGAAGATAAATTGACAAATGTCAAATGATGAATTGTGTAGCGTATTATTTTAAAGAATAATGATTCAGCGAAAATTATTGTGTATATTTAAGGCATCGACTCCCCATTTTATCAACAACATTACCTCTCTTCCTCTTATCACATTTTCATTTTTTGGTTTATTTTGGCGTATAAGGGAATTTTAGAGGAAACAATCCCCACGAAAAACACAATCTGTTGTTGAAGATACAAAAATCAAACCATTTGGCATAAAGGTCATGTTCTGGCCAACAGTACCGACTATCTGCATTACTATTCGGAACCCATATATTGAACTAAATGTTTGTGTTCAGTATTGTGTTACCGAACATAATCTTAACAGTCAGCAAACTAGCACCAAACAGCTCGAGCAAAACAACAACGATAGAAAATTATCGAGAATGTTAATGCAAAATAGATAAACTTATCAATAGAACGCCAACCTTATCATAATTGTTGTCATCGTCCTCCATTGCTCTACAAGATGAAATAATTGATGAAGAGTAATATGTTAGACTTGAAAAGAGCTTTCTGGTTTAAGGTTTCTAGTTCACGAGGGTTTATGATGGTGATGAAGATAATACATTCAATGTTTAAGATAGTTATGAAAAGTAATAGGTTTAGGGTTTAGGGTTTATGTTGGTTGGTTATGAAGAGTAACAAGTTTAGGATTTAGAAAGGTGGAATACGTATAGCTGGAGGTGGAGGTGGAAGTGAGAGTAGGAGTGGGTGTACAGTATTGTATAATGTTAATTCTTATTTGGTAGGTAAGTATTCCATTAAATGATATCTTTTAATATAATTTTACTTCAAGATATTATTGTAATAAAAAAAAAAAATAGAAATTGGAGGTCTAAAGAATTTATGTAAGTATTAATAGCAGCACTCTTACTAAAACAGAGAAGTACACTGTGTGCCTTCTTCTTCTCTCTGTTCTATTTGATTCTCATTTGTTCCTTTCATCTTCCTCTCATATTTTCTTCATTTTCTTTTCTCTTGTTGTTTCTCTTCTGTTTGCTCTGCAAATAGATGCTCTACACTACAGGTTTGATTTATTTCCATGGATCACTTTTCAATTCTGATTTATTTATATTCTTGTCCTTATGTTTGTGTTCTTAGCCCTTTTTTTATTTTATTTTTGTCTACCTGATTTCATCATCATTAGAGGTAGATTAGAGTGATGGATTTTAATTTCGTTGAGTTTCTTGCATGGATTTTAGTTTTTTCCTTCACTTTTTGTTCATTGTTTTGAGTTTCCTCCGAGTTTTCCTCTATGTTTGTACCCAAAAAAAAAAAAAAAGCAAAGTTTTCAACTTTATCTTGGGTTTTGAATTTTAAATAGACTCACTGGGATTCTTCTTGTTTATTTTTTCCTTCCTTCATCCTGTTTAACTTAACTTAAACTTAAGGATTCGTTTGGGAATAAATTATTTTAATAATTTTTTAATTTTTTATAAAAAGATATAAAAAAAAATAGAAAGAGTCATGTGATAACTTATAGTAACTTTTTAACTTTTAACTAAAATTTAATCTCAGCAAAATTAATTTTTACAAATTGATTTTCTACATAAGTTTGTTGAGATCTCATTAAACAAAATTAAGATTTCTTAAATTCTCTCTATGTATTGTACATTAATTATGCAGAATTGGCTTTGTGCTGAAGTTTATCGTTTGTTGCGTGAAAAGCAATCAGTGTGTTTGATTTGAGTTTTCTGGATTAAGTTTTTTGAAAATTGAGTTTTTTGATTTTCGTATTCTTTTATTTTTAGTGAATATTTTTTAAATTTTAAACATTTTTTTACTTTTTTAGATGCATCTTAGTTAGAGGTATCTAAAAAGTAAAAAATTTGTGAAAAAATATTTTAAAAAATTAATAAATACATAGAAATATAAAAAATATACTGAATTCTTGTATTTTTTTGTATTTTTGGTATTTAGTGAATTTTTAAAAGATTTTTTTTACAATTTTTTTACTTTTTAGGTGTATTTATGTTAGGTGTGTTTAAAAAGTAAAAACATTGCTTAAAATATTAAAAAAAATCAGTAAAAACAAAAAAACACGAAAAATAAAAAAATAGAATTTTCTAAAAAATATTTTGGAAAACTGGTAACCAAGCAATTTAACTTAACAAAGGTTTTTTTTTATGTATTTTTTTTTCCTGTAGATTTCATTTTGGTTTGATTTTTTTTTGTAGGTCCACCACCACCTCTTATTATATGGGTAATGATGGGTAGATTTTTAATTTTATTATTATTTTTTAATATCTATAAAGAGCTTTATATTTTAAGGTCGGTACATGGGCCCAACAAAACTCACCATGTTCATATGCATGCTTCAAAATCTTATCACCTCGTTAAAAATATGTTATTTTTTGTCACATTTTTTTTTTAAATATGATAAAACTTGTTTTCCATTCTAGTGTCTTGTCATGATAGATATCACTTGACATCTTCATTTTATTTTTTTATCTTTTTTTAGAAAATAGAAGAAATTTGAATCACTATTATTTAGATAAACTACAAATATATTTTTTAAATTTGTTTAAAATACGAATTGATTCCTATAGTTTTAAAAATTATAAATATTTTCTTTATCAGAATTTCTTATCTAACGGAATTAACAAAATAAATGAAATTTCTGACAACTCTCTCATACAACAATAAAATTATTATAATTGTTAATTAAATTATATTTGTGATAATTAAAATTGTTAATTGACTCAATGAATTATTAGTAAAAAATGCCACTTGTCATGTGATCACAAATTTAAATAGACGAGATATAATTTTCAAAAAATAAAAAGGCAATTCACATTTTAAACAAATTTTAATACATATATTTATAAATTTACTTCTTTCTTTTTCTTTTTGTTTTTTTTTTTTGAGGGGACAATTTTAAAATTTTCGGCTTGTTCTAATGTTTTTACGCGGTGTTTCAATCACATGTTTGGCAAAAATTATCAAAGTTAGTTGTGTCCAGTTAATAGTGCTTTAAAAATAAAAATTAAAATTAAAATTAAAAAAAATGACAAAGAATTTAAAAGAAAATTACTATAAATATAAATAAAAAATATAATTTTTAATGACATGTTGCATATGCACTTAGTGTTGGCGTGATTGCTAATATGAAATTTACAAATATTTATTTTTTTAAATATATTATTAAATTATTTCTTAAAATAACATTTTAACACGATTATATTTTTAAATGATCATATTCTTTCGATGGTAATTTTTTCAAACGATCAAATGAGTTGAAGCAAAGAAGAAATAGCAAATATGAAAGAAGTAGAAATGCAGAAAAGATAGAGATAGAATGCAAATATAAGCAAAATGGTGGAAAAACCTTTTGCCTAGCATTTTTGGAGGAAGACCAAAACAATTTCACTAGCAAAAATGCCTCATTTTCCCTTTGTCTCCTCCCTTGGAGTTGCTCTTAGTAAAGTTAGGTGGTGTTTGTTTTGAGGGATTGAGAGGTGGGATTAGACTATTAGTCTATCCGGACTAATAGTCTGTCGTTTGGTTCAAAATTTTTGCACCGAACTATTAATTCTAAATTCATTGGACTATTGTGTCTCATGGGAGGTGTGGGACACAAATGGAGGGATAAAGGGGGATATGGGATTAGGTGGTAAAATGACCATTTTGACCCTCTACTATTTTATTATGTATTATATTTAGTAAAATTTAATAAAATTTAAATGTCTCAATTTAAAAATAAAATAATTTTATTTAATTTTTATTGATGTTTTATTTATTTAATTTTCTAAAATATTTTTTTATAAATATTTTATTGGTATTTTATTTTAAAATTTTGCTTATATTTTATTTAATTTCAATAGATGTTTTATTTAATTTCATTATTTAATTATTATTATTTTTTAAAATAAATTTATTTAAAATTTTAATTAAAAAAATAACATATATTTTTATTGATATTTTATTTATTTAATTTTTAAAAAATAAATTTATTTATTTGTGTAAAAAATAAAATAAAATAAATTTTTATTTAATCTAGTTAAAAATAATTAAAATATTAAAGATGTGTTTAATATTTCTATTACTTAGTAAATAATTGAAAATGGTAAAATAGTCATTTGAACATTTATCATTCTCCATAATATCCCAAACAAACATAGGATTCATATCATATCCAACCAAATAGTCATTTTCTAACATCTAATTCCATGACTAAACAAACCTAGGATACAAATCCAGTCTAACCAAATAATCCAAAAATAATGTATCACAGAACTAACAGTCTGGTAGATTCCAATCTCTTTTTATCCAATCCGTCCAAATAAATACATCCTTAAATTACAATTAAAGAGTCATCATTGTTTCATCAGCTCAAACTCCTAACATTCCGAAGACCACTCCTAACATTCCCAAGACCACTGGACCAAATTCAAAGTTATAACCATTGTTATTGACCGTCATATCATCACCATGATATTCCCAAAAAACTAGATAGTTACGTCTTGCTCGGGAAGTGGCTAATATAATCCAAAAAAAAATAAAAAATTATTATAAATTATTATAAATTATCCATATCACTCTTTGTTTTTCTATATTTCTTTTAATAAAAAAATTAAAAAATCAACTAAAATAGCTAATTCTTAAACCATTCCTTCACTTCTATTAGATTTTTTATTTGTCTGTACCTAATTCACACATCCAATAAAAAAAAGTCACTATATTTTTGTATTTTTTTTTAAATAATTTATTTTTAAATTTCCTCGTATATACTTTATTTTTTAGATGTATAAATATAAAAAAAAATGTAAAATATGAGGGGAAAAAAGTGGGAGCCACTATTCTCACTCTATTCTGTTCTAAATATACTCTTTTTTTTGTCTTTATTATACATATAAGGGAGTGTACTTAGAGCAAAATAGAGTGAAAATAGTAACTATGTATAATAAGGATAAAGAAGAGAATGTATTTGGAATAAAGGAGAGTAAAAATAGCGGCTCCCAAAAAAGTTCATGAAGACAAAAAAAACAAAATTTAAAACTAGAAAATAGTTTTTACAAACCAAACCAAACAAGATGCTTGTAGTTAGGAATGGCAACGGGCGCGGGCGCGGGCGCGGGCGCGGATCACACTCTCCGTCCCCGATCCCCAATGGTAGAAATTTTTCTGTCCCCGGCCCCGATCCTCGATGGAGAGCCTATCACCGCCCCCGTCCCTGCACGGGGATCGGGTTTCCCCAACCCCGAAAATTCTCCGGCCAAAATAAAAAAAACAACAACATATATATTCAATAATAGCAAATCAACATACTTCAACCCATGGCATAAAAAGCAATTAACTTCGTTATAATTTCAACAATTTCCAAAACTAACAATCCGTGCATAGTGTCAATAAGAAAAAGTTAAAATTCTTCAATCCGATTCTAAGTGAAAGAAACAATCTTTAGACCATCAAATTCTAGATAAACAATGGGTCAATCACTTTCCGATCATTGCAAACTACGAAAATTACTTTGATGGTTCAGTGAAAACATAAACCCTAAATAATTACACACTGAAAAAACAAATACATTCATCAATCAGAAGATTAAATTAGAAAACACTTATTGTACCACTTCCAAAGCCCTCCTCCTCTTTAACTTCATCTTGAAATCAACAAACTCAGACCATTGCATGATTCAAAAATCAAAGGCGAAATCAATCGATTCTCAACACTGTGATTGATAAACAAGAAAAGTCAAAAAAGATTAACAAGATGAAATAAAAAATAGATCGGAAGATGGGAGGAGGGAGATCGACGGTGATGGGTGGAGGGAGATCACCGCTGACGCCATGAGGAGCAGCTACGCAGAGAGAGAGAGAGAGAGAGAGAGAGAGAGAGAGAGGTTGAGAGAGAAATGAACGGGAGTGGAAGAGAGGCAGACTCAAACATATATATACGGGGAATATTCGGGGAATTATTTGGGGATAATTCGGGACAGGGGCAGGAGCGGGGGCAGAGGTGAGGCTGGGGGAACCTATCCCCGTTCCCAGCCTGAAAACCATCAGGAATTCAATTTTCAATACCATCCCCAGCCCTATGGGGGTAATTTTCAAGGAAAACGGGAGATCGGGTCCCCGTCAAGCCAGGTTCAAATTGCCATCCCTACTTGTAGTTCCCAATCATACTAGCTATGGGCCTGTTTTAGTGTAATTTCGTATAAATTAAAAGTTGATAACAAAAAAATAAAAGAAAAAAATCGGTCATGTTTGGTTTGTTTTCATAATTTTTTTTTTTAAAGGAAGTAATTGATAAAAATCAATATAAAAATATATTTTTAAAATTATTTATATCCTCAAAAAATAAAATTATATAAAAATGATAAATACTTTTGATTTTTTATTTTTCATACAAAATTCATTTTTAGTTAAAAAAATGAAACAAATTTGGGAAAACTAAATCAAATGTAGCCATCATTCCCTTACCTCTTAATAATTAATTTTTTTAAATGATTTTAAATTTTTTCTGCTATTAAACTGTAATCAAATGTTTTTTCTTCACACATATTCAAGGGCGGAGCCACCTAAGGCGTAGGGGGTCACGTCCCCCCTCCCCCCCTAAACTTTCAATATTTAAACTATTACTCATATAGATAAAGATTATATATTATGTATCCTTTATAAAATTATAATAGTGACTCTCTTTAAATTATGTAAAATTTTTTGTTTTTTTTTAATTTTAAAAATTCTCTATTTTATTATTTTGATTATTCTTATACACTTTTAATTGATAAGTCAAGACAAGAATTGAATCAATTGATAATTCATTTCTTATTATGAGATTTGTTTAGTTGTTTATTTCTCCTCATTGTGAGACACTTTTTTTGAGTTAATAGGATTGAACTTATTGATTATTTGATTCATAAAATTTAGTTATTGACTGGATTTATATCACATTAATGTAAATCTCAGGATAATTGTAATAAAAATATAAATATAAATGTATAAATTTAATAATATCTCACTGTTACTTGTTATGAAGGAAAAAAAAATTAATATTGTAATTAATGTGTGTCCCCTCTATATTAAATTTCTGGCTCCGCCAGTGCATATATTGTGTAGAGTCATGCTACCCACACCCTAACGTAACAAAAAGAAAATAAAAATAAAAAATAAAAGAAACTTATTTTGATGCCTTCTTATGTACTTATAAATGGATTATATATATATATATATATAATTGGACGATCATTAACATTTTTCTAGTAGATATTAAGTTTGATTTGATACATATTTAAAATCTAATCTAATCTAATCTAATCTAATCTTGATCACTTCTAAGGATGCATGGTGTCATTCGATTGTTTTGTTGCCATCTGAGCAAATTCAAGGGTCATTTTCAATTACATTAGGATAACATGAAAGAGTTTAATCAATGTCACAATAATAGCCTCCAATTCTAAATTTTAAACATAAATTTCAAATGATTAATAATAGTCTAATGTTTGTTTACTTTCAGGCTACGTTTGTTTACATCACTATAAGTCTGATAAAAATTGAAAGATAAATTTGTACTTTTGTATTTGATTACAGGATTAAAATATGTAAGGGAATATTTGGTCCACATACATTTTAATTCATGTGTGTTTAACACGGTATTAAAATTCTAAATAACTTTAACATTGCAATGATGGGTTAAATGAGAAAAGAAATAGAAGATAAAATAATAGCATGAGTATTGTGGAATTAGGATCTCTCCGGAGTATTTTTTCACCATCATCACATAAAAAATAATTATATTTTTTTATTCCATTATAATTAAGGGTCTTCAAATGCCTTACGGACAAAAAAATTTGATATTATCCAACTTGATCAATCTATCCTAGCCTGCTTGAGTACCCAATGTTCCAATTCATAAAAAATAATTTAGGACTTTGGACAAAGCCTTCTAATCCGAGTCCGCCCAAGGTAAGTAAAATGAAATAAAATCAATCAATCAAATTAGTTGAATTATGTTGGAAAGTAAAAAATAAAAATAAAATAAAAAATCAATCAAATTACTTAAATTATGTTGGAAAGTAAACAAAAAAAAATAACGAAAATATTAAAATTATGTGAATGAAAAATATATAGAATTTAATAATATAATTATAATGAAAAATATGTAGCCTAGTCCAGTCTAACTTTGGTCCCTAAGATTTGAGTTTTTGAGCGGTACGTGGTTACTTTTTTGGACAAATTACCTAGGAGTTCTATTTAAAAGAAGAGAAGTTTATTTAGTCTCACAAGCTTTTGAATACCCTCAAAAGTCCACTAAGTATTTTTCTTCTTCGTTTTTCTTTGTACATTCGTTCTTCTCTACCTTTCTCTTCCTGATTTCCGGCCACCGGCCATGCCTTATTTATTCTCTTTCTCTTTCTAATATATAGTCACCAGAGACTGACGACCACTATTGATTGGGTTCACTGGCAAGCTCTGACCACCGACTCCTTACTCTACCCTCACCGATAGTGAAGGAGACGAGTTTCCGGTAAAGAAGATGAGTAGATCTACTCAGATTTAATGTAGATCTACACCAGATCTGAGCAGATCTACATGAGATCCGACTAGATCTAAACCAAAATAGTTGCCGAAGTACAATATTCTCTCTATATTTGTTTCTCTCCTCCGATCTCTCAATTTTTCTACCTTTTTTTTTTTGCTGCTACACTTCTATTTTCTTATTTTAATAGAGAAATTTTTTAAATTCTGAACAAGTTGTTTTCGAATTTTAGTTATAGGTGATGAAAACTGTAAAATTTTATAGTTTCAATTTTTTGGTACTGAAATGAGTCATACTTTATAATTGTAAAATTTTACAATTTCATAACATTCTTTAGAACTAAAATTTTACTAATAAGAATAAATGCTTAGTACTAGTTTCAAAACTTAATTTTCAGTTTGATCAATATTGGAGATTACTTGCTTAAATTCTACAAAAATTAAAAAATAATATATGTTTTTTCTCATTGTTGTTTGTTGTTGTTAATTTTTATTTTTTTTTTCCTTTCAGTTTATTAATATTTAGCACATTTTTTTTATGTTTTTTCACTATAATTTCTCCATTTATTCTTTTTTATTTTAGGCATTATGGTAAGTCTTCGACGATGTTCTTAATGTCCAGTGAACATTCTGAATATTCCACCGACTTCCAGTAACGTTTAGAACACTCCGGCGATACTCTAGCAAACTTATGACGATACTCTGGCAACTTGCCGGTGATGTTGAACATTTCGGCTAGTCTTCGGTGATCGTTTGGCGAAAGTCCAATGGTGGTGGGATATGACTATTGGAAAAATAATAGTTTGTTGGTGACTTTAATGCAATATTAAAGTGGGTGCCAATCTTCAATTGAGATGGAGTAAAGTGGGTTTAGATTCTTTGTAATGAGTCTTTACAATACAAAAAAAATGACAAAAAACCATTAAGATTTGAATGAGAAATTGACTCATTAAGTTGGCCTCATGAAAGAGGTGTTAGGAAATGTGTAAAACCTTGTATCCCACATTGATTATAGAGGAGAGCATTGATGGATATTTAAATCCCATTGTTTGCCTAAGGGTGTAAGTCCTTTGGGGCATCCAAATTTTCCAAAATAAGGGAATTATGGATGCTTCCAAGATGGACTTAGGCCAAGACTATGGTCCAAGTTAGTTATGCAAAAATTGTCATACATGCACGCGCGCAGCCCAGACGGGGGTCCAGTCCGGGTCCGTGGTCCGTGGTCCGTGGGTCATGGATCATGGATCTTGGGACTTGGGACTTGGGCTTGAAGCTTGAGGCTTGAATGTAGAGGTTGGGCTTGGCCTACCCATCTTAATCTTTTTGGGCCAAGTCAGGTCTGTGGGCTGCAGATATATATATACACAAAACTTATGTATATAGCTGGTAACTCCTTTATTGATAATGAACTTGAACCCATCAATTTTGCAGATTAATTTTTAGAATTAAATCCTACATTTGCTACAGGAGGCTCCTCCTCTCTCCTCTTCCATGTATATAAAATGAGACTCCTCTTCTTTAGTTTTCTACTCGGAAAATTTTCTCCTCTTTGTCTTCCAAAGTTTTTTCCAATTTTATATTCTTCCTATGAGAGAGTGCTGCAAAGTTCTGTTCGTCGATGCTACTCAGTCGGTGCATTGGTATAGCTGGTCCAACCGTCGTATCTTGGAAGACAGACGTCGAACAACCTCCAGCACCCAACCCATGAGGCGGCGAATCTGTTTTAAGGAAACTATCTAGTGCAGGCTTCAGTTTGCTTCCTTTGCTATTTTATTTTATTATGTATTATAATTTTCAGCATGGTTTACTTGTTCTGAAATTTCAATTGTCAATTATGAATCTATTTGTTTTATGTTATCACACAATTTGTACAACAAACTTAAAACAGATTATATATTTTCCATGAAATTGGTTACATAGATTCATATGCATGATAAGGGATTTGTTTCTGCGCTTTCCTACTGTAAAGTAAATTACCAAAAGTATTTCTGAGTAGCCTACTGTGATGGTCTAGCTGTAGCTTTTGTGATTCTTGAATAATGGCCACTGTTGATTTCCATATTTGTATGAATTCGGATTATGTTCCTAGATTAGCTGGGCCACTGTTACATCTATAAAATCATGAGTAGCAATCAGACTTGTAGCATATAGATAAGCTAAATGTTGTGCATGACAAATAATAAATAATATTAAAAAAAATTAGTAGTTGTTTAATTTTGTTTAGTAATTCCCACTTGTCCTGCTATGATTATTTTCTGGGCAAATGGTACAGATTTTTTTTTTCTTCTGGAAATACATGATTGTAAATTATGCAATGCTATCCTCTAATCGCTTAGTTTAATTAGAATGCTCTAGCATAATTTGCATACTTAATTGTTTAGTATGATTTTATTCTATGCGTATGGTTCATAATTCCCTACCATGATTTGCATGATTTTTAATTTTATAATATAATTTGCTTGCTTATGGGTGTTGCAATTTTGTCATGCTAATTATTTTCTAGATTTTATTTTATCTTACATGATTTAATTTCTAGATTTATGTGCATGTTAATTGTTAAATGGTTATTGTTTTGTAACAATGATATATATAACTCTTGGCTATTAAATTTAATTTAAGGTTTTGGAGTTATCAATTTTTTGTAACTTGTCTATATTTATTTGCATATTTATTGTGTAATAATTTTATATATATAACTCATGGATATTAATTTTTAGTTCAATGCTTAGAGTTATAGGTTCGTTTTATAACTCTTGCCTATTCATATTTTAATTTAATTGTGGAGTTATAAATTTTAATTGTGTACCTCGTCTATAATTATTTATGTTATTGTTTGTTTCATTGTGAATTAAATTTATAAATAACTCTTGATTATTAACTTTTAATTTAATTCCTAGAGTTATAGATTTATTTTTGTAACCCATCTAGTATTTTAATGGATTCGTTAATTTTAATTATTAAATAGTTTGCTAGATGGTTTCAAATAATTTATTATATTTACAGTTTCTTTAGATTGTTTAGTTTGTATTATCTTGTGTTTTTCTACTAACTTTCTTTACAGAAATACCTATACAAAAGATATTGGAAAAACAAATACAAAACCAAATGAATAGTATTTGGGATATCAAAACAAAAATGTTTGAACTACTAACCTTTGTGTTGAATAAGAATACCTAAGTATGGAAAGAAATTTTTTGACTAATTGAAATCCTTATGGAATGGTTACTGTCTTTATCATTTAAGCAATATTTTGCTTGAGATTTAGTAGTAGTTACTTGCTATTTTTTAAGCAAGGTTGTTTGCTTGGCATGTTGGAAGCAAGTTTTATTTGCTTGTATTTTTTACATTGCGTGTAATTTGGTTAGCAATTTTTAAATTGCTTGTAAGTGTTGGAACTTGGTTTGTTTAACCTAGTTCATCCCTTGGAAAACTTAATTCTAAAAATTGTTTATCATGGACTAGGAGTCAACATGCTCTTCAAAGTTTTGTCAAAATGTTAACTGGATTTTAAGTAGGACCGATGTGACTCCTCCAGTCTTCCTGGGAACATTCATGACTATGTTTAATTCTAAGTTAAGTGGTGAGACTAGTTTTGAATTAAATTTTCAACTTTGGGATTTTCTAGTGTTAAGTTTAATTTCTAGAACACAGAAAGTGAAATTCTATTGTATTTTTCAGAAATGACCACTATCACCAATGCTGCTGCTGTTAATGTTGGTGGGGATCTGAACCCCAAGGCAACTGGCTTATCAACCCCTACTGTTGTGACCTCTGTGGTCAACTCGGATACTGTGACCTCTGTGGTCAATCCTATTGTTGCTCATGTTGTTCCAGGAGGCCTTCTCAACCATCACAAGCGCCTGAATTTTAAGAGGTGGTAGCAGAAGATGTTGTTCTACTTGACAACTTTAAGCCTTGCGAAGTTTTTGAGTGAAGATCCACCAGTCGTAGGGGAGAATGAGCGAGACAAACAGAAGCTCATGGCTCTAGATGCTTGGAAGCAGTCAGACTTCCTTTGCCGGAACTATATTCTGAATAGCTTGGCAGATTCATTTTTCAATGTGTTTTATGCCAAAAAGTCGACAAATGAGCTATTGGATGCTTTGGACAAGAAGTACAAGACCGAGGATGCTTGGGCAAAGAAATTTGTTGTTGGCCGATTTCTTGACTTCAAGATAGTGGACTCAAAAACCGTCATCAATCAAGTCCAAGAGTTTCAAGTAATTCTGTATGAGATTCATGCAGAGGGAATGTTTCTAAGCGAATCATTCTAGGCAGCTGCGCTGATTGAGAAGCTGCCTAATGGCTGGAAAGACTTCAAGAACTACTTAAAGCATAAGCGAAAGGAGATAACAGTCGAAGAGCTCGTTGTCAAGCTCCCTATTGAGAAAGACAACCGAAAGAAATGAAAGTGTACCTCCATGGTGAAAGCAAACGTGGTTGAGTATGGCCAATCCTTAAGGGTGAGAAAAAAACTATCAACAGGCAAAAGCTCAAAGTTGGGGACGAGAGGCGGTGTCTCCAAGAGACCGGTCTACAAGCCGCAGGAACCTACCTTTAGGTTCAATGGAAAGTGCTTGAACTGTGGAAGCGATAGGCATCAGGCAGTTGATTGCCGCAAAAAGAAAAAGCCTTACAAGAAGTATTCTCCACAGAACAAAAGCGGGGCTCACATGGCTAAAATAGAGGATCTCTCACAAGATGTGGACGACATGCATCTGGCAACTATCGTCACCGAAGTGAACATGGTGGGGTCCAACCCGAAGGAATGGTGGGTGGGCACTGGTGCCACTCGCTACATCTGTGTTAAGAAGAAGATGTTCACAACCTTCAAACCGATTTCAAACGATGAGAAGTTGTTCATAGGGAACTCTCCTACCTTAACTGTCGAGGGAAAGGGTAAGGTGGTCCTGAAGATGACTTCAGGGAAAGAGCTGACTCTGAACGATGTCCTATTTGTACCGGACATTCATAAGAACCTTATCTCAGGGTCACTCTTGAGTAAGCATGGCTTTTGCATGGTATTTGAGACTGATAAGGTTGTGTTAACGAAGAGTGGGGTTTATGTGGGGAAAGAGTATATGTTGGGCGGTATGTTTAAGCTCAATGTAATGACTCTTGTCCAGAAAATTAATGAGAAAGCTTCTTCTTCTACTTATATGCTTGAGTTCCCTAATTTATGACATGGTAGACTGGGTCATGTAAATTTTGACTCTTTGCGTAGATTAATCAAATTAGATCACATGCCATCTTTCAAGATTAATCAAAATCACAAGTGCGAAACTTGTGTAGAAGCAAAATTGACAAGGACTTCGTTTCATTCTATTGAAAAAAGTATGAGCCTTTGGATTTAGTGCACAGTAATGTGTGTGACTTGAAAGTCGTACAATCACGTGGTGGCAACAAGTACTTCATCACTTTTGTTAATGATTGCACTAAATACTGTTATGTGTATTTGCTTAAAAGCAAAGATGAGGAGATTGATAAATTTATTCTTTAGATCAAGACTTTAAGAAGTGACCATGGTGGTGAGTATGAATCCCTGTTTGCCGAGACTTGTGCTCAATTTAGGATTCTTCACCAAACCACAGCGCCCTACTCCCCTTAGTCAAATGGTGTTGCTGAGCGGAAAATTAGCACATTAAAAGAAATGATGAGTTATAATGCCCCCAGAATAATTACAATAACCCAACTCCAAACACCAGTACAAAGTGATATAGATACAATAAGAAACTTTCATTAATCAGAGTTAATATACAAAAGGTGACACATGCGATATACAATCATAAATCATTCATCCTGAATCTACAGCATGTGTTACAAGACATAAATAAAGAATGAAAGCTAAACAGATATTCATATGCCCTAATGGCTTACATCTTTCCAAGACCATGCTTGGTTATAACAAAATGAGTCATAAGTTCAATACAAATAAAACCTTAGGCTTATAAAGAAGTAAATACAAAACAAATAGAAATTGAGCCTTCAGCTTCACAATCCTCCCAAGCTAAGTCCTTGGTGAAGGTATATCACCAGCACCTGAAAATGGTTTTTCCCAAGTAGGGTGAACCAAAACCTAGTAGAAACAATCTAACACAATATATGAATCTTAACAAAATATAAGTATAATATGCATATACAATGCCTATGATAAAATCATTCGTATCCTACAAGATCATAATATGCCAAATTTTATACCTCAATCCATTTTATCTCAATTCATTTCAAGTCAATTCATTCACCTCAACTCATTAATCAAATTCATTGTTATCCAAACAACCCAACTGGGGCTACAACTCAGTGGTTAACTAATCAATACAACCATTACACAAACACTTCAATTTGTCATTTTACAAAAATTTCGTTCGCGAGAATCAGCACCTATGTATACGCGCAATTTTTGGGATTTTCACCCTTGACATACAAGCCAACTTAATTCAATAGAGTTTATCCCATTTCTTCTCCCAAACATGAAATACATCCATTTTCTCCTCCCAAATATCATACATATGCAATGTATTAAAACACAGTCATATTCAATGACAACAATTAAGAGATTAGTTTCAATTCACCTAATCCTCATGCAATTTCTATAACAATCATAGCTATCCTCCACCGATAGCCCAAAACAGATATTTCTAAACAGATATACAATCTCCAAGACAGATAAATTATCCAGATTTCCATAAGTAATAAATAATACATATCTAACTCCACCATTTATATAAACATTCATCCAATTTCATATTTCCAATACCAATTTTATTATTTATACAAAATAATTATTTTAAACATTTTAGGGCAAAACTTCATTCTCTCCCAAATCCAACCCATGTGTCAAAATCAATAAATTTAACACAACACATCCTCATATCTATACCCATAACCATTTTTAATAACTTCATTTGTAAACCCCTCCTTTGATTTTAAACCAAAACACTAGGTTTATCTAAAACCCTCCAAATCCTAACATTATTTACACAACAATATATAACTACATTCAAAATCATAGAAGAGTGTAGCAAGTCCCTACCTTAAGCTTAGAAGACCAAAACAACAATGGAGGAACTTCAAAGACACCGAAACCAAATCTTGTTCGGACCAAAATGGAACTCTTGAGACGCTCTGCCTTTTTAACAAAGGCACACGGGCAGCGAAACCAACAGATCTAGGTGAAAATGTAGAGAGAATGTAGGTTTTAGAGAGAGAGGCTTTAGATCTAGGGTTTTGGAAAAGTAGAGAGAGAGATCTAAAAAAGTAATGTAAAATGTCACTTTTACGGACTGAAATACGCATAGTCTGCTCGAGCACAAGAAGTGACGTTTGAACATCAAACACAATAAGTTGTTCCGCTCGAGCGCAAAAAACGACGCTCAAGCGCAAAATGCACACTCCCAGTAGTTTTACAGATAACAGACCAACGCTCGAGCGCAAGAAATACTGCTCGAGCGCAAAAAAAAATCGCTTGAACGTAGAATCCACTCTCCCAATAGTTTTGTAAACCTACAGAAGTGCTGAGAGTTTGCAAAGCCCACTCGAGCGCAAGAAGTGCCGCTCGAGCGGAGGAGCAAAAATCTGGGCATCCAAAGTTTGAAAACTAAGCAACCAACCTATCCCAAATGCAACCATAACAACCCAATAGCCAAATTTAAAGAATTACAAGGGAAGCAAGATATGACCAACAATACAACACCACGAAACCCGAGTCCAGAATACAACAAGGATCTGGTCAAAACCAGAATCGCTATATGAATACAATGTTGATCAGTTCTGGATTGCCACAGAACTTGTGGGGGGAAACAATTCTCTCTGCAAATTACATTCTTAATAGAATACCTCAAAAAAATATATTCATTGCCTATACACATAATAGCAGTGCATATCGATTTCTTGTGTTTTAATCTGCTATTCCAAATATACACAAGAATACTATTATGGAATCAAGAAATGCATCTTTCTTTGAAGATGTATTTCCTCATCGTCTCCAAAAAGGGGTTTCGAGTTCCATGAAAAAAGTTGAAGATGACTATGATTACATAGATGACCACATAGATGATCAAGTCAATGATCAAGTTGATGATCAAGCTGAGGAAGTAGATGAGCCAAGAAGGAGTAAGAGGGCTAAGATTGCAAAATCCTTTGGTCCGGACTTCTTGACTTATATGTTAAAGGGAGAACCTCGAACTTTCCATGAAGCTGTGACTTCACCTGAAAGTCCTTTGTGGAACGAAGTAATTAAGAGTGAGATTGATTCCATCTTGCAAAACCATACTTGGGAGTTGGTTAATCTATCCCCAAGCAGTAAGGCCTTGGGGAGTAAGTGGATCTTTAGAAGAAAGATGAAAGCGGATGGATCAATTGATAAGTATAAAGTTAGACTAGTTATCAAAATATACAGGCAGCGAGGAGGCCCGGATTACTTTGATACGTATTCACCTATGACAAGGATTACATCCATTCACATGGTGATTGCGATAGCAACTTTACATGGTCTGGAGATACATTAGATGGATGTAAAGACAACTTTCTTAAATGGAGATTTAGATGAAGAAATCTACATAGAGTAACCCGAGGGGTTTTCAACTCCAGGACAAAATAAGAAAGTCTGTAAGCTTGTCAAATCATTGTATGGTTTGAAGTAAGCTCCTAAACAATGGCATGAGAAGTTTGACAATGCTATGTTGTCAAATAGGTTCAAAATCAATGAGTGTGACAAATGCGTATATGTCAAAGACACTAACAGAGGTTATGTCATTTTGTGTCTATATGTTGATGACATACTCATTGTTGGTAGTAATGATGAAATGATTTGAACTACCAAGAGATTGTTAAACTCTAAGTTTGACATGAAATATATGGGTCTTGCAGATGTCATTTTGGGTATTAAGATTACCAAAACATCTAGTGGTATGGTACTTTCTTAGTCTCACTATGTTGAGAAGATACTTGAGAAATTTAGTAAATCAGATACAAGTGTACGTTGGACGCTGGTAGACATGAGTCTACATTTGACCACGAATAATGGTGAGAGTGTCTCTCAGCTAGAATATTCTCGGGTCATTAAAAGTTTGATGTATCTGATGAGTTGTACAAGGCCGGATATAGCCTACTTTGCTAACAGACATAGTAGATACACGAGTAATCCGAATGTTACTCATTAGAGGGGCATTATAATCTACGCTACACCTAGCGTTATGGGCTGCATTATACCATATACCCAGCGGTACTAGAAGGGTATAGTGACGCTAATTGGATATCTGATATAAAATACTCCAAATCCACTAATGGTTATATATTTACCCTCGGAGGGGCAGTCGTGTCTTGAATATCTTCCAAACAAACGTATATATCGAGATCAATGATGGAATCTAAGTTTATTGCTTTGGATAAAGCAACTGAAGAAGCTAAATGGCTTCGTCAGTTCATTGAGGATATTCCATGTTAGTCGAAACCGGTGCCAGCCATCTGTATTCATTGTAACAGCCAATCGGCTATTGGACGCACACAGAGTAACATGTATAATGGAAAGTCTAGACATATTCGTCGTAAACATAATTCCATACGACAACTACTCTCAAACAGATTTGTCATTTTAGACTATGTAAAGTCTAAGGACAACATTGCAGATTCGCTAACCAAATGGTTAAATCGAGTGTTAGTAGAGAAGTCATCAAAAGGAATAGGTTTAAGGCATGTAGTGTAAGGTGTTACCGGAATGGAAACCCAACCTAGTTGACTGGAGATCCCAAGATTTAGGTTCAATGAGATAACCTAATTGCGTGTAACGGTGGTATGTCACTGAGGAGGTTAAATCTCCAGCCATTCCTTTTATCAGTGATACCTACAAGTGTAGAGATTAAGCTGAGCTTTTAATGACTCTAGTGGGTTGAGCTGTTGAACTGAGTATAGCAGGATACTCAAGTACCGTCACCTATGTGAGTGTGAAGTGGGGCCGCTTCTATAAGAATTGACAGGGCCTACTTCTTTAAACCACTCACTGAACCAAGCTAGTGTTCCAGGGCCAAACCGGACACAACAGTGAGAATAGAACAATCGTTGAATTAATTCTTATGTGAGGTATGTTGTCTTGATTTACATAAATGGCAGAACAGTTCAAGATTTCATGTTCACCGGACAGTCAATAAATCCGATAGACTTCACTAGAAGGGGTTCAAAGCCTAAAGTTGCCCTTTTCGATGCCGGGGTTATTCTGTTACACTCTCTTCGAGTCTTTGTTGTTAAGCGTTGTCCGTTTATTGTTATTCGGTCAATTTTTATTCATATGAGAGATTGTTGGAAAAATAATGATTGTTGGCGACTTTAATGCAATATTAAAGTGGGTGCCAATCCTTAATTGAGGTAGAGTAAAGTGAGTTTAGATTCTTTGTAGTAAGATTTTTACACCACAAAAAGAATGACAAAAAACCATTAAGATTTGAATGAGAAATTGACTCATTAAGTGGCCTCATGAAAGACGTGTTGGGAAAGGTGTAAAACCTTGTATCCCACTTTGATTGTAAAAGAGAGCATTGATGGGTATTTAAATCCCATTTTTTGCCTACAGGTGTAAGCCCTTTGGGGCATCCAAATTTTTCGAAGGAAGGGAGTCATGGATGCTTTAAGGATGGACTTAGGTCAAGACTATGGTCCAAGTTGGTTATACAAAAATTGCCACACGTGCGCGCCGCCCGCCTACCCAGACCGGGCCAGGTCCGTGGGCCATGGGTCGTGGATCGTGGATCGTGGATCTTGGGACTTGGGCTTGGGCTAAGGCTTGAGGCTTATTGGAATGGATTGAGTGTGGGGGTTGATCTTAATCTTTTTAGGCCAAGCCAGGTCTGCGGACTGCAAATATATATATACACAAAACTTATGTGTATAGTTGGTAACTCCTCTATTGATGACGGATTTAAACCTATCAGGTTTGCAGATTAATTCTCAGAATTAAATCCTACATTTGCTGCAGGAGACTCCTCCTCTCTACTCCTCCATAGGTATAAAATGAGACCTCTCTCCTTCAGTTTTCTACCCAGAAAATTTGCTCCTCTTTGTCTTCCAAAGTTTTCTCTAGTTTCTATATTCTTCTTGTGAGAGAATGCTGCAAAGTTCTGTTCGCCAAAGCTACTCAACCCATTTCATTGGTGACCCCTAATTATAACCAAACATAACACCCTACTCCAAATCAACATTCAAAAAATAACCTGTTGGTTCTAAGATTTTATCAAAATAGGAGAAGAAGTTAAGTCGAACATTTTTCCCATGTCACTTTAACATACCAATCATAGTTTGCTATGTATGTGTATCAGATCCCACTATTTATGTGTCAGTTAATGAAATGAGTAAGATAATGTAATTATAATTACATGATGGGCTCGCTTTATTATGGGTGAACGATGACATATTGAAGTTTGGCCATAGTTTTTCTCCAATTTAGAATCAAACTAGATAGTGTTGTTGGATATGGTGGGCCCGATTTTTGGCTCACATCAATAATTTAAACCGATCAATATATAGATCTCTTCAAATACATCATCCTTATAAAAAATTAAATTAATCGAATATCGATAGTTATTGGATTAATTTGGATTTGTTTCAACAATAATTATGATTTTTAAAATAAATTAAAAACACAAATGCAAGTTGATCAAATGGCTATCGATATTCGATTAATATGATTTTTTGCAAAATGATGTACTCAACGAGTTTTATATATTCAGCGATTTGGATTATCAATATAAGTTTGAAATGTTGTTTGGAATGATCTAAATAAGTACACTTTTTGACTTTTTATAAAATATAGGTTGGGTTTAAAGTAATGTGGTAGAGAGGTGATGTGATTTAAATAAGATGATGTGACTTAAATAGGATAGTGACTTTTTGACTTTTTAACTTTTTTATATTATGCCAAACTCACCATAACCTAACAGTACCATCCACAGCTCCGCCTTCAAGTTTTACTCCCAAAATAGGGAGTTAATAAAAGTTTTGGAGGCTCGAGTGTTCTTTCATAAGCCCACTTCATAAGCCCAAATAGTGTTGCCTTTTTTCGCGGACGAGTTTAATACAAAATGGGCTTCACAACAACAGAACTACTCCTGTTTGGGTAAAATGGGCTTCACAATAATAGTTATTCCCTCCCGACGGAATAGTCATTTTTAAATAAATAAATAAAAATTGTTAATGGTGATACAATTTTTTTTAACCCAACTAAACATGGGAATGGATTAATCTATCAAAATGATCACATCATTCCAATCTTCATTTAATAAATTAAATATTGTCTAACAGATTAATTACTGAATAATATTGCAAATAAATAAAATTGGAACAAGGTTAGGATTTGGATTTTCTATCATTATTTTTTGTGCAATTGTTATAATCTAACAGTTGAGATGTAAAATAAAAATAAATAATATCAAAATGTCTTGTATATTTTAAAACCACATAGACATCAAAATTTTAAGATGGTTCAATCACCATTGATTATTTATCAACTCACCAATGGGGGTTGGTTCAAGTGGAAAGGGACTTGGGTCGCTTAAGCAAAGGTCTCAAGTTCGAGCCTTTGTGGATGCAGCAAACCCCTTGGGAGAGGACCCCGCATATGCGCCCGGCAGCTTCCTCGGCGGATTAGTCTTTGGTCCAAAAAACCTGGGGATACTGTGGGTGACCTAAAAAAAAATTATTCTGTTTAAATTATATGGGTCATACATAAATCAAATTGTCAACCCGTATTGACAATTGGATCAAGTGGTTGGATTAATCCAAGATGCAGATTCTACATAGATACTTGTCAAAATCTCCCAATAAATAAGAAATTGTGGAGTATCTAAAATCAAATCATTTTCATAAAATTGGAGACAAACTTATCTCATTTTAGATATTAAAATCAATTAAATATTGATTGGGGAGGGTCCAAAACAAACACATCCTTTGAGCCTATAAATATTCATGGAAAATGGGACTTTTGGGCTAAAGACTCTGCGGAAGTTCAAGCACAAGCTCTCAAGCACTTTCGAATCTCTGCCAAAATCCCTTCTCAAGATTATGAGATTCTAATACAATATCATCAGGCCACAAGTTGATTTCTTCTCCAGGGGAGGGTCATTTCAAAGATTGTTCAAGATCAAGTTTATTGTGAAGATTGTTTGAGATCAAGTTGTTCCACGCTTCAATCAAGCTTCTTGGCTCAAAGACTTGAAGAAACACGTCTACCCGTTCGATTCAACCAAAAAAAGTTTCTACAACCGTTGGATTGGAGATTGAATCAGAGGAATTTGTTTTTTTGTTATTGAACAGACCATCGGGAATTGTACTTATTTTATTCAAATAAATAAAATTAATTATTTGTGTATTTATTTCTTATCTTAATTGCAAGATACTAAATTTGTGTATACAATGTCATTTTATTTTAACTTTAAACTTTGATCGTTAAATTATCACAGTAAAAATATTGCAGAGAAATTCAAGATTGAGGATTCTAATACATTAGGATAGAGCTTAGAGCTGAAAAATAGGCATAGATGGTGGAGTAGGGATTCTATGCCTTGCTAGAGCTTAAGCTACCTTTTGACAAGTGGTGGAAACTTTTTTAGTGATTTTTTTTTTTGTTTTGTTAATTTTTATTGATTTTAAAAAATAAATAAATAAAAGGGGGATGCACCAATAAATCCCAAATTAATAACTTATGCACTGGTTAGTCCTAAAAGTTTTCTTATAGACTGAAAGGTCCCATTACAATGTTAATAACATCAGATACAATGTTAATAACATCAGAGTCATGTTACAAACATTAGATTTCAAACATCTAATGTTCATCAAATTTCAATAATGTTGAAAATATAGGATGAAAAACATCTAATGTTCATCAGATTTCAATAAATTTTGAAATTATAGAATGAAACATCAGATCATTTACATCATTTACATCATGCTGATGTAAAAATGGGACTAAATGGAGCATAAGAAAACTTTTAGGACTAAATGGTTCAACGTTTCAAAAACTAGGACTTATGGGTAAATTTTCCAAATAAATAAATAAATAAATAAATTAATATCAAAAAGATTTATCAATTTTACATAATTTTATCTTTGGTGGGTAGAAATAATTTTTAAAAATTTAAAAATATTTTTTTGACATTTATTTTTGTCAAATTAGTTTATATTTATCAAATGGATGATTTTGCCTTTAAAATTAAGCAATGGTATCTTCAATTGTCTTTATTTGGAATAAGATTCAAAATTCAGGATTGAATGTATCACAATTGAAAAATCAGGGACCAAAGTGATACGAGTCCCAAACTATAGGGACTGTTAATGTAATTCTCCCTTTAATATATTATTGTGTCATGTTAAGACATTTTTGCCGTTATTGATTGTTGGGCTATTTTTTTTTTTGGAATGCGATTTTTTTATTTTTGGAAATGTGGTTTTTGAAATGTGGCATGGTGATTGATTTCCATAATGGGCACTACATTTTGGGTGGATTGAATGTGAAATGTGATTTGATCTTCAAAATGGGCATGTTATATATTGAGTGAATTAAATATGGAATGTCGTTTGTGTAAACCAGTAATGTGACTACAAAAACCTTTTAGTATATTTTTTTGAAATGTGACATGTGGAATGCAGTTTGATTTCCAAAATGGGCATGTTACATTTTGGATAGATTGAATGTAGAATGTGGTCGTCTAAACCAGCAATGTGACTACAAAAACTTTTTAATATACTTTTTTAAAAGTAATAAATGGAATGTGATAAACAACTAAAATTAAGGAGATAATTTTCAAATTGACCATATCATAAAAAAAATGGTAAATGTATCAATTTACGTTAACAAGGACTTGTGTGTTCATTAAAATAATTGTTGGACTAATTGGTCTATAAAGTTTTGATTTTAGAATTCATGAGTCAATGCTCCTAATTTTTTTTTAACAAAAATAAGTTTTTTTAGCCAAGAAACTATTTTTTATTCACAATTTTTAAATATTTTTTTTTGTCCTTATTATTATTATTTTCATGTTTTTGCTATTTTTTTTTTCTATTTTTCTGGTTTATCTAGGGTAGAAGAATCTAAAAAGTAAAAAATTAAAATTAAAAAACCCAAAATAAGTTTACTAAAAAATATTATTATTTTTTGTCTTTTTAAAAAAAAAAATTCTTTATGATTTATTTTTACTTTTTTATTGGTTTAGTCGAGTAAATTCTAAAAGATTAATATATTTTTATTTAGGAAAATTTACCCATAAGTCCTAGTTTTTGAAACGTTGAACCATTTAGTCCTAAAAGTTTTCTTATGCTCCATTTAGTCCCATTTTTACATCAGCATGATGTAAATGATGTAAATGATCTGATGTTTCATTCTATAATTTCAAAATTTATTGAAATCTGATGAACATTAGATGTTTTTCATCCTATATTTTCAAACATTATTGAAATTTGATGAACATTAGATGTTTGAAATCTAATGTTTGTAACATGACTCTGATGCTCCATTTAGTCCCATTTTAATCGTTATTTTGATGTTGTTTTGATGATGATATTGTGATGTTTGATGTTGTTTCGATGATGATGTTTGATGTTGTTTCAATGATATAACTCTAACGTTGTTAATGTTTTCACCGACATTATACGAATAATCCTGACGTTGCTAATGTTTGATGTTTGATAAGTAATCCTAACTGTCACGACCCAAACCCGGCCCTATGGGTTTAGCACCGTAACCGGCCAGTAATCCGAGATTACCGGAGGCCTGCTTAACAATAATACAGTATAACAGAGTTCAGGGCCTGGCGGAAGCCAATACAGTAAATAACTAGTGTCCATTGAGCTGTGAAAATCTGTATGCCAAAAACATTTTTCATGCATTCATACGGTGAAAAACAGTACAGTCTATACAATCATACACAACATTCAGTACGGGAACTTAACCCCTCAATAACAGTACAGTAAACAGTCAGTCTATACAATCATACACAACACAGTGAGGAGACCGACGGGAAAAACTAAAACAAAATCCCAAAGCCATAACATGGCAACGCGGAACCTCACGGTGAGGCACATAGGCTGGCTTGACAAAACTGGGACCAACCCACGCTCCTAGCTCTGGTCTGGCTGCTGAGAACCTACATATATATATAAACAGTGAGCTAAAGCCCAGTGAATAACATAATGTATAAAGAGGTTATGAATAAATGTCCTTACAGTACTGAAATCAATTCATTTAACAGTATTTCAGTCTTTCAGTATTTCAGTCAATCATTAGTTCAATCAATCAGTCTTTCAATCAATCAGTCATATGTGGTACATCCATTAGCCTATAACAATAGGTCCAAAAGGACCGGGCCTTAACAGACCCAAACAATAATGATGGCCATCATCGATGAACGATATGGTTTCACAAGGAACCGACAGAGCTCTGTAACAGTCAATGACAGTGGGTGCTAAGGATGCCACAATACAGTTTGAAACATAGGACATACATTCATTCAATAAACAATATCAGTTCAATAAACAGTTCAGTTCAGTATTCAAAATATAACCATTTTGAACATATCTTTACACAATCTGTTACTCACAGAGATTGGGCTAATAGCAGCTAGAGCGCGTCCCCGAGAGCCAACCCTAAACAGTGAACAAATAGAACACACACTAAGTTTAACAGTCGGGAAGGATGATAATTGAATCCTTAAATTTCCTCGGTGTGGTTCTATGTCTAAATCCTCATTAAGATGTCTTAAACTAGGCCTAAGAATGCCTAGAATGGGATGAGGATGCAAAAATACAGTTGGAAGGCATTTTTCAAAAGTTGCTGAAAATAGGCTCCTCGCTCGAGCGAGCCTTCCTTCGCTCGAGCGAGCTTCCAAAATCAAAGGCTTCGCTCGAGCGAACAATCCTTCGCTCGAGCGAACTGATGAACAGTAAAAGTACTGGATGCTCGATTTTTACGCGCGATGCACGCTCGATGCTCGCTCGAGCGAGCTTGCAAAACCAAAGGGCTCGCTCGAGCTAGGAATCCTTCGCTCGAGCGAGGAAGCCAAATCTGGAATTTCCAGATTTGTCTCCCAAGTTCGAACTAAGCATTCAAACATCCAAAACTCAACCTCTTGGCCCCAAATTCTGGAAAATACATCCCAATACAATATACAACAAGTTTCAAAAGCTAATTTGCACATGCAAGGGCCAAGGGTTGGTCAATTAAAGCCATTATCAAACCCATTTTCAAGAACACTTTCAAAACATGCAATGTATGGGTTTTTAACCAAAGTCAAGCTTTCAAATCTTGCTCTAATGAGCTCAATAGTTGGAAAACAAACTGAAAACATGGATTCTCACATAAATATGGGCATGCATGTGGCCATTAACCATGAAATCAACCCAAAATGCCTCAATATAAACATGCATGTAACATTCAAGCTTCAATTCAACATTTATGAGCAAATTCATGATTTACTTCTCTATGACCATGATGCATGCAAGATGGGACTTAAAAACATAATCAAAAGGATGAAACTCATACCTAATTCTTGAATGCAAGGTTTAAGAGTCCACTTATGCAAATTTACTTCAATTCTCTAGCAATCTCCAAGCAATTTCAATAAGAACAAGTCCCTCTCTCTCTCTCTCTATGCTTTTGGTCGGCAATGGACAAGAATGAGGGCTGGAGATGTGTTTTTGATTAAGTGTGTAGGGTGCATAAGACTCAAGTCATGGATTAAACAAATGCCCACTCATAATGGCATTTTCGTAAATAAGCTGAACTCTTCAATTGGCTCTAATTAATCTAATTTAATCATTCCTAATCAATTTTCAGATAAATATACCATTAAATCAGAAATATTCTACTGATCATGGAACACTAAACGGTTTCTAATTCGGCCGCCGATAAGGCCTTCAATTAGCAGTTTAAACACATAAACATAAACAGATAATTAACAAATCAAACAGATGCAACATGCAATTCAATAAATGAACTTATTCAAATTCAGTTTCCAATTTCAATCGGTTTATTCAGTAACTCAATTCCTTCAATCATCAGTCATTTTCGGTTCAGTTTAGCAGTAATCAGTATATAATTCAGTGGTTTATCGGTAATCAGTACGAGGGTTGTTACAGTCTCCCCTCCTTATAAGGAGTTTAGTCCTCTAAACTCGAGTTACCTTCAGTTTGGAAGAAAACAGGATTCAGTGGAAACAATCAGGATATCTTTTCGCCATGTCATCTTCCCTTTCCCAAGTGGCATACACACCACCATGATTCTGCCAGTCTACTTTCACTAGCGGAATTTCCTTGTTTCTCAGTTTCTTGATCCGTCGGTTTACAATCTGTATAGGCCGTTCCTCATAAGTGTAGTCATCACTCAACACTACTCGGGTAGGCTCAATCACATGGAACGGATCTCGAAGGTAGTCTCTCAACATCGAAATGTGGAAGACGTTATGCATATGCTCCATCTCAGGAGGAAGTGCAACTTGATACGCCACCGGATTGATTTTCTCAATAATCTCATACGGTCCGACATACCTCGGCGCTAATTTGCCTTTGACTCCAAAACGAGTCTGGCCTTTCATTGGTGTCACTTTCACAAACACGTGATCACCCACTTCATACTCTCTATCCCGTCTTCTAACATCCGCATAACTTTTCTGTCTACTCTGAGCGGTTTTCAGTCTTTGCTGTATCAGTCTGATCTTTTCAGTCGTCTCATACACAATCTCGGGCCCAAGCAACGGCCCATCCCCAACTTCTGCCCAGCAAATTGGAGATCTACACTTTCTGCCATACAATGCCTCGAAAGGCGCCATACCAATGCTCGAATGGTAGCTGTTGTTGTAGGCGAATTCAGCCAATGGCAAATGACTTTCCCAGTTCCCTTGGAAATCAAGGACACACATTCTCAGTAGATCCTCTAGAGTTTGGATGGTCCTTTCTGACTGTCCATCTGTCTGAGGATGATAGGCGCTACTCAGCCTCAATTCAGTACCCAATGCAGTCTGTAGGCTTTGCCAGAACCTCGATGTAAACTTCGCATCCCTGTCAGAAACAATAGACACAGGCACTCCGTGCAATCTAACAATTTCATCAATATAGATAACAGCCAATTTATCCGCATTATAGATTGTCTTGACAGGTAGGAAGTGTGCAGATTTAGTCAGTCTATCAACAATAACCCAAATAGAATCCATACCTTTCCTGGAGCGAGGTAATCCAACGATAAAATCCATCGTGATATGCTCCCATTTCCACTCTGGTATGGGTAAGGGTTGCAGTAAGCCTGCGGGTCGCTGATGTTCCGCTTTGAACTTGTTGGCAATGGAAGACACTTGGACACAAATTCAGGCAATCTCTTTCTTCATTCCCGGCCACCAGAAATTCTGTTTCAGATCTTGATACATTTTCGTATTTCCCGGGTGGATAGAAAACTTCGAATGTGGCCTTCTTGGAGAACTCTTCTTTTCAATTCAGTGTCATTTGGTACACACAGTCTATCTTGAAATTTCAGTACATTGTTGTCAAATTTGAACCCCGGTCTCGGTTTTGAATCTCTCTCTTCGATGATTTTCTTCAAGTAATCATCCAGTTGCTGTTTCTCCTTAATCTCTTCAATCAATGCTGGTTGAGCAGTAATGGCAGCTAAGGTTCCACTTGTTTTCTCAAAACAATTTCAATCTCAGACTTTTCAGATCATGAAGCAATTCTTTCTGCCCGTCAGCAAACAGGCTAAGTTCCCAATCGACTTTCGGCTCAAAGCATCGGCAACGGTATTGGCTTTTCCTGGATGGTACAGAATCTGTAGGTCATAATCTTTGATCAGTTCAAGCCATCTCCGCTGTCTCATATTCAGTTCTTTCTGTGTGAAGAAATACTTCAAGCTCTTGTGGTCGGTGTATACTTCACATGTTGCCCCATACAAATAGTGACGCCAAATTTTCAATGCAAAAACCACTGCAGCAAGTTCAAGATCATGGGTTGGGTAATTCTTTTCATGCGGTCTCAACTGTCGGGAAGCATAAGCAATAACTCTCCCATTCTGCATTAAAACACATCCCAAACCCTTATGAGAAGCATCACTAAAAACAGTATAACCATCTGTACCTGAAGGTAGAGTCAGGATCGGTGCAGTCACAAGTCTGGTTTTCAATTCTTGGAACGCTGTCTCCCTTTGGTCAGTCCAGTCAAATGATGTCCCCTTCTGAGTTAACTGAGTCAATGGTAGGGCAATTTTGGAGAAGTCTTTAACAAATCTTCTATAGTATCCAGCCAATCCCAAAAAGCTTCGGACTTCAGTCACATTTGTCGGTCTAGGCCAGTCACTACAGCTTCAATTTTCTGAGGATCAACAGAAATTCCATCCTTGCTAATAACATGTCCTAGAAACATTACATGGTCAAGCCAAAATTCACACTTAGACAGTTTAGCATACAGTTTCTGTTCCCTTAGGGTCTGTAGGGCAAGTCTTAGATGGTGTTCATGTTCTTCAACAGTCTTAGAATAAATCAGGATGTCATCAATAAACACTACAATGAAATCATCAAGGTACGGTTTAAAAATTCTGTTCATAAGGTCCATAAATGCAGCTGGGGCATTCGTGACTCCGAACGGCATAACTAAAAATTCATAATGTCCATACCTTGTTCTGAAAGCAGTTTTACCGATGTCTTCTGGTTTGACTTTCACTTGGTGATATCCCGATCTGAGATCGATTTTGGAAAACACTTGTGCACCCTGTAACTGGTCAAATAAATCATCAATACGTGGCAATGGATATTTATTCTTTACGGTTACCTTGTTCAGTTCGCGGTAATCAATACACAGTCTCAGTGAGCCATCTTTCTTCTTCACAAACAAAACAGGTGCACCCCACGGTGAAGTACTGGGTCTGATAAACTTCTTGTCTAACAGTTCCTGCAATTGCACTTTCAATTCCTTCAGTTCAGTTGGAGCCATTCTGTAAGGAGCTTTCGATATCGGCTGTGTACCCGGAATCACATCCACAGTAAATTCAATTTCCCTGTCAATCAAATCCCCTGGCAATTCATCTGGAAACACATCTGGGAATTCTCTGACTATAGGAATACAATTCATATCAGTTTTAACACTATCATCAGTAGGCACAGTCAACACAGAACACAGATATCCTTTACACCCCTTTCTAATCAGTCTAACAGCTTTTACAGAAGAAATCAGATACGGTGGGGGTACTACTCCAATTCCATTAAACACAAATTCCGGTAAGCCCGGTGGACGGAAAACTACTTGTTTCGTTACACAGTCTATAGTGGCATGATACTTTTGTAACCAATCCATCCCCAATATTACATCAAAATGATCGATATTCAATGGCAGTAAATCAATAAACAAATGCATATCCCCAACAATAATCTCACAAGCAGGATATATATATGCACATGTCATGGATCCCCCAACAGGTGATGATACTGCTAACAAGTAATTCATAGGCTCTAAGGGTCTATTCAATTTTCGTGAGAAAGCATGTGACACATAAGAATGTGTAGACCCCGAATCAATCAATACATATGCATTTTGAGCACAAATAGAGAGGATACCTGACACGACAGTCTCGGTATTCTGCACGTCTCCCGGTACTAGGGCAAACACTCGGCCCTGCCTCATAGGCTCTTTCCCGGTAGTTTTGGGGTTAGGCTTCGGTGGTACATTTGATGCTGCTACACTCGGTGCAGCTTTACTACTGGCTTGCGGGGTAGAGGGACAGTCTTTAATTCTGTGGCCCACCTTGCCACACCTGAAACAAGCTCCAGAAACCTGATAGCAAACCCCTTTGTGCTTGTTGCCACATATGGAGCAGGGTGGAGTAAATCCACTCCCTTGGCTGGGGCTAGTTGTCGACCCCGTATTCTGTTTCTTGTTTGCGGAGTTATGCTTGCCTTTCTTAAATTTGAAACTCTGCCTTTTACCTTGCCACTCAGTTGTTGGTGTTTCGATTGTTTCACTGCTGCATATTCGTCTCGGCCATCAACGCCCGGTCAAGAACACCTACATAAGTTGGCATTTTCAAAACACTTATTCGGTCCTGTATAGCAACACTAAGGCCGCCTTCAAACCTCCTGGCCTTCTTATAATCGGTATCCACCATATGTGGTGCATACCTAGCAAGTTCAGTGAATTTCTTCTCATACTC